>OY728120.1:824707841-825412841 GCA_963277665.1 Viscum album
CGCTCTTCTCTCCCAAACCTGATCCTTTGAAACCCTAGTCCAATTCGAACATTCAAAAATTTATGACAGAAATGGCTAAGACCAAGAGCACGGATGAGCTAGAGACAAGCACTAGAAAGACGCAATGCTCTGCAGGGAGAAATATTTTACAAGGAAAAGTCATAGATCTAGAATGGCTCTGTCAGATGAACCTAATGATTAAGAAATCTCTAGATTTTATGAGATTATAAGAGTTGTTTAATGGAGATTACATGGAGTTTCTATATGAGTTAGAACTTTGACATTTCTTTAAGTCGGTACACTTTAGTCTGGGAAATAATGAGGATTCGATAATATCTAAGATTGAGGATTGAGCTTTTTCAATCTCATCAATGGAAATTTCAAAAATTATAAACTGTCCTCATGAGGGAATTAATCAATTTGATTTGAAAAATATTGGCAGTAGGGTACTAAAATCTGAAGATACGATGTCATTTCTATTTGGATCGACTAATATAAAGAAGTTGTTTGTAAATAATTTGCAACCGAACAAAAAGATATTGGTTAAGTTTGTCCAAAATGGTATTTCACCTAGGATGTCTAAAATGTAAAAGATTCATTATCAAGATATGCAACTAACGTTTTTGCTGATAAGTGATATCCAATTGAACTATTTGAGATACATGGTAAGGTATCTCAGTCACTATTTCCAACCAGTGGCAAGAATGAATTTTTATCCATTTGGAAGATTCATCTCAATGATTCTTTTTTGGAAAGATATGATAATACTAGTGGATGCATGGGTGAGATGCCACCATAGTAACATCTTCAATGTTGGTACATTGAGAAAAATTGGATATTTCTGGAGCACAATAAAAGGAAAGCTGCTTCCCATTAGAGCTGAATTAGATGAAGAAAGTTCTCAGGACCAACCAAAAATATCTAAGGAAGCAAAAGCGGAATCAAGAGTCAGTTCTATATCAAGAAGAATCATGTTGGAGGTTGTGGATGTATATTAAGAAAGAATTATGGAAGGACTTCAGGTCAAAAGGACCGGAGAACCTAATCCTATTGAAGAGCCTGCTATAACTTCGAATGTTTTAACATCTAGTGATCTCTTAAGCTATATGTTTTTAAGAGAGGTTGTAGTTGAAGTAGAACCAGTAGTAGAAAAATAAGCTGAGATAGTGTCTGGTGAAGGAGAAGAAGTGGCCCGAACTCAAATTGATCATGTAGAGTTTGATCAAGAACAAATTATTTTGGAGAATCTAGTGATAGTGGAAGAACATTCAGATGATGCTAAGGAGGAGAAACCTCAAACACTTGATAAATAATAAGAAAATTATTCTATGATTCATACTGAATTATTGAATGATAATTTTTCTATGTATGAGTTTGGGAAAGGCTCAGAGGAAAAATTTGTTGAGAAACCAATACAGGTAAGGGATGAGGAAAAATCAGAAGTTGAATCCTATCCATTAGTGTTGTTGAATCATGTTGAAGCTGAAAATGAGAATCAATAATGAGGTGCCTCTGATTCAGTAAATATAGATATGGGGGAACTGAATTGAAAGTTGACTGATGCTGAAAGGGATAATCTTTCTCTATGAAGAGCATTAGAAAATGAACATTTAAATTTTCAAAGGCTGACATCCAGTACAACTTCTAAACAATATGTTCATAGTTTTAGGAAGGAAATGTTAAATTACATTGCTAAGTTGAAATCAGAGATGGTTATGAAGACAGATTTAATGGAATTTAGATCTTTCATGGAGCAGTAATTTGCATCTGTTAGAACCAGTGAGGCTAGTACATCAAGTACTTCACCTGATTTAATCAGAAGATTTCAACCTATTACAGTTGTCATGGATAATATGAATGTAATAATGCAATAATTACAGTGAAACAGTGCTTCTTTCTCAGCAGTATTATACAATCAGAAGTTTCTGCATGACCAGTTAACTTTTAGTGAACCAGGAATTATAACTTTTCTGAATTAGTTCCCAGAAAATTTTACCATTTTTATGGAGAAGGAAAAAATACTTATGAGTTTTTCAGAGTAAATCTAATTGAAGGTATTCAATTGTCTTAGGAAAGTAGAGATCTAATTATTCAGTTGGGAGATGGATTGATGAGAAGAATGAGGTAACAATTGACAGATATTAGGGAAGTAATTCAGAGAAGATGAACCTTATCTCACACTCTTACCCAACGTTGATTCATGTGATTTTTCATTACAGTATTTGTAATTCTATGAAATATCTTTACATCACATTTTCATGTGTTTTAATTTTTTTAATGTACTGTCTATGAACGAAAATCCATTAATCAAGATTCACATATTGATAAACAGTTTAAAATAGCATTTACTTATGTTCAGTGCTACATTAAATTGTGTAACATTCCTTTATCTATCATTCTTTTTCATATAACAAAAGAGGGAGAAATTAGGATAAACACAATATTTTATTTTTATATATTTTAATTTATTTGAAATTTTACATTAATCTTTTCAATCAAAAACGATATTATCTTAATCCTTTAAGAGAGAGAAATTAAGTTAAACCTAACATTGTATTTTTATATTATTTTAATTTTTTTAAATGTTATTTTAAGGAGATATATGGATAACCATAATAATTTATTGTGGGAGAAATTTTTATTCTTTTGTTTTATGACTTTGGTTAATACAATGTTTCTTTTTGTTAAAATAATTTTGTTCAAATTAAATATTGTATTTATCATTGAAAAATTCAAAACTATATTTAATTAATTTTGTATGTTAATTTCATTGGTTATTTTATGGGTTTTGTGATTAACAAAAAGGGGGATATTTTTGAGCAAATGTAGTTTTCAAAAATACATAATTTTATTATTAAAAAGGGGGAGATTGTTGAGAAAAATACTATATCTCTTTATGATGATTTTGATGCTCATAAATACCGTTATTTTATTATTATAAAGATTTTAATTTATGTGTATTTCAAGAATTTAATATTTTTTATAATGTTATTTATGGAAGAAGTATTTGAGTATTTGAATAGTGAGAATTTATTTCTGAAGTTTTTGGTAATATTTTTTTCCGTGTTATGGAAGCACTATTCATACCCTATAATGAGAAGTGTATTGTAAGGATTGTATGTGGTGTTTACTCTATGAGATATCAGAAAAGTTTGGTAAAGAAACCAAACGTTATCAGAAATGTATGAATGAAGGAACCCTACGTTTGGAAGGAACCCTACATTTGGAAGGATCCTTACATTTGGAATGAACCATACATTTGGAAGGAACCCTACATTTGGAAGTAATATTACATTTGTGAAATCAGCAAAGTATAGAAGAAGATCATTACGTAAGTATGGAATTATAAGTTTGTTTCTTAAAAGTATGTTTCATCAACCATAGTTTTGTGAACAACCACATGTTTGAAAGAAAAATATAAAAGTATGGTTTATCAACCTTACTTTTATGAACAACTGTACGTTTGATTGAAAAGTATGGACTATATACCGTATGTTTGAGAGTTGAAGAGAAACGTTTGAGATCAACCTTATATTTGAGATCAACCTAACATTGTGAACCGTACATTCCAAGAATGTATGCTATGCAGTTCAACCCTATGTTTGACGTCAGATGATTAAATTAAGACTTTATTAAAGCAGTGGTATTTATGTGGATTATTAGGATGATTTCAAGCCAGATTAAAATCGCATTCATTCTCAGCACCTGGTCTCTTAAATCACATTCTTTCTTAGCACCTGGTCTCCTAAAGTTTCCCAAAAAATTCCAAAAATAGAACCGAGAAAATTTGAGTCATTACAATCTCGCCACATTAACCCTTTACATCCTAAAAATTCCATACAATGTTTACTCGAACAAAAGGTTAGAGAACAAATCATAAATATGAGCCTCCCGCTCCCATGTTCTATTCTTAATATCCCTATACTTCCTCAAGACATACACCAAGAGAAAATATTTTCCACAAATGATCCTTGATCTTCATTGGTTTCTCAAATCAAGACACTCTGGTGTCAATGTCCAACTCTTACTAGATTATGTCATGCAACTATTTATGCAAGAATATCACTAGTTATATCATGTGGAAGAATTTGTGTACCTAGTCCCCGTGCGGGGTAGAACCATATAGTACGACACATTTTCATATCAATAAAGTACCCAAAAGAAGGACTATTCTCATGAGAGATAGCTTGCCACCCTTACCAAAATCTCTGTAACCCTTATCGAGATGAGACCCATAAGAAGACATGTTCTCTTTCCTTGAACTCCACTGGTGTCTTCCTTTTACCAGCAAAAAACATCATTCTTCCGTGTGCAGTTTTCATCCACTCCCAGATTACCTTCACATTCTATGAATATTCCTATTCCAATCACTTCCATATCTGGGATGTGAAGCAAGAATCCCTATTTGAAATAATCAAGAATGAAAATCCATGGATTTGAATAACATCCTACTCACAATGGCATCCCAAGCCCTCTATGAAACACTATTCCAATGTATTTAGGAAGTAGCCCGACATAGTGGGTCTTTCAAAGGACACCTTGATGGTATCATGTATCTTGGACATACATATTAAACCCATCACGAAGTCTATCGATATCCATTCCCACATCATTTTTTGTACCCCAAGAAAGAGAATGAGAACCCCCTACCACAAAAAAGGGGCATTACATAGTGAGTTGAAAACCCACAAAACTTATTCAAAAAATCATTAATCTTTTAATCTCATTAGGTGACCCCATCATTAACCTTTTCCATCATCCCTACCATCCACCTTGACACCCACATATATATTATTATGCATCTCACCACTCTAGTCATCCAATTCTGCAACTGCACATCTCTTGAAAAGAGTGACATTCTCCCCACCATTGGAATGTCCATCATGGGTATTAACCATGGGAAGCTAAGAAGGAGAGGAATCATAGTCGGTATAACTGAGGTGTACCTCCCTGAATCATTTAAGAGTGGATGGGTAACAATCAATGACCAGAGATAAGCATCTATATCTACATCCATGAAGGATAACCACAATGAGGCCAACCAATCTGATGCCTCATTCATTGACTATTATCCATCTTCTATATGAGATCATCTACTTCCAAATTCCTCTTCCAAAGACTATAGAAAAACCCTAAGTCATAGTCATGAAGGAACTATATGAATCTCCTCTATCTCAATCCCTTTTCCTTCTAATATATGGATTAACTGATAATATTCTTATCAAAGTGGACGATGAATCGCCTGCCCATCAGATAGAATCACCTCATCTTTAATGAAAATACCATCATTGATAACTGAAGATTATGGTTTTTGTAGTACTTCTAGTCAAACTCCATCTCAACCTTCACTGGATTCACAAAAACACTAGTCTCTGAGATGACATATTCTAGAAAATGTGACCTTTTAAAAACATAACTGACGCTTCAAGAGTTTATCATAAAAATGGTTCTCTCAGGGTGTCCCTAGTACCATTCTTAGGTGTCTCGTATGCTCCTCCTCAAGTGCCAAGTACACTAATATGTCATCAATGAAGATCACCTGGGTCTTCCTAGGTTGAAACATTAAGTCTTACTAAGAACTTTCTCTAGAATTCCCCCATTTTCACCACTATATCATGTAGCTCTTCGGGAGACACCCGATATACTGATGTAAATATTGGTTCCAACCTAGGGAAAAGACCAATGATGAAGTCTAACTCTCGATAGAGTGGTAAACCTAGAACATCTTTAAGAAATAGGTCCTCATACTCTACTTACACTAATAAACTTTAAGACTCATAACATCCACTGCTCCAAGGGTCTAACTAGCCAACTGAATAGAAATCAGATACACCCTCCACTTTTTGAGTCCATCTACAGCTGCAAGGACCCCCCTTGCTGATAGAGGGAAATCTGGTTCTACCACCTTGAACAAAAGACACCCTTGGCCTAAAACAATCAATAAAATCATGAATTATGGATTATTCCACACTGAGAATGACATCACAAGGCCTCGATGCCACTACCAAGAGATCCCAACCAAATCACTCACATTCAAGAGTCATGTCACACTATAGGAACCATTGCATGGTCATTGGGTGTCCTTTTGTAGGAGTCTCCAAACAAGAGAATCATGTCAAAAGTTTTAACCAGAACCACTACGTAACAAAAAAGAATAGTGTAAGGATATGAAATCACTACTAAATGTTCCCATCAATACTGCATCTAAGGTATGAAGACACATATCATACCTTGAATCATTCCTGGAGTCCTTGGGTTATATGCCTCGACAGCCTACAACTGTATCCCCCCTACCCTCAAGCTTCTAGTGCCTGCTATGGACTACCAATATGTGGTGGTGGTAACATGCCAAAATATCATCCAGCACCTACTGCTTCTCTAGCCCCCTATCACGTACGCCACCTAACTGATCTATCTGATCTTTTTGATGCCTTTTCATTATGGTTTGTCAACTACCTCTCCATCTAAAACATGAAGGGTGGGACATTCTCACTTGAGATTCCCCTCCTACGATAATCATAAGAAATCCTATATTTCTGGAAATTATCACATCCCTTAAACTTGTGATAAATCCTCTGGTTATGCAGCATAAAATGCACACTTTCCATCAGTAGGTCCTCCGAACCTAGTATCACAGGTGATTGCTACACCATAACCATGTTACACATGTTCGAACCCTACGACTCATCATATAGAACAAAAAGATTCATTCAAAACTCAGTCTAGCCAACTGAATCCACTTGAACCAACGTAGGTGGGTCTAAAAACTAATTATTAGGAGAAACTATCTCCTACAGACCTTCGGGAAGGAAAAATACTATATTACTAGCTCCCATTAGGGAGGCCTTGTTGAGACTCAAGCCAAACTCATGAATTTGCTGTAGAAACCTCATTGGCTTGAATCGTGAACACATCTTAAATGAAAACAAGATGTATCATGGTTAAAATAGTATACCTAGTGAGCTACCTCAAGACAGACATGAAAAACCCAAGCCTTTCTGATTTGATTCATGTACCTTTATTTTTTTTCCCACAACTAGTGTTTTCATGTATCAAGTCGGAAATTAGGTTCCTAGAGTCCTTGTGTATGGATTCGTCGATCAACACACCAAAACTAGAGGCCATGCCCTGAAATCCAAACTCGAAACACTTAACACTGTTTCCCCACACCAATCTCACAGACTCACAGTCCCAATGTGGAACCGAACCTTCTCTGACACCACTCCATCGCGACCCTTCCCTTGGGGCCTAAGTAGTGACTACCCCAAGCCCACATCCAATTGGCCCAGGGATAGTGATCAACATTGAGTTGTAATATCCCTAAAATGTGAGGCATTTTCCTAATAACATATACAAATGCACATGAATCCAAGACACAGAGTCAGGAAAGTGAAAACACTATGTAATGAAAATGAATTCATAGCACTACAATCCAACAACAAAGTATAATAGAAAGTAATGTAGTATAGTACAACAGGGCCAGAATGCAATCCCACTAAAAGAAATACAACTGAGAAGTTCGACTTACATAAAATATTATTGAAGATATCGTATAAATCTATCAAAAAAACATCATCTAGTCTTATCTCACATGGAATTTTTTGGTCCTTTTCTTTGTCCAACTCATCCAAAGGCATCTCCAATGTGTCGGTCATCTCTACAAGACACGAAAAAAGTGGGAAAAGTCCATACAGAGGTGAGTAAAATAATAATCAGTAGGGATTTCTGAAAAATAAATTAAAAGACCACAAATGAAACACCACTAAAAAGATACAGTTATCTCAACATAGGTATATGTCAAAAACCCATATAACAAGGCCATCTAGGTATATTTGTAAAGGATTTCAAGATGAAATGTATCATCCACTGCCATTCATATGGTTCATCTCATAGAATTCTTGATTATGGTAGATCCCACTCCTTGAGCTATCTGAAAGAAATCACATGGAAAAATTCCCCCAAAGTATTTGAGAGAACACCGAGTTTGGATACATCATGAACATTCCCTGAAAGGTCTGGACTCTCTGAAATAAGGAGACTCAATATTATAGCCAATCCATAGTCAAATGATTCTTCTCAGGGCCTTCTATTTCTGTCAGAACTCTCTCCTAAATCAATGAAGTTATAAGATATCCTTACAACGAGGTACCGCAAATTTGGGACACACCCCCAGAGAGAACATTGAGAACTACCCAAATACACTAGTCAAGTAAAACCACAATGGAAAGAATCAGATCTCGATACACGGATTGAGGTCCTGTACCAAGGGCTCACTGGAGACATCCTGGCCCAACTGAATTATCATCCTATATTGGGGATGGTTTACCACATAAATATTTGTCACACCCATTCCAGAAAACCTATCTAAGGTACCACGAAGAGATATGAGGAAGGACTGGGCCTCTTAGTGTGATCTGTGTTCCAGCCCATAGAGTCATTGGGAAAAATGGGTTGAGCCAACACACATTGGAACATGGTCCATTCATTATAATAGGGAGGGGATCCTGCATCAAACGATCATATAGAAGCCCAAGGGTATGGTCTCAATCTCTTCTATCCCCCTCTATGATGGGATCAGGATCCTTCATCGATCATTAATGAGAAAGACAAATTGAACACCTATAGACCCTCCTAGTCCAAATAAAACTATACTACGTCATCTCACAAATACAGCCTCATCGAGAGTGTCATAATTCCTGAAAAATATCATCAAATAGACTAATAGTTTTAATTTTATAGGAATTTATTTAAAAGGGTATCTTGAGGTCTACCTGGGATGTGCAGGCACCGTGTCCCACCCACAGTTGTTACCACAGGTCCCCTACGTGGTTTTCCATACCATGGCCTCTAGCCACATGATGTAGCCCATAGGCCACATACACCATGGATCATCGTCGGACGCCTATCAGTGGCCCCTGCACTTTTCCCATGGAAAATTCCATGGGTTTCTTCTACCACCAACGCATGAAGCCTCCCGCATGCGGCTTCCTCTAGAAGGTTCTTCCTTGGGACAATCAGACTCACTCTAGTGGTCCGTTTTTGAAAAAAAAAGTATGTCTGTGGTCCCTATGTCGTTTCCTACACATTCGTGGGTTCAAATCGTCATTTTGGACCACTTCGTAGGAAAATTCCCAAATGGTGGTATCTCCTGCGACCCTTTGATCTATCTATCGTCAACGTTGCCACACCTCTATTAGGGTGTCAAGTGGTTTGAATTTGATTTGGGATTGTTTCACCATGAAATGTGCATGAAATGATCATCCACACGTTTTTCTGTGAAAAAAGTGATTGGTGGAAGAAACTTGAATGAGAAACCCGATGAACAAACCTTGGACAGTGCTCGTTATGGTATTGATCCTCTCTCGTTAGAAGGATTATGATAACGAAAATAAGCAGAACAATTCCCCCAAATTAAAATCCATAAGTAGAACCCACCCATAAAGAATTATCAAACCGCATGTCAACCTATTTATGGGTTGATCCACATTATTCGTTTAAATTCTAGAACAGGGAAATGCAATATTTAAATAACAACCCCTTCCTGGTGTTTGGATTGGTCGCTGCGAGGGATCGATCATCATTGGATATTTGTTGAGAGACATCACGATCAGTTGTCTCATCGATCCTTGATCTTTGTCATCATTTTCCATTCTACAATGGGAAGGTTTCTCCTCCTTGCCTCTAGAAAACTCCAGGGTTATGATGATAACCTCATATTTTATGACAAGGCACAACTAAAGGGAAAACAATGCTATGTCTCCATGTTACATTAATTAAAAAAAATTAACAAATATTTTAATGACATTCACTTACAATAAAAAAATTTCACCATCAACCTGCATCGATTAAGGCTATTCCCATGCCTAAGGTAAAGTGGATGTTATAGACACAACGGTGCATTAAGATTTATGATATGGGGAGCCGTTTAAGAGTTATTCAACATTTTTAGAATACCCCTGATGCATGCTATTTAAGAACATAAATTTTTTTGATGGAATATTTTGGGCACACCAAGCCTTGAAATTTATTGTCATCTCAGCACCTTGTCTCATAATATTCCCTATAATTTTTTAAAAATAAAACCGAGAAAATATGGGTCATTACATTCGCACATTTTATTGATGTCAATGGAATGAACCTAATAAATTATGAAACAGAATGCATATTTCATGGAAAAAATTAAACAATGATTTATTTATAAGGTGAATATTTCATGTGTGACCTTTTTATCTTTATAAGATCTGTCAGACTTGATCCAGCCTCGGATTCCTAAGGGAATTCCCTGAGCACTGAGAAGATTACTTTCAGATTCAATGATCCAGTTTCCCTAAGAGGTGCCCATATTATAACATGGTCCTTCTCTACTAGAGGATACATTCTATGATGTCTTAGGATAATTAACTATCTGTTTGGATATTAATATGCCTCATATACAATCCTTGGATCCATATTGATGTCTTTCGATATGTGGAACCCCAGATTCATCTTAATGGTCCCATTCTTGATTAGCCTAAGATTACTATGAATGTGATCCACAAACTCAGTTAAACATCATTATAATATATTTTCATGGGAAATTTTACATGGAGTACACTTACATCCCGTTTTTTTAGACTGTATGAATTACTACTTTGACTTTACTTTACATTTGAGGTCAAGGATTCCTTGGTCTCACCTTTGATCCTCTTTCATTATTCCTATAACTTATTATAGTGTTTTTAACACATCCACTTGACATATCTAAATAAAATGAATTTAAATGAATTAACTAAAAAATATTATTTTCAAATACCTTACAAGATGTGCCTAAAGTAAGTATGAGTCATTATTTTGGAATTATTAAAAATTTATTTAAAGATGCCTAATGTTTTAATTTATATATATGGAATGTGTTGTATAGATTCTGTTGGTGGTGACCTTCTAAGATTTACACCACACCCTAACCTAGTCACTGATAGTACCCAAAAATATTGTATTTATTTAGGTGTTGATGAGGGGAAGCATCCCACATTGGACATTGGACTTGCTTTCTTTCTACAGATGGGATATTTTTAGTAGATGATCATTCCATCACTCAAAATGTTTGATAGGTTTGGATTATTTTTTTATCCTTTTATATATCATGTATTTCCAACTAACATGTATACATTTTTTTCATTTTTTAGAGACATTACATGACATCATATTCTTTCGTATACGAAACAATTTAGCTTTTGAGTTGATTCTTATATTGTGTTGTTTATGTTTATCTCCCAGGAACTGTTTTTATTCATTTTATGATTCCATTATTATTACCATTATTCATTATATATGAGTACGTATCCACTCTAAAATGTGAGAATAGTCTCCCCATGTTCCAAACCTAGGCCCTCGTAGCTAGTAGACAACCACTTCCAAAACGGGAAGGCATGCATGAGGCCGTGTGACATGTTGGCTCAAGGCACAATTGACTAAAAGCTTAGTCAGGACGTCACAAAGAGGTTTTAGAGAATTTTTCCTTTTATTTTTTATTATCGTATGGGAAATATAGACTAGAGATTTGGAAATTGGTTGGGACATGATCATGCGTTATTCCAGGGAGTATATAACCTGTGTTAATTGAAAATTACAAGTTTCTTTGCAAATAGAAATCATTATTCGGTATTTTTCATATTACAATTGATATATTTTCATTGCTGGGCGATGCACAAGGATTGTGGATTTTGATATGCTTTATGAATATTTTACCATTTCTTGGTATTATAAGGACCATTATTACATGCATCATTATAGGCCCCTAGAACTCACATTCCATCCATATGACATTCCATATAGGTACATTTTTCTACTTTCATTTCTTGTGTTTCATGTACATGTTGAGTGATACAAGGTTGTTATGTATTTTTGTGTTTCTTTTATCTTTTTAGGGTATGGGAGTTGTTTACTAAATGTGTTTCCATTAATCTAAATAGAATCTTCCAATATCCATTGATGGTGGAATCATAAAGAGTTGGTTTCTACCTATATCATCTATATATCCCTTGTTACATGATCAGCACAGTTTATATGATTGAGGGATTTCTATTTTCAATTTTTGAGGTGTATGGGCCCAAGGGAGTTCTAATGGATAATATATCATGTCAATCTATCTAATTTGACACATTATATTTTGAGATAGAATTATATGAGGTCTAACTAAAATAAAATGGGTGTATCTTTCAT
Organism: Viscum album; assembly: GCA_963277665.1. Taxonomy (NCBI): domain Eukaryota; kingdom Viridiplantae; phylum Streptophyta; class Magnoliopsida; order Santalales; family Viscaceae; genus Viscum; species Viscum album. The sequence continues at coordinate 824,720,043 of OY728120.1, forward strand.
TTATAATGTTTAGTGGACATTATTAGCTAAGAATGGGGATCCATTTAATCAAACCTGGCTATATTATTATAATAAAATAAAAAATTTAAATGTAAACCTTGACATATAATGTAAAATATTTCTTAGTAAATGAAGAGGCAATTTATAGGTTTCCATTCACCTACCTGAACCCCTGTAAATTAAATCTAATCTATTAACAATACCCTAGACCTATAAGCGGTTATTTGGGGTTGTGTACTGAGTAGTGAGCCATATTAATATATTTTGCTTCTCCTAGTGATTTTATCTTCTACAAATCCTATTTTGAGGTGTCTTATTGGTATTTATAAATTTAAACTACCACGTTGTCTAGTAGTCATGTGCCTAGAAATTGGTAACGATCATGCTATAGTGGCAGTGGGCCCTAATACCCGAGTGATCCCTATAGTAGTTCCATTTGAGGTACCACATATTATAAATGATTTGGGAATAGAATTTAAACATCTAGAGAGTTTTCTAGGCCTAATACACTCTATATATGGTTCTATATGACTTGCACCTACAATTTCTGATCTAAATCATTAGTTACAGAAGCAACATCCTCCCATATTTTCAGGTGGATGGTGATCTCTAGGATACTGATTCATGGAATGATTACACTATTTCTATCTTTATGCCTATGGAAAAGCCTCTAAAGAGGAGGTTCAAGATATCTACCTCTATGTTATGTGGTTTGACCCAAAATTGGTGGGATTGGATCATTCAGGCTAGTCATTAGTAGGGCATGGTTTGGGTGAAATTCTCTACTTACTTCTACAATTATTATTTCCCTCATATACTATGATATTACCATCGTTGATATTTCATGAGCCTCGGGAAAGGTTATATGTCCATCATGGACGAATCAATTTTAATTTCTATGTTTCAATTATTTTCATTGCTTAAAGCTGGTGATGATCTATAATGAGAAAGACATTTCTGGTATGTGATCATGTATTCCAACCACTCACAGGTGAATGTTTTTAGACAAACAATATTTTTTGATACTCCTAGTCAGGATCTTATCACTGATCACATACTAAGAGAATATTATTATACTGGGTACATAGGTTTACTGTCGAGGTAAGTAAGAAGTTTTCCTGATAGAAAGAAGTGTCCACATGAGGGTTCTTATTAGATCAATAGTGGATAGAGTATCTACACTAGTAGCTCCATTATATAATCAATGTGAAAGGTATAGGACTTTCAAACCACAGTGTGATAGATACACTATTGAGTGACGTGATTCTGTCCATATGGGATATATTTAGAGATTTTATAGGGGCATTCCACATACGTCAAGTATAAAAGGATCCACAGAAATTCCACATTCCTGAGCATGATCTACTATGGAATGTCAGGTATGAATATGGAGTAATACTATAAGAAGAGGCTAAGGAGAAGGTCCCTATCATGGTAGCCAAAAATTTGATTATCAGGGATAGGATATGATAACTTCTCAGTGAAGTCCAACTGAAACACATGTTCCGGGATCATTCCATTTTCATTCATTATTTAAAATACCTAAGGACAAAAGTACATGGCCATCTATATTATGAGGTACTATTATAATAGCCTCTACTATTGTATCTTCTTTATTGGATACAGGTGTATCTCACTCTATTTTCTCTTTTTAGATTGTCGAAAGCCTCAGGTGTGAAATTATGTACTACTATGTTGTGATGAACCTAGACACACCTTTCTGAGTGTGGTCAAAGGGCATGCACCAATACAGGGACAATCCCTTTAAGGTTGACAACAATCCCTTCTTATGGATCCTCTTTTTCCTTGAGGTGATAGGATTTTATGTCATTCATGGGAAGGAATATTAGCTTCACTATCACACCTATTTGAACTGTTATCACCAAAGGGTATTGATTACATCACCATAGGGTGGTATTTCTCTTCATACCGGTGAGTGGAATGTCTGGGATGGTATATTTGGACTACAAAATCCTGTTTGGGTTGGAGTGACCACAAAGATCGCTAGTCAATACATAGAGGAGTAGGGAATAAATATCATAGTTCTTCCTCCTATAGTAGATCATTTCAATGTATTATTTCACATTTATTTTTATGGATTTCATTATAAGAGATATATAGAGTTTACGGTTGAACTTATTCTAAGATTATCTCCCATATATGTTCCTCAATTCATTATGGTTCCTATTATGCTCCATGAGCTCAAGATATAGTTGGAGGATTTATAATTGAAGGGTTTTATCAGACCCATTACTTCTTCTTGGGTTTCTCCAATTATTTTCAACAACAAGGTGGATTGGACCCTACATTTGTACAGAGATTATCGATTGTAGAACCAAATTATGGTTGAAAAATTGTATATGTTACCTCAAATATATGATCTCTTATACTAGCTTCAAGGAGATATGGTATTCTTGAAGATCGACATGAAATCATAATATCATATTGTATGATCCATGTCTTCTGATATACCATGCATGACTTTACAAAGATAATACAGTCTATATGAGTATCTATTTTTTAGTTTGGTCTTACAAATTTTCCCACCATTTTTATGGAATTGATGAATACTGTTTTCCATCCATATCTAGATTTCTTTTTAATGATTTTTTTGGAAAAAATATTAGTGTATTTTCATACTCATAGAGACCATTCTAAACAAATTGATATCATTTTGAATACACTAAGAGATAATAATCTATATTATAATCATTATAAGCTCCACTTCAACATCGAAATATTTCTCTTCATGGGTCATACGATCTCAAAAATAGGTGTATCAATTATCCCAGAGAAGGTGAGTGTTGGGGATTCCGAGGAGAATCCCAAGAATGTGTTTGATATATAGAGTTTTTTAGGGATTGATAGATACTATAGGCATTTCATACAAGAATTATCATTCCTTGCTTCACCTCTCACTGTTCTTACAATGAAGGGTGGGGATTTCCTATTGTATGAAGCGTGCAAGAAGGCCTTTCAAAATTTAAAGGAATGCTTACCTCTAAATTAATTTCGATTATTCTAGAGCCTTGAAGAGGATATAAAATTTTTTGTGATGCATTGCACATTGGTCTTGGTGTAGTGATGATGCTGAAGGATTGGGTCATTGCCTATGGGTATCTTCTATTGATACCTCATGAGGATAAATACCTGACACTAGATCTCAAGATAGTAGTGGTAGTTAATGTCATCTATTGCTGGAGAAACTATTTGATGGTTCATTACTTTTTAGTGTAAACGGACCATAAGAGCTTCAAATATATATTTATGAAATGTTAATTGGATCTAATATAGTGAATATAGGTCAGATATCTGCATTACTTCGATTTTAAGAAATCCTATACTCATGGAAAATGAAATGTAGTAGATAATTTATTAATATGGTAGACTCAAAAACATTCTATTCATGAAGAAAGTGTTGAATGGATATTGATTTCCCCCTTTATTTAGATTGATTTTGAGTTTCAATTGAGACACTATAGGTATTATCATATTGCCTTGGTAGTCTGCTATTCAATCCAAGATTGGCTGAAGAGAAGAAACATTTTATATCCAGAGGGGTTGGTTCTCTGGGAGAGTATTTCTAGTGGGGACCCACCAACATATTGGTTTATTTATGGAAATTACATCCTACATATAAATGGTCTTGTCTAGGTTCCTACATATATGTGATAGGAACTGATGTGAGAGTCCCATGCTTCAATTTGGGATGTTCATGCAGGAATCTATATGATGTATTGTGATATTACTGCCATTATTGGTGACATTAGATGAAATTATATATAGTGGGTTTCATAACATGGTGTTCCACTTGTTAGTAGGCGAAGTCATAGAACTAATAAACTGTTATCTTTTATTAGTAGTTACTAGTCCCTGAATAGAACTGAAGAGATGTTTTGATTTATTTTTAGTTGATTTACCACGGTAAACTTTAGGCTGTGATTATCTTTGGATAGTCATGGATCAACTTACAAAGGTATAAAAAATCCGTCCTATCTCAGAGACTTTTCCAATTTATGGTGCGTGAATACTGTATGCCCATGAGATCAAAAATCTACACAGAGTCACTCATACTATTGTTTCCAATTGGGATTCTCATTTCACCTCGAGGTTCTGGAAGAGGTTAAAAACGTTTATGGGTACACATATGCTTCTGAGCATAGTCATTCACCTCAGAATAATGGCTAGTTAGAATGGATTATGAAGGTGTTAGAGGACATGATATGAGCATGAATATTTTATGTTAGTGGTACTTGGGATAATAATAGACCACTAATCTTGGTTTCCAACAATAATAGAAACAAAGTGGTGATTTAGATGGATCCATATGAGTCCTTATATGGTATTTTGTCTTGCATAACCCTATTATGGTTAGATTAGTAGAGGAAGTGGTACTATGGCCTCATCTCATGCTAGAGTCTTCAAAGAAGGTATAGAAGATCAGTAATTGTTTTTATACAACTCATCCTAGAAAAAAAATATATGTTAATCGTCATCGATGAACTTTGGAGTTGAAGGTCGGGGATCATATTTCCATATACGTATTAATCATAATTTGGATTAGGTGGTTACAAAGGAAATGGAAGTTATTGTCACACATTTTCAAACCATTAATGATCTAGGATAGAGTTTGGTCGATATCCTATCAATTTCTACTACATCTTATGTATCATTCCATGGATGAATTCTTCAATGTTTCATAGATTTTCATTATCATGATAACCTGTATCATACTTTTGATCCCATGGAGGTTGAATTTTATGTGGATTATTCTTTTTAGGAGTGTCCCATGTGCATTGATGATAATAGAAAAAATTCACTATGTGGAAAGTATGTCCATTTGGTAAGGTTTTTTGGAAACATAGTTGTGTACAGGAAGATACTTTGGATCATGAGGCCAACATTTGTTCATTGTGGCTATAGTGGTCCTCAGATGAATATTCTTTTCCCATGGATGGTGAGTATAGGGGTGAGTTCCTTTAATGATAGAAGACTCTAATAACCCATATTTTTCTCTAAGGCATGGATCCTTTAAATTTTGTTCTAGTTGATATTATTTGAACCTAAAATAGATACTGAATTAGGTAATATAATACTTGGGGGGGTTGTGGCTTGTTCAAAGCATGTAGTCACATCCAGTTGAAGAATGAAATTGTCCACAAATTTAGTAAAAACCACATAGACCATCCAGCATATTTTCTCCAAACAGTGTGGGTAATCTCAGAGGGAATGGTTGGGTGCACAGTTACCCCTAACCATGAACCCTTGACCACACACCTATGAGAATGGTCTGTGGTTTTTCATTGTTCCACATAGCATGGGTAGAATAGGGTATCTCAAACCGTGCGAAAAAAATATGTGGGGTCCCTCCTTAGGCAGTGGGTGGTGCCTGGTCGATGCACGTTCTGGCCAACAATCTACCCAAACAATGAGATCCATAATTTCTAGGTAAAATGGTAAAAAATAAATTGAATTTATTTTAATGTTATAATCTGTCTATTTTTCTCTTCTAGTGGATAAGACGAACTTTATTCCTGCCATAAGAATCTCTCATGCCTCCTCAACCTAGGTTTTCTGATTTCATCTCCATACGAAGTTTGATTCAACTTCCAATCATCTCTTAGTATTCGTCTAGTCATGCTCTTTTTTCCATAGGTTTGGTACATATTTTATCATACCCTTGACATTGTTATATTAATGTAGTCTCATATAACCTATTTTAAGGGTTTTGAACCATTATTATGTTTTATTCTAATCTATCCCCAACTAAATAATGATACTAGATGAGGAGAGTTATTTAGGCTCGAGATAGGTGGTCTATGACTTATCCCTCAATGTCCCACCATATTATAAACTGATTTCATTCTGTGTACATTATTTTCAACAGACATGTTTATTAAATTCATATTTAATGATTAAAATTTATAGACTCATATTATAGATCTTGTTCTTAATTCTTATTTATGTCACTTTAGTTTATTACCTCATCACCATCCACCCCTAGTAGGGTGCTTTACATTTTTTGAATTTAGTGGTGTAGTATGACAATCTGTGCCACTATTATGGAGTTATATGACTTGAACTTGATAGGATAAAGGTTCTCATATAATTAATGGACCCTTGATTGTTAAATGGAAACCATATAAATTAATATCACTCATCCTACTTAAACTATAAATTTAATTGAATTAGTACATGTCCTACTTTAAATTGTCATGCCTAATAAAAGGAAATGGAATAAACCAACTAAATGTTTATTAATTGAAATGGTAATTTGTGACATCTTCTTCCTAGAATTGTTACATGGTTTTATAAGTAATGGAATAAACCTAATGAGTTATTAATTGTAACATGTATATTTATAGATATCACTTTTCCTTTTCCTATAATTAATTGAGTTGGTTTCATGTCCTTCTTAGCCTTGTCACCTTGTATTAAAGGCAATGTAATTATCCAACTAAATCATCAAATAGAATGAGTATTACATGGATTAAATGAAACAATGAATTATGTAAAATATTCCTATTTCATATGGACCTTTTAACTTTATTTGAGTGGTCAAACATGATCCATAATTGGATTTGAGATGGCATGGCTTGAGAACTCAGAGGACTCCATTATGATTGATGGAGATGTTTTCTAAGGGATGTACTAATCATGGAACATGGTCCTTGTTTACTAGTGTATTCCCATCACAACACTCTAGGATCCCTCACTATATTTCACGATATTAGGATGCCTCATATACACTCCATGGATATATCCTGATTCCTTCGTACACATGGCCTCAAAGATTCATCCAATTGGTCCCAATCATAGTTAGCCTGAGATTATTATGTATGAGAACTATGGACCCGGTTAGAATATATTATAATAAAATACTAATTAATATCACATTTTCATATATTTTATACTGTAAACCATTTTTTATAATCCCACAAAAGTGTTATTGGATGCGTAATTGTCATGTTTTTAGGTTTTAGTGTTATTTTGAGCCCAAATGTGAAAAACGACTATTTCTGGATTTTTGACAGATTTTTACGTCATGGGAATTTTGGTCATTTCTGGAAAACTGAAATTCCAAATTCTCTGATTCAAATTTTTTTATAATACTTATTTTATTTCTTTCATTTTTGTCTTCTGAACCAGGAGCTGATTCGGTCATCTAAAGGATCAAAAAATTTATTGAAGTTGGACATTTGTTCGGGCAGACATCGTGGACCCACCCACCGTAACGGAACTTCAATTCCGCCTAAACATATCTAAATGATGTGGAACCACATGGGATACCACTATGACATATAGGTCCGGCTCTAATATAAATTTGGGGGAAGTTGGAGGTCATTAAGGAGGAAATTGAATGACATAATTTTGGAGGAACCTTCCTGGAAGCTTCGTCCAGAAACAGAAACCGTGAATGAAAAATTCATAACTCCTCCATCCGGTTTCCAATTTAGCTGAAATTTTGAGGCAAAACGGAAAAGAGATTTATGCACAACATTACTGAAGGGTGGAGTACGTGAAGAGGTCATTTATGGGTTCTACAACGTGAAAGATTTCAAGGGTCGAATTCTGCCTATAAAAGGAGGCCCTCACCTCCTTCCCAAAGCATCCCATTGTCCATCCATTCCTTCAAGGAACCAAGGAGGAGATCTCCACTAAGGGAGGTCAACCGAAAATGACCCCCCTTTCTTTTTATTTTATTTTTTTCTTTATTTTTTGTTTTCAATTATATTTAGATTAATAATAAATTCATGCATTGTTTTTATTTTTGTGTCCACTGATTCACCCTATTTTCTTCCTCTTATCTTACCATCGTGAACTATAATACTCATGTTCATGAGTAACTAATAAGAGAAATATCCCAAGGGAGTAATCAGGTTCTTAAACCCAAGTCCATCTTTTTAATATTCTTTGAGTTAATTCTAAGGATAATTTATAGTTGGTGTAGTCCTCACTATGGTTGTCTAAAGGTTAACTTCTTAATCTACTACCATTTCCCTCGATTGGGGAGGTGGAAGGTGGGTGTTCTTGGAGATCGCTATGTAAAGATTTCATTCATAACCGGGGGTAGAATAAGTTGTGCACAAATACGATGGAGTGTGTACCCTAAGAATATTTGAAGCTGGCCAATGAAGGTGCTCCTTGAATATTCTCTAGGGAGAACTTCCGTTCTTCTCTAATTACATTCTGTTTAGCATTTCATGGTAATTTAGAATTAAATTTTTCTTTATTATGATTTATGAATTTCATTTATTTTAATAAATTCCATTTATTACATAAAATATAAAACAAAAAAATAATTAGATTAAGTGAACTAGAATAAGTGATTGAACTGACTTCAACACTCCTCAAGTGAGGCGACCCTGGTCAGCCTCTATGCTGCACTAGGAAAAATTAAATTGCTTTTTCCACGCCCTACGACAGGAGTGCGTCAAATACCTTGGGTGTTTCCCCTTGGATTACATTCAAACCGCCGTTTTTTCCAGACTCCATGAGTTACAAATAAGATTTTTCTTGATTATTGAGGTCATGGATGCCTTCTTCTCCCATTAGACTATCATTCGTTATTACTATGACTAATTACAAGGTTATTTACACTTCCACATGACGTATCTATTTAAACAACAATTAAATGTATTAAATAAATTATTTCATGTTTAGAGACATTTCTGACTGATACTGAATCATGTATGAGTGATTGTTTTGGCATATCTATACATTTATATTACTTGTAAACCGTTTCATTTTATACACCTAGACTGGATAGTATAGATGATGTTTGTGGTGGAATATTGAGATTTATCTCTCACCCTATAGGCATCACAGATGTTATCTAAGAAGATTATATGTTTCTATTGTTGATAACGGGAAGAATCCCACTTTAGAAAATTGACGTGGTAGCATTCTTAGGATGTGATCTTTGTAGTAGATGACCGACCTTGCACTCAGGATGTCGGATAGTTTTTAGCTTCGTTGAAATTATTTTTTATATCGTGTATTACCTGATTCCTTCTATACCGTTTTATAGTTTTATAGAGACATAACATCATCATATTTGGTATATGATATTTTTTACCTTTTGAATTGATTATTATTGATGGATGTTTATGCTTATGTTTTGATGCTAGTTTTTAATTCATTCTACTTCTTCTGTTATTGTTTTCAATAGGTCTTATATATCTATGTCTGTTGTGGTCCACTATGATATGAGGGAATTCCTCTCTTGGTCATAGAATGGGACCTCACTTCTAGTAGCCAGTGTCTAGCATATGGGGATGCACACTTGAGGCTATGTGACCCACCAGCTCAGGGAACCTTTCAGTGCCTCCTGGGTTGATATGTCACAATATGTCTATGTGTGTTTGTTTAAATGTGTATGGGTACATATATATGTTTATAATTAATTTAAAAGTTATAAATTCATTTTTTAATAATTTTTTAATTTATATAATTTAATTTATTCACATGTTATTATATATTTTTTACAACATTAAAAACTTATTTAAACATTTGGTAATATTTATTTATAAATATTTTTATTTACTGTACTTAAAACATTTTCAATATGTTTTTAATTATATGAATAATAATTTTTAATTTTTTTTTAGATTTTAATATTTAAAATATATTTGAAATTTATATAATTAATCTGTTTAAATGAATTTTTAAATAATTTTATAATTTTATTTTTTAATTATTTTTTTATAAAATTATTAATATATAATTTCTTTTGAAAGTATATATGAAAAATGAAATTATTAAATTTACCTTTAAATAATTATAAAATTGTAATAAATATATTTAAATAATAAATATATTTATTATATGTATAATTATATATTAATATATATATACATATTTATAAATATATATATTATTTTTAATATATTTAATTATAATTATAATTAAAAGAAAATAAATTCATATATAATTAATTATAAAATTATAATAAAAAAATATAAATAATAAATTAATTTATTATTTTATAATTATATATAAATAAATTTAAAATATATATAATTATATTTATAATTATAAATAAATAATTATATATTTAAATTGTTTTAAATTATAAAAAATATTGATATTATATTTATAATTATATATATTTATATTTTGATATCAATATATATAATTTTATAAATATATCAAACTATTGTAGACCATGAGATATAGTTATATTAATATATTTATAATTATACTAAAATACTTTAAATATATCTATTTATAATTATAATTTGAAATATATATATATATATATATATTCAAATAATTATAAAATTTCAATAAATATATTTAAATAATAAATATATTTTTAATATTTTTATAAATATATATATTTATATGTTAATATATATATATATATATAATTATTTAAATATATATTGAAATATGGATATATATTTATAATTATATAGAAATATTCATAAAATTATAATAAATATATTTATTAAATTTAAAATTTTATTAATATATAATTATATATAATTATATAAATATATCTATAAATATATTGAAATATATTTATAATATATAATTATATTTAAAATTATAAATAGATAAATATATTATTAAGGTTATATCTGTATCGGTGCTTTTTTTAGGATTGATTAAGTTACATCTTTATCTGGGATTACAATTTTAGGGCTGATAAAATGTATCATTATCAATGATTTTTGAAAGCACTGATAAATGCCTAAACTAATGATATTAAAACAACACCAATATAGTCACCCTATCTAATGCCTTCATGCTCTTGTGGAACCGTACAACCGCCATAGTCACTCTATCTATTGTTGATCACTATAGTTTCTCCCTACCGTCATCATCTCTCCCTTCCATCTTCATTTCTCCATCATGGAACCCGAACCTCGCATAACTAAATCCTTATAGAACTAAACCCTCACAGAACATAATCCTTGTTACACTTCCTCAATGAATTGATCCTCTCAATATCTATGGTATGAGGTTATTTCTTCCCATCTTTAATCAATTTTTCCTTCTTCTCTTTAACCTCTTCAACCTTAATGCATGTAGTGATGATGAAAATCAATGAATGTAAATACACTTTTCCATTTTATTTTCCATATTTTTTTTGTAATTATTGTTTATGTTTAATTTTCTCCACCATTTTTTACTCCTTAAATCGTGATAGAAAAAGGCCTTTATGATTACTGCTGTGATTGGTATAAATTATTCAATCACTTATTGATTGTTTTTGTGTGACTGTTTGTATATTGTAAAGAGATATTGAAATAATTTTTATGAAAAATCGGTATGGAAAAAATTATATATATGACAAGTGGTAAAAAATAATTGATATTAAAAAATTCCAAGAAACATTTCCCATAATAAATGGAATTTATGTTTTTTTGATTCATTTTATAACAATTAAAATAGGTTATACCTCCCATTATACATAATAATGTTATTTTAAAAAATAATTGATGTTTGTTATATTTCTAATATAAACATATATTTAATTTTTTTTACAGATTAAACAAATGGTATAAAGTAATTAATTTTCAGTAAAAATTTTATAAAATAAAAACTTGTGAAAATGCTTTTATTTAATACATTTAAATTCTTCTTTAGGCTATTCTTAATGCAATTACACAAAATTTATCAGTTGTCATTGATATTTTGGAGAAATTATATTGTCATTTTGTTATTTTAAATAACATTTATAATTAAATTCATGATGAAAATAAATCTAATCATACAAATTTTTTATATTTCTTGAATTTCTGTTATTTTTAATTTAATATGAATGATATTATTGAGTGTGACTTAACCGAACATGTTCCATCATTTAAAAATATAGTATAATTTTTTAATTATTTTCTCAACCATTTTATTTAATAGTTTTCATCTATAAAAACATATTTATTAAAAAAATCATTTCCTAAATTAGTGATTCTTTTTTTTTGAAAAAATTATTTTTTTAAAAATAATTTCCTAATTTTAAATAATTTGTGTTCACTATCCTTTTTTCCTTATAGATTTTTTTATTAAATTTTTTAAAAAAATTAATTTAAACTATAATGTGTTTTTATAATTTAACCCCAAAATATTTGGTTACATTTTCTGGATCATTTTCTAAATTATCATAATGCTAGTTTGGTTTTTAAAAATGAAAGAGGTAAGATTCGTGAATTATTTTTTTAATTGTTGTAAAAAAAATTATTTTATTTTAGAATAATTCAATAACTGTTTTGAATTTAAAAAAAAAATAGAAATTATGAAAATTATAGTTGCGATGACCAAGACTCTAAGACCCTTTTTTTGAATCCCATTACCTCATAAATTTCCCACATACAATAAAAATTTCCCATCCATATACAACTAAACACTCACATCAAAAATTAATAATATTTTATAATGTCAGGCCCAGAAACTAGGCCACATAAATAATGTTGAAACTCTAGTTATAGATATGGATATCTATATATTAAACTCAAGATAAATATAAAATACAAAATTTAAAATGAAGAGAAATTATATATTAGAAAACTATTAAAATAAATTAATCTTAGATAGATACATACCCTCATTATTTAAGAATTATAAAAATATATTTCAACTTATAACACACTCCATCTCATTTAAATAATTTTAAATAAGATTGGAAGATGTGATGGGAAAAATCATTTGAATGGGACATTAGTGCTACATAAAAGTATATATTGTCAATAATTCCAAAAATATTATAAAAATGATAATATTTTGGTTATATTTATTTCATGGTATTCCTTGAAATGAAAAATGATGTTCAAATAAGATTAAAAATCTTTATATAAGAATATTATTTATGGAAAAGATCATCTGGAAAGGGAAATTTTCAAAATATTGTTTAGATAAGACTACTTTTAATGCTTTTTTCAACATTAAACAGAAAACAATAGATTTTTTTATATTTATAGGATAACTCACCAACATTGGAATGTTAATATTTAAAGTGGAATCCTTAATACTCATCAAATTTATCTCTTCAGAAGTTATTATTTCATTTTCGTTCCTACAATTCTTCCCCTAAAAATTTTAGACATGAATCTATATTTATAAAACTACGTTGAGAGATAGTTATCACTTACCAGTTACCAGTGATCATTGTTGATGAATTTAGAGGATAAACCCAACCACCTTTGGAGTAATTATTTTTTTGAAATTCAATGGAACCTCAATCTGATGAACGATGGTACTGGAATGACTAAAGGTGATAGTTATCAGTTTAAAATTTACATTTTAGTTAAAAAAGACTTTCACTCACTGAAAATTTATAAAGTGAACTGTGATTGTCTTTTTAATTTAAGGAAATTATTACTATGTCATTTTTTACATGTATGAATAAGTATCATGTCAAACCAACTCAAGATGTGACCGATTTGACTCAATGTTAAGGCGTCTAGTGTGAAATGATATTTCAGTACAAAGAAAATGTGACTTACTAGAAACTATGAAAATGTGTTCTTAGTGTTTTTATATTTTATTAAAATAATCCAGAAGTCATTTGTGACATGTATGAATCATTCTAACTAAAATCAATGTACGGTGTGACCGGTATGACTCCATGTGTTTCTTTTAATTTTAAATTGACAATAATTTTAATAAAAATAACAAGTGACATACTCAAAATTGGGAACTGCATTCTGATTGTTTTGAATCTTTATGAAAATGATACATAAGTCATTTTTAAAATATTTGAATCTACCAAATCTCATTCGGATGCACAACACATCCATTGACTCAATATTTCCATTAATAGTTTAAAAATTACATTTTAGTTAAAAAAGTGTTTCAATTACTAAAAATACAGAATATGTGCACCAATTATCTTGATAATTTTGGAAAAAAAATTCATAAGTCATTTATGATGTATAAGAATTAGTCTCATGTGAAGTCCACAAATGATGTTACTATTATGACTCAAAGTGCATGTTTCTATGTTAAAATTAAATTTTATTAAGAAAAGAGACTTACTTAAATCAATAAAATGTTTTCAGATTGTTTTGATACTTTATAAAATTATCTGTATGTCATTTTTGACATGTAGGAATTAGTCTCACATCAATATACTTTATGGTGTCACTAGTATGATCCAAGTGTGTATTTGTATTTGAAATTCACATTAATTTTAGAAAAAGAAACTATGACATACTCAAAACCAAGAAAAATAATTCATATTTTTTTGATAAATTAGTGAAAAAAAATCATAAGTCATTTGGGATGTGTAAGAATCATCAAAACCTCGATTTGATGCATGGTGTGACCGTTACGACTCCAAGTGTGTAATTTTCTTTTAAATTGTCATTAATTTCAATAAAAAGGTAATGTGACATACCCACGACCAACATAAAATATTCAGATTGTTTTTACACTTTAAGAGGATGATCCATATGTCATTTTGGATTTGTAGGAATCATCCACACCACAATACAATACACAGTGGTCATATTTTGTCTCAAACTATTTGTTATCTACTTCAAATTTAAATTTTAGTTCAAAACATTTGTCTCTTATTGGAAACTAAGAAAACACACTCTGATTGTTTTTATAATCAATAAAAAATGATTCATATGACATTTTTGACAAATTGGAATTAGTCTCAAATCAAATGGACACACGATGTCACTAGTATAACCCCAATTATACATTTTAAATTTAAAATGGAATTTTAGTAAAAAAAACAAAGGTTATATACTCAAAATTGAGAAAACACATCATGATTTTTTGGATACTTTAGGAAAATTACCATTACATTATTTGTGACAGGAATGAATAAATTGAACTTCAATCTGATGCGTGGTGTGACTGGTATCACTCAAGTGTGTCTTTTTATTTAAAAATGAAATTTTAGGTGAAAACAAGAGTGACATACTCTAAACCAACCAAAAAAATTCATATTTTCAATAATTTACATAAATGATATATATGTTTTTGTGGAATGTTCGAATCTGCCGAACCATAATCTAATACAAGGTGTTCCTAATAGAACTCAAAGTATGTTATCATTCAATAATTGAAAATTTAGTTAAAAAAAGAAGTGACTCACTATAAACAAATATAATTCATTCTGATATTCTCAAAATTATAGATAAATGTTCTATAAAACATTTATGATTTTTAATAATCAGTCTCACATCAAACCAACTGATGTTGTGACCCATATAACTCAAAGTGAATGTTTTATGATTAACCCAATATTTTTTTTGAAAAACAAGTGAAATAATAACATCCATAAAAATGTATTCATATTCATTCAATAATTCAGTAAAATTATCCTCAAGTCATTTTTTAAGAGTACAAATCAGCTCCAACCCAATCTAATACACAATGTGACCCGTATAACTCAAAGTGTGTCCTTTCATTTAAAATTAAAATTTTATTAATGTTTTCATTAATATTTATGTATAATTTATTTCAATATAGTATTAATAACATAGTAATTTTTTCATATATGAGTAGATACTTTTTCTTGATTTAGGATGGTTTTATCGGTGACTGATAAGATGGTCATGATTTTTTTAGAGGGGGAATGTGTGACAAATGTGATGAAATATTGATGTTTTTAATGATTTTGTGTATAGTAATTGAAAATATAATTACAAAAATAATTTTTTGAAATTTATATTATATAGTTCTTTTTTATTTGTTACTAAAATTTTATTGCAATTAAATTATAAATTTTCATACATCTATATTTTAATATAGGTGTATTTTATGAATAGTGTTTTTATTCAAGCATCACACTATAATAATGGGGCCTTTATCAGTGTTAAAAAAATTATTGATAATGGTCCCCCTTTATCAGCACTTTTTGGTGATGATAATGTGGTCCCCCCTCTAATATTGTTGAGGACAATAATTCATTTATAGAACTATTAAAGAAAATTTACACGTTATTAAAGGGAAAAACTACGGTACAGTTCAGTAGTGATCCGGAATAACAGATTCTGGATATTTAAAAATATAGAACTCCATGTATATATTCTACAAAATTATAAAGAATTGAGAAATTTGTTAAATAAGTGATACTCTTGAAAATATTTTAATATTTTAAAAGAAATATTTTTTTCAATGTCGTGTATATTATATAATGAAAAAATAAAAAAAAAATAGACAGATTAGAAAATTTACTCAAAAATAACATCAGCACCAAAATTTATCATACTGGCATCAAAGATTGACATGTTAAATTATTTTTGATCAAGCATATGAAATCAATTAATTTTTTAATATAAATTTTTTATATATTTTTTATGTATCTCAACATGGAAGTAAATTAATTTTTGATTATATGAACTGAGTATTAAACAATAAAAATATATCAAATATTATCATTCGTATTTTGTTAATGTTATTAGATTTTATACGTGATCATATGGAAAGTCAAAACACTTCTAGAAATTAGACTATTTGCAATGAGTCATTTGAAACGAGACCCCGTTTCAAATGACCCGTTGTAGAAAAGGGTGTCAAAAAATATATATTTTGTGATGGGATGAGAAACCGTTGCAAATAGTTTCCTTAATATTAATTTAAAAAATCATTTTTCATGGGGGTCCCGGTCGCAATTAGTTTCCGTGTGAATATTTAAAAATAAGTATTTGTGTTGGGGACACCCATCGCAGAAGGTCCCATCATAAATAGCTTTACAAGGGAAAAAATTGAATAAAATATTACTATTAATAAAAATAATATAAAGCTAGAAAATAATAATAACATTTTATTGGAAAATAATAAAATTATTATGATTAAAAATATAAACAATATTAATATAATAACAACAATAAAATATTATTAATATTATTAATATTAATTAAATAATAATATTAATATTATTAAAATAAAAATATTATAAAATAATAAAATAATATTATTAATATAATAATAAAATTATTTTTAATATTAATGAAATAAGAATATTAATATGTATAAAAGAATAATTAATTATAAAATAATAAAATCCGTAACATTCATAAGAAAAATTAAGAACAAAATAGTATGTAATAATAAATATCAAAATAATTAAAATAATAAAAAATTAAATAATGTGATAAAATATTTAAAAAATAATAACATTATATAAAATTTTATATATAATCAAAATATAATATTCAGGACTATATAAAAAATTGAATATATATTAACATTAATATAAATATTACAAAAAAATGAATTTAAATGTTTTAGCATAAAAAACTAATATATCACTTAGGGGGTCCCCTGGAGGAGCTGGATGAGATGGTGGATGGAACTCCATCCATAAACCATGAGTTAGACGTAGAATTTACTATATCTCCTCAAGTTGTTGCTACTGCCATCGACGAATCTCCCCCTTCTATGGATGCTGCTGTCGTCAGAGCTCTTCCTATTGCTACTGCTTCCATTGGTGCATCTCCTACTGCTTCCCTTGGTGCATCTCCTCTTGCTTCCTATGCATACTCTCTATAAGTTCTCTCTCAGATCACTTATTCTCATGATATTGTGTAGTAGATGATTATCACTCTTCATGATCCCCTCTCAATTTAGACACTGACATCACATTAGTACCATAAACCCCCCAGTGTTAATCGAGAGATGATACCAATAATAGTGCCTTTCTCAATGGCATATTGGGTTCCATGCATCCATGATGCCTTAGACAATTGGTGGGATCTTGTTTGACCCTCGATCTTGGCCTGACACTCAGTCTGCGTATGAGCCATCATGGAATTTTATGAAACCTTAAATTGAAATTTAAAATTAAAATAGTTTAAATATTTTTTATAGTTAATTTTGAAACTCAAATAGAAAGTATACTAACCATAATCTGATTCTAGTGATCACCAATAATCTCTTTAGTGAATCGATCCTTATAAATCCTCCTATAAATGTCTAACTTCTTAAAGTTAGTCTCTTTAACTATCTATTTGAATATAAAATAAATTGTTACATTTAAGGAAATATAAATTATATAAAAAAAGTACATACCATATTTTCCATGTGTGTACTAAATGTATGACTATCGGCTCGATGTGTCACCTTCTATCTCCCCCAGTTTTTCCCACCTATCAATGATCATCTCTGAAATCTTCCACCCATCCAATGTGGAAATAATCCATCCCAAATTACAGAGGAAATATAATATGGTTAATGGGTGCAACAAGACACATATAACATTGTCAATTATTCTTTCTTCATTTCATTCATTCTCAAATTTTTCAAAAACTCGTTGAAATTCTCATTCATAATCCCCTACCATGACTTCTAGATAGTTCCACACATGCTCTCATTAATGGGATATCATAAGACATGAAAAAAATTTAATATCTTGTTATTAATTAAAAAATTTAAAAATAAATACAATTTATTTACATACCATCCAATGATTGAACATGCAGAGCTAAACATCAATAGAAATCTCATCCCATGTGACCCATGCTTCACAAAAATAATTGGGCAATATAGATCACCTATCCAACAACTATATGTGAAAATATGTGAAAAAAATAAAAAATAATCATTCAATTATTATATAAATAAATTAATAAAAACTAACTAAAATACAAAGGTAAACATACCTCTATATGCAAGGATGGAATCCAAGATGTGGAAATATCTATAAGAGAGGTTCATGAATCATTAATCGGGAAAGACCACGCCCCCTCTGAGTACTCCCTGAACCACTAGTATTCTGAGGTTTAAATTATTTGATATCCTGCTTTCCCAAATGTTGATCCGCCTCCTACAACTGAAAAACAGATCATAGTCCATCTGAAACCCAAATTGAAGATTTTTAGAAAACAGTTGAAATATACTATTTTATATAGATATATATTATATATTATGATTACCAATATTTAACCATGTCAATATTCATATGCATCCTTATATTCATATATAATGTTGTCAATGTATTCATATTCCTCCCCAACATCATCAATTTTCATATGAGTTCATATTTCACCATATCTTTTCATTTCAAATTCATTAGTAATAGAATTAACATCATCATCACCGTCAAACCTTAACTATGAGGTTTCATAATTGATATTCATATGTCATCATGAAAAATATAGATTTCATGTAGTCACATTAAAATTTTCGATTCCTCTCACATTAGGAGAATCAAATTCACATTGAGTAAACTAATTTTCCCAAGAGTTAATTTTTATTATGATACACAAATCACCCATCTCTCTTGATGTTCCATAGAAATGTTAATAACAAATTTGATGTTACTATTGAAATAATAAATATAGTTTATTAACTGTAAGGAGTATTTTATTTTTAATATCAACAATTACATGGGGTGGATGAACAGGAAATCCTCTCTTAGTATCCAACCACTAACATTTAATCATCGTTGAGTAATTATATCCCTGATAACACCATTCAATAATTTCTTATAGAATTCCATAAATGTATACATTGGTTTTCTTATAATGAGATTCTCTCAAGGATACAACACTATTCACTTTTTTTTATTCCCCATATACACATGTATGAAATCGAAAACCACTAATGACATATGCATTATAAGATTTAACCATTTGGGATGGTGGGTTACTCAAGACAGAAAATCTATTATCAATTTCATCACCATGATGAGATACCTTAAAATTTGTAAAAAAATTATCAATATAACAATTAATAAATTTATTTTATATTTTAAACAATAAATAATTTATGTTACATGTTTTATAAACCAGTAGGAAAAATTATTTTGCTGACATTCTTAAGCACCAGCTAATGTAATTTGGGGATGATTTTTCTGGATATGATTATTGTATAAACTATATATAAAATTATATTAATTTTCTATAACACATATTATAGAATTAGTGATTTGATTACTCCTAGTAAAAATGGTGTCATTTAATCATAGTTGAGCGGAATATATGTATGAGTTGGGTGATTTTCATCATCTAAATTCCATCATTCATGAACTCCACTGAAGCCAGGTTCAGGATGATTAAAACTAAAAATTTATTTCTTATATCATCATCAACAATTCCCTCGTTACAACCCATGTAATTTTGTTTTTAGTAATATTCGGAGTCAAAATAATGAGAGAATAAAAAAATAAATTACCTCGTACAAATAATCTTCTCCGATTTAGCCTTAGACCTATTGTTTATTAGAAACTTTTTTATTCAATTTTTGTATGCATATCTCAAATGGGCACATACATCATAACTTTACTGGTCCTCGCATTATTCTTAATTTGGAAAATATAATATAAAATGTTCCATTGAGTCAAAGAAAGCTGAGAAGAATATTTTTTCTAGTTAACATAAAATTAAAACAAAATGTTATTGCAGTCTTCTTAATGAATTTTAGAATTTTGTTGGGAAACAATATCTCAGAAAAAAATATGAAATGTTTTTTATTTCACCCCAAAACATAAAATTTAACAAACTACTTAATATAATTGGTAGAATTATTTTCATTATACCATGACAATCATGACTTTTTAATTCGTTAATGTGATCATTTCTAAAAAAAATTTCCAAATTGGATGCATAATTGTCTAGAAGTCCCAAATGTGAAATCTACCGAACAAAATAATAATTTATTTTCATTAGAAAGTTTAATAGAAGGTTTTTGGATCATTAACTTTTGTGATCTGACATTTTCAAACAGTTCATGTTTGGGTCACTCGAAAATTTGGGACAGAATAAATTATACTTTTACCATATCTTTAATCTTACCTGGTGTAATTAAAATGTAATGAAGTAAATTAATAAAATAGTTCTTCTTAATATTCATGATATTTTATAATTTATAGAATAATAAATCAGACCAATATGGAAGATCCCAAAAGATGCTCTGTTTTATCCAATTGTGTTCTTCACAAGGCCATAACTTTTTTGTTGGATTATTGTTGGTCCAAATGTGATGGGATGTAATGAAGGGACAATTTATTTTACCTATATATGAAAGATAATTGTTGGAGGTTCATATCTCTCAATTTTAACTTATCTTAAATGATGTTTGTTCCTCTAAAAAGGATTATCAATTGGAAGGAATCTATGATGACAGTCGAAAAACATAGTTTTTTCCATAGTTCCGCATAATTGATTTTTTGTCTCTCATACAGTATAGACATGATTTTGGACAATGTGTACTCTATCTAGATAACAAGACATATGATGGGAAATCACTATGTGACCACATCAATATATCTTTTAGTAGAAAATTCTATTTCACAACAACATCATATTTTCTGACTCAATTACTCCACAATGAATTCAACTCAACAATCAATGGTTTAAAATAAACATAAATATAAATTTTCAATGTCATGGAATTAATAAGGTCAAACATATATATGGGTCCTTTATCAACATACATGGAGGAAAATTTTATGGAGTTATAAATACATACCCACAAGAATACTGATTATCGTAAGAACTAAATGACAAAAACCCATTACTAAAAAGGCCTAATCACAAATTTTGGGGTTCAAAAGAAAAATACATATGCACCTTGTCAAAATGTTCCCATGAATCACTATTAGAGGGATGATTTATGCTTTTACCAGTTTAAATTTTGGTTTTGTTCCATGAAATCAATGATGTTGTGTTGTAAGGTATAAATAAAAATCGCAATCGATTTGTAAGAGGGAAATATATCAATTATTTTATAGGAAAAAATCCACACTTCCCTAGTTGAGCCTCTTTATACATTTATTTTCCACATGTGGGACAACTATCTAATGAAAAATTTTTACCATAATACGTGATACAATCATTTGAACATGCCTGAATCTTTTGATTACCAAGAACCAGATTACGAACCAGCCTCTTTTTCAGATAGAAATTTTTAGGCAACATGTTTACTTATGGTAACTATGTTTTGAAAAAAGATAATATATGATCAAAAAATCTATTTTATCTTCAATTATATGATTTAACATCCATAAAGTTCATAACCGCTTCACATCTACTTATCTCCCTTCCATGATATAAGGCTTCCTAAACATACCTAAAAAATCATAAAATTGAGATGGGTCCAACTCAAGAGTTAAATCAATATCACCCCGATTTTGAATATGTTTAAAAGTTATACCTATGACAACATATACGAAATATTGAAACTATGAGGGATCTAGGGGAAGATTATTAGTATATTATCTCGAACTGTGTTCCCCTTGTTGATACCAAAAAACATAATCTGGTTGAAAACCAAAATGAAATAGATGACCTCCAATGTTGTCGTCCGTGTCAGATGTCCTCAGAGCACATTTTTTACCAGACACATAATTGTACCTTATGAAGAAAATTCTAGTTTTGATGATGCAAATGATAATAATTCTTCAACACCCTCATATATATAGGATTTATACTAGAAATGTTTGGATTCCTACAATGATTTATCCAAGCGTGATCATCTAAAAATGATGGTTGTGGCTTCCTTGTTCCATATATCTCAAAATAATATAATATAGATAGTTTTTTTTAATAATTTGATATAATAAAAACACAATCCAGAAAAGAGAAGAAATATAAATTCACTTTTCCAAAAATTTATAATAATTTATATTATTTCCTAGTTATTTATAATATGTTCTTTAAAATTCATAATAATATACACTAATTTATAAAAAATTATACTAATTACTTATAATTATTAGTAATTATTTATATTTTATAATAATTTCCTCTAATTTAAAGCAGCACAATTTCTAACAGATTGGAGGTTGCTCTTTTTCCCAATGGCTCATCTCCTTGAAACTTTTTCTGACTGAAATCACTATAAAAAATCTACTTCAACGTATGCATATCTATTTTCATATAAATTAGAATTTATGGTAGGGAGGCCTCATAATGTTTCTATATATTCTAATGCATATGAAGATGGATATCCATACATCAGAGCCTATTTTTCATTGTTATATTCTTTGGAGACATTTGTGGGAGATGAGGTTTCAGGAAAAAGAGCATATTTTTCCTTACTACTTATCTCCTTGAAAATTTATCTCAATAAAATTAGTATGAAAAATCTACCCCACCATACGCATATCAATTCTTGTCAATATGTTAATGTATATCTATACATTGGAGTATATTTTTCAATGTTATTTATGTATGATAAAAATGCAAGGAGAAGAGCCGTCATGTAAAAGGAATTCCCCCAATCCACTGGAAATTGTGTCAATTGTTTATAAATTTACTAGTTATGTTGAATTACTCCAATTTTTATAAATTAATGCAAATTATTTTTAAATATTCCTCATTATTTTTAATTATTTCTATTATTCCTATTATTCTTAATATTCATATTTTTTATATTCTTCATATTTTTTATATTTTCCAATTAAAACTCTAATTCATAATTATCCCTATGAAGCCAAATTATTACTTATTATTCTTAATTATTAGTAATTATTACTAATTATTACTAATTATTACTAATTAATCATAATTAATCATAATTAATTCAAATTAATCCATATTAATCCTAATTATTTCAAATTTTTCTTAATTAATCATAATTATTGATAATTATTTCTAGTTATTGCTAATTATTGCTCATTATTTGTTAAATACTACTAATTAATTCCAATTATTTATAATTATTACTAATTATTACTAAATTTTACTAAATATTACTAACTATTACAAATTGTAACTAATTATAAAAATTTGTTACTAATTCTTACAAATTATTACTAAATATTACTAAATAATACAAATTGATACTAATTATTACTACCAAAAAAGTCCAGGAGCCAGGTGAACATGGTCCTATAAAATTTTATTGAAAAATAAGTGACAGTAAATGAAAAAGTGAAAGGATATGAAAAACAAAGGACAAGTCTGCATCCCGAAGAAAAAACAACAAATGCGTTGAACCAGGATCAACCCCATAGTCACTAGAGTTATCATCAACAGATTCCAATTCTAACTATGAATTCTTCTGATTGAAAAACAAAGGGTACCTTTCACTGAGTTTACCCTGCCCCAAAGTGAGTTCCTTGGGAGGAGACATGGTAGACCGAGCACGTCCAATCCAGTCATCTATGCCACATCCTTAACCATTGTTTTTTGGATGTTGACCTCACTTCCATGTCTTAGGATACTTTAAACTACCTTCTAGTTCATCCCTGAGAGAGTGCCCCCTATATTCATTAATGAAACTTTAAGCATAATATACCATAGCATTCAATCCTTTATCATTTTCAATCATCTCCATTTTATCCATGATAGGTTATAGAATATTATCTGTGAGTTTTCATGAAAATTGAATGGCCTCCCTTACAATAGGCTCTCCATCAACAATATATGGCCATAGTTTATTCATAATAGTTCACTATAAATGGATTCCCTCCTTTTCCTCTACTAGAAATGCAAATGAATCATCAGCAACTTATGATTTCACAGTCATCTCATACAATACAAAAGATACATGGTCATACCCTAAAAGAATATTATTATCCAACTTCTTTGAACTATCAGCTTCTCCATTCGAGACAGAAGAATATGGTTGAACATACACATGCCCTAAAATATATCAAGAGGGTATCTCCCCACCTATTCATATTTGGGTTTTCTAACCCCTAAACTCCTACGAAGAATCTCCATCAGTCGTGCAGAGTTACCACTAGTCAAATTCAATTTATCAGTAATACCTTCCATCACAATATCACCAATAGAACCCAAAGCAATATATAATCTACCTTGAGTAGTGGGGTATTTTTAATCAATTTTTTGAAACAAATTTTTTTCCTCATGTTAGAGATTGTGATAGAATGAACATATGCTCGATCTCCTAAAACATGAAACTTCTTGAGAAATGATTTTTTTGAAGGAGAAAAATAATGGAACATTTTTATACTCAATTTTATGATAGAGATCTTCATCTTCTATTAAATGAAAAATTTTCTCCATCAAAGGAGAAGAAAGAGCCATATAAACCAAAAATCAGGAAAAATGTCCAAATCTAGCCAATTCTATCACCTGGTTCATTTTAATAGGAATCCCAATGGCTTAATCAATATCATAAAGTATTTTAGGATGCCAAATAAGCTAATTTAAGGTAAAAACATTGACCCAAATTTGCAATTTACTATTCATAAATATTACTATTTATTACTAATTATTAATAAATATTACTATTTATTACAATTTAGTGTAAATTATAAGAATTTATTATGATTTATTACTCTTTATTAGTATTTATTACTAACTATTACTAATAATAAATATTTATTACTAATTATTACTAATTATTACTAATTAATCCTAATTATAACTTATTCATCATAATTATGACTAATTAATCATAGTTATTACTAATTAATCATAATTTTTCCTAATTGTTTCTAATTAATAATATTTATTACAAATTACTACTAATTATTACTTATTATTATTAATTGTTATGAATTATGAATAATTATTTTTAATTATTACTAATTATTAACAATTATGACTATTTATGACTATTTATTTTTATTTATAAATATTTGATTCAATTTAATACTTATTAATGCTAATTTTTACTAATTATCACTAATTATTACTAACTATGACTCAATATTAATGATTATTAATAATTTTTCAAATTCATACTAATGACTACTAATTAATAATAATTAATATTACTATTAATTAATACAAATTAATACTAATCACACGTCTTCATAAAAAAATGAAAAATAAAATGATCTAATTCTAATTTAATTTAATTTCAGAAAATTAACAATAATTATAAAAAATATAGAAAAAATAAATTAACTGAAAAATAAAAGAAATAGATAAGTACCTTGAAACTGAATCTTTCAGAGGATTTAAGCCCCATAAATTGCTTAACTTTAAAAGTTTAAACATATAAAAATTTTGAGAGAGAAAATGTAAGTAGATAGGAAGAGAGGACTAGACAAAGGAGTAAAATGAGAGGAAAATGGATAGAGGTATATATAGGTTATATTAGTTGTGACATATTTATTTCCAACGGGGCCCATCACAAATACTAACCTACCGACATACTATTTGTGATGAGAGATAAATCCCGTTGAAAATACTAAAAACGCAGCAGGGTATTTATGATGAGGTTTTACGCTTGTCACAAATATACTTGCAAAAATTTGGTGTCGAACTCACACCAAACCTGTTTCTATTGGTATAGTCTACCTATCGCAAATAAATAATATTTGTGACAGGTAGAGGGTCGCATTGAAAAAAGTCCCTCGAGATGGACTTTTTGCGATGGGACCCTCCCTCATCGCAAATACCACCCGAAACACCAATTTTTTCTAAGATGAAAAAAATCATTTAATATTTATTTTTGTTTAAAAAGAACCCATCCCAAGGAAAGTGAAGTTAACATCTGTGGAATGATAGATGAAATGATAGATGAAATAATAGATTTATCTTATCTGGAATTTAATTATCTAGCAATGAATTAATGGAATTGGTTTTATATTGTTCAAGGATTGTGTGTTTATTAATTAAATGGGTTAATTTACATTATTTATAAAAGTTTCTTATGAAAAATAAACCATTTATCCTTGAACACCAAACACATAGAGTTTATTCTATGAATTATTTCACTTCTTTAAGACATTTAAATGATGGGTGGAGGGTAACAAATATGAAATATCATGATAATCCATTTTTGGAAAATTAATGTGGATATTATGATCTGAAAAATGCTAAAATTTTTCATGAATCGTTATTAAATACATATCTTACCTAAGAAGCTACAAAAATCAATGCTTAGAAGGGATGATAGTTTGATAATTTTGAGGATTTAACAGAGGAAATTGAAGCCATTAGAGATGATGAATTTGAAAATCATATGGAAATTAATGATACTGGGGAAGAATATAAAGACACTTACACTAATGAATATAGATATAAAGATAAATAATGATATATTACATTTTACATATAGTAATAACAAACATATGTTATTGTTTTCAAAAAATAATTTTTAAATTATTATATTTATTTTTTATATTAAATATTTTTTTAGGAAAAATTATTATTATGTTTCAAATGGATAGATTGGAATATGAACATAATCATACGCTCTCCAAGGTTTCGTTACTTGGGGATTAAACCATGATCTATCATATGACAAACATTATTATTTCACCAAACTGTCAACTTGGAATGATTCTTGCTAAGAAATATTGATGATTCTATACCATATTCCCGATCAAAGAGCATATTATATTTTTGATTCACTCTAAAATAAGAATTATGAACGGTGTATTTCATTTAATATTCATTATAATTTTTAATATAATAATTTTTTGTTTATGTGTTCTTATTTGAAAAGTTTTTCTCATATTTTTTTCAGTCATCTAGGTGAATTTTTTCTGAACTATTTTTCTGCACTATGGGTGTCTTTGGATCCAGTTCCAACCAATGTTCATCGTCACATATTCAACGAATAATTTTTATGTAAATAAAAAAATATATTATTTATTTAAAATATCTTTAATTACTAAATTTATATTATTAATTATTTGTTGGGTTTACAGTCCCTATTCTATGATTGTATGAGACCCTCTATCTCAAAGGCATATTAGATCTATATATGTGAGAGTTTTTGTTACTTGTAACACAACCATATAATGAGATACATGAATTGAGATTATATTTATATTTTTAATGACTATATAGTATTTTACCAAACTAAAAACATCCCCACCCATTCATGTGTTGGATTTTGTTCCTCCATGATAAGAGATACCTTCAGAATGAGGCCATTATTTAGTTGATAGACTCAAGGGAGGTAAGATGTCCCAAAAAGAGTTGGGAGTTATGCATTTAGTATATTATGAGAAAATATGGTAACTAATATTTTTTATCAATTAATACATTATTTTAATAAAAAATGTTTATGGTATATTGATAGTATATGAATGATCCTTATATAATGAATTTTGGTGTCTATAAAAGGATGTACACTAATCATAATATGGGAGAGATTTTTGGTGGGAGAAAACATTTTATTATGGTTATTATTTGTTTATTGGTTTTTAAAACAGACCTAAAATAAATTATCCATAACTTTTTTACTTTAAAATTACACTAGTAAATTTGGAATGCTAATAATTTTGACATATGGTAGAGTCCAGTCGATATAGCATGAGAGGATGATAAGGGATCATTCAAGTCACATTTTGAAAAGGTATATAAGATACGAGTGACCATGAATAGTATTGGGGATGTTCATATGGTTGATATTGGTTCAGGATCAATTTTAGTTATTTATTATGGTATAACCACAATTGTATCATTTTGTTCTAAGGGAGCTCTTGTACGATTATCTTCCATTGTGGCTTCATAGAATAATTAGATGTTTCAAGCTCAACATGAGACTACAAAGATTTCATAGTGGGCGGGAAATGAAACATAAATTGTAGGAGTAGGACTCTCAGAAGAATGAATAGAAAAATAAGAAAATTATGGAGTACATGTGAAAACATGTAAAATGCTTTGTGATGGAAATTCAACAACCTAATGTTCTTTTTTTAGGTGATCCATCTCCACCCAGTGACCTCATTATAATTTTTTAGTAAAAATATAATATATTAAATATTTATTTTTTATTTTTAAAAAAAATTCAAAAATTTTATTTTTTTGATATTTAATATATTTTAATTCATCTACATTTTTTAAATTTTTTTATATTAATTTCCATAGACTCTCACAACTAAAGAACATTATAAAATTATTTATTATTTGATAACTGTAGTCCATTACAAATAATTTCAGGGAATAATATTTAGGAAACAAATTGTTTAAAAAAATATGTGTTTTTGATGGGCATTTCATTCAAAAAACCAATCTGAGTAAATAAATCAGTGATAGTCCATCATAAATAGTACAAATGGAAGCTATATTTTAAATGATCGGTTAGTTATGATGGAGTCCCATTTTAAATAACTATTTCTGATATAGACCCATCAAAAATGATGGGAAAAAATATTTTTCACCATTGCTATTGATATTTATAGATGATGTGAAGGTAGCATAAGTGGGTTAATCCAAGGACTTGGGTTCATATGGTGTTATAAGTAATTCATTTTCAATCTATTATTATATTTTTATTGGGATAATGTGTGTCAATAAATATACTTAATGACTATAGATACATGTTATATAAAAGTACATCAATGTTTATTCAATTTACCTCAATTATTGTCTAATTAAATTAATTTTTTTTCATGGAATCCTTCTTTTCTATGATTATACTCACCCTTATCAGATCCTTGCGCACACACATGAAGAGATAGCAAAGATGATAAATGGTTTGGTGGGGATTTTAGTTGATGTTTAGAAAGTTTATCTAGTGGTTAGGGTTTTAGTATTTCATATGTTATAGGTGGTGCATGTGATGGTGTGGACATGATGGGGAGTTCATTCCTTTCATCTATTTGATATTGGTCTATATTTTTGGGTTATTAGAAATATTATTTTTCCTCTATTTAACTAGATTTTTTATGTTATATACTTCAGCTATCTATCATTTTTCTATTTATATTGTACTAAAAATTATTATATATTGGTTTCTATTTATATATATAATCATTGAAATGTCGATATTCATTCCTTGTAATAGTATGTAGAACAGAAATTACTAGAGGTGGGGTGGGGTGATGCACACATGTTATTTCTAGAATTGGTGGGGACCCATGCGGTTGTTTTGTGTCACAATTTTCAACCATCAAAACCAAAGAGGTTTATTTTATATAGTATGAATCCATTTTGTACCTATCATACATTTTTTTGGCTCTCGATGGGATTATTATAAAACTTATAACTTATAAAGGATTTTTTTTCATATTTATGTGTTACCCCTCCCAAACACCAATAATACAATTCCTTGGTAAAAACACACATATATACATCTAAATTACTATGTTAAATAAAATAATTAACCCATGAGAGATGCGTAATTAGAAGTTTTTTCCTATATTGAAATTATAAAATCTGAATCCCTAGAGTTAATGAATCATAACAGAAACATGTATTTTATAATCTTATTTTTATTTAATATTCCTAATATAAATTTTTTTGTATAAAATATAAAAAATTGGGTCATACCATAATTTTTTTACTACACTATTTGTATATTAAATTATAACTAGAATAAAATTCATACTAATAACTAATCAAAATTTATAAAAAGATCCAGAAATATGCCATTTATTTACTTGTTTCTAAATAAAAATAGATTGAATACCTTCTAGAAATAAAATATGATGTAACTATTTCAAGGAAAAGGATTCTATATAGGTAATTAATTGTTCAATATAAAACTAATTAAAAAAATAAATACATATATATCTTATAAAATTAATTATATATAATTATTCAATGTTCCTATAGATATATTTGACAAAACATTATGAAGAACATTCAATTTGAAATTTGAAACGTTCTAAAAAGATAGAGTAAATTTTATCTACTAATAATATCCAAATGAAGTGCTAACACTATAATAGTGATGGAATAATAAACCATGCAAAACAATTTTACCTCAATAATATATACTAAGACAAGTAATCCAATATAAAATATATTTAAATAAAAACATTTAGAATAAAATTTATTTTTAATTTTTTTTCTGACCAAAATTTATATTTAACCACATTAGACTTATTTTCTTAACTAAATAAATAATTGAAACCAAAAGATTCCCCATTGTCCATTATAACTCAAGTATTGAACTATGGATGACCACTGATAAAAATAAAGGCTTCCACTTACCATCATTTCATCCATTTGTTTCGATATGTTCACAATTTTAAATTCGTAGATGTGTGTACAAAATCTATAATATTTTGAAATGAATATAATATAATTTTATTTATGCCTAATTTTATTATTCAATGAAATATATAATGGTAAGTGAAAAAAACAAATTTAAACTAATACATCTGATTTAACCAATGATTTCCCAATATAATATAATAATTTTTTAATATATGAATAATTATACAATCCAATGAGCACAACAACCAAATGCCTATTTTCAAAAAAATACACAATTTATGTTTTCTATATAAAGTCTATTTTGAGATTGTTTTAATAATATAAGTAACCCAATTGAAATATTCACAAACCAGAAAAAATTTCATGTCACATTTCAACCCCTGGTTATCCCATCCAATACTCACATTAATGCATACTCTATATTCCATCATGTCCTTACGTATGTAGATTAAATGATTAAAAATATGGTATAAGTAAATTAATTTTAAAATTTCGAAAACCATATGTGATAATTCCTAAAATGCATGATCAAATCTCATGTACTACATATTAGGTAAAATTTATATCAGAATTTTTTTATTTATTTTTCATTAAAAATAATCCATAATGTAAACTAACAAATTCCCCATCAAAAACCTGAGATTCAATTCCAAAATAAATACATCAGTATCTTTAAAAAAATAAAATTTAAAATCCATGGTAACGTAAATATATATAATTTTAAATCTCATCTTTCAATTCAAATCAACAAAGGGTTTCAAATCCCCAATATTTCAAAAAACCATATTTTGTCAAAAGATTTTTTTGAAAAAATAATCAAAATTTCACCCAATTAGTGAAATTTTTATCGATTATAAATCATTATCAATAAAAAAAGAATAATAATATATCCAATATCGTAAAATGAATTAGAGAAACCTTCTTAGCCAAGTAGATTCCAGAAAAACCGAAATTCAATTATCCAATATCACATG
This sequence comes from Viscum album, assembly GCA_963277665.1. Classification (NCBI taxonomy): domain Eukaryota; kingdom Viridiplantae; phylum Streptophyta; class Magnoliopsida; order Santalales; family Viscaceae; genus Viscum; species Viscum album. Next base: position 824,751,745 of record OY728120.1, read on the forward strand.
ATGTGATTTAATATTTCAAATATTAATCAAAATGATTTAAATAACACTATCTATATCTATAGATAATAAATCCTAATGTCCTAATATATTTATTTTAGAGAGACATAAAAATCACCATAAAGACATAAGTTTAGATTCAAGAACTGATGAAATCATACAACCTAACCATATTCAACTTAATTCAATTGATCTTATAAATAAATTCATAATTCATCACTATAGAAGATGAAAATAGGATTTCAAATAGTATTAGAATCATCCAAGACTACTTGGGTGAAAAATACCAAATTATGATATTCAAAATATTTTTTAAAAATAAAATTGATACAATAATGTCCAAATTTTTTTTTCTCCCATGGTTTACATATCTATTTAATTAACATTTGTAGATCAGTTGGTTTGTTTATTAATTCATTTTTCTTTCAAAAGGTTAGGATAATCATGTTACAAAAAATTAACCTCTTCCCACTTCTCTAAAAAATACTAATCATTCCTAGAAACTATAAAAACTAAAATCTAATCATTCCAATTAAATATTTATCATCACATTTATCCCCATTATAGGAATTTAAATCCTTGAAAGTCACTGAGCTCCATAACCCATATCCTGAATTAGTCTCTCTATAAGAGAAGCATCAATCTCCAACTAAACTATCTTCAATATCAAAAACATGATTTAATTCCAGTTGATAATTTTTCAATTTGGAAACATAAAAAGTAACCTGAAGTACTATAATTAATTCTAGAAATTACAATCTATAATACAGTTCTCAAATTGTTTCATTGATTTTAAAAGGAACCATATATCATGGAATTAATTTCCCTTTCCTTACAACAAAAATATACCCTATTCTAGGATTCAAATTCAATAAAAATGTATCTGTAACAACACATCTCAAAAATCTACATCTATTGTTGATAAAATAATTCTATTGAATCCGAGATAAAATATTGATCTTTGGAATTAATTTAAACAATAAAATTTCTCTACATGAAAATAGGCCCCCAAAGATTCCTTTCACCTACCTCAATCTATAATAATTTGGAATGACATGGGTGACCATTCAATGCCAAAAATGGTTCTAACATGATTCAATAATAATAGTTTATTTTAAAATAATTCAATAATGAAAATATAATCCTCTCTATGTCTACTAAAATTAGGGACATACTATTAGTGAATATATTATAGAGCCTTAATAACAAAATACATTTTATTATTAGACATTGACTTTCATGTCATATTTCTCTTCATTTGTGTCCCCATAAAAATTTGGAGTCCCATATGTAATCTCAAAATATACCAAGGATACATATTTACTATGACAACATTAGAAATCGATAATGAATAATGATTTATTTCACCAAAATATTCCTTATTTAAAAAATTTAAAACATATCATGTATAAGAATCAAATACATTGAAATCAAGATATGGTCAACTATAACCCCAATACAATCAAAATTCTATTATGACCTTGAAAACCCAATCATGAAATCCATATAAATATTCTACCATTTCAATGTTAGCATCGGTGTAGACTACCAGAACCCTACCCATCATTGATAGAATACTTTCACATGATGAAAATTAGTTAAAAAAATACAAATTCCACCACATATTTTTATCATTATTTACTATAATACCTGATATATAATATCATGATACATATGGGAACCTATTGGATTAACTACATAACATTAATGGTGAAAAGATATCAAAACATCAGCCTTGATTTCCACACCAACCACAACCCACCCACTAATATTAATAAATTATTACACTAGAACTGGGCATCTACCAATGATGCCCCCACCATTTAAATCATATTTTATATTTCATCAATAATCATATAATAACAAGAAGTCATTCACAAGATTCACTAATATATATGTTACTTTGTTTTCATTAGAGAACAAAATAGTATGTTATCTCATCCATATCTATGTAAAATTTTCTAATTACACCTTCCACTACCCTCTAGCTTCATTCTCTTCCTAAATTTGATTCTTTATACTTAGTTAATAACATACCACATTCCCCTTCAAAAATGTTTTTATAGGTACAAAATAAATGGCTTAACAATATTCTACCCATATATGTTAACTGGTACTGAGCTCATATTACAATAAAATATACATAAAACTATAGTGATTTCTATATTTCAATCATTTCTCATTGAAAACAAAGTACCTCCAACTATTTATATCAGGGAAATTAATAGTGAATAACATTTCTTGCATTGAATAATTATACCCATCAAATATCAACTAAAGAGACCCATACTCTATAATTTTACTCTCTTACATCAAGAAAAATATTAAGATAAATCCAGACTATAAAACCTTAACAGTTCTCAATAATTTTTTTGAATAAATTTAATTTCATTAATAGCTTGTGTTATATGAAACATTGATTTTTAATAAACCATGACAAACTATTACCATTATTATTTAAAAATGACTATTAATTTGTAGAGATTAAACTTGGATAAATGAATAGGGATATAAAAATTAATTATTAAGTATAATGGTTTAATAGAAAGAACCATATTGACAAAATTGTACATATTTTTTAAAGTCTTTATTTGTTTTTAAAATACTATTTTCTAAAAAAATGTTTTTATTTCTTTTTGGAAAAAATTAAAAAAGTAATATTTTCCACTATTATAAAATTTATTTTTAAAAAAAATCAATTTTGAAAACTATGTGTCAAAATTAGATAAAGGAAAATTTATCATATTTTCTTAAAAGATTAATCATTAAATAAATAGATAGAATCACATATTTTTTGTTAACTGGGTTTTCTTTTAAATAATTTATATGTTTATTTTGGGTTAAAGATTATTTTAAAAGTACAATTAGTTAAAATTTTTATTTATCAGTAAAATTTAAGTCATTGGAATAACTTTTGTATTGAATGTTTCTGTGAAATCATTTTAAATTATTGAATGTTTCTTTTTGAAAAATGACTTTCTTATCACATCTAGAGCATTGATTTTAAATTATAATTTTCCATTTATATAAATTTAATTTGGAAATATGTATATAATTTTTTGGATTCCAAATAATATATATTATATAATAACATTAACTTAATTTTTTGTAACATCAATAGTAAAAACATTTAACATAAATTATTAAAGTTAATTTTAAAATGGTTTATCAGGGGTTAAATTAAAATGATAATGGGTTAAATAACTTAGAAAAATTTCCAAAACCAATTTTATTGTCACATTTTGGAATCATAACTGATAAATTTATCTAATATTACATATTGGAGCTTTTTCCCCTGTAAAACTTTGGGTACATATTCTTCTTTTCAAAGATTCCATGTGTGTCGTCTACACTTATTATAATAGGTCACCCACTATCCTCTCAAATTCACACTTAAAAACCATTTTATTTTCACTAATAAATACCTAAATGTATTCTCTATTTTAATCCCTACAATATATATCCTTTTTGTGGTCATAATGTCAGTTTAGGAAGGCTTTAGGTTAAAATTAATAAGGTAGTCCATAGAAGAGGTATTGTTTTAAACTATGCATTTTTACTTCTTATTATAAATGCATAAAATATTCATAAATTATGATGATATAATAACACCAATATCTCACATGTAATTATAATTTATTATTTTACTTTAATGTACTAAATATATCTCCTCTTCCATCATATGTGATATGAAATCGTTATTCATTTGTATGGGGAACAACCACCTCACAAACCTGTGTTATTTGTTTTCCATCATCCCTATAAAAGATGGAAAAATTATTTTTTTAATATTTATATATGATATTAATAATAAAATTATAACAATTTAAGTATATTTCCAAATATACCTACTTACCTTCTAACAAATTGGAAATCATTGACATCGCTCGTGTGTGCGGTGAACGACTGCCTCACGAACTGATATTTTGTGTTTTTCATTTATTATTTATATAGATTTTAATAAGGATATATTAAATTAATATATATCAAAATTTTATAATAATTATACTTATTATAATATTATATATTATATACCTTCTTACATTTCATTCCATGGGTGATACGATAATGTCTTTCGTGTGTAAAATAGAGCACCGTCTCGTGTAGCGATGTGATTTATTTTTCACTAAGAGTTTTCATACAATGGAATTACAGTACATTTAATGAATATATGTGATATATATGAGATAAAAATTATTATTTAATGTTAATATATTATTTAACTTTATTTCATTTCATTTATAAATAAAATAGAAACAATGTTCCTGCACACATTCGGCTTATCCTCTCCATGAATGATGTATTTAATTCTCTATATCAAAATTTTATAGATCACCCAAAATAAATATATACAGAATATATATGATATTAATATAATATTTAAAAATATGTATATGGTGTAACTTCATTCAAATTCAGGGATCCAAAAATAACAAATCAAAACATACAAGAAAAGTAATGAAATTTTAGCTAAAACATTATTTTAATAAGGAATATATAATAAATATATAATAAAAGGTTACTGGAAAATAATATTTGGTATGATATATATATAATTACGGTTCTATAATATATTTAAAATAAATTAATTAATGAAATTTGTATCCATGCTGAACTTTTTAAAAATATTTTTAAAAGAAATCTTCAACTATTTTTCCAAATAAATCCCTCTTGAATTTTAACGAATGTGTGAAAGGAATTCTTGTTTTAAAGTGTATGGTATGAATGGTGTTTTATACAAAAATTACCTACTAATTTTATTAAATAATACACTAAAATTCTCCGATGTTATTTTCAATCAAATAGAATTTTAAAATTTGTGTTTTTAAAATTTGTTTTCAATATAGAAAGGATATTTTCCTTAAGAATTCTTTCAAAATATTTTTAATTAGTTTTTATTTGTTTCAAATGTTATTTTTATAGAAATGTATATTCCAAAATTTTGAATTTTTTTAAGCGTGTTTTCAATCAGGAAATGATATATTCCTCATGAAATGGTCGATGTGGTCTTTCAAAATCATTTTTCATCTATGATAAAATCCTTTAATTTTATTAATAGCGACCCGATCCTTTTCATACATTAATATTACATAATTTAAAATATAAAAAACATAATAATATTACATAAATAGGATCCAAAGGCTTAGTGTCTTGGGAAAACTAGGACCACACATAACAAATACAACACCTATCATAAACATTTATTTAATTTCTTCTTCTCTAGCTTCTTATTAGCACTTGTCCTCTCCATAGTACATGTAGCCACCTGAGGATATACATAAAAAGGGGTGATATAGAATACCCATAAGAGGATAGATAAGAACAATATATCATGGGGTGATCATAATCATAACATAGGGAAAAGATCAGGAACATGAGAGGACCATAAATAAAAGACTTGAAATGTGGCAAAGCATAAAAATGAAACATCGTGTCTTAGTGGTTAACTACAACACATACTTTTGAACCAAGCTAGAATCTTATTCACACATCATTTAACATTTACTCCTGAGATTCATCACTTTACCCAATTCATTGGAGCGCTATATAATTTCTGGTTCACCCGTCACATTTAAACATTCATATTGCGCTATATAATTCCGGGTGAACCCGTCACATCATAACATTATCATTTATCATGCTTGCCACAATGAAAATATAATATAAATTAACATAACTAACCCATGAAAAGTAATGGGTTTCATATCATAAAGAAACATTCATAAACTCTGGGTTCCCAAAAGAAAGAGGGAACAACATACTTGATACAAGAACCATCAACCTTGAATGAGAGGTAAAAGTTGAGTTCATAAGAGAAGAGTTCTTTCGGAAAACATTTGGATTCAAATAAACTTAATTAGAAAACATGTATATCCCAGAAAAGGAAATACAACGACAAACAAATTATCTTTATGGAGTGACTATATAAAAAATGGAGTGAAAGAGATAGAACCCTAGGAATGAAAGTTGGGTTCGAGAATTTCCCCTTACCTTGTACCCAAATGATTCCTTCTCTTTAATGTCCTATATAATGACATTATATTAATTTATTAGAAATACAGAATCATGTGTAAATTAATAGGGTTCATTCTGGTTTCATTATGTCATTTTATGTTCCTTTGAATGACTTATAGAGTTTAAAAACATTGTTCAGGGATGTTAGTTTTTATGGGTTTTCCTGGGTTGTTCACTTGTATTCATAAATTGAAGTTCGGTTAGAACATGGGTAAACATACATAAATGATATTACATGTCATTAATGATATTAGTGTAGTTTTAATGATCTTATAATGAATTATGTTAGATCCATGTGGATGAATCATTAGATAAGAATTAAATGGTGGTTATTTGGGTAAATTTGGGCTATTTTTGGATCACAATGAACTTGTTTTGACTTATCACATAGTAATATGGCTATAGGTTACTTCCATAACTTAAAATAGGAAATAAAACCTTTAAAATATTCTAGTTCAACCATAAAATTGGTTTCATGACCAGATCATGAGGTAGAAATGGAAGAAGAAAGCATGTCGTTCTTGAAGGTGATAAATTAACACCTCACGAACAGTGTTCTCTTTAATAAAATAAAAGGAAGAGGGAAATGGGTTTGGATGATATAATATACCATTGTAATCATAAAATTACATTATATGTATAATAATGGAGTTACAATACAATTTTTATGAATATAGGTGGGGAGAGATCAAGAAATGAACATGAACATGAAAGGAAATTAAAGGAGAAGAGGGAGGGAAATTACCTCTTGAATCCTTCTCTTGAGAACCTCCATAAGGGCCTAAGCATGGTATTTTGATGAGACTAGCAGCTCTTGGACATCAGGGATGGGATAGGGAATGTTTTTGGGCAGAGTTTAGAGAAGTCTTGGAGCTTGAGAGGGGTGACCCTATTATAGTGGAGGGGAGAGGGGTTTCCTTAATATAAAATTCATTAGTTTGTTATTTCCCCACAAGACAAGGAATAGTGATTCTTGAATGACCAAGAATAGTAATTTTATAATGTAATCCCAAACCAAGTGGGATTAAATCAGCAGAATATCACACATGACCCTATAATTTACTTATTTATCTTATTTTGTAAATTACAGTATTTCACTATTAATCAAAAATTCAAGTATCTCAGAAAAATCCCTAAAATTTACCCCAAACCTTTTTCAACGTGTAGAATTAAAAAATGAAGTCCGTTTTTCAACAATAATTTTCTAAATATTATTAATTTAATATTTAATTAAAATTATAATTTACTTAAAAACAGTTTTTAAGATTAAAACTGATTTTATAGTGCTTTCGAAAATTACGTAGGGTCTTATAAAATTATCTAAAAACTATAAGACATTATTTCAATAATTTATGAATACATTTTAAAGAAATAAATATGCTTTTAAATTAATTAATTAATTATAATTAATTATTTATGACTTACAAAATACCAAAACGTTTACTAAGGTCAAATTGTCACTTTCTAAGATGTCTAAATTTTATTTTATTATTCGCAAGTAATGTTACTCTTATGATGGATGATTTACTATTAATAAGGTTCATATTACTATTCAAAAGGATATGTTACTATTTCTAATGTTACATTACTATTCACCGAAAGTTATTTTTATTTCATTAGCCTCAAAAAATCATCTTGAGCACAACCGTGTATGTCAGATTATTAAAATTCCAAACACAAAAGTGACAAACTTATGTTTAAAGGTCACTTATCACTTAGTAGTTCATTATGTTTTTTTTTTCATTTTATTTTATGACGGAAATATAATAATATAATTTCCATTGAAAAACATTGGGTCGTTACATTCTTCCCCCCTTAAGAAATTTTTCCCCTGAAATTTCACTTTACACAAATAGGTGAGGGTGTTTGTCCTTCAATTCCTCTTCTGGTTCCCATGTTGCTTCCTCAAACTTATGGTTCCTCCAAAAAATTTTGAAAATATGGGTTGTATTGTTATGTATAACCTTATCTCTCCGATCTAGAATCTTTACTAGATGCTCCTCATAGGATAGATCATCTTCCACCTACACCACCTCTGAGTTTAGTACATGTGAGGGGTCTGGTATGTACCTCCTCAATAGTGATACATTAAAAACATCATGAACTTGAGCCATATTTTGTGGAAGTTCAAGACGATAGGACACAGCTCCTATACGGTCAAGGATATCAAAGTGGCCAATATACCTTGGGCTTAACTTCCCTTTCTTCTCAAATCTCCTGACTCTCTTCCATGGAGATATTCGAAGGAAGACTGTATCTCCAACATCGAAGTCCAAGTCCCTTTGACGGTTGTCAGTATAGATCTTTTGCCGACTTTGAGAAGCTTTGATTTGTTTCTGGATGAATTAAGCCTTCTCTGTCATCTCTTGAACAAGATCGTGTCCAAGTAGATTTCTTTCTCCAACTTCATCCCAATAGGTTGGAGTTCTACATCGCTTTCCATATAGAGCTTCATATGGAGCCATCTGAATACTCGAGTAGAAGATATTGTTGTATGAGAACTCAACCAATGGGAGACGATGATCCCAAACTCCTTTGAATTCAAGAGAGAAGGATCTTAGCATATCTTCAAGCATCTGAATAGTCCTTTCAGACTGGCCGTCGGTTTGGGGGTGATAGGCCATGATGAAATTTAATTCAGTACTCAAAGAATATTGAAGGCACCTCTATAATTTATATGTGAACCTTGGATCATGGTTAGAGACAATTGAGAGTGGAACACAGTGCAGTCTCACCACTTTCTTCACATATATCTTTACAAGTTGTTCAAGAGAGAGGTCGTCCCAAATAGCGATAAAATGTGTAGCCTTGGTGAGTCAGTCAACCACAACCCATATCGCATTATTTCCCTTTGACGTATTCCGGAGACCTATGACAATGTCTATAGTAAACTTTTCCCATTTCCACATGGGTATGGGAAATGGCTGCATCAAACCATTGGACTTTTGTCGCTCAGCATAAACTTTCTAACATACCAAGCACCTTGATATATATTCTACAATATCTTTCTTCATGTTATCCCACAAGAAGTGTTCTCAGAGATCACGATACATCTTTGTACTCCATGGATGGATAGAGAAAGTTTAGCTATGTGCATTATCCAATAGCTCCTTCTTTATCCCGGGTGATGAAGGCACACAAAGCCGCGTTCAAAAAGGAATCACACCATCATCATCGATATGGAACTCCTGCAGCTTCCCTTCCTTTACTGCATTCACCCTCTTTTTTATCTCCACATCTTCCCTTTGTGCTTCCTTAATCTTTTCCTAGATGGATGGTTGCGCAAACATTTTGGAAAGGTAGGATGTATCCCCTTCCATTATGATTTCAAAATCCATTATTTTCATATCCATGAAGATAAATTATTTCTCAATCCGCAGCATGGATAGAGTAGCGGGTTCTTTTCTGCTTAGAGCATCAGCTACCTTGTTCGCCTTTCCAGGATGATAGTTAATAGAGAAATCGTAATCCTTGATTAGCTCAAACCATCTCCTTTGATGCATGTTGAGCTCCTTTTGTGTGAATACATACTTTAGGCTCTTGTGGTCGGTGTATATGTCACACTTCTCACCATAAAGGTAGTGCCGCCATATTTTCAAGGCAAAAATCACGGCTGCCAGCTCTAGATCATGCTTCGGGTAGTTCTGCTCATGGATCTTCAACTGTCATGAGGCGTAGGCTATCACATTATCATTTTTCATTAGTACACAACCCAAGCCTTTCTTTGAGGTATCACTGTATATCACAAAACGTTCTCTACTTTTCGGTAGTGTGAGTACAGGTACAATGATCAGCCTTATCTTTAGCTCCTTGAGGCTTCCCTCACATTCTTTCGTCCAGACATACTTTACCCCTTTCCTTGTTAACATAGGTAGCAAGCTTGACAATCGTGAGATGTTTCTCACGAAACATCGGTAGTACCAAGATAATCCATGAAATCTACTGATTTTTGTGACACTAGAGCGCCTGGCCAATTCCTAAACTGCCTTTGTCTTTGAAGGATCCACATAAATTCTGCCACTTGTGATCACATGTCCCAAGAACCTAACTTGATTCTTCCAAAAGTCACACTTGCTGAACTTGGTGTACAAATTTTCTTTTCTCAATGTCTCCAACACAAGTCTTAGTTGTTCTTCATGTTCCTCCTTGATCTTGGTGTAAATGAGAATATCGTCGATAAACACTACCACAAATTTGTTGAGGTAATGTCTAAATACTCTATTCATGAAATCCATGAAGATTGTAGAGGAATTAGTAAGTCCAAAGGGCAACACCAAAAACTCATAGTGCCGATACCTTGTACGGAAGGCAGCCTTCTGAATATCTTCCTTCTTCACCTTTACCTGATGATATCCAGAATGAAGATCCACCTTTGAGAAGTATTGAGCTCCTCTTAACTGGTCGAACAAGTCATCAATCATTGGGAGAGGATACTTGTTATTTATGGTGATCTTGTTGAGTTCCCTATAATCGATACACAGCCGCATGGTTCTATCCTTCTTCTTCACAAATAGCACTGGTGCACCCAAAGGTGATTCACTAGGGAATATGAACCCTTTGTCTAGATACTCTTACAGCTACTTCATTAACTCCTCCAGTTCGATAGGAGCCATCCTATAGGAGCACTTTGAAATAGGAGTTTCTCCAGGTATGAGTTTAATTGATAACTCTACCTCACGATCTAGCGTAATTATGGGTAACTCTTCGGGAAATACATCGTCGTATTCCCTCATGATGGTAATTTCATCAAGGTTGTAACTTTCCTTCGACTCAACCATTTGGGAGAGGTATGCTTCTTCATTGGGAATCAACACCCACACCATTGAAGGATTTTTCAATAGAGATTCAAGATCTTCCTTGAATTTGTAGAGGAGCGTGGGATGGTTTGGAATATGAAAAGATATTTCCTTTTCCCGACAGTTGATATGTGCTCTATATAATGAGAGCAAGTCCATTCCCATTATAGCATCGAATTCCACCAAGGGAAGTATTACAGGATTTTATAGAAGAATATTCCCACATACGCCAATAGGAGAAGTGTAAAACACTTGGTTTGCAATGATTGCACCACTTGGTTTTTTTATAGATATCTCTACATCAAGGTTTCAGGGATTCGATTCTATAGTTCTATCAAACTTTCCAGATATAAAGGAATTCGTAGAACCAGAAACAATAAGAATTTTTCCATTATTGAGTGAATAGGAAGTGTACATTATACGACTTCATTATCATGCTCCACCTCTGCAGTAGCGATGTCATAAGCCTTCCCTTGTTCCTTTGTATTTGGTGGCTGTTGTTGCTGATTACCCTCGAGAACTCGAGGTTTAGTGCACTCGTTTTCATAGTTCCGTAGATCCTTAATATTTTAGTATTGAACCACGAGTGGTTCTCTCCTTTAATAGTCTACATTCTCTTTCCTTTTTGTGTCTTTTCAACACTATTGAGAATGGTGTCCTTCTTTCCCACACTTGAAAGATTTCCCCATCCTTTGGAGGCAGTTCCCATGGTGCATCTTCCAGCATTTTTGGCATGTGGGTTGCTGATTTTTCTTCCCACCTTTGTCACTAGATCCATCGGCTTGAAACTCCATCTTTAGTTTCATATCCCCATAGCCATGGGACCATTATACAAACTCCATCTCTACTTTGAGATCACACCTAACAACTTCTTCATAACTCCCAATGTCTCTAATTGAATGATCCTTTCTAAGGTGTGGTTTTAATCCACTAAAGAATATATTAATTTTTTTATCATTTTTTAACAAAACCCAAAGAATACCTTGCGATCCTTGTGAAATTTTCTTCATAGGTTTTGACAGATTCTCATTCTTTTGTCTTGAGCTCTATAGATTCTCTCTCCATCCTCATGCAAAGAGTTCGTGGGAAATACTTATTAAGAAACATTATCTTAAAGTCTTCCCATTCCATCTCTTCAATTTCATCCCTTGGGTTGGTGTTCTTAATCAAAACCCACCATTGATAAGATTCTCCATCAAGATGATAATCAACTAGAGTAACATTATCCGTCTCAGAATAGTGAATCACATAAAAGATCTTCTCCATGGGGTTGACCCACTGTTCCGCAATTAGTGGATTAGATGATCCAAATAATGTCGTTGGTTGTTGCTGCATAAAACATCCAATAGCCAGTTTCTCCCTCTTTGGTGAAGGAGGAAGTTCCCCATTATTATAGTTATTATTCATAACCTGAGATAATTGCGTAAGCATCACCATAATGTTTTGAACTCCACCTCCCAAATCATTTGGGATGTCGTTTAGGAAATCGTTGTGTTGTCCCTCGCATGAGTTGTTGGCCTTATTTCTCCTGGTTCCCACCATTTTCTAAAATAGAAAATCTTAGAACAAAACATAAGTAAAAAAGTCATGAATACAAAAATTATTCATTTGAACAATTTATAGTAAATGCATAACATATGGGATACCTATGTAAATACTCTTGTGTGCATATTTATACTTAATCTCATACGAGAGGTTTTCTCTAGGGTTCACTAATCCTAATTCCCAAATTAACTAAACCTTTCCTCTGATACCAACTATAGCGACCCGTGCCTTTTCATACATTACTATTACATCATCTCAAAGCTGAAAAACATAATAGTATTACACAAAGAGGATCCAAAGGCTTTGTGACTTTGGAAAACTAGGACCACACATAACAAATACAACATCTAGCATAAACATTAATTTAATTACGTCTTCTCTACCTTCTTATTGGCACTTGTCCTCTCCATAGTACATGTTCCCACCTGAGGATATACATAAAAAGGGGTGAGATAGAATCCCCGTAAGAGGATAAATAAGAACAATATATCTAGGGGTGAGCATAATCATAACATAGGAAAAAGATCATGAACATGAGAGGAGCATAAATAAAAGACTTGAAATGTGGCAAAGCATAAAAACAAAACATCAGGTATTAGTGGTTAACTACCACACATACTTGTGAACCAAGATGGAATCTTGTTCACACATCATTTCACATTTACTCATGAGATTAATCATTTTACCCAATTCATTGGAGCGCTATATAATTTCAGGCACACCCGTCACATTTAAACATTCATATTGCGCTATATAATTCCTGGAGCACCCGTCACATCATAACATTATCATTTATCATGCATGAAACAATGAACATATAACATAAATGAACATAAATAACCCATGAAAATGAATGGGTTTCATCTCATAAGAACACATTCATAAAAATTGGGTTCCCAAAAGAAAGAGGGAACAACATACTTGATACAAGAACCATCAGCCTTGAATGAGAGGTAAAAGTTGAGTTCTTAAGAGAAGAGTTCTTTCAGAAAACATTTGGATTAACATAAACTTCATTAAAAAAATAAGTATATCCCGGAAAAGTAGGGACTGTGATGAAGAAATGATCTTTAATGAGTGACCATATCAAAAATGGAGTGAAAGAGGTAGAACCCGAAGGATGAAAGTTGGGATCAAGAATTTCTCCATACCTTGTACCCGAATGCTTTCTTCTCTTTAATGTCCTGTATAATGAAATTATATTCATTAATTAGAAATACAGAACCATTTGTACATTAATAGGGTTCATTCTGGTTTCTTTATTTCATTTTATGTTCATTTGGATGACTTATAGGGTTTAAAAACATTGCTCGGGGATGTTCGTTTTTATGGTTTTTCTTGGATTATTCACTTGTATTCATAAAATGAAGTTCTGGTAGAACATGGGTAAACATACAGAAATGATATTACTTTTAAATAATGATATTAAAGGAGTTTTAATGATTATATAATCAATTATATTAGATCCATGTGTATTATCATTAGATAAGAATTAAATGATGGTTATTTGGGTAAATTAGGGCGGTTTTTGGATCACAACGAACTTGTTTTAACTTTTCACTTAGTAATATAGCCATATGTTATTTCTAGGACTTTAAATAGGAAATTAAACATATAAAATATTCTATTTCAACCATAAAAATGGTTTCATGACCAGATCTGAAGGTAGAAATGGAAGAAGAAAGCATGTCGTTCTTGAAGTTGATAAATTAAAACCTCACGAACAACGTTCTCTTTAATAAAATAAAAGGAAGTGGGAAAGGGGGTTGGATGATATAATATCCCATTGGAATCATAAAATTACATTATATGTATAATACTGGAGTTACAATACGATTTGGATGAGGACGGGTGGGAGAGATCAAGAAATGAACTTGAACTTGAAAGGAAATTAAAGTAGGAGAGGGAGGGAAATTACATCTTGAATCCTTCTCTTGAGAACCTCCTTAAGGGCCTAAGCATGGTATTTTGATGAGAACAGATGCTCTTGGACGTTGGGGAGTGGATAGGCAAGGTGATTGGGCAGATTTTAGAGAAGGCATGGAGCTTGAGAGGTGTGAGGAAATGAGGGTGTGAAGGGTGGCTTTTATAGTGGAGGGGAGAGGGGTTTCCTTAATATAAAATTCATTAGTTTATTATTTCCCCAAAAGAAAAGGAATAGTGGGTCTTGAATGACCAATAATAGTAATTTTATAATGTAATCCCGAAACAATTGGTCTTATATCAGTAGAACATCACACATTACCCTATAATTATCTTATTTAGCTTATTTTGTAAATTACGGTATTTCACTATTCATAAAAATTCAAGTATCTCAGAAAAATCCCAAAAATTTACCACGACCATTTTTCAATGTGTAGAATCAAAAAATGAATTCCATTTTTCAAAAATAATTTTCTAAATATTATAGATTTAATATTTAATTAAAATTATAATTTACATAAAAAAAAGTTTTTAAGATAAAAACTGATTTTATAGTGCTTTCAAAAATTACGTAGGGTCTTATAAAATTATCTAAAAACTATAAGACACTGATTAAATAATTTATAAATAATTTTTAGGGAAATAAATAATCTTTTAAATTAATTAATTAATTATAATTAATTATTTATGACTTACAAAATACCAAAACGTTTACTAAGGTCAAATTGTCACTTTCGAATATGTCTAAATTTTATTTTATTATTCATATGTAATGTTACTATTATGTTAGATGATTTACTATTTATAATGGTCATATTACTATTCATAAGGATATGTTACTATTCCTAAGG
The DNA here is from genome assembly GCA_963277665.1 of Viscum album. Classification (NCBI taxonomy): domain Eukaryota; kingdom Viridiplantae; phylum Streptophyta; class Magnoliopsida; order Santalales; family Viscaceae; genus Viscum; species Viscum album. Next base: position 824,766,872 of record OY728120.1, read on the forward strand.
GTACGTTACCATTCACCGATTTTTTTTTCTTTCATTAGCCTCCAAAAATCATCCTGAGCACAACCGTGTATGTCAGATTTTTAAAATTCCAAACAAAAAAGTGACAAACTTATGTTTAAAGGTCACTTATCACTTAGTAGTTCATTATTTTTTTTTCATGTTATTTTATGACAGAAATATAAGAAAGTAATTTCCATTGAAAAAAATTGGGTCATTACATTACTTATTCTTTACTGGGGATATGATCAAAATATACCATTCTTACTACTTCTCTGGATGGTTTATGATTGCCAGGAAGCGATGTTTATGAAACCATTTTCCAATTCACATGTTATGCGATGATGGAATTTTTTATGAATCCCACTTTTATCATGGGTTCCAATATGATGAATGATTTTTGAAGCCCATTTCTTTTCATTATAATTATAAATTTGTTTTGAAGCCAATTTATTTTTATGGGTTCTAATATGGTAAATATTTTATGATAATGGGACACCCTGATGTGCAGTTTTCATTATGTGGTGGTGGTTATGTTATAAATAATGATGGAGGTTATTTTATAACCAAGAAAAAATGAAAATTAAATCTCTCTATAATTAATTGAGTAATTCTTAAGGTTTTATGAGATTAGAGGGTATAATAGAGGATATTCTAGGCTCAAAAAATATGATTCATTGGAGGTTATTCTGATTCTGAAGCAAGTAAACATTCGGACATCCCAATCATATCTTGTTATTGATATCTTTTTTGGTAGTCATGACATCAATTTTTTTATTATTATGTGTTTTCCTGGAATCTATGTCATATTTAAATCATATGATCTCTTGGATCATGTTCATTGATTCCTTTAGGATTAATTTATGATAAAAAAACCTATATTTATTCCATGACTGTAGTATAAGATCTATGGTATGCATGGTATGGTTTTTAAAATGTGATTATCATTTTATTTTATGCTCATGTTATGTTTATATATCCCCCTATTTTTCTTTATTGATCATCTCATCTCACCCATTCTAATGTTTCCTTTCACTTGATTATGAAGAAAGGCTTTAAGTAGGGTATGATTATGAAGATTAGAAAATGGGAAGACCTATTAGGGATGTATTAAAGATATTTTATGTAATAATAAGATAATATATCTAGTCTCTAAAGGATATAGACCTAAATGATTATGGTGTTGGATGTTATTTATTGAAATGAATATTAATTTATTAAGATGTAATATTTATGTATGAGAAGTTTGGTACTATATAGTTGGTATTAAAGGAGGATTATTGTTAACCGTTGGAAACTAGGATGTGAAATATTTAGTGAATAACCCATAGGGTGAGTCTAGGTATAATACAACATTCTACATTTTTTGTAACGAATATATTATGTGGTTTACCATGTATTAAATCCCTCTCTTGATACATCATGTATATATTGTTTTGCAATAGATGCACCTAGGGGTAATAAATTAAAAAAATCATTTGAGATTGACTCGATCATTACCTGATACACGACAATGGGCCTTACTGTGCACTTGGTTTGACACTCCTAGGGGGTATACATTGGTTAATTAAAATATTAATTATGAACAAAAATAAAGTATTTTAATAGGGAACATTAATTATCGAGGTTAATTTTATATTGTCATAGATTAAAAAAAAGGATTCATGTTAGATACCCAATATATGTTATTTTTTATGGTTATTTGATTCCCTACTATGTTTTTTATTAATTAATGTATGATATTGTTTTCTAGTAAATGGATGTTTCCTAAAGGAATTTTTTTAATGTTGAGTTTCATAGATAAAGAAATGAATTCCATCTAGAGGTTCCTAAATTTATGGGAGTTATAATTAATTTTTTTATACGCTCACATAACATTATCAAGATATGAATCATGCAAAAATTAAAAATGAAAAAATGATGGAACACCATTATATTGATTCCTTCATGAGGATACATCCACATTATTTTAGTGGTTCTTCTAATCTATTTTATTCTTAATAATAAATAAATACGAATGAATGTATATTTTCTATTTCCCAATGTTTGAATTGTGAAAAAGTTATTTTGGTTGTCTATAATTTGAATGGTGAAGTAGATCAATGGTGGAATATTATCAATAATACATGAAAACAAGATGAAATTGGCTGCAATGAGTGGGATGAGTTGAAGGACATATTTCTCCATAACTACTTAAGTCACATTAGTTATATGAAAACAGAAAAGGTATTCCTTTACATAAAAAATAGAATGATAAATTTGTTCCTACATATGAGAAAATTTTACAAGAGTTATGATATATCCTTATGGTATTATAATCCAAACTAAATTTAGGGTTGATCAATTAATTATTATATTAAAACCAGGTCCCTAGAACGATTTAACCATAATAGATTTAATTAATTATGAAGAAATATTTCATTTTTATTTGAAGTGGGAAATGGATATCGGGTTTTCCCATCAATTTCATGGGTTGAAAAGAAAATAAATATGGAATTCAAGGGAATCTATAAATGTCATGGAGAATATAAAATTATATTTTCTTTTATGAAAATTGTGTTGATGGAACATGTAGTAAATTTACATAAATGTACTAATAAATTTTTTCTATGGGTATAGGATAGTCATCGTGTAGCCAAATACTGAAGTGATGGGAATAAGTTTGCTAATGATGTAAATAGAGATAAATATCCATATAATTAAACATCTAAACACTATTTATCCATGTGAAAGGAGTTTAGAAATTCGGAAAATAAAATACCCAGTCCAAGGGTTAAAATGTATAATAAGACACAACAACCAATAAAAAATGTAAAAATGGGAATACTTCAGAAATCACAATGGATGAAGATAATATTGATAATTAGGGAACACTTATCCACCCCTACATAGTTGGCAACATTATTTTTTATTTTGTTTAAATGGTCCCTATGAAAATATTATTGTTTTTCCTTTCATAATTTTTATAGTATTGATTATCTACCTTTTCATGGATACATGAATAATGAAATGAAAATTGATATTCTATCACTATGATGATGAAACCAAGATTCCAATGGAAATGATTTATTATAAGATAAGACAATTTTTAAAGAATAAGGGGTAAATTATCTTCTGTAAGTGTATATATCTCCAGGTAAGATTAAATTAAGACTTTTAGATACCATCATGGGTTTATGTGTTCAAGGTTGATCATAAGTTCAATTTCATTGACACTCCATTAAGGATTTATATAATGGAAGCTTATAATGTGTAAGGATATTTGAGGTGGAATTTATAATAATAATTTTTTTTGTAAATGTTTATGTGAGAAGGTTACATGATGTGGAACACCTTTAAAACTTTTGTACATATAACTAATGGTGTTGGTAACCATTGGGTTTTTTCATATCATTGATGTTTTAGTAATTATAGTTTGTAGTCAATTACCTTAAAAATTCTTCAATAATTGTTTCTATCATAGAATATTTCTTTATCAATCATCATCCAGAATATATATTAAGGACACGGTAAGGTTTCCTAGAGTACCGCATTCCATTGTATCTGATATGGATTTGAGGTTTACATCAATATTCTGGAGAAGTATTCAGCATAACCTAGATATATATCTCTGTTTCATCATTTCGTATCATCCTCTAATGTATTTAATGTTTCAGAAAACACTTAAAACCCTATAGGATATGATAATATCATGTTATTTGGATTTTAAAGTTTGTTGGGATCAATGCCATCCCCTAGTTAAGTTTTATTATAATAAAAGCTTTTACTCGAGCATTTACATGAATACCTATGAAGCTTATTATTGAAATAATTGTATAAAATAATCATACTAAAATGAACTTATAGACCTAAATATTTTAGGAAATGAGGTAAAAGATGAAATGGAATAGAAGGTCAGATCTATTCAACAAAAAAGGGAAGAACCAAGTGATAGAAAAGTAATGTTGATAATCATAGACGTGGTCTATATTTTGAAGATGGTGAGAAGTTGATTCTATGAATATATCTATGGAATGAATATGGGAATACAACTCCCTAAGAAAATTGGTCACTATGAAATTATTGAGCATAACCGGACTGTAGGTTATCTATTAGCACTTCCACTAAACCTCTTATAGGATCAAGATATATTCCATGTATTTATTAGAGGATGTACAGACTGGATCCATCACAAGTACTGAACTCCTAATTCATACAACCAAAAACCGATACTTATTATGGGGAATAAATGGTGGATATTATGGAAAGTACAAATAATGTTCTATCAAACAATACCATTCACTTAGTTAGTCTTTTGGGGTGAAACCACAAGCTTGAAGAATATATTTGGTAATTTGAGGATTATATGAAACAAAACCATTGTCAGATGATTTTACCAAGGTGATGAATTTCATGGGACAAGTTCATTTCAATTCAGGTATAAAGTAATGACCTTATATTTTATGAAATTGTTTTTTTGAATAAATTTTAGTTCTTTAATAGCTTGAATAACACACAACACTAAGTTTTAATGAACCATTTAAAACTATTTACATTATAATTTAAACATAACCATTGTTACCTCACTTCTAAAAATGGATGAATGAATATGAAATATCCAAATTCTAAATATTAAGTAAAATGGTTTTATTTGTATAAATATTTTTAAAAAATTTCTTAAATTTTGTTAAAGTCGTTATTTTTTTTAAAATAATATTTTCTCATTTTTTTTATTTTTTTGGTGAAAAATATTGTAATATGAATTTTATTAACTTTTGTAGAATTTAATTGAAAATAAAAAGCTTCATTTTTTAAATGTTATTGTCAAAATAATCATAGGGGGAATTTTTTATATATTTCTTAAATGATTAATTTTTTGTTGAATAGTAAAATATAATAGTTGTTTTTGAAAACAACCTTTTCATTTAAAAAATATATAATCTTAATTATGATTTAAAAAGGATTTAAAAGTAAAGAAAGATCAATTATATATTTATAAAACAAATTTAAATCATTATAATAAATATAATATTTAATTTTGATAAAAAAATATCTCAAACTATTTATCATTTTCTCGTTGGAAAAATGATTTCTCATCACGTCTATTGGAATAATTTTAAATTATTAATTTCCACTTGTAGGAATGGAATTTGTAAAATTGGAATCCATTTTATAAATATGAGTAATTTATATTATACAATAACATAAAATTAGTTTTAATCAAAATTAATAGTAAAAGAGTAAAAATTAAGTATTATAGTTGTGGTTAAAATGAGTTTACCGAGGGTTAAATAAAAAATATTATGGGTACAATGACCTAGAAAATGTTAAAAACTATTTTATGGAAAAATTCATGACATTATAACATTTAATTATATATAATATCCAAATTTAAGCTTTTTTAGTTAATAATTGTTTTACATTTTATTCTTATCAAATATTCTTCGTGTGTTTCTTCCCCCATTTATAAAAGGTTACATCATCTCCACTCTACTTCACATTTCCAAAACCATTTTTTTGGAAAATTCGTACCAAAAAAATCATACGTACTTCCTTAACCACATCAAATAATCTATGGTAAGATCATAAATACAATCTACAAAGGATTTTGGTTAAACATAAAGATGTTTTCTGAAGAAGAGGTAATGTTATAAACAATGCATTTTTTTACATATTTTTATAAATCCATTAAATATTATTCAATTATAATTATATAAAAAAATATCTCCTATATAATTATATGTTATTATTTTAATTTAATAACTTAAATAAATCTTATTTTCCATACAATGGGATACGAAATCATCATTTGTGTGTATGATGGATTATCGCCTCACGAATCGGTGTTATTTATTTCCCATCACCACCTATAAAAGATATATATAATTATGGATTTAATTTTTATATTGGAAATTTATGATATGATTATATATATGTAACTAAAATTCCACATATATCTTTTTAGCCACTATCATGTTGGAAGATAATAATGTTTATTGTGTGTACGGTGGATTATCGCCTCACGAACCGATGTGATGTGTTTTTACTTTCTGTTTTAATTGGATGGTAATAATGATATATTAAATGAATATATATGATATTTGTAACATAATTATACTTATATAAATATTATATCACATATACCTTCCTACATTCTATTCCTTGGCGGATACGATGAGATCGTTTGTGTATACAATGAACTACTACCTTGTAGAGCTTTGTGATTCATTTTTCACTAACACTAAGCAAGGAAGATAAATAAGGTATTTTTAATGAATATATGAGATGTATATTAAATAAAAATTATTTTATAGTTTTAATATATTATTTTCCATTCTTTCATTTCATCCTTTTAGAAAATGGAAACAACATTCATGCATACATATGAACTACCATCTCAATAAACGGAGTGTTTTTTCAATCTATAACTTTTATTGATTAATATAAATAATTAATATTGAATTTATTTGATAATTACATCATGTATAAAATTATATATACTGTTTAACCATTTCAATGTAATTAAAGTGAAAATAATAAATGAAAAATACATGAAAATCAAAGTAGTTGTTAAATGAAATGTGATTTTAATAATAAAATATTATTAAACAGGTAAAAATGGTCATAAAAAATATATATGGTATGATTTATATAATTATATTTATGTAATATATGGATAATAACCTTATATTTATTATATTTGAGGTTAAAATATAGTTACCTAGGTTTTTCATACATAGATATTACATTTTTTGATGAATATTCATTACATTACACAAACACACACATGATGATCTTAAATGTATAGTGCCTTTAGAAAATTAGAAACATAAACAACTGTTTCATAATATTTCTACATCATAACCAAATTAATTCCTCATAACTATCACACATTTTATATATATTACATATAATACATATCCTCATAACTTGGGGAAAGGAAACATAAGAAATTGTGGGCTTAGATGCTCAGTAAGTGTAAACAGGGGAAATATGTAAATATAATGTGATAATAATGGTATAATAATATAATTATTACATATGAAAACCATACCCAACATATCAAAGATCAAAATCATGATTCATAGAAAAAATAATTAAAGTTCACTATAAGTGAATAATAAATTAATTAAAGAACTTAAGCCATGAGATCATAATATAGGAATAACACATGATATTGTGGCATAAAAATAAGTATAAAATTATTTATATAATAATAATGGCTCATTTAAAATTATATAATAGTGGAATAGTTTCACTCCCTAAACCATATTATTATTTCAAGTTCACTCCCAAGACTATCATAGTGAATAAAGTCCCTTACCGGACTGGGTTCACTCCCTATTCATATCTTGTTTATGTCAAGAGATTTCAACATTTACTAATGTCCAAAAGAGAGATATTGAACCCTCTAATAAGATAATAAAAATCATAAATATCAATTCCAAAAGGTCATAAAAATTATCATATTACAACCCTTGAATAGAATTGAGATTTATAAGCATTATGTCATTTCATAACCCGTAGAAAAGAAAGAAGTTTTATATACATTTAGTCATTTAATCATAGAATAACCCATTGAAAATTGATGTCGGTTTCATATGTATTTTGTCATAATATAACCTGTGGAAAATAAATAGTTTTCATCAACACGTTTTCATCATAAATATAAATGATTCAGAGAATTAATAAGAATGATATCATTGGATTATTTCACCATTATGGAATTAGAAATATTAATGAATTTCAGATCATATTTAAAAATTATTTTGAATGATCACTTGTAACATTTTTAGGAGAATATCCTTTTCACTTTTTATATCAACTCTTCAAACTAAAAAATCATAAAACATTTTAAAAATACATTTTATTGGAAAATAACTTTCGATAATTATAAAATAATCTTTAAATGGTTGAATAGTCATGGAGTCAAGAAATACCATTCATTCCATAGATGTTAAAAAAAATATTTCATTCACGTATTCAATAAAATCAAAATTTACTGGTCAATATCATAGAAATAAAAAGAATATTCCTTTTAGTTTTTTATGAAAATTAAAACATGGGTAAACATTTCATTAAAAAATCCATTGGAGAATTTCCAAATATTTCTGAAAACATATTTAAAAAACATGGATATGGACGAAAATGGATTTCTTACTGAATAGAGAAATAAAGTAAGATTACATTAAAACATTATTTTTGAATAGTGCTTACATAAATAGAAAAAAATTAAATGAAAATTTTTTATTCGCATTAAATAACTATAGTTGAATATAATTCATCAGTTTCGTAAGAGTTATATCAAAAGATTTCATTATTTGATGCATTATCATAAAATTCCTCATAAATATTGATATTGTAACATAAAACACTTACCACATTGATAAAACTGAATCATAAGCCCCCATAAAGAATAACATTAAATGAAACAAAACAAATATGGGAATAAATAAATTAATGATATTATATATAAAATGGGATTTATATAGACCTCATAAATTAATAATGGTGTATAACATAATGTATGACCCAAAGAATAAAAATTGAGTCAAAAATATCTTACATCATTGGTATATTTCGATCTATAAACCCCCATGAAAGGGAGATAATAAAATTGACATATTAATACTAATTATTTTATTGTTAATAAATATAAAATATATTAATGGATATTATATACACCACAAATAATAAACTTTTTGTGAGTATGTAATGCATCTCACATGTATAAATATATGATTAAAAATACCTTAATCCTTTGGTATATTTTTAACCATAAACCACATAAAAGATGAAACCTAAAATTTATATGTAAATACCCATAATTTTTATGATATTAAATATAAATAGATTAATCTATATTACATACATCATATATAAAAACAACTATTTAATATTTCATATATCTCACATATAAAAAAGTGAGACGAAAAATCACATACATATTTCGTATCATCTGAACCATATGAGCCGTAAAAGAGGGATACTAAAATGGATATATAGATACCATAATTTATATTATAATAAAGATAATATGAATTCATGGTTAGTATATTCAATAAATATTATAAATAATTGGTGAATGTCGCCTGTATCTTATGTATATAAATGTTAGATAAAAAATAAATTACCATAAGTCTTGACATCCTTCGTAAATGTTAGAACCTCCTATATAGTGAATATAAAATTATTATACATATATGTAATAAAAATTTTCATATTTATTATACTATACCTTATTTACTTATGACTTTTTATTACCTTTTTGTCAATACTTCCTAGTTAAAATCACATTTTGCGTAATAACTACTTTGTTTTTCGTGTAATTTTTTCTTTGGTATTTTTGGCCCGTTTACTTTGATCAACATTTAATAATATTGGTAATTTTAACCATGAAATAAATATAAAATATATTTTTAAATATGTATTTATAGTAATCCTTTAATGTTAGACATATGAAATTAGTTACACTATTAATTGAGACGGTAATACATATATATACATGAAAATTGTTTTCATTTTCTCGATGTATCAAAAGCAAAAAATGGTAGTAAAAATATATACAATTTAAATAATATTAATTATTTAAAATATTTAACATATATTCACTAAAATTATCCTCAATACCTTCAATGTAAAGTGTTGGCTAAAAATGAATCACATTGATTTGTGAGGATAGAGTCTTCCGTACACATGAACGATGTGATGGTATACCCAAGGAATGGAAAGTAAGAAAGAATGTGTGACATCAATATTCTATAATAATAATAATATCTTATATATGATATATGAACAATATATTAGTCATTATATCAATTATTTATATGTGGTGAAAGAAAATGAATATTAACGGTTCCTAAGGTGGTAGTATGTTATACACATGATTGATGGTTTCGTATCACAATTGATTGAAATGAATAAATATGGAGATCATGAAATAAAAATAACTAAATATAATTTTATGTTATAAAATTATTTTATATTATTATCATGGATCAATAATATTTTAAGGATTTGGAGGAAGAAAGAAAATACAAAACAGTAGTTCTGGAATTTTACCTATTTTTCAGAGAGCCTCCTTTGGGTTATAAGTAAATCCTTCATAAGAGTGGTTAATAAAAAAATAAAATCTATTAGATGAGAAAAAAAATATTGGAATGTGATAGGTTGGGTATTACCAAAACAAAAGTTATTTGAATGTGTTAATTGGAGAGGAGTGTTTATGGCCTTTTTTTAGTGGGGGAAAAGACACATGTGGAATTTATGAAACGAATAATGTGTACCCATGTTCATCATATGAAAAAGGATAAAAAAAATAGGCCATTATCAAACCAAGTAGGTTATAATGTTGATATATTTCTATTAAATGGGGGTTTTAAAAGTTTGTTGGCCATTTTACCCTTTATATTTTTAGTTTAACCCCTTTTAATCTTATTTTAACCCCAACCATGAGAATAAATTTTTGTTGTTTTTATTATCCATTTTGACAAAATATTTTGTTGAATATATTATAAAAAATAATTTAATCTAATTCAACATAATAAATATATTTTTCAAAATTCCATTAATTAATGGAGAAACATTTAATTTAAAATTAAACCCATAGACGAGAGGAGAAAGCGGTACTCTGAAGAGGAAATTCTAAAATGTATAAAAATATTTTATTTCAAAATTTAATATGAAATTTTTTTAAATGATGCAAATTAGATTAATTAATATATAACTAAAGTAAATTACATTTAAAAAAATTTTAAAACAAAAGGGAGCCTATTAATTCTTTAATTTAAAAGGTCATATTCTGTAAAAACCATTATTTTTTACTATTCATTGAAAAAATATTCTTTTAAGAAAAATCCCAAATAAATCACCACAAGATAATTTTTAAATTATGATTCCAAAATTGATATTATTTTTAAAAAATAAATTTTATAATATTAAAAAATATATATATTTAATATATTTTGATAAAAATAAATTAAAACATTTCATTAGAAAATAAAATTTTTGAATCATATAAAGACTTTACAAAAAAGTAAGTAATTTTCTATAAATTTATTTTATTGATAACAATTAATTTTTATTAATACTTAAAATTATATTATTTCTATTCATACATCCAATTTTAATGGCTAGGTCATGGGGATCATGTTAAATAATAAAATGAATAGTATATTGTGGTTTGTTAAAACATGGTGTTGTGTATAGCGTGAACTATCAAAAACATAAACATATTCAAAAAAATCCATAAAATCTAAGGTTTTTACATTTTAACCCCATTAAAAGTAATTTCACCCAAAAAATTACAAAAAAATTTCAAAGAAATGGATACATATTCCTAATTTAATCCTTAGTTTATAATACAGCTTCCACGAACTTTTGGTTTCACCAAAAAAATATTTACCTTGTTAGTGATCTTATTTTGATGAAATTTATTTGTATGATCCAAAGTATGCACTACTTATTCCTCATAAAAGAAATTATTCTCCTCTAGTATGACCTATGAGTTCAATATGTGTGAAGGATCATAGACTTGAGAGAGGTTTGGTGGATGAACCAACCGATAGGATTTGATCCCAATATGATCAAGAATATCAAAGGGACCAATATACATAGAGATTAGTTTTTCATTATTTTAAAATTTCACTAACTTATTCTATATAGAAATTATTATAAACACTTTGTAACCACATTAAAATTATATATCATGTTCATAATTAACATCATAACAATTCTACTGAATTTTTTCCACACATATGTATTGTTGAATATATTTATCCTTCTATACAACTTTCATCACCTATCTCATGTCTTGATATCCTGATTTCACTAACTTCAATCTAACACATTGCATTTCTATCATAATTTCCATAGAGGGATTCATATGGTGCCTTCTAAATACTTGTGTGAATTCTATTGATGAATGAAAACACCACTATAAGAAATTTTTTATCCCAACCACCATTGAAGTCCATTGAAAAAGATCTCAAAACATTATAGGGTTTGAATTTTTCTCTCAAACTAACCATCTATTTACAGATGATACACATTGTTAACTAAACATTGTATCACGTTCTTAGTAAATACTTCACCATAACTTCAAGGTAAACCTCTGATCCCGATCATACACAATATAGTGTGGTACTCAATGTAGTCTCACCATTTCCTTAATATATATCATAAAAAGAATATCTAATTATAAATGTTAACTGATAATGGTGAACTTTGATAAATATGTAAGTAAATCGACTACAACCCATAGATCAATTTTCAATTTAGATATTTTTTGATCCCAATGAAAAAATCTATAGTTATTTTTCACATATAGATTTGGGTATGGGTAATTGACGTAACTACCTCTTACACTTTTTTATCTTAGCCTTAACTTACTGACATGCCAAGAATTGAGATATAAACTATGTGATATCTCTCTTCATTCCATCCCACCATAAATTATCTTTCAAATATTTATACATCTTTATACTTCTAGGATAAATAGAGAAAAAAGAATGATGTCCCTCCTATAATAACTCTTAATTAAAATCTATTTATCATAAAACACATACACATTTCCTAAACCTTATCATTCCATAACAATCAAGTTTAAATTATGAAACATTTATCACCATCTTCTACAGCTTTAAATCATTATTATATACTTATTTAACATTATCTTAGATATATTATTGAAAATTAATTTCATAAATATATTATTTATCTCATTATATAATTACTTCAATATCCATCCTTTGAAAACCCATAAATATATGATATTTTTTTATCATTGTCCAAGATAAGCTACCATGATCCCATCATCTCTAAGAAACTTCCAACTATTTCATATTCCCGGGGTGGTAATGTATTAAGTAGTCTGAATCTTTTATCAGGTCAAACTATATCCTCTTAAACATGTCAAACTCCTTCTATCTAAATATATACTTTAATATTTTTTATTAAAATATATATAACACTTTCCCTTATAATGAAATTGTCTCCAAATCAATAATTCATTAATTACTATAACTAACTCCAAATAAAAATTTGGGTAATATTTCATATGAACTTTGAATAGTCATGAGGAATATGTTGTATCCTTTTCATTCTATGTAAGAATGAATTCTAATGACTTATTTGATTCATCACTATAGAATACCAACCCTTCTCCACTATAGGGTAATGTAATAAAATATATTTTGACTAGTATTTTCTTTATTTACATGAAATTTACCTTGAATTATCCTCTCTAAATATACTTATCTCCCTTATGAGTTAACATGTGTAGTGGATTATATTGTAATGATAATTTCTCCACAAATCATTGAGAATGTCTAACAAAACCAGGAAAAATTTAGGACTCAGTCACTATGGATAATCTGGAAAAACATTTAATATCCTTCATTTTTTATGGATCCTCCAATATACCCTCTCTTGAGATTTTATGACCCTAGAAAGAATCCTTTTATAAGAAAAATTAACACTCTGTAATTTTTTTAAGAACTCCTCCTTCCTCAAGGACATTATTTTGATTCTCAAGTGATCATTATGGTCATCCTTCCACCATGAATAGATAATAACATCATCTATAAAGGAAATCAAAAATTGATTAAGGAAATATCTAAATACATTATAAATTAAATCAATAATGATAGTAGGGGATTTATTAAGACCAAATGGAATGAATAAATAATTATAGTGACCATACAATTTATGGAGTCCTTTATCTAGTACATCTTACTTTTTAAAACATTATTTATGATATACAAAATTATATTCAATCCTATAATAGTATTGAGCACCAAAGAATTGATCAAACAAGTCATCAATATATGACATAAGGTACTTTTTATTGATTGTGTTCATGTTCATATCATTATAATCAATGAAATGTCATATTGATCCATCTTTATTTTTGTAAAATAGAATGGGTTCACCCCAAGGTGACACACATTTCTAAATGAATCCCTTATCATGATTCTCCTTGATTATTTCTTAAATTCCTGCAACCCAGTTGGTCTCATTCTATAGGGAGTCCTAGAAATTAGTTTGGAACCGAGTATGAGTTCTATTAAAAAATAAACAACACATTTTGATGGAATACTGAACAACGATTTTAGAAATACATAAAAAATCATCCGAAATATATATATCATTGATGTTGGGTTTCTCCCCAACCATCTGAGATAAACACCTCTTTTAAATAAGAATCAAAACCCATATAATGGATGTTATTTAGATCATATGTTCATATTTATCATCACATTAAGAGCTGATCACATTTTTCTTTTATATCAAACTTGAATTCCCAAATTAAAAAATTTATGTTGGATTTACGTTGATAAATCCAAAAATTTACTATGATAACATCAAATTCACCCAGACGAATAATGAAAAAAATTATAGGAAGAACATTCCCAAAAACATATATTAGAGAGGAATCATATACTTGAGATGTGATCATCTTAAAATTAAGAATTTTCACAACTAATTATACATCTTACCTTGATGGTGGAATCATTACACCCTTCAAAAAATTTGTAGAGGTAAAAGAATTTGTAGATATGGAGAAAGATAAGACATTCATAGATTTTTAGTTGATGGGAACTATATCATTCACCATGTCATTAAAGTACCCCTCACCCAAAATAGTGATCCCATGATATTTTCCCCATTCCCTCAGCTTAAGAGGTTTCTAACATCAATCGTCATTATTAACCTTTGTATTTGTTCACTGGTTACCATATAGATTGTACTCATTTAATTTATAACACTAGAATTTGGGTGGATCATTTTGTGTATATTTTTATCTATTCACAAAATTAATTTACCTTTTCCCATCACATAATAATTTTATATCTTAATAACCTTCAATTCAAATCATACACAATTTACTATTACCCTTTAGATTGTTTCATCCATGTTTCCTACCACACTAAGTGCATGAATTAAATATCATATTATTCAACCCACAGATCTCAGTGTTTTCCTTAAACTCAATGTTTCCTTTATTATCAAAACCATGTTATTAATGGGTAAATCCAATCCCCATTTCTACCTTCAGAGAACATAGAATGACTTCTTCATAACTACAAAATTCTCTTATGTATAACAATATTAATAGACTTTGTGTTAATTCACCGAAGAATAATTAATCCTTAATTTCCAGTTGAATGATAATTCCAGAAGCATACCTCCCAAGTATTCTAATGTTTTCTTCATATTTATAAATATATTCATCATCAAACTTCTTTATCTCATATAATTACATCTCCATTTTCATACGAATAAAGTGAGGGGAGATATTATTGAAAAATAATCTATTAAACTCTTCCCATAATATGGATTCAATTTCCTCTCTCTTCCTATTATTGTTGATGAGTCTCCACCATTGATCCTCTTCTCCTTCCGAACAATATTCATCAAAAATGACATTTTTTATTCTGATATATAGATAATGGAAAATATATTTTTACGGGTAATAATATATTGGATAAAAATATTCAAATCAGAGGAACGACTAAAATATTGTGGATGTTTCCACCTGAATTACTCAACAGAATGTTGTCTCACCCTTTCTAATTTGGATTTTTAGCATAATTCATATCTTGATAATTTTTTGTGAGCTTAACAATGATATTTTCCATTCCATATCTTAGGAAATTTGGTTTATCATGATGAATCTAGTTATATTTTCCATCACATTCATCATTAACATGGTTCTATTGGGATCATGTAGTATACTAATCCCTAAATGCATTATGCAGGCAATATTAATCATTGTGGAAAAACAAAAAGTCATAAAAAATATTTTATGAGATTTCAAAATCAGGACACATTGTTTTAAATCAACAATGACTAAATTAGGTCCAAGGTTATTCATTGGAAATATAAATTCAAATCCTTCAGGATGGTTTTTAAATAAAATTTAAATAATTCAAAAAATATACCTAGGGATTTTAAAAATAGGTGCATAGTTAGGAATGTTGTCATGTACTAGGTAATGCTTGAGTCACTCTCATCTTTCAATTTTCATGGTTTTTACTCCTAGGTACATCTATTCTAAAACCACATAATATTTACTATCCAGACATGGATTTATTTGTAATTAAAACACACCATCCATTCCTTACCAAAACATTAGTATGTTACCCTATACTTGGGAAAATTTCAAGTTTTATTACTAAAGTATTCTCATCCTAGTTTCCAAAGGATAAAAAAACCTATCCTCTAAAACCATCTTTAAATTCCCAATATATTCATATGGAGATACTACATCATTTAGATTAATATTAATTAAATAAAATGAACAATCTCTTGAGTATAATAAAGGTATAGTTCCATTGGAATCATAAACAACTTGTTCATAAGAGTTCTACAATATATTTGACATAAATCATTATTACTATCACCCTTCTTAGACATATCTAGATTAATACCTATAATAATATCTTGGGAAAAATAAAATTAATAATGGTCAAGATCCAATGTAAATTAATGGTAAACAAGAGAAATATATAAACATAATTTGATCATAAGGGTACGAGAACATGATCATAAGAAATGAAAAATATACCATTCATAATGAATATCGAAATCTTGAGTCAAGAAATAATGATTATAAGTTCGTATGTTAATAATCATAATGTAATCAAAGAACATAATACATGAGATCATAACATTCACCTAATACAGAGAGTTATTTCATTAAAATAATCATTGAATATCATTCCCATAGTAGTCAATTCATATTTCAAAGTATATTATAGTGGAATGGGTTCACTCTCAAAATTAACATAGTAGTCTAGTTCACTCCTAAAACTATCATACTGGACAATTTTCCTTAATAAAGTGGGTTATCCCCCCATTATAGATCCTTTTATATCATGGTATTTCAATATTTACCCAATACATCGGAGAGAGATATAGGTCCCCTATAAAAAAATAAAATCATAAAAATGTGTGCCACGAGATCATAAAACGTTCATCATATCATAACCCATGAAAACAAATGGGTTTCAATAAAATTACATAATATAAAAACTAATGTAAAAAAATTGGTTTCATATACATATCAGTATTTCATCATATTATAACCTGTGGAGAAAAGAATTAGGTTTCCAAAGCATTTTATCATGGTATAACTGGTAGAAATGAAAAGAGTTTCATAAAAATCTTTTGAACTTAACAATTAACCATTCAGAGAAGAGTAATAATGGTATCCTTGGATCATATCCCCATTAAGACAAAATTAAAATCAATGAATGTCATATTATTTTGAAAGGGATCTTGAAATATCTCCGTTAAAATTTCATGTTGAAAATACACATTTCAGTTGAAAATTTTCATTCTAAAACAAAAAAAAATAGGAAAAAATGTGGATAATTTTATTTTAAGATAATAGTGGAAAATTAAAAAGTTATATTTAATCCTTTAATCATTCATGGTATAATTAAATTCCTTTCATGATGCACATGTTAAAAAAATTATCACATTCACATTTTCTATAAGTTAAAACAGGCCTTGTTTGGAATACAACATGAATATTCCTTCCAAAACTTTTTTTAAAATGTCAAAGAGGGTAAAAATGTAATTAACAAATTTATTTGATAATTTTAAATCATTTTTTTAAATCATTATTAGAAACCATAGATATGTAAAAAAAGTGTATTTCGACTAAAAATGGAAATAGAGTGTGATTACATTAAAATAATTATTTTTGAATCTAGAGTACAAAAGGATATTAAAATGTAGAGAAACAATGTTTTATCAATAATTAAACATAGGATAAGAAAATTCATCAGTTTCATAAGATATAGATAAAAATATTTCATCATTGGAATCATAATCATAAACAATCTTGATAAACAATTGGATTATAACACAAAATATTACCACTTTGGAAATATTGATTCATAATCCCAATGAAATAATAACATTAAATGAAACATAAAATATCATTTAAATAATTAAATTAAATAAAATTCATGTAAATGGTTCTATATACACAACTCATAAAATTAGGTAGGTGTATAACAAAATGCATGTCCCATAGAAGACAAATTGAGATGAATATTCCATGCCGCATGGGTATCTTTTAAATAATAAAACACAATGAACATATATCCTAGAATGGGTAGTTAAATCCCAATAATTTTCATTTTCATTATTATAAATTAAATTCATGGAAGAATATGTACCATATAAAATAAAATATTGGTAGATATGGAATGCATCTCATGGATGAAAAAGTGAGATGAAAAACACCTTACCACTTTTGTATCTTTTGATCCATAAACCTTGTGAAAGATATATCCTAAATTGGATATTAAAATTCCAATAATGATTATGAAAATTTATAAAAAATACATTTATGTGATGTATATAAACCACATATATGAAACAAGTTGTCAATATGGCATGTATCTCAAAGAAATAATAGTGAGATAGAACACCCCTTACCTCTTTTGTAACATCCCGACTTTATATAATGGTAAGGACCCTTTAAAAATTAATTTAATTCATCAAATAGCCTATTATGATACATGTAAGGTCAAAGGAGGACATGTGGGATTCTGAGGATCCTCTGAAGTGAGGAGGACCAAAAAATAGGGAAAAATAATGGGCCACACGGTTTTCCTGAAACAGTATGACCCATGTCGCATGCTCATGTGGGCTATTACAGATCATGGATAGTGACATACTTCATGGTTTGCGGGATTTTAGTCAATCTTTTTGGAATACCATGTAATGTTCACCAGGTTAGCAGTAGTATGAATAAGTCTTGAGGATGATTTTTCCAAGCCATATGGACAAACATTGCACAAAGCATTTTTAGGTGAAATGTCAATTTTTCCCCCCTTTAATGACTTATGGGTTTTTCTTTCCTCCAGTTGAATTTCTTCTCCTCCATGGCGCATGAACCTCAATACCCTACACCATTGGGGTTTGGGTGTACCACCATTGATTCTCATATATTTTATTCACCATTAAAAGCTACAGAATCCAATCAGTATACTCTTCCTTCTGCACTCCATAATTTTTTTTTCTTTGATATCTTGTAAAATCCAATGTTTTTAACATGAATCACAATGTTTGATAGGATACAAGATATGAAACATCGATCTTAAGAGATCAAATAAATATTATTTAAATGTAATAGTTATAACCTATCTACTTGAATGGTAGAAATGAATAGTTTTAACTAAATTGTAAAGATATGGCTTACACAAGTTTATATAATGATTCATTGGTTACAAAATTAATTATAAATGAAAATAAAAACCAATAGAATATAAATGATGTGTTTTTATGAAAACCTATTTTAATTTGAATAATTGTGTTTATAAAATAATTAAATCACTATTTTTGGATTATATTAATTAAATATAAAATCAACATAATTTTAAAAATTCATCTTATATGTTCTCTATACATGATATAAGAACACCATGAACTTTAGGCATAAAAATAAGTATTTTTAAGGAATACAGTTTTACCATATTTTGATGGAAAAACATATAAAATCTAGTTTCTAACACTTATATATTATATTTATCAAAATAAATATCATTTTTTAATTTTTAATATAAAAATAATATAAGGGTGAACTTATGGTATTTGTTTGAATAGTTTCATTTTTTGATGAATATGGAAAAATACCGCATTTTAATTCAAAACTAATTTTTCATATAATTTATTTGTATTATTATATTATAATTATAATTGGTTTTAATGTATAATTGTATTATCTTTTTATAATTTAATCAAATTTTGGCTGTTAGAATAAATTTTATATTGAAATTAGATATAAAAAGTTATTGAAATTTTTAATATCGCTTTTATCCGCCTTCACGCCATTTCTATGGAATTATTCTTAAACATAATTTATGAACATAAATGAATATAATTTTATAAAATAGATATAAAAGTTTGTAATTAGTATGAAATTTTTTATATAATATGTGCAAATTAATTTTCTATCAATAATAACTTCAGTATTTTTTCACACATTTAAGGGTAAATCGGGTAATTAATGGTAACAATAATATTATAATAATATAAAATTACCTGAAGACTTGTCTTAATATTGTTGGAAGAGTGGGTTTAAAAAAAATCAACCTTAGGAAGAAATTATATACTTTTTAAGACATTTGGGTCTGGATATGATATTTTTTATTTTATTTAAAGATAAGTTAAATATGTCATGCTCATATTTTTAATAAATAAATTATTTTTAATATAGGGTTATATATAATATAAATTCAACTATAAGTAGTAATTTGAAATATATAATTTTTATCTACATCATGATAATTTATTAATAATTTTTCTACATTAAATAATTAAATTAAATTTTGACACAATGATGATGCGTAAATATATTTATTAAAGGAAGAATGAAATTAATGGTATTAATAAAATTAAAATTAATATAACCTAATATATTTGGTTCCATACATGAATTTCATAGATTACTATGACATGTTATGGATTATTTGTTGGTTTTTGAAAAGTAAACTATTTTTTATGATATTGTTTAAAATTCAAGAATTGAATAGTGTCAAAATTGGCACTAATGTTATTTTAAATTATAATTGATTTTATTAAATGTTATAAAATTTATAAAAAGACGTGATTTATCCCAATTGATGTAATAATAAATATAATATCATAAATTATTCATCTTTGGGTCGTTTTTCATGTTATAGTAGCAATATTAACCCTCAAGGATAATATCACATGATATGATGATAAGAATTAAATAGGTTATATAAGGGTTAAAAGAAAAATACAAGGTTCAAAATAAAATAAAAAAATGAGTAAAAATTATTGGATAAGAGTATTTTACTATTTAATCATACTATATTCTTGATATCACAATTGGAAAAATTTAGAACCGAATATAATTTTTATTAATTTAATATTTTAAGAGTTTCCGAGGGTGGCCCTCACCTCTCCTGTAAAAACGCACCCATTATCCTCTATTATTTACACTTTAAAATCCATTTTTAGGAAATATCTCCCCAAATCCATTTCTATAATACATACCCTTATTCTATATGCCTTATATTTGGATGAACACTGTCTGTAGAGTTGTTAATGCCTCAAGAAGGCGATCATCTGAAGGAAAGGAAATGTTTTTATTTAAGTATTAATATTTTAATTATTTTTATAGTTCCTTTAAATCTTCCTCAACCATGATGATATAATAACTATATTATACCCAATATATTTATATGTAATTATGTTCATATCCTCACCTAAATTCACCTCCACTTCTATCAAAAGGGAAAATAATTAACAGTTCTTGTGTACGTGAGAACTATCCCCTCCACGAACCGATATATTTCATTTTCCATAACTGTCTCTAAAGACTGGTTATAAAGATGAAATTAATATTCATTTTTGATATTCGTGATTTATTTATAATTATAATAAATTAACATAATAATTATGTTTTTTCTTTACGTGCACATGTAAATGATGAAGTCATTTATGCGTATGTGTGAGCTATGAAATCCATGAAGTGATGTGGTTCGTTTTTAATCCCCACATAACATGGATAAAATATATAAGTATATTTAAATTATTAATATGATACAAATGATATTATAATCATTCTATAAGTATAAAATAATATTTTACTTCATTCCATAATGATCATTGAAAAATGAAAATGTTACCCATACGTACGTACGATTTACCGTCTCCATGATTGTATCATTGTTACTTTTTCAAATCAATATTTAATGAATGGATTTAAAAGTATAATTAATATATAAAATTTATTATTATTTCATGAATATTATTCTGGATATGATAGACTTTTAACGCTATTGACTATTGGAATCATACGATGTTCATTTTTTACTCAAGTACCAAATATCAACAAACCATCTAATATAAACCAAAATAATTATGTAATTTTTATAACATGGTAATAAAATAATAAAAAATTAATAAAAGAATTAAAAATATTCTAATGAAATTAAATAACTAGCCGAAGTTCATCATTCTATATGATAACAAATATGAAGGAAAAATCATACTCAAGGTAAGCGGTATCGCCTCAATCTCCTTTCATTGAGGAATTTCTTGATAATATGCCCCTTTATTCTTTTATAAGGAGTATGTACAAACACTAAAACATTTAATATCCATATTTAATGTATACTAATGTATATATAATGATTTTATTTAATGTTTTAGTAAATTTATTCATCTATGGAGATAAATATTTAAATGTTCAAAGTGTTATGAGTCACCTTAAATGTTTAAATATTTAATAATAAAATATTTGTCATCATGATATTAATTAAAATATTTATATATATGTATATAAAATTATTACATGTTAAATTTTATTTCTATCTTGATTTTCATTCACATTTTTTTAAATGAATATTTTCATACAGGGCATTTGGATTTCTTTAAAAATGAAAAAAATGAATGTTTTGTTTTAACATATATGATGAGAATTATTTCTATGCCACCATAATAGTTATCTGTATAGTTGGATTCCTAAATAAACCTTAATATTCTTTTAAGGGAAATGAAATAACTTTTTCCATTTTTTTGAAATTTTGATATTGAGAATGTTTTTGAAAATGGGTTGATTGTTTTAATATCATGAAATGATTTCATGTGATTTAAAATCAAATTTTTTTATTGAAATGTTGATTTCTAAAATATTGTATGTGTAATGATTATGTAATCATAGTTTTAAATTAGTTGGGTGGTTACATGATAATCCAAATATATGTGGTTCTGTGATAATACAAGGATGGGTGGTTACATTACAATCTTCAATGAATTTGGTATGTAAGTTTACCATATGGCTATTTCATTTTGAAGAGTGATATGTATACAAGTCGACTACATGGATATTCCGTTTAAGTATGATTATGTACCAAGTTACCTTTATATGTTATATGTTTTTTTTATAGTTTTATGGAATTCATTTGATTTAAAATATGGTATGTAATGGTGTTATTTTCAATGGAATGTATTTACTAATTTTTAATGGTTGAAAGTATTACTTTTGGATAATGTATCCATGAGTTTTCATATTTTCAAAAAAATGATTTTTTTCCTTAATGGTGTATCCCTTATTGTTATTTTTATTCTCATACCATGTTTTAAAAGGTTTTTTGGAAGTATTATTATTAGTTAGGACAAACAATATGAAAAGATTAATGTATTGAAGATGTTTCATGAGAAGAAATCATCTTTTATTTTATGAGGGCTTCCTTTGGTAGAAAGAAATGGTTATTGTGTATAAGTGTATACTTTTAATATATGGGATTGAAATGTAAGTGTTTATACTAATTCTCAAAAATACCAAACAAAAAATATCATCAAATTTTAATTCTAGTTCATAAATAGTATAATATGTTTTGTTTAAAGTAGGTACCTTATAGTTGGTATGAAAGGATGGTTTAGACAACTTTGGATATTGGGATATTTCATTAAGAGTTAGGGATACCATCATGAGTTTATAATTTTCATGTAAAACCTAATTTTAATATCATTTAAGATATTTTTGGAGTTTATGTTATAAAATTTCAGGGTGACTAACATGTTTTTTAGAGACATTTATTATTAAGGTAATTATGGGTTATCAAATTTTGGGATGGAAAATGAATGTTATGAGATAAACAATGAAGATAAAAAAATTTATGGTTATTATTGATAATTTTATTATATTTTTTGTATTTTATAAGTATTATAAAGTTATAGATAATGGAAAACCCATAGTATGGGTGAAAAATTATTGCATAGAACAAGGTTGCAGGAATCAAACCCAAACCGAAGAGAAACATGGGTGCATCACCCACCATAGGCCTATGTGAAGTCCCTAGTTAGTATGACTTTTTAGATTTAGTTAAATGAGTTTATTTATTAAAAATAATTTGATTTTGGTAAATTATTTTTTATTAAATAGATATCCTTGGAATTGGAAAATTATTTTTTAATTAACTGATAAATGTTATTTTGGAATACGTTCACTTTTTTTGGAACATTATATGATTAAGATAAATAAAATTAAATGGGATTTTATTTTATGAGTAAATTTAGGATTATATTTTGGAATAATATTTTATTTAATTGTGGAATTTTGGTGATTAATTTTATTTATAGATATAATTAGCATAACATAGAGATTTGTTGATTTTGGAAATTACATTTTTTTATTTGAGACATTGTTAGTGATTAATGTTATTTGGAGATAGTTCATAAAATTTATATTCAATAATTATGTGATCATATAATTATGATTTTTAGGTTCCAATATTTTTTAGACTATTTTTGTGGATCTTTAAGGATAAATATTTGTTGTATGGTCATAGATGATCTTCATGTATTGCTGTTTAATGTTAGAGATTAATTTAGTTTTTAATCACATAAAGGATTATTGTTTTTGGGGAATAATATTATATTTTACTAACCATTATGGATTTGTTAAATGTTTCAAGATATAAGAAATATATAGTTAATATTTTTGGGATTATATTATTCTTTAGAAAATGATTCTAGTGCTTTAGGAATGAAAAGTTCATCTTGAACACTCATCATTTGGATGGAAATATGAGTTTGTGGTAAAAATTCATTAAAGGATAAATCTGTAATTTTCATGAATGTATATTTCCTTGGGTTATTAGTCTAGAAGAAAATTAATTCACCGACCCTATTATAAGTATATTAAAACAGAAACCTTATCTATTTAATTTTCATACTAACAAATCAAATACCTTTTAACCATTCACAAATTTACATTTTTTGTGATTATTAACATTATCCTGAATATGTTTTCTATAAAAATTCATCAAAACAAGATGGTAAATTTTATCTTCCACATCCATGTTTCCATATAGGGAAACTTTGTGTGTGTTATCTTGAGTGAACATTATATTTCCTGTTCATTCATTTAAAATTGAAGTTTTATTGAACCTTGTTCTGAAGAGGGATTTTAAATAAATTTATTTTGAAAATTAAAACCTTTATTTTTCAATCTCAAGTTAAAATTGGGATGAATTTTTTTTTAAATTTGTGAGGGGAATGTAAAATAACATGTTTTTAAAAGGAAGCACAATGTTTGATATCATACAGGGTACACCACATTGATCATAAGTGAACCACTAAGTATTACTCAAATGTTACAATTAAAATCCAACAGTTAGAATGGGGTGAATAATAGTAATAAATAAATTATGAAAATAGTTTTTACACGTGTTTTAATAATTATTCATTGGTTACCAAATTAATTAGAAATGCAAATCAAAACCAATTGAATATAAAGATTTTTTTTTGAAAAACTATTTCAATGTGAATAATTATATTTATAAAACAATCAAATAACTTTTTTTGTATTATATTTTTGAAATATAAATTCAATACAATTTTCAAAATTCATAATATATGTTTTCTAGACATTATATAAGAACAAGTTCAAATTTTTCATAAAAAGATTTATTAAAAAATGAAGTTTTACATCTTTGGATAGAGAACTCATTTAAAGTATAGTTCTTAAAAAAAATAGATATTATATTTGTAAAAATAATAATCATTTTTATAATTTTAGTTTTAAAATTATCTTAGGGATAACATTGGGGATTTTTCTGAAACTTTCATTATTTGATGAATAGTAAACAAATACATCATTTTAATTCAAAACTGTTTTTTCATTTTATTTATTTAGATTTTTAGATTAGACTTATAATTAGTTTTAAATTATAATTATATTATTTTTTATAATTTAATTCAATTTAGGTCATTATAATAATTATAATGTTGAAATTAAATATAAAAACTTATTGAAATCCTAAACGTCTCTTTTACCTACATTCTCGCCACATCTGTAAGAATAATGATAAACTTCATTTATCCACATCAATGAATTTAATTTTGAATAATTTGAATAACAAACTTTAATTAGTATTAAAATTTTATTCTAATAAGTTCAAAAAAATTATAAATAGCCACATTATTATTTTATTCACAACAGTTAATTAAAAATTGAGTAATTAAAGGAAAAAATAAAATTATAATAATATACATATAACCTAACACATGTCCTAATTTTATTTTATGATTGAGTTAGAAAAAAATAAACATTAGTATGAAATTATAAACTAATTAAGCCACTTGGGATTGAATATGAAATTTAATATATTTTATTTAATGATAAGTAAAAAATGACACACTCATATTTTTAATAAGTAAATTAATTTTTTATAAGGTTATATAGAAGATAAATTTGTCATTAAATAGTTATTTGAAATATAAAATGTTTAAATACCAAATGATAATTTATTAATAATTTTCTTATTTAAATTATTGAACTTAATTATGACACAATGATGATTCAATAATGGATTTATTAAAGGAAGTAAAAAATAAATGATATTAATAAAATTAAGATATATAAAATATTAAATATTTGATTCCATAAGAGAATTTTTTGGATGACCTTGAAATTTTAGAGATTTTTTAATGTAGTTTTTTTTAAAGTAATAATGTTTTTATGATACATTTTAAAATTTAAGTAATGAATAGTTTAAAAATTGATAGTAATGGAATTTTAAAATATTAAATATATTATTAAATGATAAAAAAATTATAAAAATACAATATTAAAAAAAAATATTTTAAATAATATATAAAATGTCATCAATGACTCATATTATCTTTGATATACAATAATTTGGATGCGAATGTGAATATTTGAAGACTTCTTCATATTATCTTTGATATACAACAATTTGGACCATTTTAGAAAAGAAAATTAATTTTTATTAACTTAATATTTTAGAAAGTTTCCAAGGGTGCCCCTCACCACTCTAATAAGAAGGCACCCATCCATATCTATTATTTTAACATAAAAATATTTTTTTTTCAGATAATGTCTTCCCAAAACCTTTACTATAATACTTCCCCACATTCTATGTGCCTTATTGTATTTAAATCGTTATCATTAGAGGTGTTAAGGTGTTAAGAAGGTTATCATCTAAATGAATGATAATGTTTTTATTTAAGTATTTCTATTTTATTTATTAATCCACATCCATAAAATATCCTTAAACCATGATTATATAATAAAAATAGTTTCATAAATATACTAATATTTTATTCTGTTAATATAATCAAAAAAATCTGTCTCCACTTCTATCAAATGGGAAAAGAATTAATTGATCATTTGTATGTGTGAACTATCACCTCCACGAACATGTAAAATATTTTTTCAAATACATTCTGTCTAGACTAGTTATAACTATGTAATTAATTTTCATATTTTATATTCTTGAAATATTTATCATTAGAATATAATAACATATCAATCACATTATTTACTTTATATGCACATAAATATGATAACATCATTCGTGCATACATGTTAATTATCACCTCTACGAAGTGATGGGATTCATTTTTAATCACCACTTCCCATAGATAAAACAAATTAACATAATTAAATGCTTAATATGATGTAAATGAAATTATTTTATTTATGTAAGGTTGAAAAAAATATTTAACTTCTTTACATAATGATCATTGTAAAATAACAATTTTACTCATGTGTATGTAAGGATTACCCTCTCGATCATTATAACGTTGATAATTTTTTATATCCATATTTAATTAATGGATTTAAAAGTACAATTTATAGATAAAATTAATTTTCTTATAATGAATATTATACTGAAGATGATGTAATTAATACAACATGGACTTTTCATGTCATACCAAGATGATTTTCGACTCATGTATCGAATATCGACAAAACATCTGATATGAACATAAATAATAATTTAATTTATATTACATGGTAATAATTGAATTAAAATGAATAATAAAAATGAAAAAGGTTCTTATATAAGTTAATAATTATACTATGATTATTATTCAGGAAGACAAATAACATATGTGACGAATCAGACTCAAGGTAATGGACTTCTCCTCTCACCTCTATGGTGAATATGGTATCCCCTTCGTCCTCACTTCCCCTTACTATGTAGCCTGAATCAGTTCTGAGTCAGCTTCATCCAAATCAAATCGGTGTGATGTGGCTTGGTCAGCTTCCTCTGGATCATCTCACCCACAGCTTGTTTGGCTTCCTTCGGATCGTCTCACGTGTGATGTGGCTTGGTTGACTTCATCCAAATCATCTGGATGTGACGAAGCTGGTCTATGGTGTGACATAGTGGGGTTTTGGCTTGTTTTAGTGGGGTAATTGTCTTTACTAGTGAATACTTATCTCAGCGGAACACTGACTTAATCTTGTTTCAGGGTGTTGGTGACATCGGGTCGGTGTGCGGCTCGGATCGATAGGGCTTGGTCTGTGCGGACGATGTGAAGTGGATGTGGTGTTGGTTTGGTCCAGAACGGCTAGGCACTACCTCTTGAATGCTTTAAGTTATGGCCAGCGATGTATATAGAGTGGCCCAAAGGTGGGAGGTCATGGATTCCAGAGTTATTTTTGTAAATATTTAGTACGTATGAAGGATTTGTGATGTTCTTATTTGATTCAGTTGGATATGATTTTTGTGATCTACTGGTTGTTCTTGATAGTTTGAGTTGGATTTGGGGTTATTTTTTTGCTGGGGTGGCTCTACCACTTCCCCTGTGGGTTTGTAGTGGGGTAGTCTTTAAGCATCAGTTTTGGATTTTGGGATACGGGCAATGTTGGTGATGGTTTGAATGGTTTGACTTTATAGATGAGTTTTGTGATGTTTTGATCTGGTAAAAGTCTGTTGGAATGGTAATGCACCTGTACTTGACCATGTGTACTAGGCTTCAGAGGAGGTTCCAAAGCTTTTTGTTCATCATTTTAGTACTTTATGGATTTTTGATGTTTGAGAGGGTATGGCGCTAGCCATCAGATAGGGCATGTGCTATGACATAGAACACATTCTTGTCATTCTACCATGTAATTATGGAGAGATTTAACACGATTTTATGCTGGGGAGGGGTTCTCCATGTTGTTTTTTTGGTTTTTACCTCTTTTCCTTTTGGTAGTGATTCTTTTTAATTCCATGATGTCTGTTTGGGTTCTCCCCTTCTTCCCTTAAAAGGTTTCTTGCTTATCATAAACAAATTTGAAGGCCTTTGGTATTTTGGATGGATGGATAATAAATGTATACTAATTTAACTATAATAATTTTATTTAATGTATTAGTAAATGTATTCATTCATGAAGATTAAGATTAAAATGTTCAAAGTGGTATTGGACACCTTGAATGTTTAAATATTTAATTATAGAATCTTTTTATTCATGATATTAATTTTCATATTTATTTATATTGATATAAAAATATTATAAAAGAAATTTTCTGTCTATCCTAAATTTTATTCAACGTTTCATTTAAAATGAATATTTTTATAATGATATTTTTGCTTTCTTTAGAAATGAAAAACAAATTATTTTAACATATATGCAGACAATGACTTCTCTTCCATCATAACTATTTTTTGATATTTGGATTCCTCTATAAGACTTAATAATTTTTAATCAAAAGTAAAATAAATCCATTTCCATTTTTTGTTATTTTGATATTGAAGATGGTTTTGAAAATGTATTGATAATTTCAATATCATGAAATGATTTCTTACGATTGAAAATGAAATTTAATGAGTGAAACGCTGATAGTTTTAGTATTTTATTTGTTATATTTATGTAATGGTACTTGGAAATTTGGTGGGTGGTCACATGATAAACCAAATATGGGGGGTTCGGTGAAAAACAAAGGATTTATGGTTATTTTATAATCTATTATGCATTGTGTATGGAAGTCTACTATATAGATATTCTATTTGTAAGAGTGGTTTGTATGGAAGTCGACTGCATAGTTATTCCTATTAAGTATGATTATGTACCAAATTACCTTTATATGTTATATGTGAATTATATGGTTCCATGTTAAAATTTTGACATTAAAAAGGGTTATAAATGAGAATATTTTCAAAGGAATGTATTTACAACTTTCTAGGGGTGGAAAGTATTACATTATGATAATGCATCCATGGGTTTTCATGTTTTTTCAAGACTAAAAGTTTTACTTCATTATGTATCCCTTACAAATGATTTTGTGTTCAACCCATGTATTAAAAATTTTTTCACAGCTCTTATGATGTTAAGGAAAAATAATATTACAAGATCAATGTATTGAAGAATTTTCTTGAGAAGTAATCTTATTTTATTTAAACTGGATTTATTTTGGTGGAATGAAAAGGGTAACTATGTATAAGTTTCTTCTTGTAATTTATGGGCTTAATATGTAAGAGTTTTTTCTAATTATCTAAAAAATTAAAGTAAAAATATAATATAATGTGAATTCTAGTTCAAAAATACTTAAATAAGTTATGATTAAGGTCAGGACCTTAATGTTGGTATCAGCAGATAGTTTAGACAACATTGGGTAAGGATTTTTAATTAAGAGTTAGGGATAGCATTATGATTTCGTAATTTTCATGTTGATCATAAATTTAATATCATTCAATCAATATTTAATTTTTAGGCTATGAAATTTCAATGAGATTAAATTTTTTTGAGACATTTATTTTTGATGTAATTAAGGATTAATACATTTTGTGGTGAAAAATGAATGTAATGAGATATAATTTAAAGATAAAACATGTTATGGTTATTTTATAGGATTTTATTAATTTTTTGGAATGCTATATGTAATATATAGTTTTATAAAAAGGAATAACCATAGGATGGGTAACGACCCATCACATCGGAAAAGGTTACAGGAATCAAACCCACAACAATAGAGCGACAAGGGTGCATCACCTATAACTAACCTAGGTGATGTCCCTGGTTAGTATGACATTTTATTTTTAGTTAAATGTGTTCATGGATTATTAATGATTTGACTTTGAGAACATATGTTTTATTAAATGGACAACCTTGGTATTAGAAAATGTTGTTTGTATTAAGTGATAAATGTTATTTTGGATGATGTTCACTATTTTTGGAACTTTATATATTTAATCTAAATTGAGTATTATGGGATTTTATTTTAGGATTAAATTCGGGATTATAATTTATGGAAATAATTATGATATCTTAATGATTATGAGGTTTTTGAAATTGCATTTTTGGTATGAGACATTATCGAGGATTGATGTTGTTTGGAGATATTTCATAAAATGTATCATCAAATATTATGTGATTAATACGTTCTTATTTTTTGTTTCAAATATAGTCTAGAAAATTTTTGAGGTATTTTAAGGATAATTATTTTTTGGATATTCGAAGTTGAACTTTTAGTATTACTATTTAATTTTGGAGATTAATATAGTTTCTACTCATATAAAGGTTTATTGATTTTTTGGAATTATATTATATTGGTATAACCATTTTGGTGTTGGTTAATCTTTCAAGATATAAAAAATATCTAAAAAATCTTTTATGTATTACACATTTCTCTAGAAATTGATTCTTGTTCTTCAAGCATGAAAAATTTATCTCAAATAATAATCATTTGGAGAAAAAGAAGATTTTTTGGGGAAAATTGATTAAAGGATGAAATTATAATTTTCATGAAAGTATATTTTCTTCTATAATTATTATAGGAATTAAATTAATTACTCGACCCTATTAAAATGATCATAAAACAAGAACATTATCTATTTACATTACTTAATATGGAATCAGTGAAGTTTTAATGAATCGCACATTTATGTATTTTTGGTTATTAAAACTCTGTGAACCATATCTCCTATCACTCTCCATTAGAAATTATTCTTATGTTTCCTTTCCATTTCAATTTTTTTCCACATGTAAAGATGGTATTTTTATCTCATTTTCCCATTGTATTTACCTTTCATTATATTCAATTAGATGTTTTATTGTCCTTTCTTCTGATATGGGGTTTCAATAAATTTATTTATGAAAATACTAATACATAGTTTTTTATTCATATCTCATATTCAATGGAAAAAAACTTATTATAGTGCGGTGGGGGATTATGTAACATCTTTATTTTAAAAAAGGAAACACAATTTTCGATATCATGCATGATTCGTAATTTCAGTATTAAGTAAAGAACTAAATACTATTTTAATGTTATTGTTATAAAATAGATATTAGGATGGAGATAATGAATATTATTAACTAAATTAGGGAAATAGGGTTTACAAATGATTAAATAATGATTCATTGGTTAAAAAATTAATTACAATCACAAATAAAAACCAACTGAATATAATGGATGTGTTTGTATGAAAATTTTTTTAAATGCGCCTAATTGTGTTTATAAAAGAAATCATATCACCCTTTATGGAATATTGAAATGAAATATAAATTAATTATAATATTAAAAATTCATCTTATAAGTTTTTTAGAAATGATATAAGAACAAATTTAATTTTCTATATTAAAGGGTGTAATTTTTAAAAAACACAGTTTTATCGCCTTTTGATGGAGAACCCATTATAAATATATTTATTAGAACTTTTATAAATTCTAATTGTCAAAATAAAATTCATTTTTTTAATTTTTAATATCAATATTATTTGAGGGTGAATATTTTCTACTTTTCTGAGAATCTTTACTTTTTATTAATAGTGAAAAATACGGCTTTTTAATTCCAAACTACTTTTTTTCTATTTAATTTTTAGTATAAGATTATCCTTTTAATTTGATTTAAACTATAATGTGAATAATATTTTACCATTTAAAAAAAATTAGGTTTTTTGAATATTTTTTATTTGAAATTAGATATAAAAACTTATTGAAATTTTGAATGCCTCTTTTACTCGCCTTCTGGCGACATCTCTGGGATTTGTTTTAAACATAATTTATCCACTTATATGAATTGAATTTTGAAAGAAAAGAAATAAATAGAGGTAATTTGTAAGAAGTATGTTATATAATTTGATAAACTTAATTTTTTTGAATATTAACTTTACAATTTTATATAGTCCAGTTAATGGTAAATCAAGTAATTAATGGTAAAAATAATATTATGATAATATAAAATTACCATACACTTGTCCTAATTTCATTTGATGAGTGGATTTCAACCCAAATAATCCATAGGAATAAATTATAAATTCTTTAAGCTTCTTGGGTATGAGTATGATATTAATTAAGTTATATTTAATGATAAGTTA
This sequence comes from Viscum album, assembly GCA_963277665.1. Taxonomy (NCBI): domain Eukaryota; kingdom Viridiplantae; phylum Streptophyta; class Magnoliopsida; order Santalales; family Viscaceae; genus Viscum; species Viscum album. Next base: position 824,799,965 of record OY728120.1, read on the forward strand.
AAAATGTCAAACCCATAATTTAAATAAGTAAATTATTTATAATATATGGTTATATTGATGTTAAATTAGACAATAAATTTTCATTTTAAAGCTAAAATGTTTATCTACATCAAGATATTTTAGTTATAATTTTTATACATTAAATATTAAAATTTATTTCTGAAAATGATGTTGTAGTATTAGATTTGTTAAAGGAAGAATCAAATAAATGATATTAATAAAATCAAAATAAATATAATTTGAAATAATTTTATCCATTAAAGAATTTTTGTGAGGAATATGAACTTATAGGTATTATATAATTTAGTTATTTCAAATTAATAATGTTGTTATGATATTTTTGGAAAATCAAGAAATGAATAGTATCAAAATTAACACTAATGGTATTTAAAAATATTAAATATGTTATTAAATGTTATAAAATTTCAAAAAATAAAATAATTATAAAACTTGTTTTTATAAGACATATAATTCCCTCAATGTAATTATTACATGATATAATGATAAGACTTAAAAAGGATAAATATGGGTTAAAACAAATAGATAATGCTTATAATAAAATAAATACAATTCTAAAAATTGTTTTATGATATTATTTCTAACAATAAACATATTATATTCTATATATCACAATTTAGTCACATTTAAAATTGAATATTAATTTTTATTATTTTAATATTTTTAGTGTTTTTAAGGATGCCCCTCAACTATCCTATAAAAAGACACACATTATTCTAAAATAATTACACATCATAAAAAATTTATTTTATCCATGTTCTACCAAATACCTTTACTAGAATACATCCCCACATTCTAGATTCCTTAGTTTAGGTAGAACACCATCATTAGAGGTGTTAAGTTGTTAAGAAGGTGATCATCTGATGGAAAGGTAATCTTTTTATTTAAGAATTTATATTTTATTTCTTCCTCCACATAATTAAAATTTTATTCAAACATGACTATATAATAAGTCCAGCATCCTGAATATAATTATATTTTATTATGTTAATATCATCCACTAAATCCATCTCCACTTCTATCAAATGATAAAAGAATTAATTGTTCGTCCATACACGTGAACTATCACCTCTATAAACTGATATGATTTCTTTTCCATTATCATCTATCAAGACTAGTTATAATGATGGAATTAAATTTAATATGTTATATTAATGAAATATTTATATTTATTAGAAAATAATATATCAATTACATTTTTACATTACATGCACATAAAAATGAAAACACCATTCATGTGTATGTGTGAACTATCACCTACACGAAGCGATGTGTTTCATTTTTAATCACAACATCACATAGATAAAATATATAACAATATATAAATTATTAATATGATATAAATTATATAATGATCAATTTTTATGTATAAAATAATATTTTCATTCATTCTATAATGATCATTGAAAAAAGCAAATGTTACTCATGCAGAAACACAACATACCGTCTCTATGATTGTAACATTGTTCATTTTTCATATCCATATTTAATGAATGGATTTAAAAGTATAATTTTTATACAAAATTAAATATTATTTTATAAATATTAATTTGGAGATGATGGACTAATGACCACATGGACTATTGACATCATACAAAGTCCATTTTTTACTCAAGTACCAAATATCAACAAAACCTCCAATGTGAACTTAAATAATTGTGTAATTATTATAAAATGATAATAAGTGATATAGAATTGATAATACACTAGAATAAGGTCATAAAGAAAGTAAATAATGATCCTAAGTATATTATTTTGGAATATAAAGAACATATGTGACGAATCAGACTCAATGTATGGGACATCGTCTCAATATCCTTTAATTAAGGGTTTTCATGATAATATACAACATTATTATTTTAAAGGAGTATATATATCCAATATAACATTTTATATCCATATTTAATTTATAAATATATATCGATAATAATTTTATTTAATGTTTTGGTAAATTTATTCACTCCTGGATTTTAAGATTTAAAGGGTCAAAGTGGTATGGGACACCATGAAAGTTTAAATATTTAAATATCAAATATTTTTAATCACAGTATTAATTTACATATTTATTTATATGGATATAAAATGATTATAGAGGGAATTTTATTTCTATCTTTAATTTCATTAAATGTTTTTAAGGAATAATTTTGTATGGAGTATTCGTCATTCATTACAAATGTTAAAAGGAATTCTTTATTTTAACGTAAATGGTGACAATGACTTCTCAACCGCCATAACTATTATTTGATATTTGTATTCCTATATAAGACTTAATGATTTTCCGAAAAATAAAAATAAACCCCTTAATCCTTTTTTTAGTATTTTGATATTGATTTTTTTTTAAAATTGATTGGTTATTCAAATATCATTAAATTATTTATTTTGATTGGAAATGAAATTTTATGAGTGAAATGTTGATAGTTTCAATATATTTTGTGTTATTATTATGTAATGTTACATGGACATTTTACGGGTGGTTACGTGATAAACCAAGGATGGGTGGTTCCATGATAAACCAAAGATGGGTGGTTATGTTATATCCTTTACTTCATTGGGTATAGAAGTTGGTTGTTTGACTATTCAATTTATAAGAGTGATATGTATGAAAGTTGACCAATTGGTTATTCCATTTAATTGTAATTATGTTCCGAGTAACCAATATATTTAATATGTGATTTAGGTTGTTTTTTGGATTTTTTATATTTCAAAAAATTTAATAAATGAGATTATTTTCAAATAAAAGTTTTTAATAATTATTTAGTGTAACATATCAGAATATCCGTGAATTTTTATTTATTTATATTGTATTATTTTTGGACTGATAAATTTGATGGCACATGGTTTTGAGGCCCAAAGAGCCCGGAATGGGATTTTGATCTTTTTTAGGGTATGTTCAATAAATGTGCAAGTGGGATTTGCTATCATTTGAACTGGTGCTCAGATTAAAAATATTAGGGCACCATTGGATTTAGAACATCAAGATTCACCTAGAAATGACATAACTTCACCCAGCTAGGTCCGGATGGAAATGTTATTTTTTTTACTTTTTGAGAAAAATAATAAAATAATTTGAAATAATTTTTTTATTTTCTTTCTCACTTTTGAGTGGCGGAAAACAACACTACAGGACAGAAATGAGGAGGAAAATATGCACATTAATCAAGCTCATTAATGGATCATTAACTTGTAGTGTAATGAAGTTTTAATGATGAATAACAGCGATGTTGTTTCTAAAATAAAATAGTTTAACGATGTGACGTCACATCATAATGTAAAATCAATGACATAATTCTATTAATTGTTCGACGTGCTAGCGAAAAAAGGATTAAATTTTTTGAAGGATTCTCTAGCAAACCTCTAGAGGACTGCCACCCCAAAAAAGAACGACGAATGCTAATAGAACTTAATCATTTTCAACACCTTTAGAAGATCCGAGTTGGGAACCTACGTCGACATATTTATCCCTCAATGAAAAATGTCTAATCATCAGATGTTATAAGAGTTTGGGGTTTTGATTTGATGTTATTCCCCGTCCTTTTCAAAAAAAATGATGAACACATATAAACCCTTGAAGAGGTTGATCCGTGATTTTTGCGTTAGGAAGGATGGTGTTTTATTCTTGTGGTTTTACTTTACTTGGTGTCCAAATCATGGCATGGAATGATTGAATGGAAACTCCCCGAACCTCGCCTGTATTTAAACATCTAACACGGAGGCCCTGATCTGACACGAAAAAGGCTCGAACGCCTCTGCATGTGCATTCATGGTGGTCGTACCCTCAAAATGATAGCAAGGTAGTTTTAGGATCCTCGTGGTGAAGATAGAGCTCCCTAAAGGACACAGATGTTGATAGCTCGAAGAATAGACCACCAGAGCGCATCTGGTGGTCCCCTAAACTCCATTTCATCAAACCAGCATTGGCGGTGGTGGCCCACTCAAGTGGGCCACATTGACTGGGAAGACGCAACTCATTAGTAGTGATAGCGTACTGCAGGACGCGGTGCTATGCTGGGTGCTTTGTGGAGGGATGCATTGCATCCGAGCCATCTGTATGGTTGGCATTGTTCTGGTCCATCGACTGCAACTAGTGGAAGGTCCATGACCGCAGGGCCAGGGGGAGCTGATCGTGCTGTCATGAAATGTCAAATTGATTATATTTTTAAGGTTGATTTATAGTCTAGGGTAAACCCTAGGTCGTCTCTCAAGGAGCGTTGGTAGGTTTAGAGTGTGTATTTTTAATAAAAATGACTAAGAGAGGGGTGGTTTTGAAAACAGTTTAAAACAATGACTTAGTTGAAATAGCCTAAAAAATGAGTGACCAAGTGGATTTTGAGAAATATGAGATAAAAGGGTCTATGTTATTTCACTACACACATATCAAGTTCATTGCTCATAGAGATTCATCTTGGGTTTAGAGTAATTCTTTGGTTGGAGTTAATTGGAATCCCGATTAATTCCTAAGCTTTTATTTCAATTCTTTAAGGACCAAAACTTGACGTAACAATCATATTGTCAAGGTCCAGTACTTATGAATGGAATAAGAGCTTCCAACTAATATTGAAATCTCAATAATTTGGGTATGAAAAGGATTCTTGTGATGTCCAATCGGAACAACACAAGTCACACACTCAAAACCTCACACCGATCGGTTTGAAATTAAGAGCACATCACTAACATGTATCAAATAAAGCATTCAAATCTGAAATAAAATAAGATACATGGAATGAAATGTTTAAACACAAACATTACTCCAAACCAGTAGCTAATTTATTCATCAGAACTCCCTTGACATGTGTGTAGCTCCCTCACAACGAACACCCAACTTTTAGCTCGACATCGGGAGGAGGAGGAAGCTCGGGTGGAACTCCTTATTCATTGTTGATCCCCCTATGAGGATAGGGGCCTACAGAACCTCCAAGGTGATTAGGAGACTCTTCTAGGACTCCAAATTGGCAGCACTTCACTCCTTGGCCGAACTTACAAATGAGGAGCCCAAGGTTCCCTTTTATAGGAAATGTGGGAGGTGGTTGTGGGCACACAGATTTCATCAATCCACTTGCACGACGCGTTTCGGCCTTCAGAAATTCTTATCTCACTTTGGAGAAAATAGAAAAGTTGTATCTCTACCTCTTTACTGTCTCCACCGAAAGTTTAGCACCGTTTGGACAACTAATTCTCGAGATATTGATAAAATACAGAACACCGTATTTGACTTGGTCCAAATTCGGTGGCTTGGACAGATCAGATCTGATGGGCCCCATGAAAGCCGAATCAGGATTGGGTTCCTTAATATTAAATGTATAATATTGAATTTTTAACAGGTACACAAAATTTCAGCCCATTTGGATGCACGGATTTTGTGTACTATTCAAAACAGTGGACAGATGTCCATGGATCCATGCAAGTTTGGCCTAGTTTTCTTTCACTTCATCAAGGGCCCTCCAAATCACCTCCACCTACATTGTAATTTTCAAAAAAAGTATCGTTGCCCTATTTAATAGTGATAAACACTAAATTATTGAATCAAACATGAAGTACAATTTGATAATATTTTTATAATTTTTAATACAAATTATGTTTAGCACAGCGGTGTAAGGGTGAAAATGAAACAGTGAATCGTGGTACGATCACACCCCCACACCTAAACATTTGCACTCCTGGGAAAAGTCATATATCCAAATTCATTGATGCATATATATATATATTTACAACATCATTAAGATTTATCATTTGAGGGAATTTTATTTAAAGTAAAGTGATCACTGCATGAACCACACCAAGGAGTTCTTCCTAGTGAAAATAGAAAAAGATGTCTCATAAATCATATCATAGCGAAATTCAAAATGATTCATGATACCCAATTGAGAAAGGAATTCAGAAGTAAACCATGACACTAACTCTCCATGTGTGTGTGTGGAAACCATTCCATGCTATTCTTTCCACTTGCTATCCAATAAATATATGTTATTTTAACATTTTTCAGTTTAAATGATTTTGTCACCGAACCTGTCCTACATCCTTTGCAATCATATTTCAAGACCCACTCATTTAAGCATTCCCAGAAGTCAAACCATAAGCTCCCGACCTAGATATCCCCATATGTTGCACATTTCATCACTCCCCTCATTTTTTTTGAAGTTGCAATTGGAACAAATCTCACACTCATCTCTCAACCCTTGTTTGATCTCCTCACGACACTAATTGCAATAGTTATAACAAGATCGAAGGTTGAGGAGGAGTGGTTTTTGACCTTCCCAAGACACAACAATTTTTTTTTTTGAGGGCGTACAACAGTCGGACATTAGGTACACACGCAAAGGTCAATCTGGTACAGTAATGAAACAGATCGGATAAGGAACGAACGTATGGAAATATCATTTAAAGCTGAAAAATATTAACCCAACATATATTTACCTTATATTAAGTAAGAAATAATCACACTTTGTGGTTTGGTGCAATTTTTTTTTGGAGATATTAGCGACACAGTTTTCCCAAAAACTACTCACACAATGGGTATCAATCATCTCAAAGGTTTCACATAGATACGACCATTTATATCATTGAAAGAAAACCAATTCACTAAAAATCACTCCCTGTTGTTAAATTCATACAAATATTCTTTTTAGCCTTCGTTATGGTATTTTTACTTTCCCCACTTTATGGTCGCTACATCATGAAATTTCGAAATTGTTGATGGGGAAAAATAAAAATACCATAAAGAAGGCCAAAAAGAGAAAACAAAAGGAGAAAATGGTGAAAAATCCTAACTAACCCAGGAATGTATCCACCCCCCACACCTAGAGAATGCAGTGTCCTCACTGTAATAAAAGAGACTGTGGGAAGGAAGGATAAAACCTGGTGAGTGTTATTCATAGACCGCTTCTTGACTATGGAGTTCCTCCATTGGGGACTCCGGAATGGCTTCATGGAAGTGCTTCAGCCGCTGCCCATTGATAGTAAAGGTTTTCTTGGTGTCTTCATTTTGAACCTGGACAACACCAAATGGAGAGACATTAGTAACAATGTAAGGTCCAAACCAACGGGAACGAAGCTTACCACGGTGCAACTTCAGCCTTGCATTGTAGAGGAGGACCTTCTTCCCTATGTGGAATTGACGATGAAGGATGAGACGGTCGTGGGCAGCCTTGGTTCGCTCTTTATAAATTCGGGAGTTCTCATATGAATCTCTTCTCATTTCCTCCAACTCCTGAATCTGCAACATCCTTTGAATACCTGCACCAGAATGATTAGAATTTCATTGTTTAATATCCCAGTAGGCCCGGTGCTCTACCTCAATAGGGAGGTGACAACTCTTCCCAAAAACTAGCCGATATGGTGACATGCCAATTGGAGTTTTGAATGCAGTATGGTAAGCCCATAACGAATCACCAAGTCTAAGACTCCAGTCTTTTCTGTTTGGCTGAACCGTTTTCTCAAGAATCTGTTTTATCTCTCTATTTGATACTTCGGAATGACCATTTGTTTATGGGTGATAAGCAGTAGACACTCGATGCCCAACCCTGTACCTGCGAAAAAGAGATTTCATTGTGCGGTTGTAGAAATGAGAACCCTGATCACTGATGATAAACCTAGGTAATCCAAACCTACAGAATATTTGGGTTCTCAAAAATTCCACAACTGTCTTGGAATCATCTGTCCTCGTGGCTCGTGCCTCTACCCACTTTGAAACATAATCCACTTCCATAAGAATGTAAGGGTTCCCAAATGAATTGGGGAATGGTCCCATAAATTCAATGCCCCAAACATCAAAAATGTCATGGAAGAGTAAGGGTTGTTGGGGCATCTCGTTTTTTTAGAGACATTCTCTATTATTTGACAGCGAGGACAAGATTTACAATATTCATGGGCATCCCGAAATAATGTGGGCCAAAAGAGACCAGAATCTAAGACCTTGCGAGCAGTCCGTTGGGGACCAAAGTGGCCCCCACAAGCAAGTGTGTGGCAGATCCTAAGGACAGATTGAAACTCACTATCGGGAACACAGCGCCTAATAACATGATCACTACATGTGTGCCAGAGGTAGGGGTCATCCAAAATGTACCAACAAGACTCATGTTTTAGACGGTCGGCCTGGTTTTTGGTGAAATCAGCAGGAATGCAAGATGCTACCAAATAATTTACAATTTCAGCATACCAAGGAATAGCATCTTGCACTCGGTACAATTTCTCATTAGGAAACAATTCATTTTTGGGAATATAGGGGGATGAGTCAATGTTTGAGGGTGGGAGAATCCTACTGATATGGTCAGAAACCACATTCTCTTCTCCTTTTTTATCCCTAATTTCTAGATCAAATTCCTGAAGTAGGAGCATCCAGAGAATGAGACATGGTTTGGCTTCTGGTTTCTTTAGGAGATATCGGAGGGCTGCATGGTCTGAGAACACAACGACTTTGGACCCTAGAAGGTATGGCCTGAATTTATCCAAGGCAAACACAATGGAAAGAAATTCTTTTTCAGTGGTGGTGTAGTTTGCTTGGGCAGGGTCCAAAGTACGTGAGGCATAGGCAATGACATGTGGAGCTCGATCGACCCTTTGTGACAAGACTGCCCCAACTGCATAGTTAGAGGCGTCACACATGAGCTGAAATGGTAAATCCCACTGAGGTGGTTGGATTACCGGGGGTGACGTGAGACTCCATTTTAACTTATTGAATGCTTCCTCACATTTTTTATCAAAATCAAATTCTTTTTCTTTTTGGAGTAATCGGGAGAGGGGGAGTGCAATTTTACTAAAGTCACGAATGAAACGACAATAAAATCCAGCATGACCCAGGAAAGACCGCACATCCCGAACATTTTTAGGGAATGGTAGGGAGGAAATGATATCTACTTTTGATTTGTCCACTTGGATACCTTCCCCAGAAATGAAATGTCCCAAAACTATTCCTTGTCGCACCATGAAATGACATTTCTCATAATTTAATACGAGATTCTTTTCAATATAGCGACGTAGGACAGAAGCAAGACTACTCAAACATTCATCAAAAGAGGATCCATAAACAGTAAAATCATCCATAAAAACCTCCATGCAATTCTCCAGGTAATCCGAAAAAATACTAACCATACATCGTTGGAAAGTACTTGGAGCATTGCACAGACCAAATGGCATCCTTCTATAAGCAAATGTACCAAAGGGGAAAGTAAAGGTTGTCTTTTCCTGATCCTCAGGGGCAATATGGATCTGAAAGTATCCAGAATACCCATCAAGGAAACAGTAATGGGAAATCCCTGCTAACCTCTCTAGCATCTGGTCAATGAATGGCAATGGGAAATGGTCCTTCCTAGTGTGTTGGTTTAGTCGGTGATAGTCTATACAGACACGCCAACTATTCTGCACACGAGTTGGAACCAATTCATTTTTTTTCATTTTTAACTACAGTAAGGCCAGTTTTTTTAGGAACTACTTGAACAAGACTGACCCATTGGCTGTCAGAGATAGGGTAAATGATTCCATTAGCCAACAATTTTGTTACTTCTTTTTTAACAACATCAAGTAGGTTTGGGTTCAGTCGGCGTTGTGACTGCGTCACTGGTTTAGCCTCATCATTTAATAAAATATGATCTGTACAAATTGATGGGTTAATGCTAGGAAAGTCAGCAAGTGTCCATCCCAAAGCTTGTTTATACTTCCTCAAAAGATCAAGCAGTCGCAATTCATGCTCAGGAGGGAGTGAACTAGCAATGATGACGGGAAACTTGTTTCCATTCTCAAGATATGAGTATTTTAAATCTTGAGGCAGTTGTTTCAGTTCCAATTCTGGGGGATTTTGGATTGACGGAAGTGTGTGTGAAAGTGAGAAGTCACTGATCTCATCTAACTGCTCAATGGTAACATCCTCAGATGAGGAATGAGCTTTTACAAGCTTAGCAGTATCATCGATGGTCATGTGATCCTCTGTGTTCAAGAAATCATCAATTAACAAACATGCATGACATTTCTCTAAACCGCTACAACAATAAATGCATGATTCATTACCTAACATTTCAATCAATGAAGAAAACTCAGAAAGGGGATCAGGTGAATGAAAATAAGTTGTTTCAGGGGAAGGGAGAACATCAATTGAATTGACAGAGAGAGCGGAGTGTTCTTCTGAGGGGTGCTTCATGGCATCAAGGATATTGAAGTGGAAAATATTACCACCAAACTCCATAGATAATGTACCATTATGGACATTAATTATGGTTTTGGCGGTTTTCAAGAAAGGTCTCCCCAATATAATTGGGGTATGTCCATTCATCTTATCATCTTCCATTTTAAGCACGTAAAAATCAGCAGGAAAAATTAAATTTTGCACCCTCACAAGAACATCCTCTAGCACACCAGAGGGGTGTGTCGTACTCTGATTTGCTAGCTGAACGACAATACCAGTGGGCTTCAGTTCACTGACCTGCAATGAAGAGTAAATAGAGTGAGGGATCACATTAATAGAATCACCCAAATCAAGCATAGCATTGGAACATGAATACTCCCCTATGGTGCATGGAATCGAGAATGTCCCAGGATCATTGCACTTGGTAGGAAGTGATGACTCTATCAATGCTGAAAAATTCCTCCCCAAGCTCACCTTCTCATCACCACGAAGCCTCCTTCGGTGTGTACACATCTCCTTCAGAAACTTGGCATATCTTGGAATTTGCTTCACAACATCAATCAAAGGAATGTTAACCTGTACTTTCTTGAAAGTTTCCAAGATTTATTTATCAAGTTCGGTTTCTTTTTGTTTCCTAGGTTGGGCATCCCTTTGCGGAAATGGAAGAGGAATGGTTGGGATAGGTGGATCATCAACCTCCACAGTCTTTCCTTTGGAAGGGCTTCTCTCAGGAAAAGGGTTTTCTTCTCTTGGACCATTTTGAGTAGTTGGGATTGTGGTTTCCTTTGGATGGGAGGACTCTAATAGAGGGTTCATTTGGATTTTGAGTTGTGTCCCACTCCTAAGGCTGATGGCACTAACATTTCCTTTATCCCTAGGGTTTACTACTGGTTGAGATGGTAGTTTACCCGACCCATGACTTTGGATTTCCCCCACCGAGTTGGCAAGCTGGCCTAGTTGGGTCTTTAGGTCTTGTATGGATGCTTGTGTGGTTTGTTGGAATTGGATATTATTGGAAGCCATTTGCTTCATCATATCTTCTAGGCTAGGCTCGGTTTTTGGAGGGGGTGGTTGGAATGGCCTTTGGGGTGGTTGAGGATTTCTAGGTGGTGGTGGATGACTACTCTGACCCTGTTGGTTCCATTGCTATTGAGGTTGGTTTGAATACCCCCCTTGCCTATAGGCTTGGTTGTCCTTCCACCCTTGGTTGGATGGATAGTATGGTTCTTGCCTAAAGGGTTGGTTAAAGTGGCGTCCTGGAAATATTGCCTCACAACTCTCAAAAGTTTCTCTCAATTGAGGACATTGGTCAGAATAGTGGGTGTCAGAAGAGCAGATTCCACAATGGATGGGAGGAGGAGATTGATATTTCCCTTGGGAGAGAGAAAGTTGTCGTAGAAGGTTACTTACCTCTTCGAACTTCGTGTCCACCTTCTTCTCAAACTCAGTACTTTGCACCTCATGGACACCTTGAATGGGAACACTGGACCGTGTACTGAATTGTTGAGTGTTCTGTGCCATGTTCTCAATGAGGGTTCTTGCAGCAATTGGGGTCTTATCTACCAATGCACCACCTGCAGTAGCATCAATCATATTTCGATCAATAGGAATCAAACCTTCATAAAAATATTGAATTAAAAGTTGATCACTTATTTGGTGGTGTGGGCAACTTGAACATAACCTTTTAAAGTGTTCCCAATATTCATGTAATGTTTCCCCTTGAGATTGTCTTATACCACATATTTCTTCCCTTATAGTTGCAGTTCGAGAGGCTGGGAATTATTTTTCAAGAAAAAGGCGTTTCATGTCTTCCCAACCCCTAATTGGTGAATTGAAATAGTATAACCAATCTTTTGCAGTGTATTCTAATGAAAATGGGAATGCCCTAAGCTTCACTTGTTCTTCATCCACATTAGCAGGTTTTAAGGTTGAACACACAGTATGAAATTCTTTTAAATGCTTATGTGGATCTTCTCCAGGCAGTCCATGAAATCTTGGTAACAAATGAATTAAACCAGATTTTAGTTCAAAATTGGGTGCCTCGCCTTGTAATTGAATGTTAGTGGGTTGGATATCAACATCAGGTGAGGTTAGTTCTTTTAGTGTTCTATTATTTTCAGCCATGTTATACAATTTATGTTCAGTTTTAACTTTGGTTTCAGAAGAAGAAGAAGGATCAAGAATAATTTTAAGATTTGATGTCTCCTCCTTCAAAGTGTGGTCATGTGTGTCTCGGTTTCGTTGATGTAGGATCCTCTCCGGTTCGGGTTCGAAAGTTTGTAGGTCTCCCGGAGTAGAATGCTTCATACAAAGAACCTACACAATAAATAAATTAGAACACAAAAACAAATTCAATGGTTGAAGATAAAACAAACAAATATTCACAAAAATTACAAAAAAAATTATCAAAAACACGCACAAAAAACCAAAGCGCTCCCCGGAAACGGCACGAATATTTGACCGTGATGTCAAGACACGTCAAATTGATTATATTTTTAAGGTTTATTTATAGTCTAGGGTAAACCCTAGGTCGTCTCTCAAGGAGCATTGGTAGGTTTAGAGTGTGTATTTTTAATAAAAATGACTAAGAGAGGGGTGGTTTTGAAAACAGTTTAAAACAATGACTTAGTTGAAATAGCCTAAAAAATGAGTGACCAAGTGGATTTTGAGAAATATGAGATAAAATGGTCGATGTGATTTCACTACACACATATCAAGTTCATTGCTCATAGAGATTCATCTTGGGCTTAGAGTAATTCTTTGGGCGGAGTTAATTGGAATCCCGATTAATTCCTAAGCTTTTATTTCAATGCTTTAAGGACCAAACCTTGACGTAACAATCGTATTGTCAAGGTCCAGTACTTATGCATGGAATAAGAGCTTCCGAAGAATATTTAAATCTCAATAATTTGGGTATGAAAAGGATTCTTGTGATGTCCAATCGGAACAACACAAGTCACACACTCAAAACCTCACACCGATCGGTTTGAAATTAAGAGCATATCACTCACATGTATCAAATCAAGCATTAAAATCTGAAATAAAATAAGATACATGGAATTAAATGTTTAAACACACAAATTACTCCAAACCAGTAGCTAATTTATGCATCATAACTCCCTTGACATGTGTGTAGCTCCCTCACAACGAACACCCAACTTTTAGCTCGACATCGGGAGGAGGAGGAAGCTCGGGTGCAACTCATTCTTCATTGTTGATCCCCCTATGAGGATAGGGGCCTCCAGAACCTCCAAGGTGATTACTAGACTCTTCTAGGACTCCAAATTGCCAGCACTTCACTCCTTGTCCGAACCTAAAAATGAGGATCCCAAGGTGCCCTTTTATAGGAAATGTGGGAGGTGGTTTTGGGCACACAGATTTCATCAATCCACTTACATGATGCGTTTTGGACTTCAGACAGTCTTATCTCGCTTTGTAGAAAATAGAAAAGTTTTATCCCTACCTCTTGAATTTCTCCACCGAAATTTTGGCACCGTTTGGACAACTAATGCTCGAGATATTGATAAAATACAGAACACCGCATTTGACTTGGTCCAAATTCGGTGGCTTGGACAGAGTAGTTCGGATGGGCCCCATGAAAGCCGAATCAGGATTGAGTTCCTTAATATGAAATGTAGAATATTTCATTTCGGACAGGCCCACAAAATTTCATCCCATTTGGATGCACGGATGTTGTGTACTATTCAAAACAGTGGAAAGATGTCCATGGATGCATGCAATTTAGGCCCAGTTTTCTTTCACTTCATCAAGGGCCCTCCAAATCACCTCCACCTACATTTTAATATTCAAAAAAAGTATCATTGCCCTATTTAATAGTGATAAACACTAAATTATTGAATCAATCATGAAGTACAATTTTATAATATTTTTATAATTTTTAATACAAAATATGTTTAGCACAGCGGTGTAAGGGTGAAAATGAAACAGTGAATCGTGGTACGATCAGGAGCTGAACACGGCAGCCAAGCCATGTCCTAGATAGTAGGAACCACCAGCTACACCGTGTAGCCGGGCCCCAGATTTTAGGCCGAGCCCCCTTCGGGTCAGGACAGACCTGCGCCCCCATTGTGTCGGGCCAGACCCACACCCCCTTCCGGTTGGACCAGACTAGACCAGGTCCTCGGGCGACTCAGTTGGCTGGAACCTCAGCCAACCGGGTCGGGTCCAACGAGGACTTCTGGGCCTGGCTAACTATCTAGGCCAGACCAGACCAACCTCATCCTACACTAGGTATGGTTTAGTCCACCTTAATGAGCTGGTGTTAGTGCAACCCCGAGGCTCGGATGGTCTGGTCGGTTTGACTGGGTCGTACCGGGCCCCAATGCAACTGGTCCTCTAATTTCTATATCGCTCATATCTTGCATACTGTGCATCTGATTGAAAATTCTTTTGAGGCATTTGGACCCTGTCGAGGAGGAGGAACTTTGGGCACACTATATAGCGAATTTTGTTGAAGTGGATATGAGACAAAGGGTTGAGGAGCGGTTCACCCAACTGTGCTACATACATAACCCTATAACTAGCTGAGACCTGAAGACTTCTTATTTTTTTCCTAGTGGGATGCACCTATCTGTGACTTTGAAGGCCCATGGTGGGAAGCACTTCTCTTTGACTTTTCTGGCCCATGATAATCGATGAGGAGTAACACAGTAGGCCATGATAAGTGGGAAGCTCATATCTATGACTTTTTAGTCCCCCGTTACGCTATTAGGAGGTGAACCTATGCAGTCCAAGGTTAGTGGGAATAACTTATTCATGACTTGACCAACCCATTGTACTCTCTAGAGTATGAGTTCTCTAGAATCTGAGGTGTTCGACGATGTGACTAATGATTCTACTGTTACTACCCAACAATATACCTAGTGTGAGATGTCTTGTGTTTCGTGCTCTACTTTGAGGAATTTGATGTGTGGTATTTCCCTTTTTTCAGTTCCCTATTGAGTATTATTTTACTCACCCCTGCACGGGAAACACCCTCCTGTGTTGTGTCTAGTTTAGACGACTGATGTTTCGACAGTGGTGCTTAGGGAGATGGGACTGACGGACGCTACGATGGCGGACTTGGTGGAGTAGGAATATGTGTGGCCCAGTAGGACTGGGAAGACATGACATACTGCTTTGGTTTCCACTTGCTTCACTACTCCCATGATCAGGTGCGGTTTTCTGCAGTTGTCCATCAGAATTACTTTTTTGTACTTTCTGTTTTCAATTCATTGTTGGGTTTGTATTCTGTCGCACATAATTTCAGTTGTACTTGCACTCAGCCTTGTTTTAGTGGTACTTTATTCCCCCTTTGAGTCTGTTGGGATGTGGTTTGGTGTGTGTGTGTGCGTACACGTACTCAATAAAATGCCCCCCACTTGCAGGTTGATTCCTTCACCGCTAGTAGCACCCCCTGGCCTTCGGGAATCGGGCACGGGGTAGTCACAACATGGGTCTCGGGGGATGGGTCATGAAAAAGTGGAATTAGAGGGAGGTTGGTTCTCCCTCAATTATCAAGAGTATGTCTTTTGTTTTGGGGAAAAAGTGTTAAGTGTTTTGATTCCGACATTGAGATTTGGGGAGTCCAGTATTTGTGTGACGGCTAATGTATCCATACACAAGGACTTTGAATTTGGTTTTTAGCTCAATACAAGAAAAAACTAGTTGCATAGCTGTATCCTTTTTTAAATAGGAGTCATCTCACAATGTATAACCTTCTAACAATGGTATATATTGGTCTATCTCAGGATTCCTCAACATGGACGAATAGGAAGTATCTTGATACGAGATCATGATGACATCCCTCCTAGTGACGAGGCGTCCATTTAGGGACCAGTTATAAGGATGCCCCCGCATTTAGTGAACAAGTTCTACCACCACTCGATGGTCAGCATCTTCTGTCGGTGGTTCCAATATAGAATATTCGTTGGCTCAGTGCCCTAGATTAGTTTCAGAGACGGATACCCCCCTGGTTCAGGGGAGAGATGGATCTAAAGGTCACTGAGGATTGCATGGAGGCTGTGATGTGGGTCTTCCTCTTAGTGAGGGCACCACATGACCAGATAGATAACATTTTAGCGAGCCTTCTATAGGTCTCAGTAAGGAGATAGTGGATTTTGACCATCTAGACTCATGATGAGGCGACCCTCACTTGGGATGACTTAGAATGGAATTTTCATTATGATTTTTCCCCGAAACCTTGTGCTATGTGAGAATCCTAGAGAAGCTTCACATAAATAAGGATATCATGATGGTGGTTGAGTACTCAAAAATGTTCACGAAGCCTTCCTACGTCTCAATAGATATGGTGCGAGATCCATTTTTAGGGCTCGAGCCTTTGAGCAGGGACTCAGATGGGACATCAGGGCTTCAGTGGTGTCTCTCAACTTCCCCACTCAGGACAGGGTGCTGTAGCGAGCTCTTATGATGGAAAACTTCTTCACGGAGTAGGCACTAAGAGCTAGAGCTTCCAGAAGACCCCATGTGGTAGACTCTTCGGCAGGTAGCAAACAACATACGCATGGCCCCTTGCGGGCCAGGTCATTTAGAGGTGAACCCAAGGACATGGGGTTAGTAGTGCAAGGATCTTAGGTTAGAGGGAGTCAGTCGGGGGCTAGGTTTTTCTATTATTCCAGCGTGCAGGAACACATGGAATGTGACTGCCCGAACTTCCATAATGATGACCAAAAAATGGTCTATGGGCCGTAAAGGCCGCGATGGCGGTTCGAGTGAGGAGGACCATTGGGTGGAGGACATGGCAGGGGAGCTGGCCAAGTAGCTAGTGGTGGGAGACAGTTCGTGGTGTTACAGCCACACCTGCCAGGTGGTCCACCCCAACCTTAGGGAGTAGGCGGATAGTGGCGACCTTACCTCCATGTAGCAAAGTCTTATGACCAAGACATTCCAGAGATGATCTGAACAATGATCTATTTCATCTCCACCCTACATGTAGTACTTATTGACATAGATTCTAGTCACTCCTTCCTTTCCATGACTCTCATTTGATGCTCAGAGATTCCAGTGGAAATTTGTCTTGATCTTATTGATAGAGACACCGATGGGATGGGATTCAATGATTACACACTGGTGAGGGAAGTGTGAGCTTACTATATGAGGTGAGAGCTTCGGCTAGGATCTCTAAGTAGCAGCATCGAGGCCTTACGAATTTATCTAGGGAATGGAATTGTTATCGGCAGTCTATTCTCAGATCGGCTGTTTTAGGCATACATTGAGTTGTATCTGTGGATATGGAACCAGGTTTTCCTTCACCAGTGAGAAGGAAACCCTTACAACACAAGATATATTCTCTTGGAGGAGGGTGCAGCCAATCACTCACCAGTTGGCTAGCCTCATCTTGGGTGAAGTGGAGGAGAGGAATCCAAGCTTCCCTGTAGTGGTGCATGGGTATGATGATATTTTTCTGGATGAGGTTCTAGGGATACCTCCTCACATAGGGCTAGACTCTTATCTCGACATGTACCCCAGGATGACCCTGATATCCACAACGGCATATTGAATGGATCCTATAGAGCTTCACGAGCTAAGGGTATAGCTAGATGACTTATAGGAGAAAGGGGTTCGTACGACCCATTGTTTCTCCATGGCCTACCCTAGAACTTTTTTTCGAGAATGAAGATGAGTGTTAGAGGTTGTTCATGGACATTCAGTGCCTGAACTAGGAAACTATGAAGAAAAATTACTCACTTTTGATAATTTATGGCCTCGTCGACCAGCTAAAGGGAGGGAAGTGTTTCTCAAAGATATAACTTAGATCCGGCTATCATCAACTTTGGGAATGAGATGAAGATGTACCAAATACAACCATCAGGTGCCGATATTTCCACTATGAGTTCTTGGGGATGCCTTTTGGCCTGACCAACTCCCCAGTAGTGTTCATGGGCCTCATGAACAGGATATTCCAACCATACCTTGATTGGATTATTCTTGTCTTCATCAATGAAATCTTGGTGTACTCAACATCAAAGAACGAGCATACTGTGCACATGTGAATAGTTTGGAATACACACTGGGAGAACTAACTTTTTTTAATCTCTAAAAGTGTCAGTTTTGGATTTAGGAGGTCCATTTCCTTGGACACGTCATCTCAGAGGCTGGAGTTGTAGTAGATCATGTGATGATAGATTCAGATCATTCTTAGGAGCCTCCCATGAGCATAAATAAGGTGTAGAGCTTCTTGGGTTGGCTGGTTACTATCTGAGGTTTGTGCCAGACATTTCCTGGGTAGCAGCAATATTTTAAGCATTGAAATGGAAGGGAAAACCCTTCATGTGGATAAAGAAATTCCTGAAAAGTGTCTAGGAGTTGAGGCAGAGACTGACTAGTCCCCCCATCTTGGGACTACTAGAGGATGGATTTGGGTTTGTAGTTTACTGCATCGCATCCGGGATGAGGATCGGTTGTGTCCTGATGCAGGAGTGAGCATTGATCGCCTATGGATCACAAAAATTGAGGTCGTATGAGAGGAACTATGCTACCCATGACCCAGAGTTAGCAGCAGTGGTCTTTTCCTTAAGGATGTGGAGATACTACTTGATGGGTGAGTGGTTTACCATATATTTCGACCACAAGATTATCAAGTACAACATCAACCAGAAGTGCTTGAACATGAGACAATGATTATGGATAGAGTTCCTCTAGGACTATGACTTTGAGATAGTCTATACCCCTAGGAAGGGGAATGGGGTGACTGACGCCCTTAGTAGGAGTACTGGGTTGTAGCTGCTATGTGAGACGATAGAGTAGATAGCCACGATGCTGATATCCATTATGGATGATAGTGAAGATTCTTAACTTTAGTGTATTTCTATTACTCCCCAACTCATACAATGATTTAAAGGGGCACAACTAGTGGATGTTGACTACGAGGCCCGACATGCTCATTTATCATCAAGATAAGCACCTGATAGATTTTCGATAGTTGGGAAGAACATCATCTTTTTCTGAGGGTTCACCTTAGTACCCATGGAATTTCATGAAGATGTATTGAGGGAGTTACATACATCTCCTTGGGTGGAACGTCTAGTACTGGTGATGATATACCAGTACCTCTGGCGTCATTACTATTGGACAGGGATGAAAAAAGATTTGGTCGAGTTCATTTGATTATGCCTCACTTGTCACCTAGTGAATACTGAGCACTAGGTTCCAGCATGCTTGACTCAGCCTCTCGAGGTTCCAGAGTAAAAATGGGATGGTATCTTGATGTAATTCAATATGGGGTTACCATGTACTTATATAAGTAACGAATCAATATGGGAGATTGTTGAGAGACTCACTATGGAAACTGAATTCCTACTCATCTTGAAGAAAAGATCAGTAGAGGGATTGGGACACCTCTACATCCAAGAGATAGTCTGGATCCACTATGTACATTTGACGATTGTCTCAGATCATGATGATCGCTTTACAACCCATTTTTGGAAGGGATTAAAAGAGGAATTCATGACGCATCTATTCTTGAGAACAGCTTTTCATCCCTAGATGGATAGTTAGACATAGAGAACTATGTAGACGTTGGAGGACTTGATCTTTGCTTGTGTCCTTGTCATCGTTCATACAAGGGAGGACCAACTCCCCCTGGTGGAGTTTTTATAAAACAATAGTTATCACTCCACCATTGGAATAGCACCGTTTGAGTCCTTTTATGGGCAGCCTTGCTGATCACCCAAAACTGGACAGACCTAGGGTAGTAAGCACTCATGGATCTAGAGATGGTACGGGCTACCAATGAGAAGGTTTAGATCATCCATGAGTGTATGAGGACTACACAGAGCAGGAAAAAGTCATATGTTGACTAGAGATGGAGACCCATGGATTTTGAGGAGGGAGATCACGTGTTCCTTCGAGTCTCACCCCGATGAGGATTAAAGAGATTCTGTCGGGGCAGTAAGTTATCTTTGAGGATAATCAGACCTTTTCAAATCCTAAGCAGAGTTAGAGAGGTGGTGTACTTCCTAGACCTTCCCCCATAGACGCACTAGGTGCATGATGTTTTACATGTGTCACTGTTGCGAAGGTTTGTGCATGATCCATCGCACGTCATAGACGTGCGCGAGTTCGACTATGATTATGGGGTGATGTTTTCAGAGTTCCCAGTAGAAATATAGAATTAAAAGGAGTGGGTCTGAAGTGGGTGGTTGATTCCTCAAGTTCACATCTGATGGAAGCATGAGAATATACAAGAAAGCACATTGGAGTGGGAGTCCTAGATTCGTGATCACCACCCTGATCATTTAGTTTAGTTGTTGTTTTGGATTTCAAAGAAGAAAAACCCTGGGGTGGGGAGAATATAACATCTTTGAATTTCCTTGTAAATAATTTTTATTCATATGTAACTACTTATAGACCGTGAAATTTTAAGACACATGGTTCTTAGGCCCAGAGAGACCGAAACAACTTTTTTAACTTTTTTAAAGGTACATTCAGTAAACGTGCAAGTGTGATTTTCTATCACTTGAACTGGTGCCCAAATTAAAAATATGAGGGAACTTTTGGATTTAGAACATCCAGATTCACCGTGAAATGACATAACATTTTCCAGCAAGGGAAGTATGGAAATGTTATTTTTTTGGACTTTTCGAGAAAATTTATAAAATAATTAAATGAATTCTTTTATTTCCTTTTTCACTTATGAGTGGCGGATATCGACATTGAGGGGAAGTGATGATGTGAATTAATGAGTCTCATTAACAGCTCATTAACATATATCATAACAACGCATTAATAACACATTATAGTGAAGTTGATTCTTAAATAAAATAGCATAACTACGTGATGACGTATCATAATGGGAACACTATGATGTGATCCTATTTATAGTTCAACGTGACAGGGAAATAGTGATGAAAAAATTCGGAGGATTCTATAAAGAACCTCTGACAGAATTCCACCCCAACAAATAATGATGAACTTCGGTGGAAATTCATCATCTTTGACACATTTCAAATATCAGATCTAGAAAGTGACATAGATATCTTAATCCCATGAGGAAAAACACCTCAACATCAAGAATCATTAGTGGTAGGGTTTTTTTATTTAATGTTCTTACCCATCCTTTTCAAAAAAAATGATGAACACATATCAACCCATGAATAGGTTGATCCCTGATTTGTGCATTAAGCAGGAGTGTGTTTTATTCTTGAGGTTTTATTTTATTCGGTGTCCAAATCATGGCATAGAATGAATGAATAGAAACTCCACAAACCTCCGCCATCTTTAATCCTCAAACATGGAAGCCCTGTGACAACACGAACAAGGCCCAAGCCACTTCACATGTATGTTCTTGGTGTCTTTAAGCTCGAAATGATGGCAAGGAAGGTTAGGTATAATCACAATGTTGAGGGAACACCCAGGAGACCACAGAGGCCAAAAGATCGAAGAGTGGTCCACTAGAGCATGACCGATGGTCCGCTAAACTACATCCCACCACGTCGGGTGCATGGAGGAGGTGGCCCGAACTGGTGAGTCACGTTGACCAAGAATCCATGGCTCATTAGCCGAGGTGAAGTGATGGATGATGTGGCACCAACTCGGGCACCGCATGGAGGGATGGCCCTCACCTGGGTCATCTTGACTGCTAGCGAAGCCGCGGTCGGTTGACCGTGGATGGTGGAAGGGCCCCGCGCACATAGGGCCATTGGCGAGCCAGATGCAGAAGCTAGGCTGGGTCCTATATAGTCAGCACCACTGGTGGCACAACACGGCCAGTCCCCAACTGGGGGGTCGATCTCTCTTCGGGTTGTTCTGGTCTCGCTGCCCAGTGGGCCAGACCTGAGACCAGCTGGCCGGACCAAACTGGTGGTCCGAACCCGTGTCTATGATATGAACCTACTTCGGTGGGCCGAACACAGAAATGGCAGGCCCACCCCACATTGGTGGGTTGACCCGCTCCCCCTTCGGGCCAGGCCAGACATGACCAGGTCACCGGGCGACTCAGTGGGCTGGTTTCGTGAACAACCGGGCCAGGTCTAGCAAGGGCTTTTGGGACTATCCCACTCTCTAGGCTGGACCTACCAACCTTAACACGCAATAGGTCCAGCCAAGTACATCATAATGATCTGGGGTATGTGGGACCCATAGCCCTGGTTGGTCGGGTTGGTCTGACCGGGTCCGTTCAGGCCCCATCACAACTGGTCACCTAGTTACTAAAATGCCAATATCTTGCAAATTGTGTATCCAATTGACGAGCCGTTTTTGGTGTAGGGACCCTCTTGACGATAAGGATCTTTTTCAAACCCTATGGAAAGATTGGTGGATGTTTAGATGGAAATAAGGGCTTGAGGACCGGTTCTCTCAAGCGTGCAAGGTAAAAAACCCTATGACTGGCTATAACCTGATGACTGCTGACTTTTGGGCAAGTGGAAAGAACCTATCTATGACTTTGCAGACCCAAAGTCGGAAACACATCTCTATGACTTTGCATGACCACAGTACGTGATGAGAAGGAGTACCTCAGTAGGCCACGACTAGTGGGAAGCACCTGTTTGTGACTTTTGATGCCCACAGTACGCAATGGGGTTGTGTAGCGAAGCAGTCCAAGGTTAGTGGGAAGAAATTCTACTTGAAATGGAATGTCCACAGTACTCGCTAGAGGAGGAGTTCTCCAGCAGTTGAGGGGTTCGATAATGTGACTGATGATGCTATTATTACTACCCTAGAATATACGAAGGGTGATCTGTCTTGTGTTTCTTGGTTTACATTGATGAATTACTCTATGTTATTTCCCATTTGATTTGGGTTCCCTTCTGAGTAATATGTTACTCACCCCTACACGGGCTTCACCCACACGTGTTTTGTTTGGTGCTGATGACAGTTATTTCAATAGAGGTGATCAGGGATACAAGACTGATGGGCGCTATGACTATGGACTTGGTGGCATAGGACTAGGTGAGGCCCAGTAGGACCATGCAATTAAAACATAATTCTTTGGCTTCCAGTAGCTTCAATACTCTAACGATCAGTTTGGGTGTTCTATTGATGGTCGTCATAGTTTATTTTTTGTACTTGCTATATTCAGTTCATTGTTTGGTTTTTATTCTGGCCCACTTACTTTCTGTTTTACTTTCACTTAGCCTTTTTATAGTGGTAATGATCCCACATTCTCTGTATTAGTAAAATGGATGTTCAGTATAAGTGTCTACTTGTAATTTATGGGATTAATTTGTATGAGTTTTTCCAAATTCTCAGAACTCTAAAATAAAAATGTAATCAAATATAAATTCCATTTCAAAAAAAAAACTAGAATATGTCTGGATTAAGGATATGTCCTTACACATCCTTTGTGCTATGTCGGTGAAATATACTTTTCTCCTATTTTGGGTGCTTTTTTGAAACTTATGCTTTGTTCAATTTTTATTAGAATAAATGGTTTTTATCAAACAAGTGGAGTACCATGATGTTGTGGTAGGGAATCAACTCTTTTTCCTGCCAGTTCGTTACATTTTTCACGTCATGCCATTGTGCTTCTAGCTATAACTGTCTTGTAAAGCATTGCTATGGCATTTTAAATTAACTGAGATGGTTTACCATGCCCGTCGTGTCCTACACTTATATAAAAAACCATCATTTGGCCTTTATCCATTCCTTGGGCCACCCCTTTGGTGTTCTCATCCTCTATGGCCTAATTTCCCATGTCAAAATTGGTGAATCGCCCATGTCAGGGATTTTAACTTTGTTTAATGTTCTTTAATTTATAAATCATGTTGATATAAATGGGGAACCATATGGATTTCCTTTGACTAATTTCCTCAAAATTTATATTTGAATCCACTCGATGGATAATTCATAATGAGATCCTTTAAACACATGATAAATGATTAACAATGCTGGTCAATGTTTGTACAACATGTCACCTGCCTTATATTTGAATTTCTCATTATATGTTGGATGGATATTTTGATTCATTCCATAAGTTGATACTTTATGTTTTTCCATGTCACATGTTCCATGCCTTCTTGAATGATTCTTTTTTGTGTCCTTGATTTGGTTCAAATGGAATGTTTTAAATATTTAAGCTTGAAAGATTAAGGATTTTTGATATCTTGATGACATATGGTCTGATGTATGATAATTTCTGGTTCTTATTATTTCAACCCATTATTTAAAGATTTTTACTTGTAGATTATGTATCGTGATTGAAATTTTCTCATAGTTATTTTAAATTTCCATGCTATATGAATTCTTCCATTGTTCTCTGGATTAAATTTGATATCTTGAACTGGATAATGATCATGTTATATTAAGACGATTCTTTTCGAAAGGTAATTAAAAATATATTACTTTTAATGATATATGGAATATTGATAGTTTGAATTGTATATTTTGGGTAGCTTGGAAGTATGGGATCATTCCACACCCTTGACAGAATGAGAGTTTTATTAAATGGATTGAAAATTTTAAATTATTTTACATGATTATATGCCTTCCTTGATATGGCTCACTTGAAATGGTTCAGGATAGAGCATGAGTCATGTATTAAGGACTCCATGAAAGAAATTCCAAAGCTTGTTTGGTTACAACATGATGTGCTAAGAGAAAAGACTTGGATTTCTAGGAATGGGTTGCTCACGCTATTTCTGATACTCATGAATGTGACTTGTTCCATATGGAAGAAAGTAAATATAGGCCTGTTTTGAAAGATGGTAATGCCATGGCTTGGAGGATACAAGATCCCTATGAGAGATAATTGGTACAGACTAAGAGTAACCATCCTCAAGTGATACAATGGATTCAAAATGGGTTTCTATTAATGGGGGTGATTATATTGTGTTTTATAGATCTTCCCATAGGGATGCTTGGGATTCTGTTTAGATTTCCTTTGTCGGGCATGAGACCCCACCAATGAATTTTATGGTTGATTATTAGAATGGATGATATTTTGAGATGTACCATTAATTATCATAATGATATTGATTGTGCAATAATAATTATCCCCTTTGACTTAGTTTCATCTCTGTATTATTCTTATTATTATTTTGAGAACACTTCTTTGGGGACATGTGTATTAGACCCCTAGCCAAAGCAGAAGCTAGGAGGTATGACTTATTGGTTAGTTCTGTTAACTTATGGGCCTTGTATACATATTGGGATTTCACATGAACTTTTTCTAGTATTACATCATATGTTGAAGTATTTGGTATGGGATGGGGGTCTATTCGGGAACCCAGAGACTAAGTTGTTAAATGGTTATCTATTTACTGTTATGTATTCATTATGTCTAGAACATTTTTATCTATTTACATCATGAAATGGAATGGTCTAGACACCGTGGGTTTTGACCTACCAAGATTTATACCTCAGAACCTTTCGGGGAACCTATTGGTACCATGTTAGAATTTTTTCTCATAGGTTTGGATAATGGGAAGTGTGCTGCTTTTGATAGTTGATTGCTTTTGTTCTTATGAAGGAGTTTGGGGGCTATGGACAAATCATATGCTCGAGATATTGTATAGAATTTTTTGGGTTTTTGGTAGTTGTTGATAACATATAGTATATTCATTGTGTCCCTTGACCCCCAATACTCGTATTTTATAGAGAATCATGAACATAATATTTTTTTCTATTATTGATTTTCACTTCCACAGCCTATTTAATTATTCCTTTATATCATTTCTTTACTTCTGTGGCTGTATTCCAGTGATCACGCTTCTTATATTTACTTTATGTTGTTTACCATTATGAATAATATTATATATAATGTAATAGTCTCCCAAAATACACACCCAAGTCACTTTCAAATATTTTTCATCCTCTATAATTTAAGGGGATTCACTTGAGTTCATGTGACCAACCAGTCCTAGGGCATGGTGTAGTGGTACCCTGGTCGGGGACGTTACATGTTACTTATCTTTTGAACCAAAACCCCTATTAAATATAGACCCTCAAAGGGATATTTAAATCATGATAATTTATATTATAATCAATATAAAATACATTCATGGTAATTATATACACCACATATAATAAATAAATGGGGAATATGGCATGTATCTCATGGATACAAAAGTGAGACCAATAATCTTATACCTTACACCTCAACTTCCTTCATACATGTATAAATATCTTATATAACAAATATAAGTTTATTATACAAATATTAAGCATCCAAACTCATATTTCTCATACTACATATGTTTTACATATAAAGTTTTTTTATTTTTTATCAATAATTACATGTTAGAATTACAGTTCGGGTAATAACTTCTTCATTTTTCATATATGTTGCGGATTGGTATTTTTATTAATTTTACATTGGTAATGGTCCAATAATATCTATAATATTAATCATGATATAATTATCATATATATTCATTATTTATTAATTTATATTAATCAATTAATGTTTGATATAGAAAATGAGTGGCTTTGTTCATAGAGACGGTAAGTCATACGTACACATGAATATTGTTTCCATTTTCTTGATGGATCTATAAAACTGATGTTAAGTAATACTTAATCATTATAGATTCATTAATAGTAAAAATATATCCCATATATTCATTAAATTTATATTTATTACATTTAATGTAATGTGTTAGAGAAAAATAAATCACATTATGTCATGAAGTTGTAGTATGTCGTACACACGATCGACATTATTGTATCCCTGATAAATTTAAAGTAAGAATTAAAATGTGATATAATGATTAAATAATCATAATAATATAAATAATTTCATATATAAACAATAAATCAGTCTTCATATACATCCATGAGAGCTGGTTACGTAAAACAAATAACATCAATTTTCATGGCAGTTGTACGCCATAAAAACAATCAATGGTTTTGATACCCATTTAAGGAAATAAGAGAAATAAATAGGTCATGAAATTAACAAAAAAACATGTAATTATATTTAATAAACTTATTTTTTTTATATTATCATTTTTTATTAATTTTTTATGGAGGTGGAAAAAGAAATATATAAAAATAAAAAGTTTAGCAATTGTAATTCTTCGTCGAATTGACTATTTTGGTCTATAAATAACGCATTCACAGAAGATTACAAAAATAAAATTATGTCATAAATGATGAAATTATGGAATTAACGAGTTTAATTAGTCATTTATGATCTGAACCAAATGGTTTTGGAAGTGTGAATATGAGATGAGATGGGGTGGTTTTTTATAAGAGTGGGAGAGGACACACATGGAATTTTTGAAAAGAATAAAGTGTACCCACCTTTTTTCGGATTCCAAAAGGAATGAAAAGGGTTAATTATCTATCCATATAGGTTATAAGATCTAAATCTGTTCATCCAATGGGTTTTTAATAATTTTCTTGCTGATTTTACCCCTTATCATTTTAGTTTAACCCTGGTAAACCATTCTTAACCTTATCTACGGTAATTATTTTTGACTTATTTAAAATGAATTTTGGAAAAAATTACATTAAACTTAGCATAAAATATAAATTATTTTAATTAAAAAAATATAATCCCTTTTTCCCAATTCTATTCAAAAAAATGAATAATTCTAATTTAAAATTTAACCCACAGACGCGGTGAGAAAGCAGTCTTTGGAAGGGAAAATGATCAAACATTTAAAAGTTTTTTTATCAGAATTTAATATGAGATTTATTACAAAAACCTAAATTGGAATATGATATATATAACTGAACTATATTTACTTTTAATTTTTTTTGACAATATTAACCTTAGGATTTAATTAAATTAATATGATGTTCTTAGTAAAAAAATTATATTTTTCAGAATTCATCGAAAAATTAATCTTTCTATGAAAACCCAAAATATTCAACATAAGATAATTTTGACACATTTATTCAAAAAAATGAAATTAATTTTTTCAAAATAATTTTTCTGAAAGTTTTATAAAATACTTATTATATTTAAAAAAAATTAAAAACATTTTTTTAAAAAATAGAATTTTTAAAACCTTTGAATTATTTAACAAATATTAAGTGTTTTTTATCAATATTTTTTATTTATATAAAAAAATTATACTTGATATTTAAAAAAAGTTATTTCTATTATTTCCTCTATGTTTAATCACTAATTTATAATGACCATGTAAAATAGTAATACAAATAGTATATTATGGCTCATAAGAAATTAGTGTTGCATGTAACACAAGCTATTGGAAAGATAGACTTTATTAAAAAAAAATTTTATAAAATCACGGCGGTGTTAAATTGAAAATATACCAAGAAATATAGGAATTAATGGAACTTATTTTTTCACACATTTATTTCTATGGGATAGTTTCCTTGTACACCACTTTTTTATTTAATGTGGTGTATATAATTCCCATGGATAAATTTTAGGATTCATATCATGAAATTATGGGGTGTGAATATCCATATGATTTTATTGATTTCATGGGGCTTAGAATTTAAAATTTACCAAAGTGGAAAGGATTTTTATGTTACCACCATATTTTTTATCATTATTTTTTTGATTATATTGTTGATGATAGAATATTATGATATAATTCTAAATAATTTCTTGACTTTTATTCTCCTATAGCAATTTACTTGAGAATAAATGGTTTCCCATCATTTTACTTCATTTATGTAATCAAGGATAAAAAATAATTTGTTTAAAGAAAATAGAATTTATTTTTCTCTTCATTCGAATATCCATTTTATTCAATATCTATGTTTTATAAAAATGTTTTAAAAATTGTAATAATAGTCTAAAAAGAATTTATTAATTAGATTTTACCAATATTTTACTTTTTAAAACATTTTTTTATAAATAATATTCTTGTCGTTTTCCAAACAAGTCTCATTTTGATTTCACCAAAAATATGGAAGGAATCATTGTTTTAAAGTGTATGACAAGAATGGTATTTTCATCCATCAAGACCAACTAATTTTTTTATATCTTCCTTTATAAGATTCCAATGTAATTTTCAATGAAAAATATTTTGGAAATGCTTTATGTTTTAATTTTTCTTCCCAATGTGGAAATGATATTTTCCTTAATAAATGTTTTAAATTATTTTTAAATCGTCCTTTATATGTTTTCCAGGTTATTTTAAAAGAAATGGATTTTGAAAAAGTTTTATGTTCTAAAATTATTGTTTTAAAATTGGAAGTGTTAAAAATGTTGAATGTGATATTTAAGTATCATTTTCATTCTAATATGACATCATTTAAAGTTAATAATGTTTTAATGGGGATACGATCCATGTATACCAATATTTTTATTTCTATGGATGTTTTTTGTTTTTTATGAAAATATTTTTAAGAAACCCATTTCTTTTCAATGGGTTATGTTTTGTTGAAATGTTTTATGAATCCCATTTCTTTTTATGGGATCTAATATGATAAATTATTTATGATGACCATTTATTTTAATGGGTTCTAATATGATAAATGTGTTATAAATCCCATTTAATTTAATCGGTTATAATTTGATGAATGGGTTACGATCTTCTAGCACACTTATGTATGGATTTCATTATGTGGTGTCGGTTACGTTATAATCAAATACAGGTGGGACCTATATATCCTTCCAATGAAATGGGTAAATATTAATGTTCGATGAGGTCAAAGGTTAGATTAGATGTTATCCCAAACCTAATAAATAGGGTATATGGGTGGTTATCCCAATTTTAAACAAGTTACCTGGGTTTTTATCCCAATCCAAAAATGTTATAAATGTCTTGGTGGGCATAATTGACATATGTTTTTATATGCTTTAGTGTATTCCAAAAATCTATGTCATGTGAAATTTTTTTGATCTCTTATATGATGTTCATTAATTATGTTATGATTCTTGTCTTATGAGATACTAATATTTAATTCATTAGATTTAATGAATCGGATTTTTCTATGTACTAATTGTGAATATTAAATTGATTAATTTGAATGATAGACACTGAGAGAGTGTGAGATTCTTAGACACAGTGATTCTAGAATTAATTTTTAAAATATATTAAATATATTGTATATCAAGAATGGTATGATTTTCTAAAAAAGATGAATAAATCGTAAACTATTTCTCATATTAGAAATCAGATACCTCAATTGAATTCAAATAATATGTTTCACCCTGTGTGTTTCATAACCTTGTAGCACATCAAAAATTCGGTTTGAGTGAAATTGTTGGTGGATTGTTAAATTAATGAAATAAATTATTTAATTTAATTTAATTTATTTTCTATTATCCAACATTTTATATAAATATTTTTCTGTGTAAAAACTCTATGGTTAGTTGCATAACCCATGATGTTTTGTGAGATATTGTTGTAGGATCTTTGAAAAGTGATAAATGACTACATCATAGATCAACGATCAATATGCAATGTGATTCGAGGATCTCACCAATGAAAAAGATGTGGTTTTTTTCTTCATCAGTGATCAACCCATCTGAATGTAGTATGTATATTTTATTGGGATTCCCCCATTTTATTATTCAAACAATGAATGCGAATCAATAAACTAACGAATTTCTTTAGGGATTGAGCATATTGTGGGTGCATGTTAGATTCTATGATATTGGGGGATTTATATTTTTGATTTTACTATATCTCATTGTTTTACATGAAAAAAAAAATTTATTTGAGTCCAACATGAAAATTATATTAGGTTTGTTCCCCAAGTTTGTATTTTGAACATTTCTTCCCTTATTCTCTACCCAAGCATCACAAGTAATTTATTTTGTCTACAGATACCTGGAATTCAATAGTTTCATGCCATTAATTGGTGCAACGAATTGATAATATGCGCATGGATTAAGACTGAGTATGTTATTGAGATTTTGTGACAATAAAAGATGATTTTAGGAATATCCAAGTGGATCAATAACTTCCATTAATTTAGAATTGATGGCACAACTACATATAGAGCATGCAGAAATTTCCCAAGAGATTTTGATGGCTGGATCCCAATGATCAGTGATAAAATAGGTTAATCCACCATAATTCGATGATTTTGGGTGAGTTCTATGGTTTTGGCGATGGGGATAATGGTGTTGGGAATATTTTGTGGGGTTTGTGGAATTATGGGTTACACAACATATAATTTAGAAATACACATCATGTGGGACCCCTAATCCATTACTGGGGTTGACACAAAAAGATATAGAACACATGTCATGTGGTCCCTAACACGTTTAGAGTGATCCCGCAATGGCCAGGTTTTCATGCACAGGGTGTACATGCTCAGAAATTTGAGTGGAGTTACACAATATGTGGGAAATACATTGTTTACACTAAGGTGGATCGCTTATTATGTACATGTTGACATGCCTAGGAGATTTTGTGGCCCCACATTCCATGTGTGGTGAGTCACACATTGTGTTCTAAGGCATAGACCTATGATGTGACCATGATTCTTGGGTAGAAACGAATTCTAATGGGACACACTGTGTAGTCGTAGTACACATCGTGTACCCTTTAAAATAATTATTGGATCCCTTTTCCTCTTAATCTTGGAAAATTTTAGTTATGATACATTCCCTTGATCCATTTCAGGAGATTTTTTTATGTAGTCACATCCTATGCATCGGATAGTGATCTACACTGATAAACATCTATCTCAGATAGAGTTATTGGAATCCCTTCATGAGGCCCAGAGTGACGTCCTTTATCATTATCATTTTCCCTAGTTGGGGTTCTTGGTATTGTTGGGACCAACAATATGCTAGGGTAAAAACCCTACTTAGCTGGTTTACCTAGATTTGGAATTTGGTATATCCCATGTCCTTGGGTTTGATCCCCACCTGTGTATTGATATCTTAATACTTTCATAAAATACTTCTAATAGAGAGACTCAATTACCATTACATTTCAGATGGACACCATCAGTGTTATCTAACTTGTAGAGTATGTTCCCCCAAATAAGTTTTATATAGAACCTTTGAGCATGAATCATAGGATAGATTTATGGTTGTGAACATAACTTAATACCATTTTTCTACAATGCGTATATTTTGATATTCTTGATATATATGTTCTTGACATATCCTTGTGATGAGATGACTATAATTCATGATTTTATATGCTTGGTGATTTGGGTTTTCTAACTAGGTATTTTTATCCTCACCCATGTATGGTATATTCTCACCCATGAAGTTTCTTATATAGATGAACAACTTTTTAAAAGTGTCCAAGAGGGAATAGGACTAGATGTAGTATAGTGAAAATGACAAAATGAGGTGTGTTCTGGTGGTTTCATTTACAACTGCACTCTAAAACTACACATGTTAGAGATGTTTTTCAGTTTCTCCTAGTGGGATTATAATTGGATATTGAGTTAATTTAGTAGTTTTAATACAACCATTATGGGATTTTAGATGTATGAATTCATGGTTATTAGTTATTTTTATGTTTTCTCATTTTTTGGGCTTGGAAATGTGTGCGTGTATATTGGTATATTTGGCTAAGGCCTCCCATGTGTTATATGCCTACTTAGAATTGGTCTCCAGCCCCATGGATATTAGAGTTAGGATTGGGATAGACACAGTTCATCTCTCATTAGGATGGGTAATGAAATGAATTAATTTTATGATATTATATGCATGGTAGGATTTTTGAATTGTTATTCTCATGTTATCTTGTGCTCATCTTTTGTTTAAATATCCCCATTGTTTTACCTACAAAATCTTTTGACCACACCCATTATTTTGGTAACATTACCTAAGTAATGACGAACTATTTTAAGTAGGTAAGGTATATGTAGATTACTAAATGGGAAGATTTTTTGGGGAGATGTTTATCATCTTTCATGAAATAAGGAGACCCTGAATCTACTCTCAAAAGACACTAGACAAAATGGGTTCAATAATGGGTCGTTATGTTATATAAAAAAATTTCATCTATTAATATATAATATTTATGTGTGGATAGATTTTTCTCTCTACATTTACACCTAAAAATAACATTATACCAAACTCCTAATTCAGGGGGAATGAAGACTAGGTGTAAATTGATCCTCTTTTTTAATTCCAAAAATGCCACATTGAAATTCAAATTCTATTCAAACATAACTCCCTTAATATTCATGAGAACCATTTGGGAATCCAAAATAATTGAAAATATATATGGTAATATCTATTCAAACCTATAAATCCCATCATCTATATTATATTATTTATTCCTTCCATGAAATCACATGCATCACCTTATCAAGGTTAACAAAAAAATGTTTCATAAAAAAATTTAACCAAGTAGCCTTACCTCTAGAATATAGACAAGGGATGTCAATTAATATAGTTTACTATATATGATCATGTATAATTAAAAAATTAAGTTATATATTCCTCCAATAATATTTCATTGATATTTAATAAATATGGATTCCACCACAAAATATTAAAAGATATTAATTCGTACTTCTAATTAAAATATCATTATTCAATTCTGTGATAATCATTGGAATATTCATAAATATGAATGATAGGTATAAGTACATTCATCCACTATTTCAATATTGGAAATACATTCTCTTAATATCCCCAAAATATTACCCTTAACTAATGTTATTTAGACCAAAGGGAGATCATGAAAACCCAATTATCTCCCTTCAACTGGTCAGAAAGATCAGTATCTTAAGATATGGGATATTTTTTCTTCATTTTCTACTACATTATATTCTTTTTTCAAATATATATACTTAATATAACATTTTATTTATTATAAAATATAATTGGTATTTCATAAGAGGAAACATAGGTCAAATGAGTCCCAATTGTTCCAGATCATCTAATTTTACCATACTTTCCCTAAAAACTTATGGATATATGTGATAATATATAATCAATATAATTTTCATTCCTAGAATATTCTCTATAAAAAATACAACATTGATCATCAGTGGTAACTTGAAAAGTATACTTTGGAAATATTTGGATACAAATTGATCAATCTAGTATGTAATGAAGTATTTCCCACTTTAATGAATTTGTAATCTATTCCTTCCATCTGACATTATAGTGACCTAAGATATCTATCCATAAACCTTAAATATTCACATGAGTATCCCACTCTCCGTTGAATGTTTGGTTGGTATCATATTATACTAAAAATATAATATTTCAATTATAGTATTTGTTCAAGGGTGTAAATTAAATTGTTCAATCCACATCAATGATAATATCATATAATTTCATCTAATGAACAAAAAGACCACTTAATACTATTATATTTCCAATCCTAACTACTAGGGATATAAAAATAAATTCAATCAAAATTCCCTCACGGAGTATTGTATCAATTATCTTAGAATATGAGATTAAATCAATATACGACAAAAAAAATTCATCCAATTAGTAGATATGAATGAAAGATATAATCGAATATTAAATAATGTAGAAATATTTATATTGGATATCTGGATGGTACACCACACTAAAGATAGATCTATATCACCAAAAAAGGACCATATGGCTCCCATATAATACCAAAGAGTTTACCATGAGTATAATTATGTGTCAACCACTCGTCCAAAAGAATCATTCCCACTCTATCATGACTATTTATCATAGTTTTTTGAAATGTGTAAACTTACATCCTTGATACTTACACATGGTTTTATGCACCACTATTACATGCCAGTGAGGACTTATTACAAAATTACTTTAAATTGAACAACCTCCCCACCAAAAAAACATATGTGTAGGATTTATACACTTCGACGATAATTGTCCCATTTCTCCAGTCTTAAATCAATCTAGTTGTGCCCTCCCTCTAGAAATGTTAGATGATTCCATAAATGATTTCCCAGGAATGTGTATAACAACTAAATAAATCATTTATTTTACCTAGCTAAGGAAAAAATGAACCTTCATTTCATTTTTCCAATATAACCACCTCTACAATATCAGCCATACTAACCACCTATTTATAGGTTGGTAGACTTAGTATGATAATATTTTATTAAATCCCTAATTATAACTACATCTCTAATATTTGTTCCATGAGCCTCTAATTCATCATAAATTTATGTACAATCAACCTTTGATTATAAAATATCCATGTTTACTCAATAATGGATGTATTTCCCAACTTGAAATCAATGAACTATAAATATTTATCCAAATACAGATCTTAGAAATATTAATAAATTAAGATCATTTGACACCCTTTCATGTTGAGACCTTTATCTTTACATGCTTCCTTAATTTATTTCCACCCCTTCATAGTTTTCCCTTTTGGGAAATAAGATTTGACATATACCTTGAACTTAAGTAGTTTTATCTAAAAAATTAAGACACTTTTAATATTATTAAAACATTACTCTACCTAATAAATCTTAATATCACCCATAAAATATTGTTAGTTGTACATCATAAACTAGGAATCCTAATCCACATTAATTAGTAAATTGTAATTATCATACCTATTAATGCCCTAGATAGAATATAGTATATCCCAAACCAACTGGCGGTACACATTAACATATTTCACCATTTCATTGTGTTATCCATGTCAGACCATTCATCTCAAAGGTGTCATGTTTTATAATTCACAAAAAATATTTTCAAAACCACATAATTCTAATATCATTCACTTGCATAAAAATCCATATATCCAAATATGAATATGTATTTAACCATTCCCCGACATATTTACATTTACAATATCATTATCAAAATAACATAATCATATTTCATAATGATAATTATTTATAAAAATAACATTTGAAATTAAAAAAATCATCAAGTAATTAGAAATCCATTTCACGATGGAAAACCACTTTTTTATTTTGAAACCATGTAATGTGATGTTACCCTTTTCAATACTACCATGATGCAAGATATCATTACTATTTCAAGCCAATGTGGGGTTAAAAAAATAAAATTATCATTTCAATGATGTTATCAAAAAACATTGTATTACCTAAACATATTTTTATCTCATAATTCACCATAAATTATTAGCTATATATATTTTTTGGTATATTGTGAGTCCTAGTTACCTTACTATCCATTCCTACCAAAAATCCATTTTCTTGACTTATAAATCACCAATAAAATATTTTTGGATCAACCAGACCTAGAAACCTAAATCCCAAGACACAATCTGAGATTCTGCATTTCCTCAAGTGAATATTATGATCAACAGAAGTTACCAACATATAGGGATTGGAAAAATAGACATGAGTTTACAATTTTTCTAAAATAAAATATGTAAAAAATTCCAACAAAATAATAAATTTGAATAAATAAATTAATATATAATTTCTTAATTTCCCAAAACTCTCTTGTCCATTCCTGTGTGAATATGGCGTGACTAAAGTGTTTTGGGCGGCCAAGGTGACTTATTTCTAACACAATTACAAATTTCTAGTCATGTGAATAGTTATTTCGGCGAGACATGTTTGAAAAATGATGTTGTTGAGTCATCTGTTGATGTTTAATCTCTGAATGTTGGTGAGTCATCTCTCAGTGAGTCATCTTTAACTATCATTGAGTCATCCATCGGTGAGTCGTCTTCAATTGTTAGTGAGTCATCTTTCAGTGAGTCATCATCAATTTCTTGTAAGTCATCTATCAGTGAGTCATATTAAATTATCAGTGAATCATCTATCGGTGAGTCATTCTCCACTGTCAGTGAGTCAACTATTATTGAGTAATCATCAATTGTCAGTGATTCATCTTCATCTATCAGTGTGTCGTCTTTTGGTGAGTCATCTTCAATTGTCGATGAGTCAACTATCAGTGATTTATCTGTCGCTGAGTCATCATCACCTATCGGTGAGTAATATATCATTGAGTCATCTTTTAGTGAGTCATATTCAACTATCGGTGAGGAATATATTAGTGATTCATCTTCAAATTTCGATTAGTCATCTTTTAGAAGCTTCTATACTATTTCATGATCAATTGGTGAACAATGATTCCAACATTCTATCGTTTCTCCTATTTGATGTTTTCTTTGAATAAAAATGAATTAAAATCCTCTTTAAGGAATTTAAGGAATATTAATATCCCAAAAATATTATTATTAAGTCAATAAGGGTCCAGAGGATTTTACTTAGTCAAACCTTGTGGGTTATTGAGATATGTCCTTAATTGAAATTCAACGATTTCACGTTCTATGAGTCTTGGATCTGATCCTTCTAAACTGACGAACTTCCCTTAAT
Organism: Viscum album; assembly: GCA_963277665.1. Lineage (NCBI taxonomy): Eukaryota > Viridiplantae > Streptophyta > Magnoliopsida > Santalales > Viscaceae > Viscum > Viscum album. The sequence goes on from OY728120.1 coordinate 824,837,166, forward strand.
TATTTTATTCTCCTTCCTCATGTAATGAGGTTCCCAATAACATTATTTCTTGGGGATATGTGTGATTTTGATGTATCCTTGGATCACATTTTCCATGCCTATGCGCCCCGGTTTTGGTGTAAGTAGGAAGCATTGGTCTATCTTCGATAAAATGTATGTAATATCTATATTATTTTGAATTAATAAATATGTTTCATCCCATTATTATTTCCATGTTTCTTCATGTGATGTCCATGTTTCTAATAGATCTTTATTGGGTTTTGAATGATGTGGTAGTACCACTGCATCCTCGGGTGAATGCACTCATTGTGGGATATGTAATAGTTATACGTTGTTTTGGCCAGTCCTTGTGCAAAGAACATTTGAAACCATTTAAGGTAGGGGATTCATGGCTTCTCCATTCTATTTTGTGCATTATTATAGTTGTAATGTTTTATCCAATTAATAACAACTAATTTTACATAATAAATATTTCAACACAATTAAAGAATTGGAATCGATTGTTTGTTATTGCTTTATACCGTGATAACATTTTGCCTCTTAATTTTCTAGATAGTGTGATTTCTATGAATTTCATGTCTATATGTCATTATTTTATGAAAATTGGTAAAGAACCTAAATCGAATATTAATTGTATATTAAATTGATAAAGATAAATAGGCATGTAAATAAATATAGTTGTTGTGGTAATTTGATGGAAATAAAATGGATTGTATTATAGAAGTTTTATTTGAATCTTTAAATAAAACATTTAATGACTAACTATTTTTCTGATAAATATAATTCCTTGAAGTGTTCTGAGTTTACCATCTAATTTTAATGGCCAGGGACATTATTATTTGGTGTTGTGAGTTCTCGTTGTGTGTGGAAGATGAATGCCTTGTTTTGGGACAAGTGCCCATTTTCTATGTTGTTTGTTTCCTACTACTTGTCTTGTAGTGTGAGGCTGGGATGGCAGAGCCTGGAGGGATACTAATTAATGTGGGGGTTCAAAGGCCCAGTGTTGGTGGAAATATTTGACATATAGAGTAGTTAGATGCATCAATTTATGTATGTTGGTGTTGGGGAAGACAACAGGGATGATGAAACATGTTGAAGTTGGGCTAACCATTGATATGAATGAGGATGATGTTGTGTATGTTTATTGATATAACATTTACCTTCCTCACTTCTTGGGGCAGCTATTTGTTCTTACTCTCTTTACAAAAGAGTCGAAGACGCATGATTAATCCCATGTGCTTTTCGTGTTTAGATTTTTGAGGATTGATGGGTATACACTCTTGCTACATATGGGAAAGACTCAATGGGAAGTTCACCTAATCACTTTGTTAACCCCCTTTTGTTTTGTAGCACATAATGTTTTTCTAAAATTCATATGAATATGGGAATGTAATAATGCTTTCAATAAATTATTGAATAAATGATGTTAACCATGGGGTTAGAGCATACTAGGATGAAATGCCGAGGTCAAAATTTAAAGGAATAGTGGACTTGGTTGGTTATTCTTGGAGGGAATGGATCATTTTTTCATGAGAATGAAATTTAATGTGGGTTTTATATTGGTTAACTAATGGTAAATTAATTAATCAATGTAAATTGAAAGCAATTAAAATGGAAAAGATGACTTAATATAGATCTTTAAATGGTTTTGTGCTTATAGGATATCTAGTATTAATGGGGTATGTCAGGAGTCCGATAGATTTTTTTTGAAGTTGATTCTATGACTAGGTTATCACCATTGTGTTGTTTTGAGCTATATTATATTCATTAAATTTTGTTTTTCTATATGCTACAACACCATGTCAAATATGAAAAATGACACCCTAAGGATTCTGAGCCCTGGGGGAGGGTGTGTTTTCTAAAACATCCGAATGGGAGGATGGATGGCTGACTACCCCATTTAAGATGCACCCTTCCCTTTCTAGATACTTGCGATGGTACGCATAGTGGTCAATTTTCCCCATGTATGTACGTAATGAGATGTAATGGGTTATGGTTATTCACACACATATAATCTAGATATTGTTCCATATGGACTTCTATAGGTGTAATGTGTATAGGCTGCGATGGCATAAGAATCCCTACTCGGTGTATGGGTTTTAATTCCTTGAGGTATAATACAAAATGTATGATACATGTCATGCAATCTGTTTTGGGTCCCTGAAACTACTAGGTTACTTTGGTTATGTGGATGTAGTGGCTGTGTTTCGAGAGGTTCATTATTTTTGCTGCGTGTAGGTGTCTACGAGAAGCCCTTTTTGGAGAGAGATTATTATGACATGCAGCATTGGGAAAAAGAAGAAAACCAGTGGGGAAGTGGTGGTGGGGTTCCCTTGATACTATTTATTATATTATTTAAACTTGTAGACAATACTTGGGGGGAGTATCTATTTTGAGGTTAGAAACATAGTATACCTATTTAGGTGATGATTTAGTTTCACTTGTTCATCGCCATGCTTTAGATTTCATTCTTCACTTTTTAATAGAAGATATAGGGAGGATCCTACTGAGTATACTATTATACTCACCCTATGTATATATAAATTTTTTTTTCAGGTCACTTGGACCATGTTGGAAATTAGTCTGGTTACTAAATGGATGGGGTTACAGGAGCTGTTTGGGCATCATAGTCGCTTCTATTTTACATTTTATTGGTGTTTAATGTTTTCCTTTTTAGTTGTAGTAGTTTTTTATGACATTACATATGTGTACATGGTATATATATTATATTTTATTCTAAGATAAAGTTGGTTGGATCCTATCTTATCTCTATCTTTTTCATGTGTTCTCTTAGAGGGTAATTCCTCCCATTTGTGTGTTTATTATACCCTTGGTACTAGTCACCAACCTGGGGCCTACTGGAGGCATGAATCGAGGGCCACTACCTCCCATATCACATATTATCCCAAGAAGAGTACACTTAGTGGGGAGGAGGTCATGACAGAGTGCTATCACAGTTATGATTGAGGGATAAGACATAGTTTGGAGTTAGGAATAGGTGATGATGCATGGGTTGTTAGGGAAATGGTGAGAGTAATGTTTAACAAGTTCTATAAGCATTGGAGACTATTTCAGACATAGGTATTTAGGTCCCCCTATGATCTTGGTCAAGAAACATTATGTTTACAGTGGATACTAAATGAGGTGATACTTTTTTCAGGGTAGAAAACAAGGAATGGATCATGCATCATTCTACATTGTGCCTATCTAGGATGGATATACATAGGTATATGTTTATCATTAATGAATAAAAGAAAAAAATTAATTATGTAATGTTGAATCTTATATATTTAAGGTTTATGAGCTCCAACTATTTGTTATTTTTATGTATGGATCTAGGTCGATGTACTCATCAGGTTCACGTAAAAGATGTTCAGTAGGTTATGCCAAGTGATCGTTGTAGAGTATATCTTGATGATGATGACACGTAGAGGAGGACACTATGAGAGTTTCAGCACCAGATTCTGTAGAAGTATGAGATATCTATTTCAGATGTAGTCACATAAGACTATTTTGAGTAGGTTGAGATTTCATTCAGCTAAATCCGTGCTCAAAAGGTTCACTGGGTATCGTTTTTTGTGATGATTTTGCATAGAGAAGTAAGGAAGTGATGATTATCATTCCTCTGGGATTGTGAGGAGTTGGAAGTCTCATGGGAGGAGTTCTAGGACATGTTCATATTCATGTTTCTTTCTTCAACCATGAAGTCATCCAGTTGACAGGATCTTCTTACCGTTTCACAGGGGACCTGTAGTGTGTGAGGTTTTGGAAACCATTTTTGGAACCTTTTATGATATGATTTAGACATTTATCTAGATGAGGATGTATGACTGAGGTATTTTAGGGAGGCTTTTAATCCAACGATCCAGCGCCAGGTTACCCCAATTATGCTGTAGACATATCTTGTTGTGCTCGAGAGGGAAGAGGTCATCGAGAGGATGTTGTCCAGAACCGGATCATCATGAGATGGGATTCTTTATGATTCCTCATGAAGTATAGTGGTGGTCCGGGATTCCAAGATTTCATTGAAGAAAAGATAATAACTGGTCAACGATAGATCCTAGCCCTCAGTATCTTTTTTCTTCAGGGGATGAAACTCTCAGACCTATTCCAATCAACGAGGAACTTGTTATTCTTGTGGATGATGAGGTCATCTGAAGTGAGTGTTCCCAACATTTATGAGTAGTCAACATGTTCTACATGTTTTTTTATCAAGTTCCTCCATTGAGGCTGTTTTATTTGAGGCAACAATAGTATGTTTCACTAACACTGGATCTTTAGATATCAGATGGAATAGGTAGAGGAAAACCCCAAGATTCACCCCATCCTCACTGAGTGGAGCATAGCTATGGTGGTGGTTGTCAGAAGGGTCGGAGAGTCCATGGAGAATTTTGTAGTCAGATTCATGCTTTAGCTTTGCCAGCACCAGGTGAGCCAAACATTGTTTGATGTACGCTTTTTCAGTTTTTTATATGTTTGTATTCCTTGTTTGATTCAGAATCAATGAACTCCTTTAATTCACCGGCACTTTTCTATGCATTGGGTGTTAAAGTAGAGAGACTTCCAATACCTTTGGCACTAGCTATTCCAGTTGTAGTTCAAACTAACTTGTTTGAAGTATCTAGAGACCGTGCTCTACTATAGGGACAACTACACTCTTGGGGAGACTTCATAGGATTGTGAATAAAACCATATGGTGTCATCCTTGGAATGGATTAATTTTATTTGTTTTAGGCTATCCTAGATTGTTTTACGATGCAAGTGGTGTTCTTTGAGGATGAAGGATATCCAATGGTGTTTTTTGGTGAGTGAGACTTTTAGATGGGTTAGAGGCGTGTCTTTCCTTGACATCCTTCATGGATATGTTGATATTGATTTCATTGGAGGTTCATCCGTTGGCATTTCCCAAGGTCTTGGAAGAGTACCTAAATGTCTTTCCAGAAGAGGTTTTAGCCTTACCCCCTTGTCAAGGGATTAATTTCGGGATCAAGCTACAACTTGGTGCATCTACTATATTGATGTCCATATATAGGATGGTTCCTTTTGAGTTGGGAGATCTATATATAAAGCCTGATGGTCTGTTGTGTTGTGGTTTTGTTTGAATCAGTGTGTCACCATGGGGTTCCTTAGTTTTTTTCATGAAAAATGATGGTGACAGTTTGTGGTTGTGTGTCTATTATCGTATCTTGAACAAAGTTATAGTGATGAATTACAATCCTTCTCCATGGATTGATGATTTATTAGATCAAATGAAGGGTGAAATCTGGTTCTCTATGATCGATTTTCAGTAAGGATAACAGTAGATGCAAATGAATTATAAGGATATCCTGAAGACTAATTTTTTGTTGTCGTCATGGGCATTACAAGTGTGTTGATATGTCGTTCAATGTTAGAAATTATTCAGTTGTGTTTATGGGGTTCATGAATACTATGTTCCATAAGATCCAAGATAAGATCATGGTGGACATCATCGATGAAATCCTAGTGTACCCCATGTCCGAGAAGGAGCATGTAGAGAATCTAAATTCCATTTTGGGAGTTCTTGGTCAATGAATGTTGTATGGGATGTGGTTGAAGGTTGAGCTTTGGGATTGAGAAGTTTGTTTCTTGGGGAATTTTATATCCCTACAGGGAGGAGCTACAGATCCATCTAATATAGAAGTAGTTCTCTCTTGGACAACCGCCAATATATTTTCAGAGGCGAGAAGTTTTCTTGGTCATGTTGGCTATTCCCAGTGGTTTGTAGCTGATTTAACTTGGGTTGAAACTCCTCTTAAATCCTTTACATGAATGGATGATGCATTCATATAGACCAATCAGTACTAGATATTATTTTGAGTATCTCAAGGAGAAGTTCGTAATTTCTCTAATTCTTTTTCTTCCATTAGAAGGAGTTCAGTATGAGGTTATCTATGATTCTTCACATATAGTGTTAGAATGTGTTATAATGCACCAGATATCAGTCGTCTGATATGGGTCTTGTTAGTTATGTCACCATGAGTTTAACTATTCCACCCACAACCTTGTTTTGGTAGCAGTTGCATTTTCCCCGAATTTTTAGAGTCATTAACTCATCATAGAGAATTTTTTTGTCTCCATTATTCATCAAATCTAATGTTATGTTTTCTCCAAGCATGTCTTAAACTTGAGAGAGTGTAGGTTGATGTATTTCTTACAATATTACGACTTAGAAATATTGTACACACCTGGTAAGGGGAATGTTGTAGCTGATACGCTGAGCAGGATGTTATGTAGTGACACCGGGCATGAATCGGGCGATTCCTAGAGGTAAATGGAAGAAATTTCAACATTACATCTCGATATGGGATAAAATAAGGGGCATGTTTATCTTTTTTAGAGGAAGGTTCAGTCATATTTATTGAAGTTGGTGGAATATTACAAATTGGGGGATCTTGGGGTGGAGGTCTAGATAGACTGAGTTGTTTGTGGTGAGGACCCTAATGGTTGGTCTGAGGATGAACAACACCATGTGTTGTTTTAGGGAAGGCTTTTCATTCCATTGGAAATGAGAGACATGGTTCATAAAGAGTTCCATAGTTCTTCCTTAGTGGTACATCTTGGCATTAAAACAATGTACTGAGAATTGAGGATTCAGTTTTGGTGGGCTGGGTTGAAGTGGGCAGTTATAAGTGTGAGGGAATATCGATGGACTTTGTTACCAGTTTACCTCGATCATATGGAGGATATGATGCTATATGGGTATTTGTGGATCATTTGACAAAATCAACACACTTTATAGAAGTACAGAGTTGATATCAGTGGATGTTGTTTCGAGGATGTATCTGGAGGAGGTGGTGAGACTTCATAGAGTCCCCAAGATGATCATTTTTTATCGATATCCTCATTTTACCTCTAGGGTGTAGAGAGGTCTCCTATAATATTTTGGTTCTCATATATTCCTTAACACTTCTTTCCATCCACTAAAGGAAGGTTAGACAAATAAGACCATCCAGACTCATGAATTCATTTTTCCCTCTTATGTCCCTGATTTTTGAGGTTCGTGGAAGATGAACATTCCCTTGGCAGTGTTGTCCTACAACAATAGCTTCAACTCCACCATCGTTAATGCTCCATTTGAAACCTTGTATGGCCGTCCTTTTCATTCTCCATTAAGTTGGACTAGGGTTGGAGATTCATTAGTTCCTAGGTTGGAACTGGTATAGAACACAATAGAGATGGTTCAGGTGATTCCTAAGAGTATTAAGGCAATATAAGATCATTAGGATTCCTCTGTTGATCATATGTGGAGACCATTAGAGTTTGACTTTTGTGATCATGTGTTTCTGAAGGCGACTCCCCATTATGGCTATGAATGTTAGGTCATGGGAGTAATATCTATCACATATGTTTTGGGCCTTTCGAGGTGTTGACTCGAGTTGGGTCTATGGTGTAATAGGTAGAACTTCTCCCACATAAGATAAAGATGCATGATATTATTAACATGTCACAGCTCTGCATTTATCTTCATGATGAGTCTCACATCATTGATTGTGGTGAGATCGATGTTGATGATGATGCGACCTTTGAGGAGCAGCCTGTAGAGATCCAAGACCATAAGACAATGGTGTTCCATGGATGTTCAATTCCCTTGGTTCATGTCCTGTGCTGGCACAATGGAATATAGGATATTACTTGGTAATGTGAGTAACATATATGTACTCAGTACCCTGAGATTTTTTATGTTTAGATATTTTCTTATAATGATGTTCATCTTGTGGTTGTAGAATATTCTTATTTATGAGATGGTATCTCAAGTTTCCTATGATGGATAGATCTCTTTTGAGAGATATCTACCCTGTGAGATTAGTCAGGATATGGTAGTATTTTTCAATTGGATTCACATTATTCCTTTTAGAAATTGGTTGAGCTCCTTTAGTTGTAAGAGCGTTTAGAAGTATCTCAAATAAATGGTTATTCAGACCCCTTTTCTTTGTATCCCCTATGGGTTGGTTTTGGATTCATTAGGATGAGAATATTTTGATAGGTATATTAAACATTTCCAATTTTGTAGTTATGTGAATACTGTTGTTGGTGTGACATATGTGAACAGTTCAATCATTGAGTCATCTATCAGTGAGTCATCCTCAGCCATCAGTGAGTCATCTATCAGTGAGTCATCATCATCTATCGGTGAGCCATCTGTTGGTGAGTCATCTTCAACTATTAGTGATTCATCTGTTGATGATTCATCATCCACTATTGCTGATTCATCTATTGATGAGTCATTTTCAACTATCTGTGAGTAATCTATCAGTGATTCATCTTCAATTGTTGGTGGGTCATATTTCAGTGAGTCATCTTCATCTTTTGGTGAGTAATCATTTGATGATTCATCTTTAACCATGTGGGACTAATATTTTTTTGAGTCATATTAAATTGTTGGTGAGTCATCTATCAGTGATTCATCATCAACTATCAATGAGTCATCTATATTTAGGTGATACTGTGTTTCCAGATCAACCGATGACCTCTGTTTCTAGCATCCTACAATTTCACCTATTTGATGTTTTCTTTGATGTAAAATGAATTCAACTACTTATTTTAAGGTATTTAAGGATTATTAAATGCCCATAAATCCTTCAATTAAATCCCTAAGGGTATTGAAGTATTAACATGGTCAAACCACATGGGTTATTGATATCATTATTTAAAGTAAATTCTATAGTTTCACATTCTATGAGTCTCGGATCTGATCCTTATATGTCGGGGGGCCTTCCCTTAATTCATTTATTCTCATTGCACTTGGAAAACAGTGCCCAATACCTATATTTCTCTAGGAGATGTGTGATTGTATTGTAGCCTTGGAATATGTTTTCCCAGCTTGTGCGGGCCTTTTTATGTGCATGTTGGATTCGTTGATTAGTCTTCGATTGAATGAATGTTATATCTTATTGTTGTGGATTCTTAAATTTGAATCCTCTCTTTATACATTTTATAGTGTGGCATGTGATCTCCATGTTTCAAATGGTTCTTTCTTATGTGTTTTTTTATTCATTTGTGCTGCAGCATCCTCAGGTGGATGCAGTCATTGCAGGAGAGGTGATTGTTATCCGTTGTGTTGGCTGATTCTTGTGAAATGGACATCAGAACCCTCTTGAGGTAGGGGATTCCTGGATTCTCTATTATTTTATGTGAAATTGTAGAGTTGGAATGTTTTAGCCACTAGATCAAAATGAAATTGAAGTAATAAATATTTGAATTGTATTAAATAATTGAAATCGTTCATAGGTTATTGCTTTATACTATGTTAACAATTTACCTCTTGATTTTCTATATAGTGTGATATCTATGGTTTTATTGTCTAGAATGTAGTTTTTATGGAAATTAGTAAAGAATGTAATGTTAGGATGAATTTCATATTAATTGGACAAACATAAAGTGGCATATAAATGAATTTGGTAGTTGTTGTATTTTTATGGTAATCAAATGGATCCATTTATACATATTTAATTGAATTGGTTAATTCAATATATAATAAAGAACTAGTTGTATGCGAAAGATAATGACTTTAAGGGTTATAAGTATCCCTTCTTCTTTTAAAGGCCATGTGCCTTATTCTTTGGATTCGTGTATTCTTTTTGTCTGTGGAGGCTGAATAACTTGTTTAGTTCCAGTAGTCCATTTGTTATGTTGTTTGATTCATTCTTATTTTGTTGTGGTGTGAGCCTAAGATAGCTTAGCATGGATGGTTTTTGTGGTATGTGGTGTCATGTAGGCAAAATGGTGGTGGAAGCAATTGACGCCTATAGTGGTGAGATGTAATTTTTATGAATGTGGGTGTCAAGGATGACACTAGGGATGATGGAATAGGTTAAATATGGGATTACTATTGATATGAAAGTGGTTATTGTTGAAATATATGATTTGTTATCTTCGTTACATTACCCATTACTTGAGTCTGCTGGTTTTGTTTACAATCCTTCTAAATGATGAGAAGATGTGAGGGGTATTACATGTGATACCCATGTTTAGCTTCTCGAGTATGGATGGGTCTATGTGCTTAGTATAGCTGGAAAAGACTCAAAGGTTAGTTCACCTACTAAAAGTGTTGATCCACTTTTATTTGGATGCTTAGGGTGTCTTTCTAGAATTCCAGGGAATATTATAATGTAATTTTGTTATTAATAAATGATTTTATTAATGTTTTTAATCCCTATGGTTGGAGAATGCTGGGATTCAATGCTCTGATTACAATTTAAAGGAACTGTGGGTTTGGTTGGTTATGCCTGGAGGGCATATAAATTTGTTGGGATGCTAATGAAATGAAATGTGGTTTTTCTAATGGTAAATAAATGGTTAAATAACTAGTCAACATAAATTTTATCCAATTAAAAGGGAAAATATTACTTAATATATCTCTTTTAATGGTTCTGTGCTTATATGATATATAGTCTTAGTAGGGGAAGTCAGGAGTCTGAGAGATATTAGCTCTAGTTGAGTCTAAAAATAGGATATACCCATTCTTTTGTTGTTGGATATATTATATTCAGTTCTTTTTTTTATATACACTACTCCATCCTTTCAACTAGGGAAACTGACACTTAGGGATTTTGAGCCCTGGGGGTGTGTGGTTTCCTTAACATCCCGATGGGATGATGGATGGTTGACTAATACCTTTGGTCCTACTCTCTTCTCTTGGTAAATACTTGTGTTGGTAGACACGGTGGCTAGTTTTCCCCATGTATGTGTTTTGAGGGATTCAATGTCTTGTGGTTATTCACATAAATATATTTTTGACATTGTTTTCGATGGACTAATACAGGTGTAATGTTTATAGGCTATGATGGATTGAGGATCCTTACTCGGTGTATGGGATGTAATGGATTAAGGTATAATACCCGATGTTTGATACAAATTATAAAAGATGTGGAGTATCCCGGAAACTATCTAGTTACATTGGTTACATAGACATAGTGGTTGTGTTGCATTAGGGCGTGTTTTCATACTACGCCCAGGTGTCTACAGTCAAGCCTTTTTTAAGAGAGATGCTTATGATGTGAGCTGTTGGGGAAATGTGGAAAACTTGTGAGGAAGTTATAGCGAGGTACCCATTTAACTCTTTATTATATTAAATACTCTTGTATGTGATACTTGGTGTGTGTAGCCATGGTGAGGATAGGAACATAGTATACAAGTTTAGGTGATTATTTAGTTTCACTTTTTGTACACTGTTCTTTAACATGATTTGTTTACTTTTTCACAAGAGGCTCTAGGGAGGATCCTACTGAGTATAAAGTTATACTCTACCTACGAATATATAAACTATTTTTTAGGTCACTTGGAGAAGTTTAGAGATCAAGATGGTTACTACTAGATTGGGGTTGCAGGAGCTATTCAGGCTTCAGGGTCACTTTCATTTTTCTTTCTTTTGGAACTTATAGTTTCCTCATTCAGTTATAGTAGTTTATACAACACATTTCATATGTGTAATTGGAATTTATTTTTATATTGTAGTCTAAGAAGGATTTAGTTGGTGTATACCATTTCTCTCTCTTTATCAGGTGTTCTTTTAGTGGGTAATGCCTCCCATTTGTGTTTTTACTACACCCTCAGTACTATTCTCCAATAAGGGTCCCGCTAGAGGTGGGACTCGGGGTTCACTATTTCCCTTCATACATTGCTGGTCTTGGATGGGTACGTGTTTGGGGAGGGGTTCATGACAAATTTAGTAGTGAAAATCACTTTTTTGTGAAACTATAATTTAAATAAAATAACATGAGACCCATTCTCTCATAAAAATAGTGTGATCATGCTTTGATCCACCCCATCATCGGACATAAACATTGTATGGAACTATGACACATCAATAAAAAATAATAAAGTATTTCCCTTATATGTATCATAACAAATTAGGTCTTCATGTCCATGATGTTTTCAATTAGTGGGTGAGAATAAACATAGTACATTTTCCCTAGTGACATCAATACAATACCTTGCATGGACAATTTTAATATGTAATTTTTATTAATAATTTTATATCAAAAAATTGTTTTAAAATAAAATCATTCAGTTTACCAAATACAATCCAAATATATAATGTGGCATAAACATTATTTTAAAAATCCCATAATAAACTAAACACATAAACATTGAATGACTTTCCTAATAATTAAAAATCCATGTTTTATCCAAAAAAAACAATTATCCAAAAGACACACATTTTCCCACAATATGAGATATAGCTCATATCACATATCAATGTAAATTTCATATTTTTATTGTCCAAAGGTTACTCCCCATTTTCCAAAAAATTTGGATGTGTTATAGAATCATCTTGTGTAATCCAAAAGAAAATACTAATTTCTAATTATTTTCATTTCTCAATATGTTTAAAAATGTTTCACTCCCCATTCATATGTCTAGAACTCACACGATTGTGCACTCCACATTTCAATCTATAGTTATGACAACTATATATCTGCTTAAGGTGCACTCTCTAAACCATTAATACTCATGGATAAAACATAAAGGACTAAAAAAGGTCTTATTAATTTATTTATAACTTGAAATAAATATCAAAATATTTTATGAAATCCTATGTAAAAATTCCAACTTCTTCTCAGGGTAAATTGAAAAAAAATCAATCTAAACAAATTCCATAATATTTGTTATAAAAAAATTACCATATAGGCCATCAAATTCTCAATTGAAAACTATATTTTCAATTCATAAAAAAATTAATAACGTTGAAATTATACTATTAATATTTCTTGTTAATTAAAAAAACTTTAATTAAAAATATCTATTTTTAATTCAAACAAATAAATTATTTCAAAAACTATAATTTTCTGAAAAACCCCAATCATGTTAAATATTGATATATTTAAAAATTATCACAATTTCACAACAGTCGTGAATTTATTCCCTAGAAAAATATTTATCAATCAATAAAAAATAATAAATTATCCAAATCTCATAAATGGGATCATAACCTATTACATAGTCATGTTGTTAGGAAAAGCAATATTTGATGTGCATTCAGATAGGTGTAACTCAGGAACCTGTCTAATTTCAAAATTTTCCTCAAATGTTATCCATCTGAGACATTAGATCGTATTACCTTATGAATAGTAAATATTAAAACGATATCCCAATCACATTAACTCTCACTGAATAACATTCACAAATATCGAAATGTAAACAACTTGTACACAGTGTTTGTTTTGCATTGTTCTCCCACTTTGGCTAGAATCTAAAGAGAATACACATGAAAATGACTCATTTTTCCAAAATAAAATATGAAAAAAATTTGGTGGATGTAATTTTTCTTCCATGGTCACTGTTAATTATTTTAAACACATAAAAGGGGCATCAAGGAGGAAATAAGGGTAAGAGAAACTATTCTGGAGAAAAGTATATAATTTTATGCAACTTGAGTTGCATAAGTCTATATCCATAGGGGGAAAATAAGTATAGTGTTCTTTGTTAGTGATTTTCTTCCACTAAAACCCTAAAAATATATAATAAAATCATATTTAATGAGATAGATTGAAACAAACTGTCCTGGAGCAACAATAAAAGACATCATGAATGTCCTACTACATTGTGAGATATAAATAAGAACCATAAGTATTATGTATAACTAAAGAAACATTAATGTAAGATATGGAAGAAAGGGATACATAACCATGAGATAAAAAAAGACATTAAATATTTTAAAAACTAAAAAGATAAATAATTCCATGCTAATAAGTTTCCATGTGACCATTTTTCATCCCCAAACAATGCCACTACGAAGGTGATAAATGATAGGAAAACCTTACATGAAACATTATGACGATACCTTTACCTAAAACCTATAAAATAATTTCTACAACCATTAAAAGGAAAATTTAGTGTGTGATCATAGGTCCAATAGGATACCACCAAATAATCTAAATAAATTACATTATCAAAAACTCATTAGTTATAGATTTAGAAAAATCTAGTTTATAATGTATTTTAAAAAATAACTCCATTTTTTAAACATTACTTTGTTTTCCATAAATGTATAACATATTCACCAATTCATGAAATATGTCATGTATAACATAAAATAGGTAATAGTAGAAAAAATAACCATTGTAAAATAATAGGATAATATTGTCAGAAGTTATCCATGCAAAAAACCATTATTTGATAAATTTGGTACAAATGTTAAAGGACGTGATTCTGGGATCCAACCTATAGGAATCTGTAATAACATGAAATAAATGCCTCAATCCATACCAAAGGAGGAACCAATAAAAATAAAATCTAGTTGTGTAACACACACAATAGTGATATAAACCTCTCAAGGTATTACACACATAAAGAGTTAGCCATCTATTCTTTGTGCACTCAATGTTACCTAATGTGATATGTTTTTCAAATATATTTAAAAATCCATACCCAAAACTAATAAGACCTTTTCCTATTAATAAAATCATATTCAGATATTTAATACCATAAAATGAAATAAAAACCACCATTTATAAATTTTATTAAAAACATGGTGTGCTCAAATCTATCATTAAATCAAAATCCATTAAAAACATGAATCCTTTCTAACACAGAAATTAAAATTTTATATCATGAATTTCCATTAAACAATCCAATGTAATTGAGAAGAACATATATAAATTAAATAATCAGAATCACTTTTACAGTCACACCTACTTTAATAATGATGGAATCTTATCCTACCATAATAATGGGGATTAGAAATTAATAGATCATCTTTCAAAAGACAATGAATGAATCAAAATTAAAAACGATCATTAAAAAGAACAACCCAATCACAATATAAATAAAAAGTAAATCCAGTTTCACTAACATGGATAGGGGAAATTAAGAACAAGAATGACATATTACAAGGTATAGTTACCCAGGCATAACATACATGTATATTACAAAATTTTAGAAGAATAATCAACAAAATTCTAGAATAATTGCTTGATGACGATAATAGTTTAGTGTTTTTAGAAACTGAAAAACATTAAATTCTAACTTGGTGAAATATCTTCATTGTCTCCTTAAATTTCATCCCCTTTAGTACTCTGAAAAAACACCATTCATCATGAGCTGGTGGAAGGAAATATATAGATGGGGAGAGCATGATTTCTCAACAAGGGTAAGTAAAGGAAATACAAAAGCATAACATCAAAATAAGGGTTTGAGAACTTGAAAATAGCATTTTATGATCATACCCCACATATAAATGATCAAAATCTTGATATAAGGAATAAATATTGGAATTTATTAATAAATTAATCATAAATAAATAAATAGAATGAGCAACGAAATCGTAAAATATATATAAGATGTTAAATTATGGTAGACAGATAAGCATTTAAAATGATTTCCATTGTATTCAAGTTATCACCTCCATGTCCATATTTGTATTTTTGATTCACTTTCCATAAAAAACAGTTTTTTTGGTTTAGTCCCATGGCCATATTATTATTCAATGCTCAATTACAATACCATATGAGTTGTATAGGATCGCTCCCTATTCCATCTTGGTAGTAATAGTTCACTCCCATGACCATATTAGTAATTGAGGTTCACTCTCATGACTATCTTAGTAGTTAAAGTTCATTATTGAATATATTTCACTCCGCATTCCATCCATTTCAATATCATGAGATAGAAATCATTTCCCAATTCATTTGAGGGAGATAAAAGTCAAACCCACCACATAATGAGATAATACACACCTGAACCAAAACATCATAAACATTAATATCGTAACCCATGAAATGAAACGGGTTTCATAAACATGTAATTTTATCATAACCTGTGAAAAATATATAGGTTTACTAATAATTTCATCAATTAATATCATATTAATTGAATTAGGTTTCCTAAACATAGAACTCATTAAAATAAATGGGATCCATAGACATAATGTCACAAACTAGCCCAAGTCGACACTGAACCGGTCACCTGAGACATCCAGTGACATGTCTCGAGGGGGGTTCTTGATCCCTCGGGGATGGAAACTATTGGTGGGCATAAAAAATGAAGTTTTGAGAATGGTTTGTCCCATAAAAAAATTGAACAAAATAAATAATTACTACCAGTAAAAATAAAAAATAAAAGTAGAAATAATATAAAACTGCACATACATCCATTTGACCTTCCATTTCACAACCTAACCAAAGACGAAACATTATCCGATAATTAGAAACTCATCCAAGAGAACCTATGAAGAAATAAGAAGAAACTTAAATGATAAAATAGTCATGAGCATTAAATTGCTCAATATGGATGCCAAAATTGAACCAAAAAATCTAAGTGTTTCCTTTCCCAAAGAATTCCATTAACATAATATTGAAATAGAAATATAACAGTAGGGGTATTGACATTTTAATTAATCAAAATCGTTTACCCATTTCAAAACCCAATGCACACGACATTCCATTTTGGAAAAAAATTACAATTTTTAAAATAGAATCCAAATATGGAAAACAAGGCAGTGCAAAAATGAACCAGGTGAAAAGAACATGATGAAAACTAACACAAAAGGGAATAAAAATGAAATATAAATAAGAACCACTAGTGATCTTAAATATCCCTAAAACAACCCTATTTGTACTCAATTTTGAACCACCTATCGGCATATGGTGAAGACCCTATGTTTGTGACCAACAAGCTGCCCGAACCTAGCAACCCTAGCGGAACATCCCTCCTGGACTGTCTACAACACTAGGGGTACTAACCCGTCTAATCGAGGCTAGAAATAAACCATAACTCAACCAACAAAATGAAATCCATGAACATGTGGTTGTAGTAATATAGTGTAACTTGGAGGACCTCGCAAACATGACTCATATTATATGCCATCATTACACTTTACTACCCCAAACACTGAAACTCTATATGATAACCCATAATGTGATATCCCTCACATAGTGGTTCCATATATATATATATTACATTTATATTTCATATCATCCAAGGTTCCAATAAGGCTGACACAACATGTCTATATTGAAACCATTTTCTAAAAACATTTAAACCATGACCAGGAACAAACAATTTCCAAACACAACCCATTCTAAAAGTTAACAGAACTTCACCCATGATTTGGAAGAACCAACGGGCCATTAAGTCGAAAGTATCCAATTATTTGTTAGTAAAACCTTTCATACTCAGTAATAAAAACACACAGTATTATGAAATAGAAAAATGACCCCTTGAGCGTAACATTCATCAAAACACACACTAATGGAAAAATGGGCACACCCTTTGAGATTAAATTTCAAACCTTTCAAATAATCCACACAACGGACAAAACCTTATTTAAGAAACAAAAACCATTTAGAAAACCAAGGTTTTATGACAATAGTATTTTAAAGGTTTCATCTTCATTTCATGGAACATCCATGCGTGCACCTAGTGAACCCATCGGTATGACAACGTCCAATGGCTCAACAACAACAAAGATGGCATTTCAAAATCATTTAAACATGTACTCCAATTTCATTGGAATCAATAATAACCATTTTCATCAATTGGGGAACCCAAATAAATCACCTTTAATCAATAAAACACCTTTTTAAAAACATTTTTAACATAATTACCAAGTTACAACATTGTCAAAAAAACACAAAACGAAAATACTATTGTCAAGAATATTTACAAATTTCCCTATTTACAAAAAACATGAAACTAATAAAACATACCAAAAAATTTATCAAAAATTATACAAAAAGACCCACCAATTTATAAACAATTATATAAACAACACAACAAGTTTATAAACACTTTTTATAAACAAGAAAACTAGTTTCTAAACAATTTTTATAATAATTTCATGAAATGAATAAATAATTTTATAAGAAACCCAAACAGTTTCTTATAAATTCAAAAAAAATCAAATAATTTTTGAAGAATTCCATAAACATATCAAAAAAATTCTACAAACTAGATAAACCAATATAAACAATTGAAGAGTGTCACAAGGTGCATGCCATGTTTAAAACATTATAAATACATCATTTGAAATACAAAGAACACAGTTTCCATAACCACATAAAAACATAACAAGGGAAAATACATACAAACCATTTTTTAGCAAAACCAATTAACTTGAAAGAACTATAAAAGATTAAACAAATGCATGGAGAAGTTTGTAATTAAATAAAATATTTAATTAAAACCACTCATAATTAAATGGACATAATCAGAAAAATGGTGTGAGACCATGACAAAACTTCAGTGGAAGGAAGAACAACCCCATGTGAACCAACCACACACCTAAAATAATGATACAATTGTGCGAATCATAATTTGTTCTATTAGGGTTTGGCCAACTTAAATAAAAACAAGAAAAATAAAAATAAAAACACTAGAGATTTGGTATATGGGAAGGAGAACTCATTCCAATGAGATGTAGGGAATCATGAAGGGGATATTAGGGGATTTAGATTCATGAGCTTTATCGGAGGGAGAGGGAGGCCACCAGAGTTGGTCGTGCTGGACGTATCCAAGGAGAGGGAGGGGTCATCTGTCTTGAGGAATGCAGAGTGAGGGGGTCTACTAGACTGAGTAGTTGGGGTGAGGCCTGGAGGCATCCTAGACCTGCAGGGGAGGTGGTTAATGCATCGGTGGAAGGTTGGATGCTAGAGTAAAGGGTGGTGGTCTCTTGCACTGCAGGTGGGAGGCAAAACAATGAGGATGGCTAGATAAGCTGGTGTAAAGCCACAACCATAAACATTACATAATCTTGTGATATGTCAAAATTTGACATAAATTCAATTCAAAGATATTTTTCGGTTAATTGTTTTATTGAATTAAGTTGTAAATCATACATAGAAACTTAAATATTACAAGTATAAACTTCCACTCACTAATAATTTTTTCATAAAACATAAACACTTCAAAAAGAAACTTGGTATCATTTCATGTTTTAACAGCCTAACTTTTCTTTCATCCCATACTTGACTAAATATATCTTCAAGTCATGTAAAAAACATTTCAAAACATGGGATGAGCTAAAATGCCCAGTAATAGATTCGAAAAGAAGGAAAACTGTTAGTCTTCGGAAAACATGAAAACCATGAATACTTTATAATAAAGTAATAATTTTCACCTTTAAGAAGTAGAAAAAATACTTCACAAAATATAATATCATTTCTTACAATTTTTTAACCAAAATTTTATCATAAAGAACATAGAAAAAATCATATAATATATAATGGTAACTTGGGACATAATCATATTTAAATGGAATAACCATACAATCGACTTCCACATATATCACTAAATGGAATAGCCATATGACCAACATCCATAACCAATGCATTGGAGGTTATATTGTAACCACCCATCCTTGGTTTTGTCATGTAAGAACCCATCATTTGGTTTATCATGTAACCACCCATCTTTGTTGTATCACGTAACCACCCATAAAATGACCAAGTAACATTATATAGTCATAAAACATTAATGATTGCAATTATCACCACATCACTCATAAAATTTCATTTATAATCACAAGAAATAATATCAATATATTGAATTAGTAAATACACTTTTGAAAACTTTTCTAATACCAAAATACCCAAATGGAAATAAGGGATTTCTTTTCCTTTTAAAATCATTAAGTCTTATAGGGGAAGCCAAATATCAAATAATGGTTACGACGGTGGAGGAGTTGTTTAATCTGTATATGTTTAAAACATTTTTTTTCGTCTTGTAAAATGATTCATAGAAAATGTATTCCCTTTGAATGAAATTAAACTTCAAATGTGTTTATTATACTCTGTATAAAAGAAGGGGATTTACTTTATCAGAATATTCTACAATGTAAAGAGATTGAGACGAAATCCCTTACAAATATCATATCATTATATTAAGGATAAATAAATGAAATAATTATTTGTGAAATATATTAATGAAGAAAATATAAGTGGATATTTAGTTAAAAAAATCAGACTTTGTTGAAACATATTCTTCGAAAAGCAATTCCAATGACATGGATATTTAACTCAATGAACGGAGATGGAGTTAAGATTTCCCTTACCTCGAATCTGACTTTTCTTGTTTGTTATTTTTAGTCTTAAATAATAAAAATAGTTTAATTTATAATTTTATTAGAACATTTTTTGTGTTTATTATTCATTTTATATCACTTACTACCATGTTATAAATATTACATAATTATTTAAGTTCATATTAGTCATTTTTTCGATATTCGGTACTTGAGTTGAAAATGAACTTGTTTGATGTATATTTTTCATGTGGTCAAAATACCATCATACCAGGAATATTATTCATGATTTAAATATCTTATATATCCATTATATATGTTTTTATAAATTTCCATAATATTCGGAGATAAGAAATTAAACACATTGTTCATGGAGACGATAGATCGTACGTACACATGAATGCTAACTGTAACACCCGAGACTTTTATGAGAAATATTTTGTTTTTTTTATATAAATCATCAAAGGAATCTTTCACTACACCCAACACTAGCTTGGCTTGCTTTACACACAACCTCGGCCTTCCTCGATAGCTTGCGTCGTACGCAATACCGAGTTTCACTAAACAACGATATACGATTAAAATATTATTAAAACTAGCCGTTATGAATAGTAATAACCAATTTTTAAAATTTTGTAAATTTTATTTTGCAAAATGGACTTCATTTTTGGATTCGGAATATCGAAATTAGATTAGGGTGAAATTTTGGTACTTTTCGGATAACTTTCATATTCTGATGAATAGTGAAAATTATTAAATTTTAATTAAAAACAACTTTTTTAATAGAAATAATTAATAGTGATAAATTATTAATTTGAGTGGTTTTAATGTATATTTAGAATATATTTTTACAATTTAATTCAATGGTGTTCATTGGATGTAATTTCACATTTAAACCAGACATAAACAAGTGTCAATCTTTTGATAGTTATTATCTCTTAAAAACACGTTATTTGTCTTAACGACGGGAATTAATTTTTTAAATTAGTTAATGTAACTGACATGTTTTGAATTTGGTAAAATAAACATCATTTTTGAATTCATAATATCAAATATATCTTAGGCCTAATTTTTGGTATTTTTCTGAAAACTTTTAATTTTTGATGAATAGTGAAACCACTATGTGGTAGTTAAAAAAACTGAATTTTTCATAAAACATAATTTTACGGCTTCTGTGAGTGGAATTTAGAAAATCCGAGAGACACGGTTGATATCAGTAAGTAAAATGTGGTTCAATGAGATGAAATTTTTTTTTGGTGAATCATAACTTTTTACTTTTTTTACCACGGTTAAAAGTAAATAGGGTAGTTAAGGGTAAAAATGATATTATTATTACACTAAAACATGTCATAATTCTATTGTATAAGTATAATTCGACCAAAAACAACTTTAGGAATAAAATATGACCATTTAGGCCCACTTGGATTAGATTAGGACATTTATTATTAATTTATTTAAAGAAGGGTTAAAATAGTTAAAATCAAAGTTTAATAAGTAAATCATTTTTAATATGGGGTTATACATAATATAAATTCGACTATAAATATTCATTAGAAATCTAAAAACATTTCCTACATAATTTTAGTTTATATGTAATCTTGAGACATTAAATAATTTAATTTATTTATGACACAACGATGATGTAGTAATTATCTTATTAATGAAATATTGACATAATTGATGTTATAAATACCCAAATAAATGTAATTTTAGACTTTTTATGAATTAAAATAATTTTATAGGTTAATATGGCATGTTAGTATTGATTTAATTAACTTTTTTCCAACTAATCATTCTGTTATGATTTTCACAAAAATCAATTACTAAATAGTGTCAAAATTGACATAAAATAGTTTTTAAAACAAATATTATATTATTAATTGTTATTTTATTCCTAAAAATCTAAGGTTTGGCCAAATGACTTAGATAAGGTTATATATATTGATAATAAACAACTTCGGGTTCTTTTAGATTGTTATAGTAAGATTATTAACCTTATAGTGTAAGAACACAAGAAGACACGATAAAAGTAAAATTATTTAACTTAATGTTAAATATAAATGATAAGGTTAAAATAGGAACCTAAACTTGTCTAAATTCTATTGTATGAGAGGATTTAGACCTATACCCACCTTAAATTCTAAATATATCAATTTCGAGCTATTAAAAACCGAATTTGACTTTATAATAAAATAATATTTTTAGTTATTCCAAAGGTGCCCCTCTCCTCCCTTATAAAAGGGAACCTCCTCCCTCTCTTCCTCACACCACTTTGAGCGTTCATGATCGGCCCGAACCTTCCAATATCTCCTCTCCACTTCCCTAGAAACATCCTAGAGGTCCTGGTCTTCTTCAAAGACCAATTTTAGTGCCCTAAGAGGAGGTCTCAAAGAGGCGCTTCAAAGAAGAGGTATTGCTCGTTACCGATTCTTTCATCTTTATTTCTTCTTCCACTTCTTCTTATTTAGTTTTTTCATTATGAAGTAATAAAATCAGTATCACTCATATACTGATATGTTATTATAAGTATTAAACAACCCTATTTCACCATCTATCCATCCTACGAAAAATGAAATCACCGCGCGTGCGTACGTATGGAATACCGTCTCCACGTCGTGGTGTAATCTATTTTCCACCACCACATTACTTGGATGGGTATAATGGTGTAAATAATGACTATATATTGATTCATAAATAGTATACATACACTCCAATACAATTCCACGATCATTGGAACGATATCATCGCTCGTGCGTACGTACATAATACCATCTCCACGATGTGATGCGACTCGTTATACATGATCTTCATTGCATAATGATTATATAAATGAATTGAGTGAATGAATATGATAAATATTAGACTAATAGAATTCTTTAAATGAGGTATCTATAACCTAAAAAAGAAAAATAAGAATTTATCCGACAAAACACGCATATGAACAAAAAGTAATAAACACCCGAATAACAAGTAGTAATGAAATATTACTAATAAGAAGCTAAGAATATGACCATATATGATATCATAAAAATAAGTATGATTCTGGAATAAGTCAATAACATTATTTAAATCATTATACAGGAGTTTCGGACACTTACGAAGAAAATCGGACCTAAGGTAATGGAAATATCACAATCTCATTTTTATCCGAGATTGTTTATACTTTGGAATTTACTGGGGTGTATTTTATCATCCACATCCATGTTTCCTCAATATGTAATATTATTTCCATCCACCTACAATTGTTTAAATACAATTTTACCCTTAGGTGAGTTTTTAGTAAAAGATATGAAAGGAATCTTTGGTCGTTTTTCGTACGAGGTACTTTTTGACTTTTCCGACAAATGTACGAGAAGAATGTTTTTTTAACTTATATGGAATGAATGGATTTTTAAAACATTATTTCCAAGAATATTCCTTTACAAGTTTTCAAGTTTATTTTTAATAAACTTCTTTTAGTTTAGAATTGTATGACATGTTAAGAAAGGAAAAGTGTTTATGAAGTAGAAAGAATATTTTCCTCAAGAATGGAGTTCAAGTGTTTTATCAAAATTATTTTCCATCTAAGATGATAAAGGGTTATTTTTTTATCCCTATTATTACATTGATTTGATTATGTTGTGATGGAATCATCTTTATGATTTCATTTATATTATATGAATTGTTTTATGATGTCATGATGTTTAAGAATTCCATTTTTATTACATGGGTTATGCTATGATGTATGGTTTATGATTTTGTGGAACACATAAGAATGGTATCATTATGAGATGGGAGGTACCTATATCTCCCTCCAATTCATTGGGTAAAGATTTTATATCTCATGAGATAAACATGGATGGAAGGGCAGGTTAAACCGGTTCAGTGAAGCAGGACTGAAACGAGGAGTGAACTCGATTTAGAAATGGACTTTGTCCACTAAGATAGTCTTGGAAATTAGTCTTGACTAACAAGAAATGATTCTCTATGATTATGTGTGTATGCCACAAAGCTTCATGTTTTATGTTATTATTATTGGTATTACCTTTCACTTCTATGATTTATCCCATGTTATGATCTCTTTTGCAGGATAAGATTTTCAAAATGTTATGTTCTTATAAATATGATATGTTTGATATTTCTTTTGTTTACCCTTACTGAGCATTTGAGATCACCCTTTTGTATGTTTTCTTTCCCCAGGTCAGGAAGAAGGTTAGTAAGTAGGATATTCCAAAAGGGACTATAGATATGTTGAAATAAATGGGAGACATTGTAGACGCTTTATGAACCATTTGTTTATGTTCCCAGTTTCTAAAGACACTATACCTATACGGTACTTTCATGGTTTTGTTATATGTTGTAATAAGTATGCTTCAATTTTGAAGTAATAACAATGTATGTAAAGTATGGGTCGTTATAGTTGGTATCAGAGGAAAGGTATAGTCAACCATTGGAAACTAGGATGTGAAAGCCTTAGTAGGAACCCTAAGGATAATTCTAAGCATAGAACACAATCTTAGTGTTTTAAAAATGACAATGAATAACCTAGGATAAGAACTTAAGTGGGAAATTTTATTCTTGATTATGTGGTTTTCCTATTATAATTAGCGTTGCTCACACTATTCTTCTTGGTTTTAGTCAATGGCTGGAACCTGAAGGAACCGTGTTAATACGGAATGCGACGAGCAATGCAATGATTGTCCCCCTGAGCAACCAAACGTTATAGGAGCTGGAATGCAACATCTTGGAGCCATGCTCACACAACTTTCTCAAGCTATGAATCATGCAGGACTTACAAACGAGCAAAGGAAGGAGCGACATTCTGTTGAATCCTTCATGAGGCAGCGTCCACCTTCATTCAACGGGTCTACTGATCCATTAATTGCTGAACAATGGATTAGTACTACTAAAAAGATATGTTCAGTTCTTCAATGTTCTAAACATGATAAAGTCATCCTAGCAGTGTATCGTTTGGAAGGAGATCCTCATCAATGGTGGAATCTTATTAAGAATACAAGGCAAAGGGATGAAATTGAGTCCATGGAATGGGACAAGTTCAAGAACTTATTTTTCAATAAGTACTTCCCTCGTATTCTCTGAACAAAGATGGAGAAAGAGTTTCTTGAACTAAATCTAACGGATGATGAATCTGTTGGTACCTATGAAGAAAATTTTAGAAGACTTGCAAGGTACGCTTCTGGTATTATTATCCAACCTGAGAGTAAGATCGATCGATTCTTTAGTGGCACAAAACAAAGTCTTCGAAGGGAGTTAGCCATAAGGGACTTCAATAGCTACGAGGAAATAGTTCGATGTGCTCTCAAAGTCGAGATGGAGATTGGAGTAACCCATCAGTCATATGGGTTTTATAAGAAGAGGAAAATGGAATTCAAAGGAAAATATAAAGAGCACACTGAAAAGAAGATGATATTTCCCTGATGCTTAAAGCGTGGAAAGAAACATGGAGGGAGTTGTCTTTAAGGGACAAGTAAATGTTTCAAATGTGGAAAGGAAGGTCATCGGGAATTTGAATGCCGCAATGATGGGAAGAATATGTCTAATGATGAAAACAAAGGAAGGGAAACACAGAATGAACCTACTACACTTCAATATTTCATATTCAATGAGATGGGGAATTATGCCAATAATTTACCTTATCCAAGGGTTGTTGATGATGATCGACATCAACAAAATCTTAAGGCTAAATACAAAGGAAAGTCACATGTAATTTCTATCAGCGATGTGGAGTACGATAATGATGTGGTGAAAGGTACACTTATCATCCACTCTAAAGTATCAAATGTTTTATTTGATTCTGGATCCACCCACTTTTTATTTCTGAGGAATTTTCTAAGAGTATCACCATATTACCTCAACAATTAGATGTTAAGTTAGCTGTGACAACACCTAATGGCACAACAGTCGCATCAAAAGTTTATAATTCTTCCCTGATTGATGTTTGTGGGAAAGTGCTTCCTGTAAATCTTTTGATCCTTCCTATAGTGGAATTTGATGTGATTATTGGCATGGATTGGATTTCTTTATATGGAGCTCATATCAATTTCCAAAGAAGGGAAGTCACATTTCATATTCCAGATCAATCTATGATCGTCTATCGATGCAAGGATGAACATAAACTTCCAGTGGAAATTTCTTCCATCTTATGGGTCTTGATTCCACTGAATGAAGGTTATTTATCTTAAATGGTTGGTGAGAAACTCACAATTAAGAATATTCCCATTGTACGGGAGTTTGATGATGTCTTTCCGGAGGAATTGCTAGGTCTTCCACCAAATCATGAATTTGAGTTTTCAATTGAACTTGTACCGGGTGCTTTTCCTATTTCAAAGACACATTATAGAATGTCCCCAATTGAGTTGAAGGAATTAAAGAAGCAACTCCATGAGAATCTTGATAAGGTATTCATACGCCCTAGTGTGTCACCTTGGGGATCACCTATTCTATTTGTTAAGAAGAAAGATGGATCAATGAGACTCTGTATTGATTATTGAGAACTTAACAAGATCACTATCAAGAACAAATATCCTCTCCCATGCATTGATGACTTATTTGACCAAATACGAGGAGCTCAATACCTTTCCAAGATTGAGCTTCGTTCAGGGTATCATCAATTAAGGATCAAAAGGGAGGATATACCAAAGACGTCTTTCCGTACAAGGTATGGACACAATGAATTTATAGTGATGCCATTTGGTCTTACTAATTCCCCTGCTATCTTCATGGATCTGATGAATAGAGTCTTTAGAGACTATCTTGATCAATTTGTGGTAGTCTTTATAGACGATATTCTTGTCTATTCAAAGAGCAAGGAAGAACATGAAGATAACATGAGAATTATATTGAAGACCCTGAGAAAGGTGAAGCTTTATGCCAAATTTACCAAGTGTGAATTTTGGCTTCAAAAAGTTGCATTTTTGGGTCACATAATCTCAAAAGAGGGGATATCTGTGGATCCAGCAAAAAAAGAGGTTATCAAAAGATTGTCGAGAGAAACAATAGTAACTGAGATCTGAAGTTTTCTTGGTTTGGCTGGATATTACCGACGTTTTGTGAAAGATTTTTCATGATTATCTAATCCACTCACTAGGTTGACTTGGAAAGGAGTTAAGTTTGTTTGGACGGAAGAATGTGAAGGGAATTTCAAGGAGTTTAAAAGAAGGTTATCCAGTGCACCTGTGCTCACACTGCCTTGTATTGGAGAAAGGTTTGTGATCTATAGTGATACATCCAAGAAGGGATTGGGGTGTGTTCTTATGCAAAATGATATGGTGATAGCTTATGCCTCATGACAGTTGAAAATCCATTAGAAAAATTACCCAACTCATGATTTGGAGTTAGCTGCGGTAATCTTTGCATTAATGATTTGGAGGCATTATCTTTATGGAGAAAGGTGTGACATTTATACTGATCATAAAAGATTAAAGTATATTTTCACACAAAAGGAGCTGAATATGCGCCAAAGAAGATGGTTGGAACTGATTAAGGATTACGAATGCTCAATTCATTACCACCCTGGGAAAGCAAACAAGGTGGCAGATGCATTAAGTCGACAAGACCATTCTAGATTATCCATGATGAGGATCACAAAAGATCCTATATTTATGGATTTACAAAGGATGGATCTTCGAATTATAATGGAAGGGGGAAATCGTATCTTTCACAAATGAATGTTTAACCATATATACATGTGAAGATTAAAAAGGCACAGAAAGAAGATGTAGAGTTGCAAAAGAAGGTGAGAAATATTCCTGAATTCAACCTTGATTGTGATGGGATAATAATGTTCAGGAATCAGGTTTGTGTTCCTCCCATCCCAGAATTAAAGAAGGAGCTTCTGGATGAGGCTAATAGTTCTTCATTCTCTATTCATCCTGGAATCACGAAGATGTATAGGGACCTGAAAGAGTACTTCTGGTGGGATGTCATGAAAAGAGATGTTGTTGAATATTTCTCTCGATGCTTGGTTTGTCAGCAAGTTAAAGCTGAGAGACAGAAGTCTAAGGGGATGTTACAACCATTACCCATACCCGAATAGAAATGGGAAAACATCACTATGGACTTTGTCACAGGACTTCCTAAAACATCCAAAGGCAATAATGTTATCTGGGTCACAGTTGATCGTCTTACAAAATCTTCACACTTCATTGCTGTTAGAGATGATTTCTCTCTAGATCAGCTTGCCATGATATATGTAAAGGAAGTGGTAAGATTGCATGGAGTACCACTTTCTATTATATCTGATCGGGATCTGAGATTTACCTTGATGTTCTCACGAAGTCTTCAGCATACTCTGGATATAGAGTTGAGTTTCAGCACTGCTTATCATCCTCAGACAGACGGTCAGTCTGAGAGAACAATTCAAACTCTAGAAGATATGTTGAGAGCTTGCTCTATGGATTTCAAAGGTGGTTGGGATCAACACCTACCTTTGGTGGAATTTTCTTATAATAATAGCTTTCACTCCAGTATTCAGATGGCTCCTTATGAAGCTCTATATGGAAAGAAATTCAGGACTTCAACTTGCTGGGATGAAGTTGGGGAAAGAAAGCTATTAGGACCCGATCTTGTTGATGAGATGGCAGAAAAGTTCCGATCTATTCAACAACACAGAAGAGCAGCTCAGAGTCGACAGAAAAGTTATGCCGACAACCGAAGAAAAGACCAAGAGTTTGAAGTGGGTGATAAAGTGTTCTTACGAATATCTCCCTAGAAGAGGGTCATGAGATTTGGAAAGAAGGGGAAGTTGAGCCCTAGATATATCGGTCCTTTCGAAATACTGGATCGTGTTGGAAAGGTAGCTTACCGATTGGAGCTTCCACCGAATCTATCTCAATTTCACGATGTGTTCCACGTATCTCTCCTGATAAAGTACATACCTGATCCTTCACATGTACTCATCTCAGAAGTTTTACCGCTAGAGCAAGATCTTTCTTATGAAGAACAACCGATAGAGATTCTGGATCGTAGAGAAAAAGTCCTACGAAACAAGACCACTCGCTTGGTGAATGTTTTATGGAGGAACCACCAATTAGAAGAAGCTACATGGGAGCTTGAGGATATGATTAGGGAGAGGTATCCTCATCTTTTTGTTACAAAGTGACGAATTTCGAGGGCGAAATTAATTTTAAGGGGGGTAGAATGTAACACCCAAGACTTTTATGAGAAATATTTTGTTTTTATGTTATATAAATCATCAAAGGAATCTTTCACTACACACAACACTAGCTTGGATTTCTTTACACGCAACCTCAGCCTTCCTCGATAGCTTGCATCGTACGCAATACCGAGTTTCACTAAACAATGATATGTGATTAAAATATTATTAAAACTATCCGTTATGAATAGTAATAACCACTTTTTGAAATTTTGTAAATTTGATTTTTCAAAATGGACTTCATTTTTGGATTCGGAATATCGAAATTAGATTAGGGTGAAATTTTGGTACTTTTCGGATAACTTTCATATTCTGATGTATAGTGAAAATTATTAAATTTTAATTAAAAACAGCTTTTTTAATCGAAATAATTAGTAGTGATAAATTATTATTTTGAGTGGTTTTAAAATATATTTAGAATATATTTTTACAATTTAATATAATGTTGTTCATTGGATGTAATTTCACATTTAAACCAGACATAAACAAGTGTCAATCTTTTGATAGTTATTATCTCTTAAAAACACGCTATTTGTCTTAATGGCGGGAATTAATTTTTTAAATTAGTTAATGTAACTGATATGTTTTGAATTTGGGGAAATAAACATCATTTTTGAATTCATAATATCAAATATAGCTTAGGCCTAATTTTTGGTATTTTTCTGAAAACTTTCAATTTTTGATGAATAGTGAAACCACTAAGTGGTAGTTAAAAAACTGAATTTTTCATAAAATTTAATTTTTCCACATCTGTGAGTGGAATTTCGAAAATCTGAGAGACACGGTTGATATCAGTATGTAAAATGTGGTTCAATGAGATGAAAATAATTTTTTGGTGAATAGTAACTTTTTACTTTTTTTACCACGGTTAAAAGTAAATAGGGTAGTTAAGGGTAAAAATGATATTATTATTACCCTAACACATGTCCTAATTCTATTGGATAAGTATAATTCGACCAAAAACAACCTTAGGAATAAAATATGACCATTTAGGCCCACTAGGATTAGATTAGGACATTTATTATTAATTTATTTAAATAAGGGTTAAAATAGTTAAAATCAAAGTTTAATAAGTAAATCATTTTTAATATGGGGTTATATATAAGATAAATTCGACTATAAATATTAATTAGAAAGCTAAAAACATTTCCTACATAATGGTATTTTATTTGTAATTTTTAGACATTATATAATTTAATTTATTTATTAAACAACGATGATGCAGTAATTATCTTATTAATGAAATATTGGCATAATTGATGTTATAAATACCCAAATAAATGTAATTTGAGACTTCTTATAAATTAAACAAATTATATAGGTTAATATTACATGTTATTATTTATGTAATTAACTTTTTTCGAACTAATAATTCTTTCATGATTTTCACAAAAATCAATTACTAAATAGTGTCAAAATTGACATAAAAAGTTTTTTAAAAAAATATTATATTATTAATTGATATTTTATTCCTAAAAATCTAAGTTTCGGCCAAATGACATAGATAAGGTTATATATATTTATAATAAACAACTTGGGATTCGTTTGGCTTGTTATAGTGAGTTTATTAACTTTAGTGTAAGAACACAAGAAGACACGGTAAAAGTAAAATTATTTAACTTAATGTTAAATCTAAATGATAAGGTTAAAATAGGAACCTAAACTTGTCTAAATTCTATTGTATGAGAGTATTTCGACCTATACCCACCTTAGTTTCAAAATATATCAATTTGGAGATATTAAAAACCGAATTTGTCTTTATAATAAAATAATATTTTTAGTTATTCCAAAGGTGCCCCTCTCCTCCCTTATAAAAGGGCACCTCCTCCCTCTCTTCCTCACACCACTTTGAGCATTCAAGCTCATCCAACCCCTACCAATATCTCATCTCCACTTCCCTAGAAACATCCTATATGTCCTGGTCTTCATCAAAGTCCAATTTGAGTTCCCTAAGAGGAGGTCTCAAAGAGGCGCTTCAAAGAAGAGGTAATGCCCGTCACCGATTCTTCCATATTTATTTCTTCTTCCACTTCTTCTTCTTTAGTTTTTTCATTGTAAAGTAATAACATCAGTATCACTCATATAATGATATGTTATTATAAGTATTAAACAACCCTATTTCACCATCTATCCATCCTACGGAAAACGAAATCACCGCGCGTGCGTACGTATGGAATACCGTCTCCACGCCGTGGTGTAATCTATTTTCCACCACCACTTTACTTGTATGGGTATAATGGTGTAAATAATGGCTATATATTGATTCTGAAATAGTATACATACACTCCAATACAATTCCACGATCATTGGAATGATATCATGGCTCGTGCGTGCGTACGGAATACCGTCTCCATGATGTGATGCGACTCGTTATACATGATCTTCATTGCATAATGATTATATAAATGAATTGAGTGAATGAATATGATATATATTACACTAATACCATTATGGAAATGAGGTATATATAGCCTAAAAAGAAAAATAAGAATTTATTTGACAAAACGCGCATAAGAACAAAAAGTAATAAACACCAGAATAAGAAGTAGTAATGAAATATTACTAATAAGAAGCTAAGAATATGACCATATATGATATCATAAAAATAATTATGATTCTGGAATAAGTCAATAACATTATTTAAATCATTATACAGGAGGTTCAGATACTTATGAAGCAAATCAGACCTAAGTTAAGGGAAATATCACAATATCATTTTTATCCGAGATTGTTTATACTTTGAAATTTACTGGGGTGTATTTTATCATCCACATCCATGTTCCCTCAATATGTAATATTATTTCCATCCACATACAATTTTTTAAATCCAATTTTACCCTTAGGTGAGTTTTTAGTAAAAGATATGAAAGGAATCTTTTGTCGTTTTTCGTATGATGTACTTTTTGACTTTTCCGACAAATGTACGAGAAGAATGTTTTTTTAACTTATACGGCATGAATGTATTTTTAAAACATTATTTACAAGAAGCTTACTTGACAAGTTTTCAAGTTTATTTTTAATCAACTTCATTTAGTTTAGAATTGTATGACATGTTAAGAAAGGAAAAGTGTTTTTGAAGTAGAATGAATATTTTCCTCAAGAATGGAGTTTAAGTGTTTTATCAAAATTATTTTCCATCTAAGATAATAAAGGGTTCTATTTTTATACCTATTATTACATTGATTTGATTATGTTGTGATGGAATCATCTTTATGAATTCCTTTATCTTATATGAATTGTTTTATGATGTCACGATGTTTAAGAATCCCATTTTTATTACATGGGTTATGCTATGATGTATGGTTTATGATTTTGTGGCACACATAATAATGGTATCATTATGAGATGGGTGGGACCTATATCTTCGTCCAATGCATTGGGTAAAGATTTTATATCTCATGAGATAAACATGGCCAGAACGGCAGGTTAAACTGGTTCAGTGAAACAGCACTGAATTGAGGAGTGAACCCGGTTCAGAAATGGACTTTGTCTACTAAGATATTCTTGGAAATGAGTATTGACTAACAAGAAATGATTATATATGATTATGTGTGTATGCCACAAATCTTCGTGTTTTATGTTATGATTATTGGGATTACATTTCACTTCTATGATTTATCCCATGTTATGATCTCTTTTGCAGGATAAGATTTTCAAAATGGTATGTTCTTATAAATATGATATGTTTGATATTTTTTTTGTTTACCCTTACTGAGCATTTGAGATCACCCTTTTGTATGTTTTCTTTCCCCAGGCCAGGAAGAAGGTTATTAAGTAAGATATGACAAAAGGGACTATAGATATGATGAAATAAATGGGAGACAGTGTAGACGCTTTATGAACCAGTTGTTTGTGTTCCCAGTATCTAAAGACACTATACCTATATGGTACTTTCATGGTTTTGTTATATGTTGTAATAAGTAGGCTTCAATTTTGAAGTAATAACAATGTATGTAAAGTATGGGTCGTTATACTAACTTCATTTCCTTTTAATATTAATGGAATTAAAATTTTGTGATACATAGGTATATTATAATTTTAATATAATATATGTGTTATATATGCTACATAATTTCATTAACTCTATCCTTTATATGTTCCATATATGGCATGAATAAGTCAAATCACTTTCAGTGGGCGGTAGTCCACACTTTCTCATGCTAAGTTATCATATTTAATAATTTTATAGAGTATATAGTTATGTTGTAATTAAAAATTACAGAAGTGTCGTTTCAATATAAATATAATATATTTCATATTTATTAATTCCATTCATGAATATAATCTTATATTAAAGAAGATTGTGTAGAATGAATCGAATTGCATTATGGAGACGGTAGGTCATACGTACAGACGTTTGACGCTAATTTTCACATAATTTTTTAAATAGTATAGAATTGAATGGTATATTAAATATAAATAATAATTATAATGTTGTATTAATTATTTAAATCCATTATACTCATCATTATACCCAACCAAAGTTATGTCTACTTGAATAACAAATTACACTACGGTGTGGAGACGGTAAGCTGTATGTATACACACATAGTGATATTATTATTCATAGGAAGGATAAAAGGATGTATAATGTTGTACCATAGTTAAAATAACCTCTAATAATTTATCATATACTTTATTTATTACTTTATTATGGAAACAACATTTAAATAGGATGTGGAACAAGAATAGAATTTTGAAATATGTGAAAACTAAATAACTCTTTTTCGAGTATTTCCTTTTGATTCTCACAAAAGGTCTCTTAAAGATATAGCGTTTTCCAATTTTTGGCCTATAAGAGGAATGTATGGATTTTTGGATCTTATTTGACCATATTTTTGATGATTCAATGGGCTTTAGAGGTTTGAGTGAGTGGGTAGAGGTGATGGCATTTTATAAGAAGGAGGAGGGGCACTTTATTAATGTCTTGAAATATTATTTTTATAAAAATTGATTTTTGAATTATAATAGCTCAAATGTGATATTAATATAGGATAAGAAAATTATGCATATAAATCCTCTCAACTCATAGGTTTTAGACATGTTTTGATCATAAAATATTCCTTTTCTTTTAGTTTTAACCCTTAGTTGAAAACATTAACTCGTACCTTGTCTTATTGTATTTTCATAATATAAGGTTACAATAGATAATGTAAAATTCCAAGAGAACCACAATAGGATCATTAATGAAATTTTGAACATTATATAATTCATTTTACTAATATAATATTTTTAGGATTATCATATCATTTAATGAAATTGTATTTGTTTTAAAAACACATTTATGTTAATTTGGAAAGTATTTAGTAATTTGTTTTTTTAAAGTCATACAAACATTATTACATTAAAAAATAGGAACAAAATCATACAAAACATGTCAATTTAATCCAAAAAAATCATTTATTCTATCATAATGTTAAAATTACATTTATTTTTATATTTATAATATCATTTATTTAAATCATTCATTAATAATATAATCACTGCATCACCATTGTGTCACAAATAAATTTATTTATTTAAAGTATAAAAATTATAAATAAAATACCACGACATGTGAAATATGATTATATTTCCAATGTGTATTTATAATCAAATTTATCAGTTATATGATCCTATATTAAAATGGTTTTATCAAAAGATACATGTTTATGTTATATTTCCCTTTTCGTTAAATTAAATATTATAAAATGTCATTTTCACTCCCAAGTGGCTCCCAAATAACATATTTAATAATAAAAATTCTAATGTTTAGAAATATCTCATGAAATAGGAATAAGATATGTTTTAGGATAGTATTATATTATTATATTATTATTTTTTACCCTTATTGACATAATTTACCCACTAACCATGATAAATAAAAAAATTATTGAAGTTACTATTAATAATGTCCAAAAAAAAGGAATCTTTTTAAATAATTTGATCCTTTTAATTAAAAATATTAAATCCGATTTTCCAAATTCTAAACAGAGTATAGGAAGAAAATAATTTAAAACAAATTCTTATTATCAAAAACAAAAAACAGGTTTCTAAGAAGTAAAAACTATTAAAATATTGACTTGTGTTTATATTGAATAGAATTGTGATATTACCTAAAATTACATTCGTGGTATTAAATGATAAAAACATAATCCTGTTAAACTTTAAAATCAATTAAACCAAAAATCAAACTATATTAATAAATTAGATGAAAATGAAATTTTGTATTAAAATCTGATATTTTTCACTATTCCTGAAAAAATAATTTTATTCTGAAAAATACCAAAAGTAAATTTGATTTCTCACTTATAAAGAATCGGTTTAATATATAATATATTACATATAAAAGTGAAAAAAATATATTTAAAAAGGATTCTCTATAAAAATGTGGTGAACGTCCTTTAAAAAATATTAAAGTATTTTATGCCTAAAATGTTATTCATTCACCTTTAATCCTCAAATATACATTTGATAAATGTGTAAAAATTTAACAAGTATGAAAAATAGAAATATAGTTAATTATATTTATTCACTCAAATTCATCAACTTGGAATTAACTACCATTTAAAAATAAAAAATTATTGTTGTATTATTTTTTTATTATAACTCAGTCTTGTTTGCAACATAAGATTTCAGAGAATCCCATTGTTGCATGTCGAGTATTCTAGCATACAATTAATCCCCTATAAACTAAAATTATAATTAAATTAAAAAATATTAATCGATATGAAAAAATATTATTTTATAAATACATAGGATGTTACATCATTCCCCCTTTTGTAAATTGCATCCTCGCAATTTTAAAATTGGGCTCGAGAACATCATTGAAAATACCACAATGAAAAAAGAGTAAACAAAACTATCACATTAAAATAAATAAAGAGAAGTAAAAAGGCCGCCCAAAATAATTCATACTAGTATTCCATGTAGAAAAAGTTGGATATGTAAGAGAAACTAACTATCTTGTTCTGATAGAGAGTGATAGAAAACATGATTAGGAGAAAGTTAACAACCATAAAACTATAACCATGTGATGGGTTAAATGGTATTTGATTTACTATTAAGAAAAGTAAATGGAAAATGTTTTTGTCTTAATATAATTTTCATAATTTTGAATAATTAATTTATGATATTGACTAAGAACATAAAGAAACAAACATACATATCTAGTAGAGTTTCATCCTTTAATAAATATGTACCTCAAACTCATATTTTCTCCAAAAAATGATTATTCAAGATGACTTCGTCAAACCTAAAGTGATATAATCATCTTTGAGGGAATAAAATAATCCATAAATCATGAATTATATATTTCACATGTACTAATACATTTACCAAAACCAAAATTGTTAGTACAGGATTAGATAATCCTCAAAAATTATATTCCTTTATAAAAAAATATTACTCTTAATCTCTAAAATTCAACAAACAATAGTCAAAGTTCAATAGAGACCATTCAATAAATAATTGTCAATAAAATTATTCAATGTAATCCAAACTAATATTGAGACCCAAAATTCAGAAGGATTTGATCACCTAGTCTTCCACGATAATAAGAACATTTATCTCCAAATTACATCAACTACTCGTAAAGTCCCATACATAAAAGTAAATATCTTAATCACATATTCTCCATTATTGGTTAATAATTTCCATAAATAACAAAAATCTCCATATGTCAATGATAATAACATATTTTATTCCAAAATAAAATTCAACCATTACTACTCAAATGAAATCCCATAGTACTCTATTTTCCGTAGGATTGTAGTGTTCCCAAAAGAGTGAACATCTTCTAAAATAACATTTATCACCTAATCACTAAATCATTTTTCTATAAAAAGGATATCAATTTGATAAAACATATGTTCCAAAAATAAAATTTTTCTTATTACATAAAGTAATTTAACTACAAATAATAAGTCGTACTAACAAGGTATTTCACATAGACCAGTGGTAGGCGATAAAGGACTATCACACTCTTGTTGGGGGTTCGATTCCCGTGTCCTTTCCAGATACGACGGGTTTTCACCCATCTAATGGGTTTTCCTTTTTCTAAAAAAAAATAATTATTATAACATTCCCAGTATGTGGTAAAATCATTAAAATAATTATTACTTAATTTAACTTCAATTTTATCTCATGCCTTTAACTTTTCATCTCTAAATGTAATAAACCATCATTACCTCAAAATTTTAGATGATATAAACACTAAGGATTGTTTATAAATATATCCACCTAAGAAAATATAGTTCTTACAAAAATATAATTTTCACATAAAAAACTTCATGGTTATACATAATGTATAATATTCTTCCAATGTAATCCCATAAACAAAAGTGAAATAATAGTTTTAAACATTTCATTACCCATAGATCTAACATAAAAAGGAAATTTATAAAAAGTAGACATCTTAATCATCTAGAATTATTTATGATCCATTAATTTTGTTCTTCTAAGAAATATTGTAATACTTATTTTTATTAAAAACAAAATTAAGAATCTTATCATAGGATTTAATAATATCAAAACACAATAAAAAAATAATCCATACCATTCATATGTCATTTTCAGTTTCCTTGTCTTAAATTGGAAAAGAATTAGATATTTATAGACTTATATTTTTAGGTTCTTACCAATCCCAATCCCAAAACTTCTTCATAAAACATCCATTTTCATAACGAACATACACCCCACATTTAAAATATTCCATTGACAATACAGGAAGAACTTATTTCCCTTTCCTGGAGTTAACTAAACGCTTCCATTTTCCAAAGAAGGTTATTTTCTTATTACCATAATTAACACATTTATAAGATCTTCTTGTCCCTTTGAAACATTTTCTTATGAGTTTCTTTCCACATCCTTGACACATTGGTTAAATAATATACCTAACTTTGTGATTATTACGTGAACTTCCATTAGGTTTTGATTCTCGAATATATGATTCCTTAGAAAAATATCCAAGGATTAATTGGACTATCAAGACTCCAAATAGTTGGATATGAATAACCACAAGAGTTATCATTATAGCTCTCATTTCATTTAGTTTCTTATTCATAGAATCACTATAGTTTCCTTCACATCCATTGTTACTTTGGAGCCAACTAGATCCAGCAATTTACTAAAACCAAAATGGTCAGCGTGATTATATCATAAAAATATTAATATACTATATTATGAGGAGGGTAAACACTAAGAAATATATATTCATGATATCTTAAACTCATTCAATTTATCTAAAATAATTTTGACTCTATAAAACATTCTATCCATTTTTGTTATATAAAACATTTCCCTTATGCTTAAATAAAACCCTGACCTCTATTGTTTTCTAATCCAACATTTGATACCAACTATAATACCACATCCATAAACATTACTTAATCTAGAGATAAGTCAAAAATTGACTATAATTCGATTGGAGGATCTTTTCAGGTTTATAATTTTGGAGAATTAGGGTATAAATAATACATAACAACTTAAATATTACAAGTAGACACTTATACTCACTATCCATTTTTTCATAAATCAAAAACACTTTAAGAATAATCATTGTATCATTTCATGTTTTAATAGAAACAAATTTCCATGATCCCATCCTCGACTCTATTCATCCGTAATTTCAATAAATAACATTTTAAAACTTGTGATGAGCATAAAAGGCTTAGTAAGTGATACAAAAAGAAGGAAAACTATTAGTCTTGGAAAAACATGTAAACCATGAATACATTATCATAATTATATAATATTAACTTAAAGTAGTTGAAAAAACAATTCACTAAATATAACCTCCTTACATACCATTTTTGTAACTAAAATATTACCAAAAAGACCATAGAAAGAAACATATGACAAATAAAGGTAACTTGGGACATAAGCATACCTAAATAAAATAACCATACGATCAACCTCCACACATATCACTAAAAGTAATAGTCCTACAACCAACTTCCATACCCAATTCCTCGGAGGTTATAATGTAACAACCCATCCTTGGTTTCTCATATAACCACCAATAATCTGGTCTATTAAATAATCAATAGTATTTGGTTTATCACATAACCACTCATCTTTGTATTATCACGCAACCACCCATCAAATGTCCAAGTACGATTATATAATCATAAAACATAAATTATTTCAATTAACAACATTTCACTCAATAAATATGAAATCTAATCCTCAAAAATCATTTCAAGATATTGAAATAGTAAATCCACTTTGAGACCCATATTTAATAACAAAACACCAAAAAAATGAATATGTTATTTATTTTCCTTCTAAAAACGTTAATGATTATAAAGGGAGACAAATATCAAATATCATTTACGTAGAAGATGAGTCATTATCACTATATAGGTTAAAAACTTTCCTTTTTCTAGTTTAGTAATATGATTCATTTGAAAAATATTCCCTTTGAATGAAATTAAAAGTCAAATGAGTTTATTATATAGTGTACAAATTAAGGAGGTGTTTTTTATCAAAAAATTCCTTAGTGAAAGTAGATTGAGGCGAAATACCTAACAAATATCGTATCATTAAATTAAGGATTAATTAAAGAAATAATCATGTTTGAAAAATATAAATACACATAATATAATTGGATTTTCAGTGTAAAACAATCAGCAGTCATTCACACATATTATTGGTATAATAAAACCAATGACATGGATATTTAACTCAATGAATAGAGATGGAGTTAAGATTTCCCTTTCATCGAATCCGACCGGTCTTGTTCACTATTTATATTCCTAAATAAAAAATGTAGGTTTATTTATACTTTCTTGGTATAATTTTTCATGTTTTTATTATTTTTATATCATTTATTCCCATGTTATATAAATTATATAATTATTTAAGTTTATAATGGTCGTTTTGTCGATATTCAGTACTTGAGTTGAAAATGAACTTATTTGATGTAAATTGTCCACATGGTAAAAATTCCCTCATATATAGAATATTATTAATGATTTAAATATCATATATATATATTATATATGTATTTAGAATAGTCCATTAAATTTTGTGAAAAGAAATTAAATGCCCCATTCTTGGAGATGATAGGTCGTATGTACGCATGAATGCTACATTCATTTCATTTTCATATTAAATGAATGAAAAATAAATTATACATAAGTATATTGTAATTACCTTATTATATATATGTAATATATGTTACATATGTTCATTTACAACATCCTTTATATATACCATGTATGTCATGAACGAGTATATCACTTTGTGGGGATGGTAGTCTGCACTTCCTCAAATGAAATTATTGTATTTACACATTATGGAAAGCATAAAGGCATGTTATAAAAAAATTAATAAGTATAGAGTCAATATAAATATAATATATGTAATATTTTTTCATTCCATTCATGTATATAATCATGGATTAATAATGATCATGTAGAATGAATCACATCGCATCGTGGAGATGATAGGTCGCACATATGACCGAGAGATGATATCATTCACATAATTGTTAAAAGGTATAGAATTGGATGTTATATTAATTATAAAGAATAATTATAATTTAATATTAACTGCTTACATCAATTATACAGCTCATTATACCAATCCAAATTAAGTCTTTTTGAATAACAAATTACACCATGGCATGGAGACGGTAAGCCGTACGTACGCACCCATGGTGATATTGCTACTCATTGTATGGAGAAAAGGATGTATATTGATGTCCAATAAATGTAATAAAATCTCATAATATATAATTTACAATATAAAATACTTTTTTCTGTAAATGACTTAAGAAGACTAAGTAGAAGATGAAAATAATTTTGAAAGAGGTAATAAAACAAATACGTGTTTTTCGAGTATCTTTTTTTTATTTTTTCAAAAATGTCTCCATAGGAGGGATTTATCCCCAATGTGTGGCCTCAAAGAATATTTTATTGATGTTGGAGGATTATTTTATTAGAATTCAGACGATCCAAGGGGCTTGAGAGATGTGAGTAATTTGGTAGAGGAGGTGGCCTTTTATAAGAGGGAGGAGGTTCAGTTTAGGAATGTTTTGAAATATTATTTTATTAAATATGTATTTTCGAATTATAATTGCTCCCAAGTGATATAATTCTTGGATAATATGTATATGGGTATAAATCCTCTGAACTAATAGGTTTTAAATAAGTTTATGTCCAAATCTTAACCTTATCTTTTAGCTTTAACCATTAGTTAAAATCATTAACTCTTACCATGTCTTCTTGTATTTTCATAATATATGGTAACTATAGTTACTATAAAATGAAAATTGTACCGAAAGTGTATAATTAATGAAATTTTTAACATTATATAAGTCATTTGGCCGAATATTATTTTTTTAGGACAATTATATCATTTAATAAAATAATATTTTACTTAAACTCCTTTATGTAAATTTTGAAACTATTTAGAAATTGATTTTTGTTAATGCCATAAAAAATTATTCCATAAAAAATGGAATTAAATAATCTATCACATATAAAAATCATTATTTATTTCAAATGATAGACATTTTCATGGGCACCTGGGCTGATCGCACGGCTACCCCCAACCATGTGGTGCCTGTGCACCAGTCTGAAACCTATTGAGGTCATTAAATGCAGAAAATATTAAACTGGAACCTAGCCCAAACCATGACCTAAGTAACCAAATCCAAGAAGTAATAAAATAAAAATAAATTATAAATTTTGTTTGTGACACATATTTCTAAAAAAACAAAAACCATTCATATAATGAACATGAATGTAATCATTGGATGATTTCCCTATAAATGGATGAGTAATGCCAATAGAAGTCATCTTTGGAGGAAAATAATTTTGTAGTATATTTTAAAAAAATTGTGAGGAAAACAGGTTTTAGGATTTGAAAAACATTATTAGAATATAAAACATATTGAACACCATAATCATTGAAAATAATCATGAAAACTTATAAACAATCTTGAAAACATTTTCAAAACCTTTTCCCTTGAAATCATATATAAAATCATGAAAACTTTTTTCCGTGAAAACATATAAAATAATATAGAAAAAAAATTCAAATCATTATTTGAGAATAATATTAAAATTTGTAGAATAATAT
This sequence comes from Viscum album, assembly GCA_963277665.1. Taxonomy (NCBI): domain Eukaryota; kingdom Viridiplantae; phylum Streptophyta; class Magnoliopsida; order Santalales; family Viscaceae; genus Viscum; species Viscum album. The sequence goes on from OY728120.1 coordinate 824,879,366, forward strand.
TCTATATCATTGAAATAATTTTCTATTAAACAACCTTTTAAAAACATATAATGGGAGCTTTGAAAATCATTTAAAATAGTTTTTAATCATAAAATAATTTTTCAAAAATATTTTTCATTGATGAATCTTTGGAAAATAAAAAATTTCCAAAAATTTTAATAAAAAATCCCTTTAAAAATCATGTTAATATAAAAAAAATCATCCACGAAATGATGTTCATGATGGCGGGTAAGTATGTACATGTTGAATATTCCTTTTGTATCTTCAAATCATAGAAGAGTTCCTTAATCGAAAAATGTCAAGAGGATTACATTAAAAATAATTTTTAAAAACGTAATAAATGGTTAAAAATTTAAATTAAACATCATAACATAAAAATAATATATTCATGAAAACATTTTAGAAATCACTAATTTGAAAAAACACAGAATTCTGATTGAAAGGAGAAGTCAATTCAGATTTTCATAAAAACATTTTTAAGTTATCTTATGTACCAAAGAGAGAAATAAATGGAACCATAAATTTTATATAACATTAATAAATATATGGTAATAAAATTAATGATTTTTATTGGGATATGGCTTAAAATATTTCATCAATATATGTATAATCATAAACAGTCTTGATAAACTGTGAGATTGTAGCAATAAAATGTTACCAATTTGGAAAAGATTGAATCATAATACAATGAAAGGAATAAAATTAAATAATCTTTAAAATATCATGAAAATAAGTATATTAATGATATGACATTTTTAATGTAGTAAATACACCTCATATAAAAATATAGTATCATAACATGGCATGTGTCTCAAAGAAGGGAAATTTAGACAAAATTACATTACTAATTTGTTAAATTTTTTAAATGTAAACCCTATGAAAGAAATATCATCAAATAATTACGTTAATACCCATTAATTTATGTATAATTGTCATAGAAAACATCCATGGTATGTTTGTAGATCACATATATGAAATAGGTGGTGAACATGGATTATGTGTCACAAAACAATGTGATATGATAAAACTATTACCTTAAGCCTTGAATTTTTTCATAAAAACTCATACATATTGTGTAATAAATAAATGTTTATCATAAATATATCATATAACAGTATTAATATATTTAATAAGATATATTAATTGATTATGACTTTATATTACTCGTTTATTAATAATTTCATGTTAACATTATGTTTTAGGTAATATCCGTGTTGTTTTTCATATATGTTTTGACTTTTATTTCGTGATACTCTTAATTAGATTATGATTTACTTAATAAAATAATGTAAAACATGAAAAAAAATTATCATATATATTCCGTATGTATTTATTTATAATAATATCGATAATATAGAAATATGAAATGGCATACACTATTTATAGAGATGGTAGGTCATACGTATACATGAAGGTTGTTTTCATTTTATTTTCATATTAAAGTTATGAATGTAGATTATATATATATATTATTATTATTAAATTATCATTATCATTCCATATATATCATATAAGTTCATTAAACTCATCTGAAATACATTCCATGTAAAGTGTGAACGAATCACATTACTTTGAGGAGGTGGTAGTTCACACATCCATAAAATGAAATTATCGTGGTTACAAAAAATGGAAATAATGATGTTATGTGTTATATAATAATTAGAAAAGAATAAATATATAATTATAAACATATATATCATATAAAATTATATTTTCCATCATAATTCCCAATTATGAATGGTGGTAAAGGAAGAACGAAAAACATCATTTCATGAGCAGGTGTTCGACATAAACTAGAATAATAAGCTCATAACACATTATAAGGAAGTGTGTTAGTGTAGTTAGAAATGTTAGCATAAAAAAATATAATTATATTTATAATAATTAGGTTATTATATATTCATTGAATAAAAATATTTTATGGGGTGGATAATGAATGTAAAACAAAAGATATTGGGGAGGGATGCTACCACTTCTTTGGGTATCTCCTTTTTGTTTTCACAAAAGTGATTTCGTGGATGTATTTATGCCAAAATTAAGGATAATATAATAAATTAGGGTATTTTTGTATCTTATTTGAGTTTGTTTTAGGACAGAAAAAGGGATTCAGAGGCATGAATAAGATGGATGGGTGAGTGCCTTTTTATAATGGAGGACGAGTGGAATTCGTTTAAATTTTCGAAAAGGGAATTAATCCCACGTATTTACTAAGTAAAGTGGCTCCAAAAATAGAAAAATTCTAAAAAGTTTTTGTAGGGTTGAAATATGAACAGGAAAATGATTTTTGAAAAGTTTCTAGGTCAGTTTAGCCCTTAAGTATAAGGTATAGTCCCTTGTAATGATAATTTCCCGCTTAAAAGTTGTAATTAATTTTAATTGCATTAACTAATAATTAAAAATTATGATTATTAAAAATATGGAATCCATTTTACAAATCTTACAATCACATAAGTAGTAGAAATTATTTTAAAATTAATGTTGTACGCATTATGACAATGTAGGATTATATTGTAAAAAATGCTCAAAATATTGATATGTATTTATATGTATTTCCAAAGTGAAATTGATACCAATTACATAAATTGGTTAGATTTATTTTTTATTGATGTTATTTTAATTTAAAACCAATTATTAATATATTTTTACCTAATAAATAAATTCCACAAAAATGATGTTTTGAAATTCAATTTATTATTTTTCATTATAAATCAAAAAATGAATCTTCACAGAAAATACAAAAAAAAATCAACCTAACCTAATCTTTATATTCCTATTCCAAAAAAAGATTATTTTTACATGTAAAATTTATAAAAGTCACAAAATTTATATATAAAATAGGTTCTCCATTAATATCTGGTATACATTCTTTTAGAAAAAATATTTTTTTATGGGTAATATTGGGCATGTTCATTACTTATGCCAAAAAAATAATGTAGATGAATATAAAAAATATTTTATTGAATATATATATATATATCGTTATTATCTTATACTAATATCAATTAATTTAATTTATTAGGATAAAATTCATTTGGGAGCATAGAAATAGTTTTTATAAAAATGTTCCATTTATATCCAATTGGTTCTTATATTCATTTCTAATTAATTAGTAACCAATGAATTAAATAATGTATTTTCATAAGTTTTTTAATTCTATTAATAACTACCAATTTAATGACTAGGATATATATTATAATATTAAATTATAATGTTATTAATAAAATATTATTTATCAGAAAAGGCAGTATTTCATGTTAGTAGATACATAATGGAAATAAATCTTATGTGTAATGTAAGCTAACATCTATGTTCCCTATACATAAAGATAAACTTTTTGTTGCTTGTTGTGCATGATTAACTTGGTGTTTCATATAACACAATCCAAATTAGTTCTTTAACATAACAAAACATTTTTTTGTTTTGTGTGAAATGTTAATTATCAAAAAATTAAATTAATTATATAATAATAATTCAAAAAAAATTGTGTGTTACATTCTACCCCTTTGAAATGAATTTCACCCCAAAAATTAACCTAGGTTACCAAAGGTTTAATACTTGAATGCTCGTTTCATAAAACCCACATATTAAAAATGAATACCAAATCTTTCTTGAAAAAGGTAAAGTTGGAACTGAAATGGTTACCAAAGGGAACCCATAATAAGGTTCCCACATGGGTTATAATTGGTGTAAAGTGAATAAATGAACATGGAAGATAAATATAACTACCATGTTATGAATGAGGGTGATAGACAAAATGGATAATAGAAAGTTAACAGTCACAAATCCATAAATCTTTAATGATTTATGGTACTATTTGATTCATCATAAATGAAGGTACTAGGATAAAAATTTTGGTTTAAATATTGTTTTTTTAATGTTGAATAATTTTCAAGAAAATATATGCTTACCTAATTTCCATAAAACCTTACCCTTTGTATTGCCTTGTTCAAATACCACATCATCTCTACCCTCTAAAAAATTAATTATAATTTTTCATTCATGAAAAATTAACTAATTATGATATCCATGAATATATAGATGGGTCATTTCATATGATTTTATCAAGAAAAGGTTTCCACAAGTTATCCAATATGCATAAATCCTCATATGGTGAGATAATACATTAATCTCTAAAACCTTATTTGAATTTTATCATAAACCATTCCATAAACAATTGACATTATAACCCTTCCACAAAGATAAAAATCTAAGAATTTGGAAGGAATTTCAGGAAATCATCTTAACATTGATCCCCACAGATCAAAATTTATCTGTTGGTTTTTACATTCCAAGCATGTGGATACCGTTATTGTTTATTCTCCTGAAACTTGGTAAAACTCAGAATTACCATAAATCCATTTGGAAAACATGAATGCTTCCTTATTATAATGATTACTATATATATTACATACACACAATAATGTTGTAAACTTCATCAATTATATCATAAACCACATTGTAGGTTCCATGCATAATGGATGTGTACAACGGGCGATGCACAACTTTTATTTTTTCCATAATAAATGATCAATCTGAGATCTATATGATGATGAAGGTCGTGATCCATTGAACTATTTCAATGAAATAGAAAAATAATAATTTCACCATAACATAGAGATATGGATCAACAGATATTTTTTATAGTAAATTTAATTATATGAAGAATTACCTCTCAGGAATTCTTTCTTCATTGATCTTTCGGTTGATAGATCTATAGTGCATCATTGTTGTATTGTGGAAACCAAGTGTAAATTTCCTCTAGCAGTGATCCACACATGTTCTATAAATCTATAAATTTTTCTGAAGGATTCTTTAGGTAGTATCATAGATGATCATTTCACTTCAGTCTTCTACCATGATCTCCCCAAGAATCGCTTTGAAATAATTCTCCTTGATACGGTGGAGGAAGCATTCTTTCCATTCTTGGGAGCATTCTTGGGGAAGGGATCTCCCATGGCTTGAGAGGATTCTCCTTTAATAATTATTCCCAACTAAATAGTATAATGTATAAATAATATAATTGGGTATTTATATTTCTAGGGTTAAAATAAAATAATTGCACAAGGGCCCTTATTGTTATTTAATCCTAGAAAAACCCCATGTCAAATTCTAATAGTAACATTATAATTTTATGAAATGATGTTTAAATGATAATTATAATTAAATAATACTAAATATTATAATTTTCTCATCATACCATTAAATTCAGTCCACCAATTATCCACAATATTTATTAGACCGTGAATAATTTCTATTTGTTTATTTAATAAATATCATTGCATTATTTTCCAATAAATGAATAAATATTATATTTACTAAGAAAAAAATAAATATTAATATGTGATCAAGAATACATGAATAATTTTTCAATAATATTTGTGAACAGTACTTATTCAAACTGTTAAATAATAAATATTTATATATTATTTAATTGAGATTCTTGATACACTTTGTGTGTGGCCCTCTAGGCCTCTTTCTTAGTGGAATTAGGAAAAATCGCCTAAAGTCCAAGTATAGCTTCTAGAAACGCACCTAGGCACCCATAGATAAATAATTTAATGCAACAACTACATGTCACCTCATACTAATTTTTACCGTTTAATATAATAACTTTATCACAAATATCTCAAATTGAGAAGGTTTCTTAGTAGTGTCATCAACCTATATGCTCGATATATCATTTTTTTGAATTTCTAGAAATATAAATTTCTTATTTAATAATAAGGCCATGGATTAATTTATACCATATCATTACCATCAAACAGGATGAGATATTAACTTCTGTTAATGAACATAAGGTATAAATACTTTTCTCTATTATTCATTAATGCAATATTACTCATGACGCAAACAACATATCCTAATTTACTGTGAACATTTTTCATTACAGTTTTCATTAATACATCTAAGTGTGTGACTCAAAATATTTATTAATAATAAACATAATGTCTAAGGACTAATATACATGTACACAAATAAGAACATTCAATTACACATATAAAATTAGATTACCTAATGGTGGGCCTCATTATCATAATAACCATAATGAACATTACTAAGGGTGTACAACTTGAGAAGGTGCCTCAATATCCTATCCGTCTTCACCCATAAAATCTTGTATCATTTTTTTCCCTCAAATTATATCATTTAGCTATAGAACATATATTAAATATTAGCTTTTAAACACATTTGGATTCTCATGATACCGTGGAACTGGTTTGACCTTTCTGTATAAAAACTACTCTTATAACATTATCACAAACTAAAAAATGTATAAGAACAATTGTGATTTGATAATGAGTTTATTAATTTTCAAAACCATTAATAAAAGTTATCATAAACTACAACAAATTTGGTTCTAGGGAAACAACTCCAACAGACTCCCACATGCACTAGAGCCTACTACTAATAAACTTCAGTTATCTAGCTTTTACATGATACTCATGCTTCTATTGGGATGGGAATTTAGTCAAGGGGTGTTATACATTCTCTTCGGTCAGTACTATGCTCACTACTACATCACCCCTATAATATAAATACCTAAGAATGTGATACTTTTATAGTATCTTCTTGGTATACTGGTGTGACCTTGGCTCTTTCTCAAGAGCCACTGTGACAGTATTATCATAATACAATGAGATAGGGTCATTACTTATAGGTACCACATCATGCTCATGTACAATGTTATAATCCAAATGGATTACTTGGCTGCATTAGAAGATGCTATATACTGGAAATCTACTATAGAATCAGTGAGAACTGGCTGTATTGATCTCTTCCAGCTCCCAACTCTTCTGTTGAGAAAGAAAACATATCCTGAATTTGACTATAGATCAATTTGATCTATCTAAAAACCATCATTAGCATACCCTCTAATAAAATACTTCTCGAATCCTCTATACTCCAGGAACATATCCTTAGTTTTTCTCAGATACAAAATGATAGTCTTAACAGTAGTCCAATGTTGTTCTCCTGGATCTACTTGATATCTTATTACCATGCTCAATGCATAGGCAACATCAAGTCTAGTACCTAACATGAAATAAATTATTGATCTTATCATTGAAGTGTTTTGGATGTTACTTAGTCTCCATTTCTCATGATTTTTCGACTGATACATTTTTCTTATAAATATGTAAACCATGTGACACTGGAACCAATCATCTTGGATTGTTCCATACAAAATCTCTTTAGTATCTGGTGAATATATTTACATTGAATTTGTCTAAGGATCCTCTTAGATCAATCATGAATGATCATGATCCCTATAATATATGTTGGTTCCCCTAAGTCCTCCAAGGCGAAGTACTAGCTTAACTAATCTTTAACAGATTGTAAGATTGGTATATCTTTTCCAATAAGTAATATGTCATCAACAAATACTACTAGGATAACTACCACATTCCCATTAAACATTTTATAATCACATGACTCTTATTCATTCATAATGAAACTAAATTCAATTATGGATTCATCGAATTGAATGTTCCCTAACCCAGATGCTTTATTCAATCGATTAATAGATCTCTACAACTTGTAAATCGTTTTTGCATCACATAGATTCACAAAACCATTTGGTTGTGTCATATAGACATCAGGATGACGTTTCCAGTTCTGGAATGCTATTTTTACATCCATCATCCAAATATCATATTTCAGGTAAGATACTATAGAAAGTATTATTCTTATGGATTTAAACATGGAAGCTTTGGAAAAAGTTTCATAGTAGTAAATTACTTAACACTGTTAAAAACTATTATCCACTAGCCATTATTGATAAGTAAATACATTACATTCCATGTCCAGTTTCTTCTTGAAAACCAATTTTCATCTGACAGGCTTTACAACAACTGACACGTTGAACAGAACCCTAAAATGGTTATGACACCTGGAATCCATCTTTAATTAATTGTTTCTATCCATGTTTTGGCTTCGTATCTCTATACCTCGTCCTTATACGAGATAGATTCATCATTGAACAACAATAATGAGTCAAAAGCCTCAGTGAATAGAAACCCATATATCTATGGTTCCCTTACCACTCATACACTTAAACATAGTACTTGTGTTTTTGTAACTACTTCTTCCATGGGGAAGTATGGAACTTTTTCCCTTTACCAACTACTTTGTATCTTAAGCATCATCATCACCGAAGTTAATATTGCTTCCAATGTCCATTTTAAGGTAGTGCTCCCCCCCAATAAATACGGATTTTCTAGAGACGATGAATGTTTTATCTGGGGGTTTGTATAGGTAGTATCCCATTATTCCCTTTATATTCCCAATAAAGATACACTTATTTCCCTGGGGTGCTAGTTTGTTGGCTGATAAGGCCTCCACAAATTCGTCACAATCCCATACATATGTCTACGATAAAATGTGTTTTTTCTACTCCATATCTCAAAGGGAATTCCATTTTATGATTTAGTTAGTACACAATCTAATTTGAATGCCATAGTTTGTAATGAATATCCCCAAAATGATAATGTATGATCTGCATAAATCCTTATCTACCTTACCATATACAGTAAAGATTGGTTCCTCCATTCACTAACACTATTCAACTGAGGTGTATAAGGTGGGGTGAGTTGAGAAAAAAATCCCAAACTCTCATAGAAATTTGATGAACATCTGGTTAAGATATTCAACACCTAGATCCAACTAAAGATTCTTTATCTTCTTACCCTGATTATTGTCTAATTCATTATTGAATTCCTTGATTTTCTCAAAGGACTCATACTTATAATACATCATGCAGATATAGCCATATCTAATTAATTCATCAGTAATATTTATGAAGTAAGCATATAAAACTATATATTCTACTGGAAATGGTCCACACACATCAATGTGTAAAAATACTTGATGTTTTTTAGACATTTATACCTTTCCAAAAAATGGTGCTTTGGTTATTTTCCATGTAAACAACAATGACATCTATTTAGTGTCTTTATCTTGGAAGAGACTAAATAACCTATTGGAACCATGGTTATTCTTTTCTTGAAAAGGAGCATGGTTTGTGTTTATTGTCAATCCCTTAATGGACGATTAGGGGTGTTGCAAGGAAAGGGATCATACAGGTTAAGCAATAATCAGTTTTGAAGGTGACATCATTTCCCAGTGTTTGCCAAATTTTTGGGTTCCCAAATGTGGAGAATGATAAGCATTGTGAAAAGTGGATCTTTTTGAAGTCCATATGAAAATATGGAAATGGAATGAGTTTCACAAAGATTGGTTTCATGATGTGGATTTCTCATAGAATAGAATATTTGATGTGGTGTGCTCTACGATTACGAAACATTTATATTTGAGTTTCACAAAAGGTATTTTTTTTGAATCAACACTTTATTTTTATGGAAAAGGCATGGATTTCGTGAAGACTGGAATGATAATTTTGAAGAAATGAAGAATCACAATTTGAGACGGTGTTTCATTGCGATTACGATGAGCATTGTGGACATTGATAGGAAGGGGCATTGTGGTGGTTCATTGTAGTGATGCAAAGGCAATGACGGAGATCTCTGCGGTTACGACGAGCTCTATGAACCGGAAATTTTAGTGGAGATTTGAGAGATGGAGGAAGTTCTGTGAGGACATTTTGACCGATCCAGATTTTGTGCCTGAATATATGGAGCTCTATGATCGATGTGCCTATAAATAAGAGGCCACCCCTCTTCATTCTGGATGAATTTTGAGAGATAAAATTCATGTTCGTAGTGACTTTGTTAAGTAAGGGGTGCTCCGCAAAGTAGGTTTTCATAAGGGAGCTTGTTCTTCGCGACAAGAATTACAACGTCCTAAATAAGGATTTTACTCTTAAAGAATATGAGGTTTGAGAAGATAGGGGTTCCGCGTTGTCTTAGTGAACTTTGTCAGGATGGTTTCTCTATGAGGTAGTGATCATCGTGAAGGGTTGTGCACTACGAGGCAGTGAACTTCGCGACGTTTATTGTTCTACGAGGCAGTGAGCTTCGAGAAGGGTTGTGTACCGTGAAGCCATGAGCTTCACAAAGGGTTTATCATTGTGAAGGGGAATTGTGAAGGGTTGTTTTTTATTATCAGTGCTGAGTGGTTATGGATTATAGTGATCATCTACTCATTTCCATGATGAAAGTAGCATATCGTGTTGGATAGAGAGAAAGACCAAAATTCCAATCTATTGAAGTGACCTTCAAGTCGATAAACTAAGTTAGACATCTCTCATGGTAGTAAGCTAGTGGGAGTTTACCGAAGTGTTCTGAGGGAAGTGGTCAGTCATCCCTGAACATTTTTAAGGGATGTTTTCCTGGCATAGAGTGTCTGTGACCAAACTCTTGTACTTAACAACTGGTAAAGATTATTGGATTTAGGTATGAACTAAACCCTACCATCGTATGCTCCTTGGACGTAGCCGTTTGCGGTGAACCAAGTAAATTTTTTGTGTCATCTCCAAACTTTATTTTTTCTTATAGATTTAACAGGTTCCTACCTATGTGGGAACAAGATCCACAACATTAAGAAGAAAAATTTTACACCCTGATTAATCCCTCCCCTCTAAGGGGGTTCTGAGGTCCTTCATAACCATCTTGACATAGATTTATCAAGCACTTCTCATTTACATGACCATGACGGTGATGCTAAATCTAGGTGTTATATGATTAATTTTAAATTGATTACTTATCATTTTAAAAAACATTGTTCTCATAATTTAATACATATAGACCATTATTTAAATAATTCATACCATAACATATGTAGTCCTTATAAAAGAAAAAAAATTTATTTATAAACATATAAATAAACCATTATGTATCTAAACATGATACATGAATTTTGTTTTTATTTTGTAAATTTTGGTAGATAATAAGAATATCATATAACCAAAATCATTCACATAGGCAATGAAATGTGATACTCACCAATGGAAAGCACATCCATCCTTGCACCATTGGCAGCTTCTAGATCCAACTCTCATATGGAAATTTTCTATAAAACACTTTCTTTTGGTATTCAGATATATAAGTGAGTGACACAAGATATATCTAATACTAAATATGTAGATATGTAATGATTTCACATAATAATGAACACACCATTAACATCCCTTAGATTATGGGTGCAGTTCCTCTTCTAGTGGCCTAGCTTGACTCATTAAGAAATAAACTACCTCCTTTTCCATACCTTGCCTCTAGATATTCTTCTTCTTGTTATGATGGTTCTTTGGATATTTAGACTATTTATACATCTTTAGCCTCTTTTCATTGTCATTCCTCTTCTTATTCACTATAAGGACTGTAGTTTTATTACTCCCCATGCCCTTATCCACTTGGTGTATTAAATGAAGATGTTTTGAAAGTCTCTTCATATTATTTATCATATTATAATTCATAGTAAATCTAGATATGGTCATGGTATGTTATGAAAATATAAGATCTTTATGCAACTCAACAAGGAATTTAATCCCTAATCAATCCAGGAATTTAATATTGCCAATAATCTTGACTACATGAGGCCCTGTTGGCACAAAATATCTTATCTTAGTGGAAAACAATGCATTGGGTATTTGATACATCTATTGTTTCACCTTATCTTGATAGACATACTGAAGGTGATACATCAAGCTATATTCCTACATTTCCACATGTTGCTTTAAAATATCATTGGACATGGATGATATCATGAAACACTAAACAACTTTAGCATCATTTAGATGTTTCCCATAGAGTGATAGTTCTTCATCATTGCCTAATTTCCAAGAACAACTCATAAAGGTTCTTTAATCACAAATAATTTCCTTTCATGGTGAAGGATGACACATAAATTCCTCTTCCATTCTTAGAAATACATGTCGGTGAGAATGTTTTCCATCTCATGTATCAATCACAATTACATGTTTGATGTCATTTTATTTCTATTTGTACTAGTAAGATAAGCCATGATTTAGTACATTATCTAATAAATTTAGACAAATTAATAAATATTATATTTATTAATATCCAACTATTTAATTGAAACCCAAAATCCCTCACCATTTGATTCAGAATATTTTGTTTCTTGGGCATTAAAGTGGAAAGGATTTATAATCCCCTTCTCATTACCCCAAATTTGGTCGGTCAAGCAACTCTAATAGTTTTAGGATGGGATTCAAAATACCAACTCCATTAACTCAGAGTTCCTTGATCTATTGCTTTGACTCCCCAATCCAAAAATCTTTATTTGGTTTTCCTAAACCTTTTCTTCTCAGTTGCACCATGTCATGCTTTAGCCATAAACCCTTGATTTGAACCAAGTAATGTCAACCCAAAATGAAATGTCAGAATTCCCTGATAATTGAAAGAACCTAAACATTGGTTGTTCAAGCACTTTGACTATGGATCAATTCTATCCGAGGTAATGGAAGGCTATACCAATATAATATTTTATTAAGGTATTTTATACATTATGCGTATTTTTCAAATTATTATCATTATCACATGATTCTTAATATTTAGAGGGATTACTTACATGACTAACTATGTATTTAGATAATATTTACGAATAAGCCTAATTATTATTATTCCATCTTACAAGCTTTTTAATTCAGATTTTATGTGATCAAGATGAAACATCCATAATAAATAACCAAGAAACTGAAAAAATAAAATGATGGTCATGATCATGAGCATATATTAATGTTTAGTTTATCAAGCTATTGATAAACTAACCACTGACCTAGTGGAGAAACACCTTGAACCAGTTGAGGATCAGATTTACAAATTTTTATATGTCAACATTTGTACTGTTGTGGATTGGTTTCTCCTTGTCTCTAAACATAAACTACCTCAACTAGCTTGGGAGATCCATCCATTACATATTCCTTTTACTCACATGCATGTGAGGGTGGAAATGGTATTACATTAAAGAAACCATGGGAATTCATGCCCTATATATAATGAGGAGAGAATGAATGGATGAAAATAATTTAATTGAATAATAAATTAAATAAAACAAATAAAATACCAATGTTATAGTGTAGCTCATTATCATCCACATGAATTCAGCATATTAAGAATATAATAAAACTAGCATTCAAATATTTAATCATTCTAATTTTAGATAAATCACACTTGAATCGATTAATTATTATCTCTAATTAATCAATCCTTTATCTTAATATTTATCTGTATTTAATTGTGATTCTTATCCATTATAATTTTAAAAAAATGAAACTAATTAATTTAAAATTAACCTTCAATATAAATTTACATCAGAGGAAACACAAAGAATACTTTTCCAAATATATCCAACATGTATTATACTCATATACTATTTTATACCTGTGACATATGGAATACAAAAATTATTACATACTTTGATAATGGTTAATTCATGGATGATTACATGAATTACCTAATTTTTTGGTCATGTGTTATGCTTCAATGCACAAAGAGTAACAACTTGTAATATGACTCACACATGATATGAAGATCTTGAAAATTAAACTTATATTAATTAAAAAATTATATATTTATTTCTATTAAAACATATCACATGACATGTCCTATCCTTATGATCACACAAAGGTACATGTCTCATGGTTTTCATAGTAAAATAAATAAATGTTAAATATATATAACAGGGTATAAGTAAACATCATATAGATCTGATCAAAACAGAATTTACACCTCTCACCATCTATCTAGGAAAGATTCCTAGGGACTCGGCATGTAGTACGTGCCTTGGAAAATTTGGAGTACACAATGTGTCTAATGGCCCAGACGCCCTGTTGATTCTGTGTTACACGATCACCCATAGGGTAGGCTATGTATTGAATATATGGTCCATATTTGATTCAAAGGGACCACATGTTGTGTCCCATGGGAAAAACAATGTGTATTCTGGTTGATCATGTGTCAATCTTTCCTGGTCAACACACATTGTGTGAATTAACTACACCACATATCATTAATGCGAACAGGTTGATTAATTTCAAAATTAACTCCTGGTGCACTGAACACAACTACAAAAAATGTAACTATATTTACATGAAATATACTACAATGTTATCCATGAATAACCCTTAGCTCCTCTAGATGAGTTCCTTAATTTTGTTTTAAACAGAAAAAGTACACTTCTCGATTATATATATGAGAAAAAAATGAGGAATTAGTAGATATCACAATTCAAATTAAAATAAATATTAAAAATTAATTGAAAAACTAAATTATAAATGAGTTAATCACCAAAAATCATAAATAAATATAAATAATTAATTTCCCACTCTAATACCATTTGTATGTTCAGGGTGTTGTGGAAGTGTGGGATGGACAGTCCCCAACATTATTTTTTTAATAAATAAATGTTCAATCAAGGATTTGTATGACAATGAATTTTTTGATTCGTGAAATTGAGTCAATGAAATAGAAAAATAAGAATTAATCCCAAACGGAGAGGGATGGATCAACAAATATTGTTTATTATTAATTTAATTAGATAATGAATTCTTTCTAAGGAATTCTTTCTTCGTTGATGTGTCCAGTGATAGATATGTGGTGCACCATCATTGCGGTGTAGAAACCATATGTATATTTCCCCAAGAGGTGATCCACATGTGTTCTAGAAATATCCATATGTCATCATAGGAGTCTTCGGGTGCTAGAATGGAATATCCTTCCGCTTTCTTCATCCACATTGATTGCCTCAAGAAATTAATCTAAAGTTTTATTGTAAGAATCATGTTCTCATATGAGGTACAAATCCTTTAATTTAATTTTTAATGTTTCTATGGTCATATGTATGTACCCATTTTGATCACGAGTGTTTTGGAGGTATCTGAGGCTCATTTGGAGTCTGGGGATATTTTCTATTGGTGTTTTAGACCTTGCACATAGTTAGGAGAAAACATGCGAGGTATGCTACATGGTGAGGATAACTGTGCGAGGGGAGGAAGTAACAGGTCAATGACATTGTGGAATGTCTGAAAAGTAGTAGAATTTGGATATAGAGTGGTCGAAAAGTTACCATATAGTTACTCAGACCATTTGGGGGTAACTATGAGAGCCCCATAGTCACTAGTAGTGAATGTTCAAATCAATATACGATAATTCAAACTGTGTGAATTAATCGTGTGTCCATGTCTAGAACGGAAAATGATCAATTTTACCTCAAAATGTTTTAAATCCAATTCACTTTTTCCTACTCCCATTCACACATCACTAAGGCCACTTGTGGGAGATCCCCTTTGAGGAACCTAACCTAGGATATTATCTTGAATCTCTATATGTTATCTGTATCTAGTGTCATTCATTTCCTTTTATTCACAATGGTAATGCATCGATTCCTTATTAGCGATATTTGATTTTTTTTCTTATCTATTTATCTATTTGGGTTTAGGATCTTATGCACTAATATCATGTTCATCATTAATTGTTTTTATTTCTCTCAATCCAAGGTTAATTAGATCCTGATACTAGATGAGAAATCTAAAATGGGGCTAAGGTAGGTGTTATGGTGATTTTCATTGAATTTCGAGATTATTTTATATGTTGAAGTCTGGAACACCCATTTTTGGGGGTTTTCCATGACATGATAACCATGCCTGATGCTACCTATTTTAATGTAGGTAATTTATTAAGTATTTAAAATCATTTTTAAGGTGGTTTAATTGGATTAAGGGCCACCCCATTGGGGAGTTCCCGTTTTGACCACTTTATGGCCATTTGGGATAGGATACCTATGTGGTATGCCTTGAATCTCTTTGTGGGGTTTTTAAAATGAATTTTGTATTTAATTAGATTGTACAATGATATTAGATGGATTACTTTTTGGTTGGGGGTGGTTGACTTCCCCCCTTGACCCATGCTTGTTCATATGCTTGATAAATCATGTTTGGATTGATTAGTTCAAACTAAGAACCTACCCACATGAGTTTGGTTATGTTAATGTCTTGTAATGGATTATGCTGCATAATAGGTTTGTGATATTAATCATGTCCATGTGAGAAATTATAGGCCAACCCTTTGAATTTGGCCCAAGTTGAGACACCCTTCCTGGTAAAATGAATATTATATGCTTTTTCTATTGATCGTAGCATGTCTAATGAAAATTATAAATGAAGCTGTTATGGTTAAATGGTAAATAGAATTGGGTGGACCATGGTTTTTAAGGTAATTCCATGGATGGGATTATATGTCTATTTTATGATGGTCCCTAGAGTGAACCTTGGATTCTCTAGAATGCCTTGTATGGGATAAATGGTTTTGTAAATTAATGTTAATCCACGAGTGAACCATAGACACCCTGAAAGGGATCACAGAGGCTATATAAATGCCGGGTAAATAATGGATCCTTATAAAATTCCATAGATCTCTTCAATATGTACTGTTTATGTCAAAAGTGGTTCTTGGTCTCCCTATAGGACGACCAAGGACCTATTTAGTGACAATGGTTATTCCACACCTAGAGTTATACCGGGATCCTTTATGAGGTTCTCCAGGGATGGGCTTGTAGGGTGTTGGTGACATTCACCTGGAGTGATACTAGAATTCCACCTTATGAATTTCAAGGATGGGATGTAGGTTATTTGTATTTTTAATGTCTAATGATGCATCTTAAGAGCCAATGCAGAAGCTTGGTTTTTGTCACTTCCTATGCATTCCAAGAGGTATTCTAAGGAATATTTGGTGATTTATGATATATGGCGAATCATCACTCCAAATCCAGATCATGGGTATTCTAATGTTCAATGTAATTAAGAATTAAATTGTATTTAAATGGAAATCAGTGCATGTAGGAGTGTTTAAATTTGATTACATCAAATCTTACTATTTTCACTATTATTCATTGCCTCTTATATATATCCACTGAAATATTAGCATGAAACATAGGAGGTTTCCTACTGGGACATAGTATCACACTATGAATGGGTCATGATTTGGGCCAAATTAAATTATATGATTGAAGGTATCAAAAAGGGAAAGTGCCCTTCTACAGGTAGTTGATATGCTTCTTAAGAGCAGGAGATAATGGGACCAAGTAGAGGCTTGCGATGCTTCTGATATATTTTTTCTTTATTATACGTTTCATAATTGTATTGTATATGACTAAAGTGTAACCTATTTTGGTTGTTTTATGGATGATTTAGTATGTATCATTATCTGTTGTATGATATGACTCATGGTTATTTTTTTATGTGTCTTCGGAAGATTACTTCTATTGTATAGAATTACCTCTTCTGCTATTGTATGTTATTCATATATGTTACAATATGGTAATGAGGTAATAGTATCCCCACAATCATACCTAGGCCCTCACTACTAGTCAGAAACCTCTGGAATTCATAGAGATATAATTGAGGCAATGTGGAAAACCAGGCCTAGAGCACTATTATGTGGCATCTAATCTTGGGATGTAACAATGTGTTATTAGAGGGATTTTAGGGGTTTATTTACTATTTTGGTGACAATGGAAGGAGATGTAAATGAAATGGGATTTGGTAATAATTTGTGCCTGGGTGTAGCTACCATATAGGGAAAATCCAAATTGTCTTGAATTGAATTGTGATTTTGAATTTTGGGTTGTTATAGTTGATTTAATTCCTCCATTAGGTGAAACACTTGTATGGTTTTTTAATTTGTAATACTATTGTAGATCAATTCGATTGAAATTATGTGAGATGAGGGTATTCCACCTCATGCATCATATATTCACTTGTTAGAATCACATGCCATGCATTGTTGTCATGCCATCTAGGAGAATTGCAGATTACATGCTATTTTTATGGGATCCTTGGTAGATATTCCTACTATTGTGATAGGTGTATTTTTACATGATACGATTTGAATTGGATGGATTCCATTCTTTATTCCTTGATGGGTATGGGCCCTCTCAGATTGGAATTTTGTGGACCATGTTTCACCTTTATATTAAAATGTGCTACTATGTTCTATACTTAAATACCACGATTTGATTCGTGGGGTGTATGGACCCCTGTGGGTTGGAATTTGGTATACCATTGGTTACCATTTAAGAAAAGAATGTGATAATCTTGAATTGAGTGCTAATTATAGTTTTGAATGTGGAATCAAATTAATATGTGGAATTAATGTGAAAGGAAAGTGAACTGATACTGATTTTGGTAGATAACTTAACCAGACCTGACCATATTAGTGGGATTTCATTGGTGATTCTTGTTTTGTTAAACCTAGAACAGACTGATGAGGTTGGTAATGAGGTGAGTTCATAGAGGAAGGTTTTGACCTATCTTGTTTCATTATGTGCTTTTGAGCTATGACTAGTTTTTGATATAAGAATAAGGTTTGTTCATGACCTTGTATAATCATGCCACCATGATTACCTCCAACAATATTCCAAGAGGGTGGTGACTATCATACCCCATAGATGATAGTACTTGGGATACCAATTGATCCTCTAGTGGTTTGAGTTGCGGTACAAGCTATCATACCTGATGTAGGTGTCGATGCACAATTCCATGAATGCTTTATTTGGGTCATGAAAACCCTTAATGGATCACTGAAACCTTCCAAATATATGGACAAGAGGATTTGGGTGTTCCAGTAGTAGTATTCACCCGTGTTTTTTGGGGATGGTGGACCATAGGCTATAGAGTCATGGATAGAAGTTGTGGTGTCAATATTTTTTCATTTTGAGACTCCTCTAGAGATTACCACAAAGCTCGCAACTTATATGCTATGTAAATATGCAAAGATATGGTGGGATGTGACTACTCAGATAGAGCATCATGAAGATAAGACTTGTGAAGATTTCTAGACAATCTTTTAGGACTACTAATATCTTGAGACACTAATGGCTGATAAAGCCTATAAGTTTATGCATCTGAAGCATGAAGCTTTATTAGTGATGGAATATTCAACCAATTTTACTAGGCTCCAGCAGTTAGAACCTATAGTGATGGGTGGTGATTTATCAAAGGCAATGAAATTTGGGGATGGCCTCTGGAGTTACATCTTATCGTAGGTGAATGTCTTCAGGATGACTAATATTTTTTCTATAGTGAATCTGGCACTGATCAGAGATCGAAACATGATAGAATTTAGAGGTGCGAGAAAGGGTGGTATAGAACCTAGATAAAGTAATATCTCTACATACAATATGAATCATATTATGGAGCATCCTTATAGTGATATAAGCAATCAAAAAGTTTCTTTAGGTAGCTCGGTGAGGTGATACTAGTGCAGATGGATAAGTCATATGAAACCTCAAAATCTGTTAGAAGCATTTGAGTGAAGATCTTGTGGAAAGTTGAGTGATCTTTAGTAGTTCGGCATTATTATATAACTACCAGCTAGTGGGAGAGGGTATGAACCATATCCACATTTAGGAGTGGGGTCTGAAACTTCTCACTAGTCCGGGAACATGAATTCATCGGGTTGTTCAGGTCATGGTGTTAGTCAAGACCATGATAGATATACCCTAGGTTTATAGGGAGAGGTGGCTAGATCATCTCAAGGTACCTTGGTAGTGTCTTAGGGCTATGGTATTGTCCTGACTATTATAGTGAAATAGACCCAGCAGGAGAAGAATCCTGAACCCTCTTCTGTCATATTTGCTATTCTAATATCCTCTGTTTTGACTAATGCACTTTTAATATAGGGGATTCAGATAGTTTCATATATTTTCCCATTGTGGAGATCCTTGGGCTCTCTGTTTTTACATCTGATGATCTACTAATGCTAGAATCATTGTTAGTGATTAAAACAGTAGGTGTTCTATAGTGCAAGGAGTACCCCCTTTAGGTTGGTGGGGGTCACTTCCCATTGGACCCTTATGTATTAGAGATTATAGGTTTTTATTTCTTTATTAGGATGGAATGGTTGGTTTAATTCAAGTCTATTGTTTATTTCTATCACCACATGGTGAGTTTCACATCACTAGAGGGAGGATTGTTTATACATTAAGGTGAATGGTATTGCAAGGTGAACCAAGCTAGACCCTAGAATCATGGGTTGGGCGGGATGACAGCCCATATTATGTGTTTTTATCTGGATGACTAGGGAACATGACAGATGGATTTCCCTCCTATATCAGATCAATTTAGAGAAAAATTTCCATAAAACATTACAGGGTTACCTCTTATCATAGAGGTATTGTTTTCTGTGGATCATGTTCCAGGATATGCATCAGGATCCATTCCTCCTTAAAGGATGGCTACGAAGGAGATGAAAGATCTCAAGAGGCAGCTAGAGGATTTTGAGGCAAATGGTTTCATCTGAACTAGTACATATATATGTGGTTCTCTATTCCTTTTTTTTGAAAAAGGTATGAGGTATCCTCGAGCTATCCATGGATAATCAGTAATTGAACCATTTTACAGTTACAAACAGGTATCCTCTATCGCGAATAGATCATATCTTTGACCAGCTCAATGGAGATCATCTTTTCTCAATGATTGACCTAATATCAAGTTATCATAAGGATCATGTTAGATTATCATACATACCTCTCATATCCTTTTGGAGCATGTATGGTTTGTATGAGTATCTTTTTTTCTGTTTGGTCTCACGAACGCACCAATAGTTTTCATGTCATTGAAGAATCGTGTGTTCTATCCTTTTTTTGACTCGTTTGTTGTGGTTTTTAAGAAAGATATCTTAGTGTACTGTCACAACCGACACAACCATTCCAAACATATTAAGATCCTATTGAGTACAATGATAGAGTATCATTTATATTCAAATATCACAAAGTTCCACTTTTGGATGGATCATATTCACTTTTTGGGTCACATAATCTCAGATACATGAGAATTAGTGGACCCAGAGATGATGAGGGAAGTAGTTATCTAGGAGAATTAAAATAATGTCTTTTAGGTGGTAAGTTTATTATGGATTTAATGTTACTAAAGGAATTGAATACTTGTCTTCTCTCACATTGCAGCACCACTGACAAGCTTGACTACGAAAGATGTGAAGTATGCTTGGATAGATTCCTAAGAGATGAAATTTTAGGAGCCAAAAGGGATATTGACTTTATCGCTAATAAATATTTTTATAGAGCTAGTAAAGAGTTACACTATTTATTGTGACACATTAGGTATCGGGCTAGGATAAGTTCTTATGTAGGGAGAATGAGGCATTTCATATGGGTCTCTGTAGTTGAGGCCACAGGATAAGAATTACCTGACTCATGATCATGAGCTAGCTATGATTGTTCATTCTATATGTTGTTGGAGACATTACTTACTAGGAGAGTGTTTTGTGGTGTTCACAGTCCAAAAAATCCTCATCAATACATTTAAACAATGTGATCTGAATTTGTGATAGAAGAGTTTTGTGGATTACCTTCATTCATTCAAATTTGAGCTTTCAGGCATGCCTAGAAATGGTAATGCAGTGGCCGATGCATTGAGCTGGAGGACTCGGTTTCAAGTAGTGCAGTATACCAGTAGTGAGTGAAACCTTATGGTGTTGTTCTCTGTGTGGTATTTGGAGGTGCATAATAGTAAGGGAAATATGTTTATCTAATCTATAGAAGTTACCTATAAACTATTGGTTAGAGTATGTATGATTCAAATATCATATTCTGAAGTCCTAGTTCAATGGAAGAGTGAGGAATTTGAGCACCCTCGTCCTGGTTGGACCATAGGAGAGGATGATGTTCTGCAGTTATATGATCATGTATGTGTTTCATCAAACATATGTGAATAGATGATGTGGGATTTGAATTCTTTAGTTTGAGTAGTAAATCCTAGTTTCACCAAGCTGTATTAGGATTTACGTCATCGATATTAGTAGCCATGAATGAATAGAGTTGTAGCTGGTTTTTTCATGAGAAGTTCTACGAGTCAGTAGGCGAAGGCAGAACACCAACGACCAGATGGACTTTTACAATAGCTACCCATTATTAAGTGGAAATGGAATGTTGTAAATATGGATTTTTTGATGGGTTAAACGATTTCATCTCAAGGTAATGATGTCATTTGTCTTTTCATTGATATGCTCATGAAGGTTTCATATTTTGTACTGATCAAGGAATCCTCCAGTATTGATGATCTTGGGAATTTGTACATCTAAGAGATTGACCATTTTCATGTGATCCCACATTCAATCATTTTAGATAGGGATTCTTAGTTTACCTCCCATTTCCATAAAGTAGTAAAGAGGGTGTTAGGTACACATGTGATTTTGAGCACATCCTACAACCCTATGACAGTGTCAGAATGCACGATTTAGGTGATTATGGACCTGATATGAGCATGTTTCCTAGATTTTAGGGGTTCTTGGGAGACACACATACCCATGGTGGATTTCTCCTATAGTAATAACTTTTAGGATACTATTTATAGGTCTCCATATGAGGATTTGTATGGTAGGCCACGCCGATCACCCATGTTGGATAGACGTAGGAGAGGCAACTATTCTGGGACCTCGCCTTGTCCACGAGATCACTGTGCATGATTAGAAGATTTAGATGTGCATGGATACTATACAGTCTCATCAAAAATCATATGTTGATTTTTGTAGATGAACTCCAATGTTCAGGGTTGGTGATCGGGGTTTCCGATGTGTTTCACCAAGGTTGGGACACAAGAGGATTTAGAGACAGGGTAATCTTTCACTAAGATATTTTTGTTTGTTTATGAGTATAGAGAGGGTCATCCAAGTTTCCTATTGGTTATATTTACATTAGAGATACCAGGCTATGCAAGGCATCTTCCTTGTCTCTGATTTTTCAAGTTACTATTTAGACTTTTCTCTCAACTTTCATCATGAGGTGGTTGAGTTACAGGTCGATGCATCCTTTGAGGAGAATCCAATACGTATTGTGTATCATGGAATGATGGTCATCTGTGGTGGGTTTGTTCCATTAGTATGAGTTAAATGTTAGAATGTTTATGTATAGGATGAGACCTAGAAGAGGGAGACCAATGTTCTATTACAATGGTATGAGTTTCTCCTATGTACCTCTACACCAGACTTAAAAGGTAAATTCAGGGAGTAATTGCGTTAAGGGGAAAATTTTGTATGAATACAAGTTTTCATATAAATTCTGAATCCATTAATTTTAGTTTTAATGTTTTCATGGCCTTATGAATGTACCCATTTAGATCATGGGTGTTCTGGAGGTGTCTGGGGATTGTTCATAGTCCAACGATAGTTTTTAGGGGTTTTAGAGGCCTAGTAAGTTGTTAGGAAAAACCATGTGGTGTTGAACGTATGGTTAGGAGAAACCATATAGGGTAGGCATCATGGTTAGGATAACCATTTGAGGGGAGGTAGTAGATGATGCACAGTCTGGGGATACCATGCAGTAGAAGTCGCACGACCATGCAGAATGTCTGAGAAGTTTTATACTTTTTACAGAGAGTTGTCACATAGTTATGACATGGTTAGTAAAACTGTGTGGGGTAACTATGTGATCCACCTATTCACCATAATTGATCATTCAAATAGGTGAATAGTAAGTCAAACCGTGCACCTTAACCATGCACACCAGTCTATTAGAGAAAAATGACCAATTATTCCTAAAAAGTTTTAAACCCACTTGAAGTTTTCTTCCTCCCATTCAAACAACAACAAGGCTGCATGTGGGAGCTCCCCTCTGAGGAAGCTAACCTAGGTTTTTATCCCTGATCTCTATTCATTGTCTAGATTATGTATCATTCGTATCCTTTAACCCAAAACGATAATTCCTCAATTCCTTTTTTTCAATGTTCGGTTCTTCTACTTATAGATTTCGGAATTTGGATTTGGGCTCTAATGCCCAAATCTACCATTCTTCATCTTGTCATTAGATTTCACCTAATGCAGGGAAAATTAGAGCCTGATAATGAATAAAATATCATTCTTGGGACTAAGTTATGTGGTCTCATTCTTTTCATTGAATGTCTAGTTGATTACATTTGTCAGAGTTTTGTGCACAACTTTAGGTGGTATCTTCTAGACATGTAAATCATGTTTATTATAATCTATTATAATTTAGGTAATTAATTATATGTGTAAAATATTTTTTAATATTTTTTATCCTGATTAAGGGGGACCTGATGGGTGAGATCCCGTTTTGACCACTTTATGGACATTTTCACTAGGATACCGATGAGGTATTCCATGAATACTTTTTATGGGTTGTTTAAAATGAAATTTGTATTTAAGTAGAATATTCCATTATGTTAGATGTTTTAATTTTTTCTTAAGGTGTGGGATGGTTGACTTTACCCTTGAACCATGTTTATTAATATTATTGAAAAATCATTTTTGGACTATTTAGTTTCAACTGAGAACCTACCCACATGGGTTAAGTTACGTTAATTCAATGTAATGGTTTAGATTTCATAATATTATAGTGATATTAATCATGACCATTTTATAAATGATAGGCCAAGACTTTGAGGATTTTCCTAGTTGAGACACCATCAGTGGTAAAAGGAATATGATATGCTTTTGGTGTTATCTCAAGTATGTCTAATGAAATTGTTAAACAGGCCTGTTATGGTAAAATGGTAAATAACATTGGGTTGTTCATGGATTTTGATTGAATTAAATTGATGGGATTCTATTTCTAGTTTACCTTTTTTCGTTGAGTGATCGTTGGATTCTATGGATTTCATTAGATGTGATCACTGGGTTTGTAATTTAATGTGAAGCTATGAGTGAACCATGTATGACATGGACGGGCTCACAGAGGCTTTGTAAATTCCATGTGAATCCTGGATCCTTATAGGATTCTGTGGATAGAATAAAGAGTCAGGGGTTATGTCAAGAGTGATACTTTGGATCCCTATTGGACTTACATGGATGGCCTTAGGGACATATGTTATACCACACCGAGAGTGATACTCTGTTCCTTTAGGTGGTTCGATTGGGAAGAGCTTGTAGGGTGTTATTGGATTTTAAACTGGATTGATTCTTTAATACCACCTTAGGAATGACAAGGATAGGATTTAGGATATTTTTATATTTAATTTTTTATGATTTTTATACCAAGGAAATTCAAAATCTTGGTTTCGGTAATTTCTAATATGTTCCTAGATGGCCTTCTAAAGAGTTTTTGGTTACTACAACATGGGGAATCATCAGGCCTGGGAATAATATTGAGACGAATAACATTTATTGTAATTAAATTTTAAATTGAATGTAAATGAAAACATGTGCTTTTAGTACTGATTAATTTTGAGTACTTACTAGATTATATCTTTCACTATTATATACAAATTGTTATATATATCCACTAATATATAGGAACAAACATTGGGTGTTTTCCTACATTGATTTAGCTTCACAGCCTATTTGGGTCATGCTTTGGGCCCAAATAGATTATATGATTGTAGTTTATGAAAAGGGAAATCTCCCTATTTTATGTAGTTTGTATTATAATTAGGAGAAGGAGAGAATGGGTCCAATCCAAGGCTTTTTATGCTTCTATCATTCATTTATCTTTTGTGTACTTATTTTATTATATTGTATATCACTGTAGTGTAGCCTGTTTTGGCTCTTTTCTGGAACATGTATCTTGTAATATCTTCTATTGTATGATATGACTCATGGTTATTTTTATTATCCATATTCAACTATTTACTTCTATTTTATGGTATTACTTCTTCTGTTATTGTTTTTATTCCGATGTGTTACACTCTAATAATGAGGACATAGTCTCCCCACTAACACACCTAGGTCCCCACTTCTAGTCGGTAGCCTCTTCTAATTGGGGAGATTCGCTTGAGGCCATCTGGAAAATCAGGCTCAGAGAATTATCAGGTGGCATTTGGACCCATGACATTACATTTATACATTATCGGTGGAGAAAGATTACTCACCATTCTAGTGAACATTCATGGAGAACGGAGCTCTCTAGGCTTGAGAGTATTATCCATTAATCAGTGTACACAACCAAATAGGCTAATGAGAAAATAATATAATTGGATATTTATATTTCTTGGGTTAAAATAAAATATTTTTCAAGTTCCCTGGTTGTTATTTAATCCTAGAAAAACCCCATGTCAAATAGTAATAGTAAGATTATTATTTCTTCACACATGCTTAATCGTAAAATTAAAATTAAATATTATTTAATTAATTATTATTCAATATTATCATTTCTCCCAGACCATTATACTATGTCCTCCAATTCTTCTCAATATATACTGGGCCTTCATATTTCCTTTTTTTAAAAATAAATAACACTCATTATTCACAAATAAATAAATAAATGTTATAATTACAAAATAGAAAATAAATATTTATATGCGATCATGAATACCTGAATAATTATTTAATCAAATATGGGAAAAATATTTATTTGGCCGATTAAATAATAAATAATTATATATTATTTAACTGCGATTCTAGTAACACTTAGTGTGTGACTCCATGGGCTACTTTCTCAGTGGCACTAGGTGAGGCATCATAAAGATCAAATTTAGCATCTAGGAATTCACTAAGGAACCCATAGAGAAATAATTTAATGCTTTAAACACAAGTAACCTCATACAAATGATTACTGTGTAATATAATCCCTTCATCACAATATATCAAATCTAGCATGTTTCATGCTAGGGTCATCAACCTATGTTCTCGACATCTCTTTCATTGAATTTTCAGAAATAGAACATTCCTATAGAAAACCATGGCCATGGATTTATTTAGGTTATATCGTTTCCATCAAAGGGAATGAGATATTAACATTCTATATTGATCATAAGGGATAAATACTTTCTCACATTATTCATTAATGCAATATTACATGTGACGTACCCGACAAATAATACATCGATGTGAACATCTGTTGTTATGTTTTTCGTCAATAAATATAAGTGCACAACTCATAAAACTCATTAATAATTATAATAAAGTCTAGGAACCAATATACATGTTTTTAGATAGGAACGTCCAATAACCCATAGAAATGTTAATTTCTTATGGGTGGGTTTAGTTCTCATAATATCCGTAATGGACATTACCAAGTTCGTACACCTTGAAAAGGTGGCTAAAAGTCCTATAAGTCTCCACCACTGATAGCATGTATCATTTGTTTTCCTTAAATAATATCATCCATATATATAATATCTATTCAATAATTGTGTCATAACACTTCTAATTTCTCGTCATAAAAGAAAACTACTATGACCTTTTAGTGCAAGAGCTAATCGTAGGACGTTATCACATATTGTGTCACACAGAAGAACAATCATGATGTGATAGGGATTTTATTAATATTAATAAAAATTAATACATGTTATCATAAGTACAATGAAGTTGGTTCTAGGGCACCAACTCCAATACACATTTCAATAAGCCCTTAATTATTTCCAAGGCAATTAGTACTATTTGATTTACTTATTCATATCCAACATATATTTATCCAAACATCACTATCTCAATGTTAGTATCATATGAAGTGTTAACTTCCCTTACTAAAAAAAAATCCTTTACATTAAATAAATTTTATAGATCATCAGAATCATTCATCTTAATCATGTAAATCCTCAGTGAAAAACACAAACTAAATAATCCTTACATAAATCACCATTAAAAATTAGTGAATCCAAATACATAAATACTTCAATTACTATAATTAATTATTATTCATTAACATGTATACCTAATTCAATTACTTAATACCTCTTTCCTTTTGCATTTAATTTTTAGTCTCATCATCATCAGTAATATGACTATTACTCGTACCACCATAAAGATTGTCTTCAGGATAATTCAATATAGGACATTGAATTGCATAATTACCATCTATTCCACACTTAAATCATATAAATGTTCATGATTCCTAATTGAGTTTAATATTAAAATAAATTTCATTTATTGAACACTTTATTTTTTCTTTTCAATTACTATCATTGTGTCTTTATTTTTCATAATAAAAAAAACTTTTTATTCCACTAGGACATTAACTTCGGTGATACTTTCCACATTCACGACACAACAAAACCATAATCCTATTTCCTCCAAGGTCACCATTTCCCAAAATCTCAATGGTCTATTTTTTATCTTATTTGGTTTGTTTGGGAGTTTTTTAAGATAAAAATTTTAAATAATTTTTCGTTAAAACTGATTAGGAATGATCACAAAATCCTTCACTCTAATGGTTATCCCATTTCACCACTGATCATCAAATTTTCTATCACATTAATTATTAATGATGTTACTTTTTTTCACTATAATGACAAAAAATAGATTACATTGGGTGAGAAACACATATCAAAATCAAAACTCAAATAATAATGAAAATTTACTGATAGGATTCCTAAATAATGTCTCCTATTTCATTAATCTATGACACGTTATGTTTATCCAAGCTTATTCCTAGTCATATTCTACATAAATTATTCATGATTGTTTTTAATGTGTTATTGAATTCACAAATCATATCCCATGGGTGTGTCAAACCAGGTGTGACAAAAGGCTCATTTCCTCGTACTAGGTTAAGCTCAAGTCTGTCATGATACACTGATTTGGAGTTGTAACCCCTAGGTTCATCTATTCTAGAGCAACATACACTTGTACTATCCTGATGTGGATGTATTTCTAGGAAACCACACACTCTATCCTTTACCAAAATTCCAGTACATTTTAATATACTTATCCTTATCCTTAGATCTATCCTTAGATACACACCTAGAAATATCCATAGAAATATCCCTAGGGATCTCACTAAATTTTCCTCATAGTAGCTTCCAAATGTTGACTATACCTTTTTTTTATAATAATTATAGAGACACAAGCATACCCAACATAGATATTACGTAATTATAGATGAATTTTCAGTATATTATAGAAATATTTTCCTAATAACCATAATAGTTTAGTTTATTTTTAAATGAGGAAACATAATCATATAACAGGGTAAAATATCTTAAACATAACCTGAAAATATATTCCCCTTTATTAATCCTACAAGAAGCCATTCTTCATGACCATAGGAAAGGAAATAATAGAAAGGGTTGAACTTGAATGCTCAATAAGGGTACATAAAGGAAATACATAATAAAAAAATGAATATAAGGGTATGAGAACATGAGAGTAACATTTTAAGACCAGACATTCCATATCAAAGATCATATACATGAGTCATGAAATAATTATTTGAAGTTTAAAAGACATGAAACATATGGAAATTAAGAGAATAGTCCAGGAAACCATAACCGAGATGTAATACAGGGAATTGTGGCAGACATAGAAGTATGTAAAATGATTCCACTACAATATCCATCTTCGCAATATTGGATGACTATCTATACCATCTTGGTAGTCTTTTTTCACTAACAAAACCATATTAGTAGTGAAGGTTCACTCCCAATGCCAAATTAGTAGTATAGGTTTACTCTCCATACCATCTTGGTAGTCCTGGTTCACTCCCTTGACCATCTAAGTAGTTAATGTTCACTCTCAATACCATCTTAGTGGAAAAATTCCTTTACTGAAAAGAGTTCACTACATCTTCCATCCATGTCTATCTCATGGGATAAGAATATTTACTCATTGAATCGGAGGGAAATATTGGTCACACCCATCTCATAATGAAATTATACTTACAAGTTTCACAAGATCATAAACAATCATATCATAACCAATGAAATGAAATGGGTTTCATAAACATGTAATCATATCATAACCTATGAAAAAATTAATGGTTTTTGAATCATTTAATCAATGCATAACCCATAAAAATAGACTGGGTTTTATAAACATATAAACTGAGAAAATAAAGGGATTTCATAAAAATAATTATAATAATAATAAACCATTCATATATTGAATATGAATGGATCTTTTCAATCATTTTCCTAGAAAGGAATGAGTAACACAAATAGATGTCATCTCATATAGAAAATATATTTGATGTATCTTTTAAATAATTTCTTGAGGAAAATTCCCACTATGATTTGAAAAATGTATGTAAAAAAATATTGAAGGCCATTTTCCATGAAAACAACTTTGAAATGCTGTAAATAAACTTGAATTTTTTTGAAAACATATTCCTTTCCAACTTATTAACAATTCTTGAAAACCTTTTGAAAACCTTTTTCCTTAAAAACATATAAAAGAAGTTGGAAAAAAATTTCAAATTTTTTTTCATTGAAAGCATATAAAATATTATTGAAAACCTTTTTAATGAATTTTTATATATAAATATATTGAAAATAGTTCCAAAATTCTTTTGTATCACTAAAACCCTTTCCTTTTAAATAATCCTTTTCAAACATAAAAAGGGATCTCTAAAAATCATTTGAAAAACCTTTTAAATATTATTTTTTGGAAATGTATTTTTATTTGAAAATGTATTTAAAGTGAAAATAATTCAAAAATATTCACAAAAAATATAATTTAAAAATATAACCATTTAAAATTAAAAATAAATCATTAAGGAAATGACAGTTATGATGGCGAGTAAGTCTGTAAATGATAAACATTCCATTTATACATTAAATTTTTAAAAACATTCCTTGATAGGAAAACTGCAAGAATATTACTTTTAGAAAAATATTTTAAAAAGGAAATAAATGGATAAAAATTAATTTAAAAATCATAAGATAATAATAATTTTTTTTTTAAAACATTTTATAAAACATGGTTTTTAATGAGCACCTATATATGATTAAATGGAGAAAGAAGGTTAGATTTTCATGAAAACATTTACTTTATTATCATAAGTAACAAAGCATGATGAAATGGTACCTTTACGATCATATAACTTGAATAACCATAGGGTAGTAATATTCATGATATTTATTGATATATGGATCCAAATATTTCATCAATGGAAGCACAATATTAAATAATCTCGATAAAGGATGAGATTATTGTAATAAATGGTTACCAATTTGGAGACATTGAATAATAATAAAATGGAAATAATAAAATAAAATGAATCTTAAAATATCATTAAAATAAGTATATTATTGATATAACATGTCAAAGGTAGTATATAAAAATCATAGAATAAAATAGGGGCATAAAATGACATGTGTCTCAAAGAAGGAATATTGAGAAAAAATGACTTTACCAAATTGTTAACTTTTTAAACATAATCTCTATGAAATAAATATCCTAAAAGGGTTATATAAATAACCATAAATTTTGTATAATAACCATGGAAGACATCCATGGGATTTATACACCACATATAAGAAATATTAGGTAAACATGTCTTGTGTCTCATGGAAAATAAAGGTGAAATGAGAAAATCATTACCTTAAGTCTTGACTTACTTCGTAAACTTTCAAAAATATTGTATAATTAACATAAGTTTATTATAAATATACCAAATAACCATATAATTATATATAATATCATAAATTATTTAATTATGACTTTATATTACCTATTTATAAACAATTTCTTATTAATGTTACCTTTCTTGTAGTATGTGTGTTTTTTATATAAATGTTTTAACTTTTTATTATTGATACACATAAGTAGATAATTATTTACATTATTAAATAATTAAAAACAAAATATAAATATATTATATATTCATTATATATTTATTTATAATAATTTATATAATATAGAAATATGAAATGGAACACGCCGTTCATAGAGACTGTAGGTCGTACATACACATGAATGTTGTTAATGATTTATTATCATATTTAATGAAAGAAATTAAATGACACACATATATACAATATCATTATAGAATAATTATTATGTCATATATATCATATAATTTCAATAAAATCATTATTTATACATTCCATGAAGAGTGTAAGCGAATCACATCGCTTTGAGGAAGCAGTAGTCCACACTTATCCAAACAAAATTATCTTCTTTTCACAAAATAGAATAATGGTGGTATGTATTATATTACAATTAAAGAATAATAATTATTTCCTAAATATCATATATATCATATTAAACTATATTTTCCCATCACAATTATTGGCCATGAATTGTGGTAATGTAAAACTGAACAACATCATTTCGTGAGGCAGTAGTTCACCGTACATAAGAACAACAAGTTTATTACCCATTATATAGAAGTGTTTGTAAGTGTAGTTATAAAATCTATAAGAAAAACATATCATTGTATTTATTATAATTAGGTTATTATATAATCATTTACTAAAAATATTTTAGGGGATGGATAATAAAAATAAAAAAAGAGCTTGAGGATGGATGTTACCTCTTCTTTGGGAAACTCATTTCAGTTGTCACCAATGGGATTTCTTGGACAAATTAATGCCCAAAGATAGGATTATATGATGAATTTATGGATATTTTGAGCTTATTTTAGAATATTATGGGTGATGAAAATGGCTTTAGATTTGGGAACATGAGGAATGGTGAGTTCATTTTTAAAGTGGTGGAGGACCATCATTCTTGAAAATTTTGGAAATGGGAACTCAACCCACGTTTTTTCCATATAATGTTTCTCTAATAAAGGATTCCATTTGATAAAATGGATGAGAGGGTATAAATATGAATCTAAAACCGATTTTGGAAAACATTCTATGTCATCTTTTTCTTATGTGTAAGATTATGTCCCTTGTTATGAAAATTTTCTCCGTAATAATTATAATTTATTTTAGATACATTCACTAATATATATGGTAAAAAAACTAAGTTGAACTTATTATTAATTACAAATTATTATTAATTATGTGGAATATTTTTTTCCATATTAAAACTACATAACTGGAAGAAATTAATTTAAAATTAATCTCGCAAACATGATGATAATGAATGATTTCAAAGTAAAAAAGCGTTCAAAATGTTTCTATGTTTGTATATCTAATATCAATTTAAAATTTATCCCAATGACATAAATTGGATTAATTGATATATATTTCATATAATTTTACTTTAAAACCAATTATAAATATAATTTATCCTTATAAACAAATTAGATTAAAAATCATTTCTGAATTAAAATTCAGTATTTTTAACTTTTCATCAAAGAATGAAACTTCATAAACAAACACCCAAAATTAACCCTAAACTGTTTTTTATATTTATATTCCAAATATGAAGTTTAATTTTACATATTAAATTTATAATAGTTCTAATTTTTTTAAATATGTTCTCCTTTAAAAGGTGGTAAATGTGCTTTTATAAAAATATACTTTTTGATGTGTTATATTTGGTTTGTTCCAAAATTATTCTTGTAAAATATAATAAATGAATGTAAAAATTATTTTATTTAATATTTATATATAAATTTCATTAATTTAATCCAATAACTGTAATTAATTTAATTAATTAGTGTAAAATTCCTTTGTGACTATAAAAGTAATTTTTATAGAAACATTCCCTTTATATTCTAGTTGTTATTATATTCTTGTATAATCAATTTTTAATGAAGTAATTCAGTCATGTATTTTCATAATTTAGTTAATGATATTCATAACTAGAAGCTTAAAAATTTTGTTATATATTATTATATTAAGTAATAATATTTGTCTTAATATATTATTGTTTGGTAAAACTCGGGCTTGTTTGTTATGCAAGCTATAGGGGAAAGTCAGTTTTGTATGTAATGGAAGCTGACCTCAGTGATCCTTCTATATTATGATAAACTTCATGTTGTATGTAGTTCATGATAAACATGGGGTTTTGTATAAATCAAGGTAACATATTTATTTAATATAATAAAACAATTTTTAGTGTTTCATGAAATGGTAAATATCAAAAATATTAAATTAAACAAAATAATACTAATTAAAAAAATCTCTAGTTGTTACATTCTACAAATATTAAAAATAATTTCTCCCTCAAAATTCATCTATGTTATCAATTGTTTAATACTTTAATTTTTTATATAGATCCCACATCTTTAAAATTAGTACTAAAAATTCCTTTAAAAGTGAAAGTTGGAACCAAAACGGTTACCCAACGTCACCCATAACAAGGATCCCACATTGGAGAACATTAGGAGAACGTGAAAACATAGAAATTGAAGATAAAAAACTATGAAGTTCTAATGGAGAGTTATAGAGAACATGTTTTTATTAAAGACAACATCCACAATGTAGTAAATCTATGACTATCTATGTGGTCATTTCATTCATCCAAAATAAATGTACTACGATAAGATTTTTGGTTTCAAGATCCATTTTCTTAAATTTGAATAATTTTCATGAAAATATATACTTACATGATTTGTGGAAGTTCATACACTCTATTATTCCTTGATAATCTTCAAATTCATCTCTCATTCTATGAAATGAAAGTAAATTTTTCATTCCTAAATAATTAATAGATCATGACACCAGTGAATAGATTGAAAAGTCATTCCAACAATTTTTATCTCAAAGAAATGTTTGAGTATATTATTCAATATGATTAAATCCTCATATTATAAGAAAATAAATTAATCTGAAAAACCTTATTTTATGTTTAATATAAACCATTCCATAAATTTTTGACCTTATAATCCTTCAGTAAGATGAAAATCCAAACTTTAGGAATAATGCCACTAAAAGAACTTAACAATGGTCCCCAATATTTAAAAATATATATATTAGTTATCACATTGCAAAAATGTTAAATCCCTAATTGCATATTCTCAGGAATCAAGTTAATAAAATTAATTACCATAAATAAATTTAGAAACAATGCGTGCTTCCTTATTCTTGTCATTATTAGATAAATTCATTAAATCCAAATATATTGTAAACTTCATCAATGATAACATAAACCACATTTCATAAAGTCTTTAATTAGTTCCATGGATACTATTATAATCCAATTTACCTATTCAGAACCTAAATATCATTATCCAAACATCATTATCTCAACATCTGGATCATATCAATGGATATCATCTCTTTGTCAAAATTTCTCCTCGCCATTAAGTGGATTTTCATGTTCATCATGAACATTCAACATAATCTATTAAATCCATAGAGAAAAACATAAACTAAAAAATCCTTACATTACTCACCATTCAAAATTTATTAATCCAAGTAGACTAATACTTCAATAATTCAACATCATCCTTATACCATAACAGATCTATCTCATAATATTTCTTAATACCTATTCCCTTTCACATTTCATTTATAGTATCATCATAATCAACAATTTAACTATTTCTCAAAACACCTTACTTATTCTGTTTGATATTATTACACTAAGTACATCGATTTTCATAATGTACATTATTTACATACATAAAGCATTTAACAGTTGATGGTGTTTTTGGAGACCAATTTTCCAATCCATTACATTAACAGAACTCTTAAATTTTCCATTGAAATTACATTCATTGTGACCATGTTTATACAATCAAAAAAACATATTATTTCCCTAAGACATTCACATGGCTGATTCTTTACACATTTTTTTACTAAAGTAATCTTAATATTATTTCCTTCATGGTCTCCATTACCCAAAATTGCAGCAAAATCTTTCCATATTTTGTTTGGTGAATTTGAGAATTGGTTAAAGTACACATTATTAACTTTATTACATGAAAAAAGATTAGTAATGATAATAAATTCCTCCACTCTAGTGGTAGTTAAATTTTATTATTGATCATAAAGTTTTCCATCACCTTCAACATTATCCCAATTCCTTCAAGATCCCAGAATTGACTAAAACCAAAAATCATAGTGTGAGAAACACATATCAAAACAGAAACCCACATAATCATGAAATAATAATTATAGGATTCCTAAATCATGGATCCGATTACATAAATATAGGGAACCCTATGTTTATCCTAGTTTATTCTTATTAATCTTATACTTAAATACTTGAGTAAGGTTCATAAAGAGTTTGTTAATTCCAAATGGATATCCCCTGGGAGTGTCAAACTATTTGTGTAGTAAGGCCCATTTTGATGTACCAAGTGATGCTTGAGTAAGGCCGAACACACCTTTTAAGAGTTATTACCCCCATGTACATCTATTCTAGATTCTCTTCCACTTATATTATCTTGAATGTGATGTATTTATAGGAAACCAATCCCTCCATCCTTTATAAAAATTCAACGACATTTTCCTATTATTTTTCTTATCCTTAGACTTATCCTCAAAGACACCCCTAGATATATTCTTATAAATGATGATAGGTATATCACAAATTTTTTCTCATCCTAGATTCCAATAGTTTACAAATACATTCCTTTTATACCAACTATAGAAACCTAGGATTAACGTGCATGGATATTACGTCATTCTCGATGAATATTCAGCACATTACAAAAATACACATATGTAGACCAGAATAGTTTAGTTTCTTTTGAATCATAGATTCATAATCTTCTAACATGGTCAAATATCATAAAAATATCCCTTATCGATCATCCCATTTAAAACTCCTTATTAAATCCTTTCATCATGACATGAGTAAAGGAGAAATAAGAAAGGGGAGAAGTTGAATGCTAAATTAGGGTATGTAAAGGAAATAAATAAGAATAACATGATAATAAGGGTTTGAGAACATGATAATTCCATTTTATGATCATACACTACATATCAAAGATCATATACCTGATTCATGACATAAAAACTGGATGTTCACAAGAATGAATCCCAAGTAAATAAATATAATAACCCATGAAATCATAACATAGAAATTAGAAATGGAATAATGGTAGCCACATAATAATATAAAATTATTTCCATAGTCAAAAAATCACTTCCAATTCCCTATTAGTCGGATAAGTATACTCCACATACCATCTTAATAGTCATGGTTCTCTTCTATCAATTTATTAATTTTCAAAGCTCACTCCCAAGATCTTCTTAGTAGTACATGTTCACTCCCCATACCATCATGGTATTCATGGTTCACTCCCATGAACATCTTAGTAGTCAAGGTTTACTACCAATACCATCATAGTAGACCAAATTCTTTACTAAACCAAGTTTACTCCATGATACATACATGTATATCTCATGAGATATAGTATTTAACAAATTCATTAGAGGGATATATAGATCCCACTCATCTCATAATTAAATCGTGAAAACATATTTTAATAGATCATAAACAATCATATCATTAACAATGAAATGAAATGGGTTATATAAACATGTATTCATATCATAACATTTGAAAAATATATAGGTTTCATAATCATTCCATCAGAGCATAACCCATGAAAATAATCAGGTCTCATAAACATATAACCCAGGAAAATAAATGTGTTTCATGTACATCATTCCAAAAAAACATAAACCATTTAGAGAAATAATACAAATATAACCTTTGTATCATTTCCCTATAAATCCATGAGTAACACAAACATATTCTATCTTAAATGAATAATAATTTAGAATTGTATTTTAAAAAGTATTCTAAGAAAATATCCATTACTCTTTGAAAACGATTAAAAACATCTTGAAACCCATTTTCTATGACATTAACCTTGATAATATATTAAAAATATAAAAAATAAAACCTTTTTCCTTTAAAACATTTAAAATAAGATTGAAAATATTATGAAATAATTCCTTGAAAAAATGTAATTGAATTAGGAAAACATTGTGAAATACTTTTTCCAGGAAAACATTGAAAAGAATCATGAAAACCTTTTGAAACCCATTTTCTTGGAAAATAATTTTAAAACATATAAAAGAATGTTTGAGATCATTGAAATACTTTTCATTTATAGAAACCTTTTAAACCATTTTTATGTGAGATTTGTAATTCATTTTATAAACATTTTATAATTAAATATATTTTTGAAAACCCTTTTACATTGAAATACATTTTAATTTCAAAAAAATGAAAGAATATTTGAAAAAAAAATCATTAAAAAAATTACCCTGTAAAATTAAAAAGTAAGCTTCATGGAAATAACGTTCATGACAGTGGGTATGTTCGTACATGTTGTACATTGTTTTTTTACCAAAAATGATTAGAAAAGTGCCTCGATTAGAAAATAGAAAGAAGAATCCTTTTAAAAACATTTTTGACGTTTAATACTTGTGTAAAAATTTTCATTCCACATCATAAGATGATATTAAAACATTTTTTAAAACATTTAGAAAACACGTGTAATGGACCAAACCTCTTTGGTCTATTCCATTACTGAAATTTGTTGTTTGAGGTGTTCATGGAGGTCAAGGTGACTTATCCCCAACAATTTTATAAATTTCCAATTCCTTGAATAGTGTTTCCAGTTTTGTGAATAGTGTTCTCGGTGGGTCATCTTCAACAATTTGTGTTGGTCAGTTATCTTCATATATCAGTGTCATTGAGTCATCTTTATCGATTGTTGTCCATGAGTCCTCTTTAACTGTTGATGTCAGTGAGTCATATTCATATATCGGTGTTGGTGAGTCAAATTCATCAGTCGGTGTCAGTGAGTCATCTTTATCTGTCAGTGTTGGTGAGTCATCTTCATATTTTGGTTTTGGTGAGTAATCTTCATCTGTTTGTGTCGTAGAGTCATCTTCATCTGTCAGCATCATTGAGTCATCTTCATCTTTCGGTATTAGTGATTCATCTTCATCTATTGGTGTCGATGAGTCATATTCATATATCGGTGTTTGTGAGTTATCTTCATCTGTTAGTGTCGACGATTCATATAATTTTTCAGTGTCGGTTGGTTCTACAATGTTTCTAGATCAACCGGTTAACAGTGTTTCATGAATCCTACAATTTCATCATTTTGATGTTTTATTTGATGTAAAACGTGATCAATGCCTTGTTTTAAGGTGTTTAAGGCCAATAAAAATATGATAACTCCTATCTTAATTTTCCTAAGGTTTGGGATGCCTTTACATGGTCAAAACTCATGGTTTAATTTGATAAACATTTTTTGAAATTCTAATCCATTTCAAAACTTATTACTCTTGGATCTAATCCTTAAAAGTGAGGAACCTTCCAATATTTCCTTCCTTATCCTTTATCTTGGTATGAGGTTCCCCAAGACTTTCTTCCCATATAAGTGGTGTGATCGAACCGAAAATCCCTAGATCGTTTCCCCTTGAATATTCTTCATACTACATGCACACCCTCTATTTTGGATGCAGTTATTATAGGGTAAATGATAAACATCCTTTGTGGTAGTCCGTTATCATGGAAATAATATCAGAAAGATTTTGAGGTAGGGTATTCATGGATTTTCTATTATTTTATGTTCAACTGTAGAGTTAGGATGGTTTATCCCACTATATCCCAATGGAATTGACATAATAAATATTTGAATACAATAAATAAATTGGTATCGATCGTATGTTATTGCCGGTTATTTTTCTAGATTGTTTGGTATCAATGATTTTCATGTTTATCATGTCGTTATTAATGGAAATTGGTCTAGAACATAAAGACCATAATAATGGTAAATTATTCAACCAATGATGAAGAGTCATGTAAATGAATCAGATTATTACTATTGTAAATTTATGATAATCAAATTGATTCAGTAACAATTTTTAATTGGAATGGATTTACAAACCTAGATAATGTGGATGTTTGTTGTTTAAAGGAATGAAAAATTATTTGTGATAACTTTGATAAAAGGCCCCAGCCTTAAACCTTACTTAATCTTGAGTTATTACAAGATTACACATTGAGGACCTTTTCTGGTATAGAGTTTTAGAGAATTAGATCATAAAACTTGCATTACATTCCACATATAAACAAAGTGGTTACATAAAGATAGTATTCTTCTTTCCCATCAATGGAATCATATTTAAAATAAAACATGGATTCTATCTTGACACTTCCTTGACACTATCATCATATCATGTACCTTTCCCTTGACCTGTGAAAAAGATTTCAAAAAAACTTGGGATGAGCATAAAAAGCTCAGTAAGGGATATAAAAATATGGAAAGGAAACATGGGTGCATATATACATAAGAATGAAATCATACTTTACCCATAAAACATAAGTACTTTAAAATACCTCATCAAATCATGAATAAATCATAGAAATCATAAGACATAAAGGTAACTTGAGGCATTCATAACATTCTTACGCAGGGAGTAACCCTCTTGGTTATGTTTGGAATACCCATCACAGTATATTCCCTAAATCTCTTCGGAGAAACCTTAACGTTTCACTCCTTCGCGTTACCCAATGCATTGGAGAGCTATATCGGGCTCACCCGCCCTTAGTTTATCACAGGACCACCCGTCTTCATAATAATTCCCAAGAACCTCAACATAATCGTATCACATAAAACAAGCATAAAGGAAACATAACATTTCCATCTTTCAATCACAAGATATCAATACAACACATTGATATAAAAACATTATGAAAACCATTTTCAATACCAAAATAAAATAAAATTAAAATGTGGTATTTATTTTTCTTTTAAAAAAATGGTATGGATTATAGAGGAAGCCGAAACTCAAATAATGGTCACGGCGGCAGAGAAGTCGTTGTCGCCGCATATGTACGAAAAAAACATTCCCTTTTGTCGTTTACTAAATGCTTCGTATAAAAAATATTCCTTTTGAATAAATGTAAAAGTCAAAGGGGTTTATACACCGTATAAAAGAAGGTTGTGTATAAAACAAAATATGCCTCAATGAATGGAGATTGAGACGAAGTCCCATACCTCGGGTCCAACTTGACTCGATCGTTCTTTAATTTTCTGAATAATAAACTTGAGTTAATTTCTACTTGCTGAAGAACCCTTTTCAAGTTCATTATTCCTTTTATATCACTTATTTCCATGTCATGAACACTATGTAATTATTTAAGTTAATAACGGTTGTTTTAACGATCATTGGTACTTGAGTCAAAAATAAACCCTTTATAATTACAAGTTGTTCATGTATCCATTATATCCAGAATTATAATCATGATGTATATATCATATATATCTAGTATATACATGCATTTATAATATTACATAATCATTTAGAGGTAAAAAATGAAATGCACCGTTCGTGGAGACGGTAAGTCGTACGTACGCATGAACACTACTTTCATTTCTATTTCGTATTTTATAGAATGGAATCATAATTATATAAAGATATATTATACTTCCAGTATAATATCATATATAATATCATATTTTCATCCTTTATACGTCCCACATATGGTATTTAAAAAATCAAATCACTTTGAGGGGGCGGTAGTCCGCACTTCCTTAAATGAAGATATCACGTTTACCCATAATGGAAACCATAAAGGTATGCCCAAAATGAAAAATACAGAAGCTTAAGGAAAAAATAAACATATTATATATCATATATAAATATAGTGACATCTTAATGGCCACCTTTGAAGGTGTTAAAAGAATGTTGAACAATCATCGTTTTGGGAGGCATAAATTCACCATCCACGGAAACAGTATGTCCTTTAACCATTAGATGCAGGTGTGTGTAAGTGTAGCTCAAATCCTTCTTATAACAACATCCTAGTATATTTAATATACTGTATTTGTTACAAAATAAATGAATAAAAAGATTTTACGGGGTTGGAGAAGCAAAATAAAACAAAAGGACTCAAGTGAAGACATTACCTTAAAATCGGGTAACTCCCTTTGGTTTGAGCTCAAAGGCTTCTTTGGGAAGACTTCTGCCCAAAGAGAGGCTTCAAGGAGTAAGATAGGGATTTGTAGAGACCAAATGGGCAGGGGTTGGCCGAGACAAAGGCTTTGGGAGTGTGGTTAAGGAGGTAGAGGTGGGGGCCTTTTATAAGAGGAGAGGAGGGGCACTCTTGAAAAGTAAAGAAATGTTACTTTATTTGAAAATTATTTTCGGATTCAAAAGGTCCAAAATTGATATAATTCTAGGGTATGGTGATAAGGGTTAGAAATACACCCATCCAACAGGTTTTGGACATGTTTACGTCATAGATTTTACATTATCATTTCATTTTATTTAAATCCTTTATTAATGAGGTAATCGCTGCATCATCATGATGTCATAAATAATTTAATTTATTTAAAGTCTAAAAATTATGAAAAAAAATACTATGATGTAGGAAATCGTTTTATCTTTCCAATGAATATTTATAGTCTAAAATATCATTTATGTAGACAAAATAAAAAATGTTTTAATCAGGTAATACATTCTTGTTATATTTACTTTCTTTAAAAAAAATAAAAAGATAACAAGTCACTTTCCACAAACGTGATTCCATGGGGCCCTCATGTTTGGAACAATGAATAAAATGGTCGGAAATGAGACAACCAGTAGCATTAGGACACATTTTGTGGTCTTTTTGTATTATTTTGATATCATTTTATTATCCTTAACTACCCGATTCCTCATTAATCAGGACAATTAAAGATAATTACCGTTGTTACTATTCATAATGTCCAAAAACAAAAGATTCTTGATTACATAATTTGGACCTTCTGATTCCAAATATGTAATCCATTTTACCAAATTCCAAACACATAAATTGCAATAATTGATTTAAAAATAATTCCTGTTGTCAAAACAAATAGCGG
Organism: Viscum album; assembly: GCA_963277665.1. Taxonomy (NCBI): domain Eukaryota; kingdom Viridiplantae; phylum Streptophyta; class Magnoliopsida; order Santalales; family Viscaceae; genus Viscum; species Viscum album. Next base: position 824,921,630 of record OY728120.1, read on the forward strand.
GTTTTTTTGAAACAATATCTATGAAAAGTTTGGCATTAGTTTATGCCCAATTCCAAAGTGAAATTAATCCTAATGACCACAATTAGATTAAATGGTAAAAATATATTCTAATTTAACTTTAAAACCAATTCAAAAGATAATCTAATCATATAAATAAAGTAGATTAAAAAGCAGTTTTGATGTAAAATGCAGTATTTTTCACTATCCATTAAAAAATGAACATTGTCAGAAAAATACCAAAAATTCACACAAAGAAAATTTTGATGTCCCAATTATAAAGAATAAGTTTATTTTGAAAAATATAGATTATAAAATTGTCAAAATATATATTTAAAAATGGTTTTCCATCAAAAGGAAGTAAAACAATCTTTTAAAAAATATTAGTGTATTCCATGCTTAAGATTTGATTTATTTTCATTTTAAGCCTCTAAAACACTATCTAATTCATTAATAGACATAGATAAAAATATCTAATATTCATTACTTACATGGGATGTTACATCCTTCCCCCTTTAGAAAATTTTGTCCCCGCAATTTATTTACTTATCGAAAAAATGGGGGTACTTATCCCTCATTGCATTTTCACATTCCCATGTTGCCTCTTCCATCATGTGGTTTATCCACAAAACCTTTACCTGATTAATCACCTTATTTCGTAACACTTTCTCCCTATGGTCAAGAATCTAGACTGGTTGTTCCTCATAAGATATGTTCTCTTCCAGCTGAACTACCTCTGGACTCAAAACATGAGATGGATCTGGCATATACTTTCTCAACATCGAAACGTGAAAAACATTGTGTACCTGAGATAAACTCGGAGGTAAAGCCCCCCGGTATGCAACTGATCCAACTCTCTCCAGAATTTCATATGGTCCAATGAACCTTGGACTCAGCTTTCCTTTCTTACCAAATCTCATCACACTTTTCCATGGTGAGACTTTGAGAAAAATATGATCACCTACCTCAAAAGTTAGATCCTTTCTCATGTTGTCTGCATAACTCTTCTGCCTACTCTGAGCTGTTCTCATGTGTTTTTGAATCAGCTGGACTTTTTCTGCCATCTCTTCTACCAATTCTGTTCCCATTAACTTCCTTTCACCCACTTCATCCCAGAAAGCTGGAGTTCGACACCGCTTCCCATATAACGCCTCTAATGGTTCCATCTGTATACTGGAATGAAAACTGTTATTATATGAAAATTCAACCAAAAAAGATGTTGATCCCAACTTCCCTGATAATCCATCGAACAAGCTCGTAGCATATCCTCCAAGGTCTAAATTGTTCGTTCTGACTGCCCATCTGATTGAGGATGAAATGCTGTACTAAAATTTAATTCAGTACCCAATGACTTCTGAAGGCCTTTCCAAAAGATAGAATTGAACCTGGGATCACGATTAGATACAATGGAGAGGGGAACTCCATGTAACCTGACTATCTCTTTAAGATACAAACGGGAAATTTTATCTAGGGAAAAATTATCTCGTATAGCAAGGAAATGAGCAGATTTAGTCAAGCGATCAACAATAACCCAGATTGCATTATTACCTCGAGATGTATTCGGTAATCCCACAAAAAAGTCCATGGATATATTCTCTCATTTCCACTCTGGCACTGGTAAAGGCTGAAGCATCCCTTTAGGTAAATACCGCTCCACTTTAACCTGTTGACATGTCAAACACTTCACAGTAAAATCAGCAATATCTCTTTTCATTCCATCCCACCAGTAATACTCCTGCAGATGTCTGTACATCTTAGTACTGCCAGGATGAACTAAAAACGGAGAACTATGAGATTCACATAACAACTCTCTCTTCAACTGTGAATCACAAGGCACACACAAACTCTTCCCAAATCTCAAAATGCAATCATTATCAATGTTGAATTCAGGCAACTTACCTTTCTGAACCAGCTCTACCTTTTTCTGCAACTCACTGTCTTGCTTCTGTGCTTGCTTAATTCTATCTGATAGAGATGATCTCACTGATACATGAAAAAAAAACAGAAGAACATCCTGCACCAAAAACTTCTATGCCAAAGTTAATCAAATCCTTAACCAAAGGATCACGTTCCAAATGAAACATTTCTAATGAATCATTACTTTTTTTGACTCAAAGCATCAACCACTTTATTTTATTTTCCCGGATGGTAATGAATTGTATAATCATAATCCTTGATTAATTCCAACCATCTCCTCTGTCTCATGTTTAACTCTTTCTATGTGAATATATACTTTAAACTTTTGTGATCAGTATATATTTCACAATTTACTCCAAAAAAATGATGCCTCCAATTTTTTAAAGCGAAAACAACAGCAGATAATTCCAAATCATGTGTAGGGTAATTTACCTCATGAGTTTTCAACTATCGTGAAGCATAAGAGATTACCTGATCATTCTGCATTAGGACGCAACCAAGTCCTTTCAATAAAGCATCACTGTAGATAACAAACTCACCATTCCTGGAAGGTAGTGCCAAAACTGGAGCATTCACCAATCTTCTTTTCAATTCCTGAAAAAAATCATCACATTCTTTTGTCTAGATAAACTTAACACCCTTCCGAGTTAGCTTAGTCATTGGACTAGATAACCGTGAAAAATTTCTAACAAACCTTCGGTAATAGCCTGCCAAACCAAGGAAGATACGAATCTTAGTTACATTTGTGGGTCTTGGCCAGTCTTCCACAACTTTTGTTTTTGCAGGATCAACAGTTATCCCATCTTTAGAAACAATGTGACCACGAAAAGAAATTTGTTGCAACCAAAACTCACACTTGTTGAATTTTCCATACAGTTTCTTTTCTTTTAAGGTGTGCAAGATAACCCTTAAATGTATTTCTTGCTCCTCTTTACTTTTAGAAAAAACCAAAATATCATCAATGAAAACCACCACAAACTTATCCAAGAACTCATGGAAAATTCTATTCATTAAGTCCATGAATACAGCAGGTGCATTGGTTAGCCCAAAAGGAATTACTACAAATTCATAATGGCCATATCTTGTATGGAACGCGGTATTCAGAACATCTCCTTCCTTTACCATCAGATGATGATACCCCGATCTCAAGTCAATCTTTGAAAAATACTGAGCTCCCTGGAGCTGATCAAACAAATCATCGATATGAGGCAAAGGATATTTGTTCTTAACAGTGATGTTATTCAAGGCTCTATAATCAACGCAAAGTCTCGTTGAACCATCTTTCTTTTTAACAAATAAAATAGGAGCACCCCATGGTGATGTGCTAGGTTGAATGAAACCTTTCTCTAATAAATCTTGCAATTGCTCCTTCAACTCTAAAAGCTCAATTTGAACCATTCGATAAGGGGGTTTTAAAATTTGCTTAGCATAAGGATCTAATTCAACGGTAAACTCAACTTCCCGATCTAGTATTATTCCAGGCAACTCATCAGGAAAAACATCAGGATACTCATTTACCACTAGCACATCATTAATCTGAATAGTTCCTTTATTTTCAACGATGTGTGAAAGGTAACATTAATTTCCATCTTTTACAAGTTTCTTGGCCTCTTGATAAGTTATCAACAGTAAGGGTTCATTCTTGTACACAAACTGAAAGTATTTCTGAAATGAAACTTCTTTAGCTCTACAGTCAATCTTAGCATGGTAAATAGAGAGCCAATCCATACCCAGGATAACATCAAACTCTACTAGAGGTAGAAAAATAAGGATTGCAAGTAGGTTCTTTCCACAGATAAGGATAGAAAGATTCTTATAAATTCTTTTTGCCTCAACATTTCCCCCAGGTGTTTTTACCAAAAGTTCAGGAGTCATTTCTTGAGATGGTATTACCATTTTAATAGAAAAGGTTTCAGAGATGAATGAATGTGTGGACCCCAAATCAAACAACACACTGGAATAATCTGAAAAATAGAAAAAGTACCTGATACAACTTCATTTGATGGCCCGAAATCTGCTGAAGTAGTTGCAATGGATTTCACCACCCCTTTCTGCTTGTAGTCTAACTGCTTCCCATCTCTCAATCTCTTTGTCGGACACTCGTTTGCATAGTGACCCATCTCATTGCACTTAAAACATTTCACTAACTGTAAATCAAATTTGGTCTTACCTTCACCTTGATCTTTTTTAATGCAATAACGAGCCTTATGTCCCATCTTACCACATCGGTAGCACTTTCCATAATTCATAATACATTCCCCAGCATGCCTTTTTCCACATTTATCACAAACTGGAAAATTAGATTTCTTACCATCAGACTTTTTTGAATAATTCTTCCCTTTCTCCTGCCACCTTGGTCTCATCTTCTGCTAGTTGTTATAGAACACTTGATCATCGGAAAACTCAATTTCCACCTTCTCAGCACATTGAACAAGCTTTTCATAACTTTTAAACTCACGAGAAGCTAATTCCCTTTGATATTTTTGCTTTAATCATGAGTAAAAATGATTGATTTTACTATCAAGGTCTCAGATAAAATTTGGAGCATACCTTGCCAATCGAGTGAACCTTTCTTCATAGGTAGCCACTGAGTCTTCCTCTTGCCTCAATTACAAGAATTGTTTTTCCATCCTAAGTCGAACAGCCTTAGGAAAATACTTTTCAAGAAACATACCTTTGAATTCATCCCAGTCGAGAGAATCAATCTCATCAACGTCCCTGATATTTTTAACCATCGACCACCACTGATCTGCTTCACCCTCCAAACGGTAAATAGCAAGACTAACCTTTTGATTGTCTGAACACCCCATGACATCGAAAATCTTCTCCAGTGCTTTAATCCACCCTTCAGCTAGCACAGGGTCAGATGATCCTCTGAATGATGGGGGATGTTGCCTCATGAAATGTTCCACCACTGACATGTTCCTCTGTGGTTGATCTGGCTGATCTCATGCATGGAATCCACCACCATTTATCTTTTGAGTCAGTTGCACCATTACTGCAACAAACTGTTCAGTTCCAATTCCGACCATCTCAGGATGCTGATTTGGAAGGTTATTTCCTTTTGCATGCCTTCCTAGCACTGCTTCCCTGTTTCCTCTGCGGAAAACCATTCTGAACAAACATGTATTAGATGAAGCAACATGGTAATATTCAAATACTATATCACTTCAATTTTACCATAAAAAAATATTTTTAGATAATCATTTAATAGAATTCTAACTCCTAAAGTTATCTAAACTGACCTTTGATACCAACTATAAGGCCCCAGCCTTAAACCTTACTTAATCTTGAGTTATTACAAGATTACACATTGAGGATCTTTTCGAGTTTAGAGTTTTAGAGAATTAGATCATGAAACTTTCATTACATTCCACATATAAACAAAGTTGTTACATAAAGATAGTATTCTTCTTTCCCATCAATAGAAACATATTTAAAATAAAACATGTATTCTTTCATGACACTTCCTTGAAACTATCGTCATATCATGTACCTTTCCCTTGACCTGTGAAAAACATTTCAAAAAAACATGGGATGAGCATAAAAAGCTAAGTAAGGGATATAAAAATATGGAAAGGAAACATGGGTACATATATACATAAGAATGAAATCATACTTTACCCATAAAACATAATCACTTTAACATACCTCATCAAATCATGAATAAATCATAGAAATCATAAGACATAAAGGTAACTTTAGGCATTCATAACATTCTTACGTAGGGAGTAACCCTCTTGGTTACATTTGGAATACCCATCACAGTATATTCCCTAAATCTCTTCAGAGAAACCTTAACGTTTCACTCCTTCGTGTTACCCAATGCATTGGAGAGCTATATCGGGCTCACCTGTCCTTAGTTTATCACGGAACCACCCGTCTTCATAATAATGCCCAAGAACCTCAACATAATCGTATCACATAAAACATGCATAAAGGAAACATAACATTTCCACCATTCAATCACAAGATATCAATACAACACATTGATATAAAAACATTATGAAAACAATTTTCAATACCAAAACAAAAGAAAAGTAAAACATGGTATTTATTTTTCTTTTAAAAAAAGGTATGGCTTGTAGAGGAAGCCGAAACTCAAATAATGGTCACGGCGGCGGAGAAGTTGTTGTCACCGCATACGTATGACAAAAAAATTCCCTTTTGTCGTTTAGTAAACGCTTCGTATAAAAAATATTCCTTTTGAATAAACTTAAAAGTCAAAGGGGTTTATACACCGTATAAAAGAAGGTTGTGTATAAAACAAAATATGCCTCAATGAAAGGAGATTGAGACGAAGTCCCATACCTCGGGTCCGACTTGACTCGATCGTTCTTTAATGTCCTGAATAATAAACTTGAGTTAATTTCTACTTGCTTAAGAAATTTTTTCAAGTTCATTATTCCTTTAATATCACTTATTTCCATGTCCTGAACACTATGTAATTATTTAAGTTAATAACGGTTGTTTTAACGATCATTGGTACTTGAGTCAAAAATAAACCCTTTATAATTACAAGTTGTTCATGTATCCATTATATCCAGAATTATAATCATGATTTATATATCATATATATCCATTATATACATGCATTTATAATATTACATAATAATTTAGAGGTAAGAAATGAAATGCACCATTCATGGAGACGGAAAGCCGTACGTACGCATGAACGCTACTTTCATTTCTATTTCGTATTTTATATAATGGAATCATAATGATATAAAGGTATATTATAATTCCAGTATAATATAATATATAATATCATAGTTCCATCCTTTATAAATCCCACATATGGTATTTAACGAATCAAATCACTTTGAGGGGGCGGTAGTCCGCACTTCCTTAAATGAAGATATCGCGTTTACCCATAATGGAAACCATAAAGGTATGCCCAAAATGAAAAATACAGAAGCTTAAGGAAAACATAAACATATTATATATCATATATAAATATAGTTACATCTTAATGGCCACCTTTGAAGGTGTTAAAAAATTTTGAACAATCATCGTTTCGGGAGGCATAAATTCACCATCCACGGAAATAGTATGTCTGTTAACCATTAGATGCAGGTGTGTGTAAGTGTAGCTCGAATAATTCTTATAAAAACATCCTAGTATATTTAAGGTACTTTATTTGTTACAAAATTAATGAATAAAAATAGTTTAGGGGGTTGGAGAAGCAAAATAAAACAGAAGGACTCAAGTGAAGACATTGCCTTAAAATCGGGTAATTCTCTTTGGTTTGAGCTCAAAGGCTTCCTTGGGAAGACTTCTGCCCAAAGGGAGGCTTCAAGGAGTAATAGAGGGATGTGGAGAGACAAAATGGTCAGGGTTTGGGCGAGCCAAAGGCTTTGTGAGTGTGGGTAAGGAGGTAGAGGTGGGGGGCCTTTTATAAGAGGAGAGGAGGGGCACTCTTGGAAAGTAAAGAAATGTTACTTTATTTGAAAATTATTTTCGGATTCAAAAGGTCCCAAATTGATATAATTCTAGGTTAAGGTGATAAGGGTTCGAAATCCACCCATACAATAGGTTTTGGACATGTGTAGGTCATAGATGTTACATTATCATTTCATTTTATTTAAATCCTTTATTAATGAGGTAATCGCTGCATCATCATGATGTCATAAATAATTTAATTTATTTAAAGTCTAAAAATTATGAAAAAACTACTATGATGTATGAAATATTTTTAGATTTCCAAGGAAAATTTATAGTCTAAAATATCATTTATGTATACAAAATAAAAAAATGTTTTAATCAGGTGATATATTATTGTTATATTTACTTTATTTAAAAAATAAATAAAAAGATAACAAGTCACTTTCCACAAAAGTGATTCCATGGGGCCCCCATGTTTGGCACAAGGCATACCATGGTTGGACATGAAACAACCAGTAGCCTTAGGACACATGTTGTGGTCTTTTTGTATTATTATGATATCATTTTATTATCCTTAACTACCCCATTACTCATTAATCAAGATAATTAAAGATAATTACCGTTGTTACTATTCATAATGTCCAAAAACAAGAGTCTTGATTACATAATTTGGACCTTCTGATTCCAAATATGTAATCCATTTTACCAAATTCCAAACACAGAAATTTCAATAATTGATTTAAAAATAATTCCTGTTGTCAAAACAAATAGCGGGTTTTTTTGAAACAATATCTATGAAAAGTTTGGCATTAGTTTATGCCCAATTCCAAAGTGAAATTAATACTAATGACCACCATTGGATTAAATGGTAAAAATATATTCTAATTTAACTTTAAAAACAATTCAAAAGATAATCTAATCATATAAATAAAGTAGATTAAAAAGCAGTTTTGAGGTAAAATGCAGTATTTTTTCACTATTCATTAAAAAATGAACATTGTCAGAAAAATACCAAAAATTCACACAATGTAAATTTTGATGTACCAATTATAAATAATAAGTTTATTTTGACAAATATAGATTATAAAATTGTCAAAAGATAGATTTAAAAATGGTTTGCCATCAAAAGGCAGTAAAACAATCTTTTAAAAAATATTAGTGTAGTACATGCTTAAGATTGGATTTATTTTCATTTTAAGCCTCTAAAGAACTATCTAATTCATTAATAGACATAGATAAAAATATATATTATTCATTAATTACTTGGTATGTTACATTTGATATCTCATTATTTAGGTTTCAAGTAGTTAGAACCTACTAATAATGAATCATATAATTCAAGATGGATTAAAGAGATAGTTGATCAATAAAAGACAATACCTTCTAGGGTTCTATGTTACACTCTTTCTTTCAAGGCTATGTTCCTTATACATTGGATATATGAGAGCTCATTGCATTTGAAAGAAGAATGCATTGTTTAGGTCAAAGATCCCCTTTTATTTTTTATTTCCCCCAAATTGTGATGTGTTATGAGCCTAGATGTATGTTATAAGACGTGTGGGAAATGAGGCTAAGTGTTTGTGTCATTAGTTGATGCCTAGAGTGGAGAGATGCGTCATTTTTTTCATATGCGGGACATGGAGGACACTGAACATGATGAAATGGGTTTGATTTGAATGTTGGATGCTTATTTAATCATATTGTTTATTTATCCACATTACATTCCCCACTAATTATGGAAGATTTTATTTTTTATCCTCCTTAAAAAATAGGAGAATACACATGGGGTTTTCCATGTCATTTTTGTGTTAAGATTCACAAGTATGGATGGGTCTACGCTCTTGTTATTGGTTAAAAATACAATATTGGTAGTTCACCTACTCAATAAGTTAATACCATGTTTTTCGGTAGGAATGAATGTTTTTCTAGGATTCCTAAGAATATGGGAAAGTAATAATACTGTTAATAAATCATTGAATAAATGATGTTACCAAATGTGGTTGGAGCTTATTGGGATGAAATTCGGAGGTTACAATATAAAGGAACTATGGACATGGTTGGTTATGCCAGGAGGGCATATAATTTTTTTTATACTAATGAAATGTAACATGGAATTTATAAAGGTTAATTAATGTTTAAAGAATTAGTCAAATTAAAGAGAAACTTATTAAAAGGGACAAGATAATATAATAAATATCATAAATGGTTTTTTTCTTTTAGGATATCAAATCTCAGCAGTGACTACCAGGAGTCCGGGAGAAGTCTTCTCTAATTGTGTCTAAGACTATTTTTTCAATAGAGTGGTTTTGAGTTATGTTATATCATGTACTTTTTATGTTTTTATATGCTACAACACCCTGTAAGTATGGGTGAATGGAACCCCAAGGATTTTGTTCCTTGGGGGTGTTTTCCCCAACATCCTGGTAGGAGGATAGATGGATAACAACCCCTTTGGGCCCACTTTCTTTTCTGGGTAGATTCTTGTGATGGTAGGAACAATGGTTATTTTATTCTCTTATATATGTGTAGTGGGTTATAATATTTTGTGGTTATCCACACACATATATTCTGGATATAGTTTTTTATGGACTACTATAGGTGTACAAGGTTTATGTTGTGATGTCTTGAGGATTCTTACTCAGTGTATGGGCTATAATAGCCTTTTGTAAAATATTCAATGTATGATACACATTATGTGAGCTATGGTGGATAACATAAACTACCTAGTTAATTTTCTTATATAGACGCGGTGGTAGTGTTTCGCAAGGTTCATGTTGTGGTGCTTCACCTAGGTGTTTGCGGGAGAGCCTTTTTATATAGAGATTCTTAGGATGTGTGATGTTGGGGCAAAGAAAAAAACTAGTTGGAAAGTGGTAGTGGAGTTCCCTTGATATTGTTTATTATATTGTATACTCTTTTATGTGATACATGGTGAGAATCATCATGGTGAGGCTGGTAACACGGTATACCTGATTTGGTGATGAGTTTCATTCACTTGTTCTTCACTGTGCTTTTGCATGATTTATTTACTTTTTCATGACAGTTTATGGGGAGTATCTTAATATGTATAATATTATAATCACCCTTCATATATATAAATTGTTTTTAAGGTCACGTAGAGGAGGTTGGAGATCAGGATTTTTACTACATGCTTGGGGTTTCAAGAACTTTTTAGGATTTGTGGTTTCTACTATTTTACTATCATTTAGTACATGCACTTTCCCCTATCATTTATTGTAGTTCTTTCATGAAATTACATATGTGTACTTGGGATTTATTTTATATTGCATCTTGAGTTGGATTTGGTCAGTTTTTGTCTTATCTCTCTCTTCCTAATGTTTTCTCAGATAGGGTAATTCCTCTCACTTGTGTCATTATTATACCTTCAATGCTAGTTGCCAACTGGGGACCTACTAGGGGTGGGCCTTGGGGCCACCATCTCCATTCTCACATTTTTGACCTAGGGAGTACACTTTGTGGGGAGAGGTCATGAATGAGTGGTATCAAAGGCTCTAGTTGAGGGATAGGATTGAGTTTTGAGTTAGGCATAGGTGAGGTTGTATGGTTTGGTTGGAAAGTGATGTCAGTCAGGTTTAGTAAGTGTTGTAAACATAAGAGACTGGACGATACATGGGTATTTATGTACCCCTTTGATCTAATGCTTGAACCTTTATGTTTATATTGGCTTATAAACTGTGTGATACATAATGTATGGTAGAGATATGGGAAAGGATCATGAATCAATCTTCATTGTTACTATGTTTGAATCAGTATACCATGTGATATGTTAAACTAAAATTAATAAAAAAAAATAAAATAATTAATTAATATTGATTCTTCAATATTCGAAGTTTAGGAGCTCTCTCTATTTTATATTTTTTAGGTATGGATCTCAGTTGATGTCCATACCAGGTTCATGTATAAGATGTTCTCCAAGATTTTCCATATGATCACTACTGAGTAGAGGCTAACGATGATGAAACCTGGAGGCAGACACTCTAAGATTTTCAATGCCACTATTTTCAAAAGAATGAGGGATATATTTCAGATACAATCACATAAGACTGTTTATAGGAGGTTAAGATATCCTTCAACTTAAAACATGTTTAGAAGGAGCATCGACTATCATTGGTTATGACAAGGTTGCATTATGAAGTAAGGAAGTAGTGATTTTGGTTCCTCCGGGATAGTGAAAAGTCAACAATATCCTGGGAGGAGATCCAATAAAAGTTCATAGAAAAGTTTCTCTATTAAACTGTGAAGACGGAAAGTCTCCAATAGATTCAAAACCTTCGACATGGGAGCTCTAGTTTGTGAGATTTTTGAATCCATTTTCGGAACCTTATGTGATATGATTTGGAGCGGTTTATAGATGATGAGGATAGGGTGATGCATTTTGAGGAGGATTTGTATCCATAGATTCATCACCAAGACACCATATTTATACTGAATACATATCTCGAGGTGCTGGAAAGGGAAGAGGAAAACGAGAAGATGTTATCCTGAACTGGATTTCCATGGGAGGGGAGTCATCAAGAATCCTAAGAAAGTGGATATGTGGTATGAGGCTATCGTTTTTGAGAGAAGAAGATTTTTTTTCACACGGTGGTAATTCCCAGCCATTAGTATCTCATTTTTTTGGGGGGGAAATCCCTCTGACCTATACCAAGTTATCATGAGATTTTTTCCTTATGGAGGTTAGGGTTATCAATAGTGAGATTTACTGACCCTTATAATATGTCAGTGTGTCTCATGCGTTCTACTTCAGGTTCCTCCATTGAGGAAGTTCCATCCAAGCCAGTGTCACTAGGTTGCACTGGATTTGGATCCATAGAGGGGATATGGGGTAGACCAAGGACAGCTTCGAGATGCTCCTCATCCTCATACAGTAGAGTGATGTCATGGTGGTGGTTGTGTGTAGGGTCAGAGAGGAAATGGATTAGGTCGTGGTCATCTTCATGATTTAGCATTTCTAGCACTAAATGAGCTAGATTTCATTAGAGTTACCCTTTTCTTGTTTTCTACATGGATATATTCTTTGTTTGATTCAGGAGTGACTCACTCCTTCGTATGACCTACCCCTTTCCATGAATTGGTACTTGTGTTAGAGAGGCTTCCAGTTCCCTTGGGGATGACTATGCTAGTTGGAGGTCGAGCTGACATATTTTATGTATGTAGAGACAGTGATCTAGCGATGGAGCAGCACCACTCTTTGGGAGACATCCTATGTTTATGGATACAAGCATAAGATTTCATCCTCAGAATGTATTGATTGTATTTTGTACAGGATATCATGGATTGCTTCTAGTGGAAGGTGTTGTACTTTGATACTGATGGGGAGAAAATGGTGTTTTGGGTGAGAAAGACCCTCATATGGGTCATAGGTGTGTTTCGTCCTTGTCATCATTGATGGATGAGATTATGCTGAGTTTTTAGAGGTTTAATAGTTGGAATTTCCCTAGGTTATAAAAGATTACCCTTATGTCTTTCTAGAAGTGGTTTTAGCATTACCCCCTCGACGAGAGATCACATTTGGGATTGAGCTACAACCAGGATAGTATCGTATATCGATGTATATGTATAGCATGTTTCCTTCTGTGTTTCAGGATTTGTGTATATAGCTTGATGGTCTATTACACTATGGTTTTGTTCGGCCGAGTGTGTCCCGATAGGGTGCACTATTTTTTTCATAGTGAAGGATGACAACAGTCTGTGGTTTTTTAACAGTTTTCATCACTTGAACAAGGTGATAGGGATTAATTTCTATCCTATTATAAAGAATGATGATTTATTCAATCAACTAAAGGCTGAAAGTTGGTTCTCAAAGATAGACTTGCGGTCAGGATATCATCAAAGGGGAGGGGTGTGAAAGATGAAGATATCATGATGACTACTTTTCGTTTTCATCCTGGGAATTAGGATTTCATTATGATTCCATTTGGTGTGTATAATTATCTATCTATGTTCATTTGGTTAATGAAATATATATTCCATGATTTAGTATATATGGTCATGGTGGTTTTCATTAATGATAATCTTCTTTATTCCGGGTCTATGGAGAAACATGCAAAGCACCTGCATGCTATTTTGGGAGTTATTTTTCAACATAATATATTTTTGAAGTTGTCATAGTGTTAGTTTTGGGCTAGAGAATTCTGTTTCTTGGGGAATGTTGTATCCCATTAGGGAGTAGTTATGGATCCATCGACGATAGAAGTTGTTGTGTCTTCTGAATCCCATATGACAGTGGCAGAGGTTTGATGTTTCCTAGGTCTTGAAAGCTATTGCAGGAGGTTCATAATAGATTTTTCTCATGTTGTGACTCCTCTAACATCATTGACTAGAAAGGAGTAGGCGTTCATATGGACTTCTCTCTTTTAGGAAACTTTTTTGTATCTCAAGGAGATGTTTTTCAGTACTCTAGTTACTTTTCTTCATTCCAAATGGGTTCAATTTGACATTTTTTGTGATGCTTCATGTCTGTGGTTAGTATTCAATCTAATGCACCAGAGATATTTCGTTTCTTATGGGTCTCAGTAGTTATGTCTCTATGAGCATAATTATTCCACCCACAATGTTGATTTTTTTGTAGTGGTGTTTTCCCTGATGTTTTGGTGACATTATCTAATCAGAGTGTGCTTTGTGGTCTTAACTGATCCAAAAATATGGAGGTATGTATTCTCCTAGGGTGACTTGAACATACAACAACATCGATGAATGGAGTTCATTCAATATTACGAATTTAAAATCTCATATACACCTGTAAATGGGGATGTTGTCAAATATGCACTGAGTAGAACATCACGTAGTGATGTAGTGTGTGAATCAGGTGATTCCGGAGAGTAATAGAAGAGATTTTTTTATTACATCTTGATATGGGAGAATTTCAAGGAATAGGTTATCTCTTTCAAATGACAGTTTCATGATTTCATGTGTAATAAGATGAAGAGTCTAACTTGTGGGATCTAAAGGTAGAGGTCTGGAGAGACTGAGTTATTTTTGGGGAGGCCCTTGATGGCTGGATTGAGGATGGAAAACCATGGGTGTTGTTTTTGAGAAGTCATTTCATTCATTTTCCAATGCGTGAGATAGTTCTCATGGAGTTCCATAGTTCTCCCTTATTAGTACATCCTTGCGTAACAATGTTATATTGAGATTTGAGGAGCTAGTTTTGTGGCCTGAGTTGAAGTTTTCAGTTAGAGAGTTGTTGTCTCGATGTTTGTTCTTCCATAAGGTGAACGTCGAGCACTGTTCTCCTGGTGGGTTACTACAGGTGTTAGATGTTCCTTAGTGTATGTGGGAGGACATATTGATATACTTTGTTGCTGGTTTACCCCGAGCTCAGGGAGGATATGTTGTTGTATGGGTTGTTTTGGATCATTTGACAAAATCATATAGCTTTATAGAAATCAAGGAGATGATCTTAGTAGTGATTTTTTCAAGGTAATATCCAGAGGAGTTGGTGAAACTCCAAGGAGTCCTAAGGATGATCCTTTCTGATTGAGATCCTCAATTTAATTATATGGTTTAGAGAGGACACTATGTTTCTTTTGGTTCTTATTTATTTCTTTTCACTTATTTTCATCCATAGATGGACGGGAAGACAGAGTAGACCATCCATACTATTGAGGAAATGTTTTCACTCTTGTATCCTATATTTTGGAGCTTCTGAGATGAGGCACATACCCTTGGCAGAGTTGTCCTGCAACAACAGTTTCCACTCCACCATTTTTAAGTATCCTTTGTATGCCATTTATGGATAGCCTATCTGTTTTCAATTGTGTTGGGATAGGGTTAGAGATTTAACAATTCTTGGGATGAAATTGGTACTGAAAACGACATAGATAGTTCAGGTGATTCATGAGAGGATGAAGCTAGCACATGATTCTCATAAATCCTATCTTGATCAGATGGGGATAGTTATGTAGTTTGATCTTGGGGATCACATGTTTCAGAAGGTGACTTCTCTTTTGGGGCATCAAAGGTTTAGTCGTGGGAGTAAGCTTTCTCCCTGGTTTGTTGGGCCTTTGGATGTGATGGCACGTGTTGAAGCTATGGAATATCACGTAGCACATACCCTCTCTTTGAGAAAGATACATGATGTTTTTCATGTGTCACTACTCAATCTTTATCTTCATGATTACTTTCATGTCATTGATTGAGGTTATGTAGATGTTGATGTTCATGCGATCTTCGAGGAGTAGCCTATAGATATCCAGGACAGCAAGGAGAAGGGGTTATGTGGGAATGATATCCCAATAATTCATGACTTGTGAGGGTACAGTGGCATGGAGGAGAGTACTTGGGAATGTGATTTGCAGAAACATTCTTAGTACCATAATCGGTTTGATGTTTTACTATTTCCTTGTAATGATGTTCATCATGTGGTTGTAGACCCTTCTTATTTATGAGATGTCTTTCTCTTGTTTATTTTTTGTTGATTTCTCCATTTTTAGAGTTATCTCCCATAGGATTTAGGATCTTTTTATAGTTTTCATGTGGTTTCATGTTGTTAATTTTGAGGTAGTGGTTGAGTTCATTTTGTGGAGAGGGCCTTGAGAAGTATCGTGAAGAGTGTTTGATTGGTCCCTTTTTGGTTTCTACTATGGGTTGTTTTTTGGATTCTTGAGGACAAGAATGATTTGAGAGGTAGTTGATGTAATGGAAAAGACCTTTTTAGTCCATTCCATTTCTGAAATCTATTGTTTGAGGTGTTCTGGGAGGTCTTGGTGACTTATTCAAAAAAAATTACAAATTTTGAATTCTGCAGACAATGTTTCCATTTTTTTTAACAGTGCTATCAACAAGTCATCTTTAACTGTTAGTGTCAATGAGTCATCTTCATTTGTCAGTGTTGGTGAATCATCTTCATCTGTTAGTGACAATGAGTCATCTTTAACTATATGTGTCGGTGAAACATCTTCATCTATTAGTGTTAGTGATTCATCTTCATCTATTAGTGTCGGTGAGTCATCTTCTATTATTTGTTTCTATGAATCATCTTCATCGGATAGTGTCAGTGAGTCATCTTCTTCTATCAGTGTCAATGAGTCATCTTCATCTGTTAGTTTCAATGATTCGGCTTCATCTATCAGTGTCAGTGAGTCATATTATTCTATCAGTGTTGGTGAGTCATCTTTATATATCAGTTTTGGTGATTCATCTTCATCTGTTGGTGACCTTGAGTCATCTTCATCTGTAGGTGTCGTCGAGTCATCTTCATATGTTAGTGTTGGTGAGTCATCTTCATCTATCATTTTCGGTGAGTCATCTTTATTTTACAGTGTTGGTGAGACATATTTATCTTTCGGTGACAGTTAGTCATCTTCATCTGTCATTATTAGTGATTCATTTGATCTTTCAGTGTCAATAGGTTCTACGTTGTTTCCAGATCAACTGGCATACAATGTTTCCAGTTTCCTACAATTTTTCCCATTTGACGTTTTCTTTGACATATAATGTGTTCAAAGACTTTTCTATGGTATTTAAGGAAAATTAGTTTTCCATAACTCTTATCATAATTTTCTTAAGGGTCGAGATGGCTATACATGGTCAAACTATGTGGTTTAATGTGATCTACATCAATTGAAATTCGATTTCATTTAAAATTACATTTGTCTCAGATCCATTCCTTCAATGTCGAGCACCTTCCCTTATTTCATTCCTTCTCTATTATCTTGGTGTGAGGTTCCCGGAAGATTTCTTGCCATATGATTTCTACGATCGAACCATAATCCTTGGATTTTTTTCCCATGATTTTTTTTCTATATACATGTGCACCACCTATTTTGGTGTAAGCAACAAGTGTCGATCCATCATCGATATATGGTATAATATACCTAGGTTCTAGTGTTTTCCTGGATACTTCTTCTACCATTCCTCCATTATATATTATGGAACTTGATATCCATGTTTCTAATGTGGATTTCATGGTTGTTGGTTTATGTGGTGGTGTCATGACATCCTTCGGTGGATGCAGTTGTTGTGGAGAAAGTGTCAAGATCCTTTGGGTCGGACTTTTCTTGTGAAAAGAACTTTAGAAATCTTTTGAGGTAGGGGATTCTTGTCTTATCTATTATCTTACATGAAAATGTAGAGTTATAATGTTATATCCCACCATATCACAATGAAATCTACATAATAAATATTTGAACCGAATTAATAAATTTTTATCGATCATATGTTATTGCCTCTTATTTTGCTAGATTGTGTGATATTTTTTATTTTCTTGTTATGCATGTAGTTCTCGATGGAAATTGGTAAGGAATGTTATTCCATAATTAATTGAAAATTATTTGGCCAAAGATAATGAAATATTTATATGAATCTAGTTATTGTGGCTGTAAATTCATGATAATAAAATTGATATTGTAAGAATGTTAAATTGGACTATATTGATAAACATAGAGCATGTTGACACTTGTTGTAAAATGTATTTTCAACTTAGTTGTCATAGCTATGATAGAATGATATTTAGGTTTCCTATTTATGGAATCTAATAATAATGAATTTTCTAATTGAAGATGGATTAAAGAGCTGGTTGACCGATATAATACAATGCCTTATAGGGTTTTGAGTTACCCTCTTTCATCTAAGGAAAAGTTCCTTCTGTTTTGGATCCATGAGAGCTCATTGCGTGTGAAGGTAAAATTCATTGTTTAGGGACAAGAGCCCAATTTATTTGTTATTTCAAACTGCTTGTTTTTTATTATGAGCCTGTATGGATGTTGTATGATTTGGGAGTAGGGTGGCCTAGTGGTTGTGAAAATAGTTGACAGCTAGAATGGAGAGATGCATTTGTTTCTGCATCTGGGTTCTAGGGAGGACATAAAAGAAGACGAAATTGCTAGGATGTGAATTTTGGATTCTTGGTGAATGTTTTTGTTTTTTTATCATCATTACATTCCCCACTACATACGGAATCTTTTATTTCTTACCCTCCTTCCAAAATATGAGAAGACGAATGTGGTATTACACATTCTTACCATGTTTATCTTCTCAAGGATGGTTGGGTATATTCTCTTGTTATTGGTGGGGATGACTCGATGGGTAGTTCACCTACTAATTGTGTTAAGCCCTTTATGTTTGGTATCTTAGAATCTTTTTATACATTTCTTGGGAATATGGTAATGTTGTAATTCAATTAATAAATGATTGAAAAAATGAAGTTAACCAATGGGGTTGGAGATTTCTAGGATACAATAATTAAGTAATAATTTAAATAAACTATGGACATGGTTGGTTATGCCTATAGGTCATGGAACAATATTGTGATTCTAATGAAATGTAATGGTATATTAATGGTTAAATAATTATTCAATGTTAAGGGAAAATTATTAAAATGGAAAAGATCATTTAATAAATCTGTTAAATGGTTGTGTGCTTATAGGATATATAGTCTCAAAAGAGGCAGTTGAGAGTATGAAAGATGATAACTGTAGTTTTGTCTAAGACTAGGTTTTTCCCATAGTATGGTTGTGAGATATGTTATATCATGTAATTTTTATGTTTTTATATGCTACCCCACCCAATAAGTTTGGGGGACTGACACCCAGGGATTCTGATCCCTAGGGATGTTTTCCCCAACATCCTGGTGGGTGGATGGAAGGAAGACTCCCGCCTTTGGCCCCACTCTCTTCTCTTATTAGTTACTTTTCATGTTAGGAACAATGGTTTTTCCCCCTTATATTTGTGTAGAAGGATATTATTTCTTGTGGTTATCCACACACACATATTCCAGATATAGTTTCTTATAGACAACTATAAGTGAAATGTTTATAGGCCGTGATTTTTTAGGATCCTTACTCATTGTATGAAATGTAATTGCTTCAGGTAAAATACCTGATGTATGATACACATTATGCAATCTATGGATGATCCCCAAAAATACCTGGTAACTTTGGTTACATGCACGTGGTGGTTGTGTTTCATAAGGTGCATGTTTTTGTGCTTCACCCAAGTGTATATGGGCAAGCATTTTTAAAGAGAGATGTTTAGGGTGTGCAACATTGGGGAAAAGAGGAAAAACTATGGGGAAGTGGTAGTGGGGGTAAAATCAATATTTTTAATTGAATTATATTCTCTTGTTTGTGATACTTGGTGAGAATATCCATACTGAGGTTTGAAAGATAATATACCTATTTCGATGATAAGGTAGTTTCACATGGTGTTCATAATGATTTAGCATGCTTTATTTACATTTTTATGAGAGGATATAGGTATGATCATATTGAGTATACTATTATACTCACCCAATGTATATATAATGTTTTTCAGGTCACCTGGAGAAACATACAGATCAGGCTGGTGAACAGTATATTGGGGTGTCGGAGTTGTTTGGGCTTCCAAGATGCTGTTGTTTTACTTTCTATTGATACATGCAATTTTACCATTCACTTGATGTAGTAATTTCCTGAAATTACATATGTGAACTTGGTATTTCTTTTATATTTCAGTCTGAGTTAGGTTTGGATGGTTCTATTCTTATCTCTCTCTTTCTCTTGTGTTCTCATAGAGGTTAATGCCTCCCATTTGGGTTTTTACTATACCCACGATGCTAGTCGCCAACTCGGGACGTATAGGAGGTAGGACTCAGGGGTTAAAATCTCCCCTCTCACATTTCTATACTAGGAGGGGTACTCTTTATGAACAATTGGATAGGACAAATTTTTTTGAAATAACATTGATTTCCATCCGAAATGAGAAATAAATTATGATTTATATAAAGTCATTTTCTTAAATATCATATGTACCAGTTAGTGGAAAAAATGATACCCTTATATGGAAAAACCATGAATAAACACAGGGTAATAAAAATAAGGAGATTTCCTGAGATATGTATCCAAGTATTTCATTAATGGAAACATAATAATTAATAATCTCAAGAAATGATGATATTGTTCCAATAAATAGTTACCATTTTTGTAACATTGAATCATAATAAAATGGAAATAATTAAATTAATTGAATCATAAAATGTCATTAAAATTTTAAAATTCTAAAATAAGATGAATAAGTAAGTGTATACACCTCATATTACAATATTGGTGCAGAACATGGCATGTGTATCAAAAAAGGAAAATTGAGACAAAATTACATTACCAATTTGGTATATTTTGAAACAGAAACCCTATTAAAGAATAATCACAAAATTTATTTGTAAATACCCATTAAATTGATTATAATATTCATAGAATTCATCAATAGGTAGTATTCACACCACATATAAGAAATAGGAGGTGAACATGGCATGTGACTCCTAGAAAATAAATGTGAGATGAGAAAACTCATACTTTAAGTCTTGACATTCCTTGTACACATTCAAACCTCCTGTATAATGAATATATGTTTATTATAAATATACCATAGAACTATATTATTATATTTAATAAATTATATTATTTTATTATGAATTTATATTACCCTTTTATTAACAATCTCATGTTAACGTTACATTTTGGGTAATATATGTGTTGTTTTTCATATATGTTTTGAATTGTTATTATTGATACACTTACTTAGATCATGATATAATTATTGAAATAATAAAAAAATGATATAAATATAATATTTACTCATTATATATGTATTTTTAATATCTTATCTAATATTATAATATGAAATGGAATATAACGTTGTTGGAGATGGTAGGTCGTACATACGCATGAATATTGTATCTGTTTTATTACAATATTGAATAAAATGATGTAAATGTAATAAATAAATATATATATATAATGTCATTAAATTAGAATTATTATGTCATATATATCATATAATTTCAGTAAACCCATCATCAATATATTCTATGTTGACTTTCAGTGAATCACATTATTATGAGGGGGAAGTAGTCCGCACTTCCCTAAATTAAATTATCATAACTAAAAAAATGGAAAGAATTAAAATATGTGTAATATAATAATTAAAGAAAAATAAATATTTCATATATATCATATAAAAATATTTCAAATCACAATTCCCAACCATTAATAATGTTAAATTAAAAAAATAACATAGTTTCATTAGGCGGTAGTTCGTCAAACACAAGAACTGAAATTTCATAACCCATTAGAAGGATGTATGTGTAATTGTGGGTAGAATTATTAGAATTAAAACATATATGTATATTTAAGATACTATGTATATTATTTAATCATTTAGTAGAAATATTTTAGGTGGTGGAGAATGAAAATGAAATAAAAGAGCTTCCGGAAGGATATTACAACTTGTTTGGGTAAATCATTTTGGTTTTCACCAAATGAATTCCTTCGACGGATAAATGACCAAAGGGATGATTCTAGAATGAATTGATTCTTATTTGGAGCTTATTGAATCAGATGTTATGGGATAATTTTTTTTTTGAGATTTGTGAATAAATAGGGGTGATTTCCATTTTATAGTGGAGGAGGAGTGGAATTATTGTAAATTTGGGAAAATAGAATTCCACCATTGTTTTTTCCATGTAAAGTGTCTCCAATAATGAACTAAATCTGATACAAGGGAGTATAAGGTCTAAATATGAACATATAATGTATTTTGGACTGGTTTTAGTTTCATTTTTTCTCTTATGTTTAAGGGTTATCCCCTTGTTAAGACAATTTTGTTTTTAATAATTGTAATTAATTGTAATTAAATATTTTTAATATTTTTGGTTGAGAAATAATTTGACATTATTAGAAATTATATATTATTAAGATTAGAAATATTCAACCCATTTTTCCAAATTCCAATCACATAAGTGGTGTAAATTAATTTAAAATTAATCCTATAAATGGGAAGACAATGTAGGTTTTTAAAGTAAAAAAATATTCAAATGTTTTCTATGTTTTTTATGTAATTTCGAAGTGAAATTTTTTATAATGATATATATTGGATTAACTGATATATAATTTATATAATTATAATTTAAAACCAATTATAAATATAATTTATCCTTAAAAATAAATTATATTAATATTTGTTTTAAAATTAAATGTAAGTATTTTTCATTATTCAACATAAAATAAACTTCAATGGAAAATACAAACAATTCACTTTAACCTAAATTTTATGTTTCTATTACCAAAAATTAATTTTATTTTTAAATATAAAATTTATGAAAGTTCCAAAATTTAAATTTAAAATAGGTTCTCTATTTAAGGATAGTAAATCCACTTTTATAAAAAAAATAGGTTTTTATTTGTAGTATTGGGTTTGTTTATAACTTATGCCAATAAAATAAAGTAGATGAATGTAAATATTATTTTATTTAATATATATATATATATATAATTATAATCTTCCACTAATATCAATTAATTTAATTTATTACGATAAAATTAATTTGTGATCATAGTGGTAGTTTTTATAAAAATGTTCCCTTTATATTCAACTGGTTCTTAAATTCATTTCTAATTAATTACTAACCAATACATTCAATCATGTATTATCCTAAGTTAGCTATTAATATTCAGAACCTCCATATAAATTACTATGTTATAACATATTATTTTAAATAATAGTATTTTTAATAATATATTATTATTCGAGAAAAATCGATGTTGTCTGTTACGCAATCCATCGAGGAAAGCCAGTCTTGTGTATAACGTAAGATAACATCAGTGTTCTATATAGATCTATCTAACCATTATGTTTCCTTTAGTGAAACATTTACTTGGGTTTTCATATAACTCACGAAAATTTACTAAATTAATATAGGAAAACTATTTTCAAGGTTTCATGAAATGAAAAATATCAAAAAGATTAAATTAATTCAAAAAATTGTATTTCAAAAAATCTCAGGGTGTTGCATTTGGGGCATGAGAAAAAACATCAACATAAACCAAATACTGAATGGAGTGATTCAAAAGGATGTATATCACACAAGATCTCTCTAAATCATGAGAGATGTAACACCCCAAGATTTCATAGTACGTTATCTCTTTACATAAATTCAATAACTTGCACCACATACAACACAAAGTTTGAGCGCACCAAGACTTACCATACCAGCTATTCAAAAAGCGATTATGAATAGTATTAATTGAATTTGGAATTTTATATACTCTATATAAATTTAACATCCATATTATGTGTTTTATAGACTTAAATGTTTCACAATCAAATTGGACATAAACACATGTCATTCATTTGATAATTTTTACTTCTTAAAATCCCACTTCCTATTTCTGACAATTGGAATTAAATTTAAATTAATTAATATAACTTATATGTTTTAAAATTTGTGAAATGGACATCAATTTTTAATTTATAATATCAAAATGATCTTAGGGTAAATTTTTAGTATTTTTCTGAAAACATTCATTTTTTGATTAACAGTGAAAATCATTGTGTTTTTATTTAAAAGTGGATTTTTATTTAAATAATTAATATTTTTATTTAAATTAATTGTAAAGTAAAAATTGATACATAATAACTATATTAGTATAATGTAATTCATTGTATTAATTTTATAATAATATTAGATATATAAAAAAAAATTTCAACTATTTAATGTCTCTTACTGACCTTCTAGGCACATTTAAAAATTTCCATAAAATGCAATTTTACCGGTATTGTGAAATGAATTTCAAAAATCCCAGAGACACGGTGGAAATTAATAACTAAAATTTGGTTCAATAGGTTGAAAATAATTTTTGTTGAATTGTATCATTTGAATTTTATTTACCATGGTTAAAAGTAAATTGGGTAATTAAAGGTAAAAATAATATTAAAATCACCCTTACAGATATCCTAATTCTATTGGATAAGTGTATTTCGACCAAAATCAACCTTAGAACAAATATATGATCCTCTTTGATCCACTGGGATTTGATTATGACATTTATTTTATTTTATTTAAAGAACAGTTAAAAGTGTAAAATTCAAATTTTACTAACTAAATTATTTTTAATATACGGTTATAGATAAGTTAAGTTCGAAAATAAATATTAATTAGGAATATAAAAATATTTCATACAACACATTATAGTATTTTTTTTAAACATTAAATAATTAAATTTATTGATGACACAATGATGATATAGTAAATACCATTTTAACGAAATACTTAAATAATTAACATTATTACTATTAAAATAAAAATAAATTGACATTTTTGATGAATTAAACAAATTTTATAGGTTAATATGACATGTTAGAGTTGATTAAATTAATTTTGTTTGAAGTAATCATGTTTTTATGACTTTCACAAAAACCAAATACTAAATAGTGTATAAATTTACAAAATCGAGTTTTTAAAAGAAATTTGATTTTATTAAATTATATATTCGTCCTAAAAATAAAAGGTTCATAAAATGACATATATAATAATATTTATGTCATTAATGATCCAAAGGAGGTTCTATTGTAATTTAATGGTATGGTTATTAACCATGTATTATAATAACACAAGAATACATGGTGATAGTTAAACTATTTAACTAAGGGTTAAATCTAAGAGACATGGATAATATTATGACCTAAAATTGTCTAAAACATATTGGTTGAGATGATTTTGACCCATCCCCACCTTATCCTCTAAATTAATTAATTTTTCGCTATTATAAATCGAAATTTTTTTTATAACAAATTAATATTTCAAACTTTTTCTAAAGTTCCCCACCTCTTTTATAAATGGGTACTTCCCCTCCTCTTAATTTCACACATCCAAAGCCTTTTGGCACGACCAAACCCTACTCAAATGTCCTAAAAACTCCCCTAACATTAATCTAGAGGCCTTAGATTTATAAAAAATCCATCCTAAGGATTCATATTGTTAAATTCAAAAGGAATAACCCGAAGAAGAGACAATTACTTCATCACCTCATTCAAAGTTCTTTTCTTCTTCCACTACCTCTTTATTTTTTTTTCATACTAAAATAAAAAATCCAATACCTTATACATACTAATATGTTATTAATAATTTTTTTGTACAACCATATTCATTATTCTATCAATCCTATGAATGACAAAGTCACCATACGTGCGTACATACAGCTTACTACCTCCACGTCGTGGTTTAGTTTGTTATTCAACACTACATTATTTGGATGGGTATAATAATGAGTATGATTATTTTCAATAATGAATATAACATGGTAATTATTCTTTATATATAAAATAACATCCAATTAGACACTTTTGTACCATCGGTATAATGATATACTCGCTCTTACGTACGTACGGCTTACCGTCTCCACGACGCGATGAGATTCATCTTCAATGATAACCATTCAAGAGTTTTTATAAATATATATATATTGATTAAGTATGACATATATGAAATAATATTTCTACTGGAATAATATATATTTTTGTAGATAAATATATGTCGTTTACTTACATCAATACTATACGATAACAAAACATAAACAATGTTCATGCGTACGTATAGACTACCGTCTCCATGAACGGTGTTTCCATTTCCTAAATATATCTATTATAAATATTTATATTCTGAATATATATGATATATAAATCATGTTTTATATTATGATATTATGTGAATCATTATCTAAGTGATACGATCAAGAATAAAAAGTTAAAACCTATAAGATAAAGAAAGCGATTATTACTCCAAAGGTTACATTAGAATGTAAATTATTATTAAATGGGTAGTATAAATTCATAAATTAATTATATATAAAATAAGAAATATTAATATGGTTCTGGTATAATTTAATAATATACTATTGTAACACCCAAGACCTTTATGAGAAATATTTTGTTTTTATGTTATATAAATCATCAAAGGAATCTTTCACTACACGCAACACTAGCTTGGCATTCTTTACACGCAACCTCGGCCTTCCTCGACAGCTTGCATCGTACGCAATACCGAGTTTCACTAAACAACGATATGCGATTAAAATATTATTAAAACTGGCCGTTATGAATAGTAATAACCACTTTTTGAAATTTTGGAAATTTTATTTTTCAAAATGGACTTCATTTTTGGATTCTGAATATCGAAATTAGCTTAGGGTTAAATTTTGGTACTTTTCGGATAACTTTCATATTCTGATGAATAGTGAAAATTATTAAATTTTAATTAAAAACAACTTTTTTAATCGAAATAATTAATAGTGATAAATTATTAATTTGAGTGGTTTTAAAGTATATTTAGAATATAGTTTTACAATTTAATACAATGTTTTTCATTGGATGTAATTTCAAATTTAAACCAGACATAAACAAGTGTCAATCTTTTGATAGTTATTATCTCTTAAAAACACGCTATTTGTCTTTATGACGGGAATTAATTTTTAAATTAGTTAATGTAACTGATATGTTTTTAATTTGGTAAAATAAACATCATTTTTGAATTCATAATATCAAATATTGCTTAGGCCTAATTTTTGGTATTTTTCTGAAAACTTTCAATTTTGGATGAATAGTGAAACCACTAAGTGTTAGTTAAAAAAACTGAATTTTTCATAAAACGTAATTTTACCGCTTCTGTGAGTGGAATTTCGAAAATCTGAGAGACACGGTTGATATCAGTAAGTAAAATGTGGTTTAATGAGATGAAAATAATTTTTTGTGGAATAGTAACTTTTTATTTTTTTTTACCACGGTTAAAAGTAAATAGGGTAGTTAAGGATAAAAATGATATTATTATTATCCTAACACATGTCCTAATTCTATTGGATAAGTATAATTCGACCAAAAACAACCTTAGGAATAAAATATGACCATTTAGGCCCACTTGGATTAGATTAGGACATTTATTATTAATTTATTTAAAGAAGGGCTAAAATAGTTAAAATCAAAGCTTAATAAGTAAATAATTTTTAATATGGGGTTATTGATAAGATAAATTCGACTATAAATATTCCTTAGAAAGGGAAAAACATTTTCTACATAATGGTATTTTATTTGTAATTTTTATACATTAAATAATTTAATTTATTTATGACACAATGATGATGCAGTAATTATCTTATTAATGAAATATTGACATAATTGATGTTATAAATACCCAAATAAATGTAATATGAGACTTTTTTTGAATAAAACTAATTTTATAGGTTAATATGACATGTTAGTATTGATTTGATTAACTGTTTTCGAACTAATAATTCTGTTATGGTTTTCACAAAAATCAATTACTAAATAGTGTCAAAATTGACATAAAATAGTTTTTAAAACAAATATTATATTATTAATTGTTATTTTATTCCTAAAAATCTATTGTTTTGCCCAATGACTTAGATAAGGTTATATATATTGATAATAAACAATTTGGGGTTCGTTTGGCTTGTTATAGTAAGTTTATTAACCTTATAGTGTAAGAACACAAGAAGACACGGTAAAAGTAAAATTATTTAACTTAATGTTAAATCTAAATGATAAGGTTCAAATAGGAACCTAAACTTGTCTAAATTATATTGGACGATAGGATTTCGACCTATACCCACCTTAGCTTCGAAATATATCAATTTGGAGCTATTAAAAACAGAATTTGACTTTATAATAAAATAATATTTTTTGTTATTCCAAAGTTTCCCCTCTCCTCCCTTATAAAAGGGCACCTCCTCCCTCTCTTCCTCACACCACTTTGAGCATTCAAGCTCGGCCAAACCCTGACAATATCTCCTCTCCACTTCCCTAGAAACATCCTAGAGGTCCTGGTCTTCTTCACTGACCAATTTTAGTGCCCTAAGAGGAGGTCTCAAAGAGGCGCTTCAAAGAAGAGGTAATGCCCGTTACCGATTCTTTCATCTTTATTTCTTCTTCCACTTCTTCTTATTTATTTGTTTCATTATGAAGTAATAACATAAGTATCACTCGTATAATGATATGTTATTATAAGTATGAAACAACCCTATTTCACCATCTATCCATCCTACGGAAAATGAAATCACCACGCATACATACGTACGGAATATCGTCTCCACGCTGTGGTGTAATCTATTTTCCAACACCACTTTACTTGGATGGGTATAATGGTGTAAATAATGACTATATATGATTATTTTAAAGTGATATTGATTCTTAAATATTATACATACACTCCAATACAATTTCACGATCATTGGAACGATATCATCGCTCGTGCGTACGTACGGAATACCGTCTCCACGATGTGATGCGACTCGTTATACATGATCTTCATTGCATAATGATTATATAAATGAATTGATTGAATTTATATGATATATATTACACTAATTACATTCTGGAAATGAGTTATCTATACCCTAAAAAAAATAAGAATTTATTCGACAAAACGCGCATAAGAACAAAAAGTAATAAACACCCGAATAACAAGTAGTAATGAAATATTACTAATAAGAAGCTACTAATATGACCATATATGATATCATAAAAATAACTATGATTATGTAATAAGTCAATAACATTATTTAAATCATTATACAGGAGGTTCGGACACTTACAAAGAAAATCGGACCTAATGTAAGGGAAATATCAAAATCTCATTTTTATCCGAGATTGTTTATACTTTGGAATTTACTGGGGTGTATTTTAACATCCACATCCATGTTTCCTCAATATGTAATTTTATTTACATCCAACTACAATTGTTTAAATCAAATTTTACCCTTCGGTGATTTTTTAGTAAAAGATATGAAATGAATCTTTTGTCGTTTTTCGTACAAGGTACTTTTTGAATTTTCCGACAAAAGTACGAGACGAATGTTTTTTTAACTTATACGGCTTGAATGGATTTTTAAAACATTATTTCCAAGAAGCTTCCTTTACATGTTTTGAAGATTATTGTTAATCAACTTCTTTTAGCTTAAAATTTTATGACATGTTAAGAAAGGAAAAATGTTTTTAAAGTAGAAAGGATATTTTCCTCAAGAATGGAGTTCAAGTGTTTTATCAAAATTATTTTCCATATAAGATAATATAGGGTTCTATTTCTATCCCTATTTTTACATTGATTTGATTATGTTATTATGGAATTATTTTTATGATGTCCTTTTATCTTATATGGATTATGTTATGATGGGATGATGTTTAAGATTCCCATTTTATTACATGGGTTATGCAATGATGTACGATTTTTTTTGATTTTGTGGCACACATAAGAATGGTATCATTATGAGATGGGTGGGACCTATATCTCCCTCCAATGAATTGGGTAATGATTTTATATCTCATGATATAGACATGGCTGGAATGGCAGGTTAAACCGGTTCAGTGAAACAGGACTGAAACGAGGAGTGAACTCGGTTCCAAAATGGACTTTGTCCACTAAGATGGTCATGGAAATGAGTCTTGAATAATAAGAAATGATTCTCTATGATTATGTGTGTATGCCAAAAAGCTTCATGTTATAAGTTATGATTATTGGGATTACATTTCACTTCTATGATTTATCCCATGTTATGATCTCTTTTGCAGGATAAGATTTTCAAAATGTTATGTTCTTATAAATATGATATGTTTGATATTTCTTTTGTTTACCCTTACTGAGCATTTGAGCTCACCCTTTTGTATGTTTTCTTTCCCCAGGTCAGGAAGAAGGTTATTATGTAAGATATGCCAAAAGGGACTATAGATATGATGAAATAAATGGGAGACAGTATAGACGCTTTATGAACCAGTTGTTTATGCTCCCAGTTTATAAAGACACTATACATATACGGTCCTTTCATGGTTTTGTTATATGTTGTAATAAGTATGATTCAATTTTTAAGTAATAACAATGTATGTAAAGTATGGGTCATTATAGTTGGTATCAGAGAAAAGGTATAGTCAACCTTTGGAAACTAGGATATGAAAGCCTTAGTAAGAACCCTAAGGATAATTCTAAGCATAGAACACAATCTAAGTGTTTCAGAAATGACCATGAATAACCTAGGATAAGAACTTAAGTGTAAAATTTTATTCTTGATTATGTGGTTTTCCTATTATAATTAGTGTTTCTCACACTATTCTTCTTGGTTTTAGTCAATGGATGGAACCCAAAGGAACCGTGTTAATACGGAATGTGACGGGCAATGCAATGATTGTCCCCCTGAGAAACCAAAAGTTATAGGAGCTGGAATGCAAAATCTTGTAGCCATGCTCACACAACATTCTCAAGCTATGAATCATACAGGACTTCCAAACGATCAAAGGAAGGAGCAACATTCTGTTGAATCCTTCATGAGGCAGCGTCCACCTTCATTCAGCGGGTCTACTGATCCATTAATTGCTGAACAATGGATTAGTACTACTGAAAAGATATTTTCAGTTCTTCAATGTTTTGAACATGATAAATTCATCCTATAAGTGTATCGTTTGGAAGGAGATGATGATCAATTGTGGAATCTTATTAAGAATATGAGGAAAACGGATGAAATTGAGTCGATGGAATGGGACGAGTTCAAGAACTTATTTTTCAATAAGTACTTCCCTCGTATTCTCCGAACAAAGATAGAGAAAGAGTTTCTTGACCTGAAGCAAAAGGATGATGAATCTGTTGGTACCTATGAAGCAAATTTTACAAGAATTTCAAGGTAAACTTGTGGTATTATTATCCAACCTGAGAGTAAGATCGATCGATTCTTTAGTGGCTTAAAACCAAGTCTTCTAAGGGCGTTAGCCATAAGGGACTTCAATAGCTACGAAGAAATCGTTTGATGTGCTCTCAAAGTCGAGATGGAGATTGGAGTAACCCATCAGTCATATGGGTTTGATAAGAAGAGGAAAATGTAATTCAAAGAAAAATCTAAAGAGCACACTGAAAATAAGATGATATTTACCTTATGCTCAAAGTGTGGAATGAAACAATGAGGGAGTTGTCTAAAAGGGACAAGTAAGTGTTTCAAATGTGGAAAGGAAGGTCATCGGGCATTTGAATGCCGCAATGATGGGGAGAAGATGTCTAATGATGCAAACAAAGGAAGGGACACACAGAATGAACCTACTACACTTCAATGTTTCCAGTGCAAGGAGATGGGGCATTATGCCAATAAATGCCCTAATCCAAGGGTTGTTGATGATGATCAACATCGACAAAATCTTAAGGCTAAAGAAAAAGGAAAGTCACATGAAATTTCTATCAATGATGTGGAGTACGATAACGATGTGGTGAAAGGTACACTTACCATCCACTCTAAAGTATCAAATGTTTTATTTGATTCGGGATCCACCCACTCTTTTATTTCTGAGGAATTATCTAAGAGTATCATCGTATTACCTCAACAAATAGATGTTGAGTTAGTTGTGACAACACCTAATGGCACAACAGTCGCATCAAAAGTTTATAATTCTTCCCCGATTGAAGTTTGTGTGAAAGTGCTTCCTACAAATCGTGTGATCCTTCCTATAGTGGAATTTGATGTGATTCTTGGCATGGATTGAATTTCTTTATATGGAGATCATATCAATTTCCAAATAAGGGATGTCACATTTCATATTCCAGATCAATCTATGATCGTCTAACGATGCAAGGATGAACATAGCCTTCAAGTGGAAATTTCTTCCATCTTATGGGTCTTGATTCCACTGAATGAAGGTTATTTATCTCAAATGGATGGTGAGAAACTCTCAATTAATAATATGCCCATTGTATGGGAGTTTGATGATTTCTTTCCAGAGGAATTGTCAGATCTTCCACCAAATCATGAAGTTGAGTTTTCAATTGAACTTGTACCGGGTTCTTTGCCTATTTCAAAGACACCTTATAGAATGGCCCCAATTGAGTTGCAGGAACTGAAGAAGAAAATCCAAGAGAATCTTGATAAGGGATTCATACGCCCCAGTGCGTCACCTTGGGGAACACCTGTTCTATTTGTTAAGAAGTAAGATGGATCAATGAGACTCTGCATTGATTATCGAGAACTTAACAAGATCACTATCAAGAACAAATATCATCTCCCACGCATTGATGAATTATTTGACCAACTACGCGGAGCTCAATACTTTTCCAAGATGGATCTTCGTCCAGGGTTTCATCAATTAAGGGTCAAAAGGGAGGATATACCAAAGACGACTTTCCGTACAAGGTATGGACACTATGAATTTTTAGTTATGCCATTTGGTCTTACTAATGCCCCTACTATCTTCATGGATCTAATGAATAGAGTCTTTAGAGACTATCTTGATCAATTTGTGGTAGTCTTTATAGACGAAATTATTGTCTATTCAAAGGGCAGGGAAGAACATGAAGATCACTTGAGAATTATATTGAATACCCTGAGAAAGGAGAAGCTTTATGCCAAATTTACCAAGTGTGAATTTTGGCTTTAAAAAGTTTCATTTTTGGGTCACATAATCTCAAATGAGGGGATATCTGTGGATCCAGCAAAAACAGAGGTTATCAAAAGATAGTCGAGACCAACAACAGTAACTGAGATCCGATGTTTTCTTGGTTTGGATGGATATTATCAACATTTTGTGAAATATTTTTCATGATTATCTAATCCACTCACCAGGTTGACTCAGAAAGGAGTTAAGTTTGTTTGGACGGAGGAATGTGAAGATAATTTCAAGGAGTTGAAAAGAAGGTTAACCAGTGCACCTGTGCTCACACTGCCTTGTAGTGGAGAAAGGTTTGTGATCTATAGTGATGCATCCAAGAAGGGATTGGGGTGTGTTATTATGGAAAATGATATGGTGATAGCTTATGCCTCACGACAGTTGAAAATCCATGAGCAAAATTACCCAACTCATGATTTGGAATTAGCTGCGGTAATCTTTACATTAAAGATTTGGAGGCATTATCTTTATGGAGAAAGGTGTGACATTTATACTGATCATAAAATTTTAAAGTATATTTTCACACAAAAGGAGCTGAATATGCATGAAAGAAGATGGTTGGAACTGATTAAGGATTACAACTGCTCAATTCATTACCACTATGGGAAAGCAAACAAGGTGGTAGATGCATTAAGTCGACAAGAACATGCTAGATTATCGATGATGAGGATCACAAAAGATCCTATATTTATGGATTTAAAAAGGATGGATCATGGAATTATAATGGAAGGGGGGAAATCGTATCTTTATCAAATGAATGTTCAACCATCTATACATGTGACTATTAAAGAGGCACAGAAAGAAGATGTAGAGTTACAAAAGATGGTGTGAAATATTCCTGAATTCAACCTTGATTGTGATGGGATAATAAAGTTCAGGAATCGGGTTTGTGTTCCTCCCATCCCAGAATTAAAGAAGGAGTTGCTGGATGAGGCTCATAGTTATTCATTCTCTATTCATCCTGGAAGCACGAAGATGTATAGGGACCTGAAAGAGTACTTCTGGTGGGATGTCATGAAAAGAGATGTTGCTGAATATGTCTCTCGATGCTTGGTTTGTCAGTAAGTTAAAGCTCAGAGACAGAAGTCTAAGGGGATGTTACAACCATTACCCATACCCGAATGGAAATGGGAAAACATCACTATGGACTTTGTCACAGGACTTCCTAAAACATCCAAAGGAAATAATGCTATCTGGGTCATAGTTGATCATCTTACAAAATCTGCACACTTCATTGCTGTTAGAGAGGATTTCTCTCTGGATCAGCTTTCCAGGATATATGTAAAAGAAGTGGTAAGATTGCATGGAGTACCACTTTCTATTATATCTGATCGGGATCTGAGATTTACCTCGAAGTTCTGGCAACGTCTTTAACATACTCTGGATACATAGTTGAGTTTCAGCACTGCTTATCATCCTCATACAGACGGTCAGTCTGAGAGAACAATTCAAACTCTAGAAGATATGTTGAGAGCTTGCTCTATGGATTTCAAAGGTGGTTGGGATCAACAACTACCTTTGGTGGAATTTTATTGTAATAATAGCTTTCACTCCAGTATTCAGATGGCTCCTTATGAAGCTCTCTATGGAAAGAAATGCAGGACTCTAACTTGCTGGGATGAAGTTTGGGAAAGAAAGTTATTAGGACCTGATCTTGTTGATGAGATGGCAGAAAAGGTCCGATCTATTAAACAACACATAAAAGCAGCTTAGATTTGACATAAAAGTTATGCCGACAACCGAAGAAAAGACCTAGAGTTTGAAGTGGGTGATAAAGTGTTCTTACGAATATCTCCCTGGAAGAGGGTCATGAGATTTGGAAGGAAGATGAAGTTGAGCCCTAGATATATCGGCCCTTTCGAAATACTGGACAGTGTTGGAAAGGTAGCTTACCGATTGGCGCTTCCACCGAATCTATCTCAAGTTCACGATTTGTTCCATGTATCTCTCCTGAGAAAGTACATATCCGATCCTTCACATGTACTCAACTCAGAAGTTGTATCGTGTGAGCAAGATCTTTCTTATGAAGAACAGCCGATAGAGATTCTGGATCGTAGCGAAAAAGTCCAACGAAACAAGACCACTCGCTTGGTGAAAGTTTTATGGAGGAACCACAAATTAGAAGAAGCTACATGGGAGCTTGAGGATATGATTAGGTAGAGGTATCCTCATCTTTTTGTTACAAAGTGACGAATCTCAAGGGCGAAATTCATTTTAAGGGGGGTAGAATGTAACACCCGAGACTTTTATGAGAAATATTTTGTTTTTATGTTATATAAATCATCAAAGTAATCTTTCACTACACACAACACTAGCTTGGCCTGCTTCACACGCAAGCTCGGCCTTCCTTGATAGCTTGTGTTGTACGCAATATCGAGTTTCACTAATCAACGATATGCAATTAAAATATTATTAAAACTAGCCGTTATAAATAGTAATAACCACTTTTTGAAATTTCGTAAATTTTATTTTTCAAAATGGACTTTATTTTTGGATTCGGAATATCGAAATTAGCTTAGGGTGAAATTTTGGTACTTTTCTGATAACTTTCATATTCTGATGAATAGTGAAAATTATTAAACTTTAATTAAAAAAACTTTTTTAATCGAAATAATTAATAGTGATAAATTATTAATTTGAGTGGTTTTAAAGTATATTTAGAATATATTTTTACAATTTAATACAATGTTGTTCATTGGATGTAATTTCACATTTAAACCAGACATAAACAAGTGTCAATCTTTTGATAGTTATTACCTCTTAAAAACACGTTATTTGTCTTAACGATGGGAATTAATTTTTAAATTAGTTAATGTAAATGATATGTTTTTAATTTGGTAAAATAAACATCATTTTTTGAATTCATAATATCAAATATAGCTTAGGCCTAATTTTTGGTATTTTCTTGAAAACTTTCAATTTTCTGGTGAATAGTGAAACCACTAAGTGGTTGTTAAAAAAACTGAATTTTTCATAAAACATAATTTTACCGCTTCTGTGAGTGTAATTTCGAAAATCCGAGAGACACAGTTGATATTAGTAAGTAAAATGTGGTTCAATGAGATGAAAATAATTTTTTGGTGAATAGTAACTTTTTACTTTTTTTTTACCACGGTTAAAAGTAAATAGGGTAGTTAAGGGTAAAAATGATATTATTATTATCTTAAAAAATGTACTAATTCTATTGGATAAGTATAATTCAACCAAAAACATCCTTAGGAATAAAATATGACCATTTAGGCCCACTTGGATTAGATTAGGACATTTATTATTAATTTATTTAAAGAAGGGTTAAAATAGTTAAAATCAATGTTTAATAAGTAAATCATTTTCAATATGAGGATATACATAAGATGAATTCGACTATAAATATTAATTAGAAATATAAAAACATTTCCTATATAATGGTATTTTATTTGTAATTTTTAGACATTAAATAATTTAATTTATATATGACACAACCATGATGCAGTAATTATCTTATTAATGAAATATTGACATAATTGATGTTATAAATACACAAATAAATCTAATTTGAGACTTTTTATGAATAAAACTAATTTTCTAGGTTAATATGACATGTTAGTATTGATTTAATTAACTTTGTTCGAACTAATCATTCTGTTATGATTTTCACAAAAATCAATTACTAAATAGTTTCAAAATTGACATAAAAGAGTTTTTTAAAAAAATATTATATTATTAATTGTTATTTTATTCCTAAAAATCCACGTTTCGGCAAAATGACTTAGATAAGGTTATATATATTGATAATAAACAACTTGGGGTTCGTTTGGCATGTTATAGTATGTTTATTAACCATATAGTGTAAGAACAAAAGAAGACACGGTAAAAGTAAAATTATTTAACTTAATGTTAAATCTAAATGATAAGGTTAAAATAGGAAACTAAACTTGTCTAAATTCTATTGTATGAGATTATTTATACCTATACCCACCTTATTTTCGAAATATATCAATTTGGAGCTATTAAAAACCGAATTTGACTTTATAATAAAATAATATTTTTAGTTATTCTAAAGGTGCCCCTCTCCTCCCTTATAAAAGGGCACCTTCTCCCTCTCTTCCTCGCACCACTTTGAGCCTTCAAGCTCGGACAACCCCTACCAATATCTCCTATCCAATTCCCTAGAAACATCCTAGAGGTCCTGGTCTTCTTCAAAGACCAATTTTAGTGTCCTAAGAGGAGGTCTCAAAGAGGTGCTTCAAAGAAGAGGTAATGCTCGTTACCGATTCTTTCATCTTTATTTCCTATTCCACTTCTTCTTATTTAGTTGTTTCATTATGAATTAATAACATTAGTATCACTCATATACTGATATGTTATTATAAGTATGAAACAACCCTTTTCACCATCTATCCATCCTACGGAAAACGAAGTCACCGCGCGTGCGTACGTACGGAATACCGTCTCCACACCGTGGTGTAATCTATTTTCCACCACCACTTTACTTGGATGGGTATAATGGTGTAAATAATGACTATATATGATTATTGTAAAGTGATATTGATTCTGAAATAGTATACATACACTCCAATACAATTCCACGATCATTGGAACGATATCATCGCTCGTACGTACGTACGGAATACCGTCTCCACGATGTGATGTGACTCGTTATACATGATCTTCATTGCATAATTATTATATAAATGCATTGAGTGAATTAATATGATATATATTAAACTAATAACATTCTGGAAATGAGGTATCTATATCCTAAAAAGAAAAATAAGAATTTATTCGACAAAACGCGTATAAGAACAAAAAGTAATAAACACCCGAATAACAAGTAGTAATGAAATATTACTAATAAGAAGCTAATAATATGACAATATATGATATCATAAAAATAATTATGATTCTGGAATAAGTCAATAACATTATTTAAATCATTATACAGGAGTTTCGGACACTTACGAAGCAAATCAGACCTAAGGTAAGGGAAATATCCCAATCTCATTTTTATCCGAGATTGTTTATACATTGGAATTTACTGGGGTGTATTTTATCATCCACATCCATGTTTCCTCAATATGTAATGTTATTTCCATCCATATACAATTGTTTAAATCCAATTTTACCATTCGGTGATTTTTTAGTAAAAGATATGAAAGGAATCTTTTGTCATTTTTCGTACAAGGTACTTTTTGACTTTTTCGACATAATTACGAGAAGAATATTTTTTTAACTTATACGGATTGAATGGATTTTTAAAACATTTTTTCCAAGAAGCTTCCTTTACATGTTTTCAAGCTTATTTTTAATCAACTTCTTTTAGCTTAAAATTTAATGACATGTTAAGAAAGGAAAATGTTTTTAAAGTAGAAAGGATATTTTATTCAAGAATGGAGTTCAAGTGTTTTATAAAAATTATTTTCCATCTAAGATAATATAGGGTTATGTTTCTATCCCTATTTTTACATTGATTTGATTATGTTATTATGGAATTATTTTTATGATGTCCTTTTATCTTATATGGATTATGTTATGATGGCATGATGTTTAAGATTCCCATTTTATTACATGGGTTATGCAATGATGTACGTTTTTTTTATTTTGTGGCACACATAAGAATGGTATCATTATGAGATGGGTGGGACCTATATATCTCTCCAATGCATTGGGTAAAGATTTAATATCTCATGAGATAGACATGGCTGGAACGGCATGTTAAACCGGTTCAGTGAAACAGGACTGAAACGAGGAGTGAACTCGGTTCAGAAATGGACTTTGTCCACTAAGATTGTCTTGGAAATGAGTCTTGACTAATAAGAAATGATTCTCTATGATTATGTGTGTATGACACAAAGATTCATGTTTTATGTTATGATTATTGGTATTAAATTTCACTTCTATGATTTATCCCATGTTATGATCTCTTTTTCAGGATAAGATTTTCAAAATGTTATGTTCTTATAAATATGATATGATTGATATTTCTTTTGTTTACCCTTACTGGGCATTTGAGCTCACCCTTTTGTATGTTTTCTTTCGCCAGGTCAGGAATAAGGTTATTAAGTAAGATATTCCAAAAGGGACTATAGATATGATGAAGTAAATGGGAGACAGTGTAGACTCTTTATGAACCAGTTGTTTATGTTCCCAGTTTCTAAAGACACTATACCTATACGGTCCTTTCATGTTTTTTTTATATGTTGTAATAAGTATGCTTCAATTTTGAAGTAATGACAATGTATGTAAAGTATGGGTTGTTATAAATATGATCGTTGTACAAGAGGTTAAATGTACCCTCAACCAAAGGAAAGTACAAGTTGAGGGTTAATTCCTCAATCTCATTATTATCCGAGATTGTTTATGTGTAAGTATTTAATGGGAAATATTTAGTATCCAGGTCCATATTTCATAAAATAGTTTTAAAAATTATTCTTTTATGGGACTCATTAACTAAAGGATCATTTTAAATGTTTTAAATTTTTATTCTTCTAAATTTTTCTCATTAATTTCCATGTTTTCCAAATGGTTTTAAGTATTTACTTATATGGACTTGTATGTTTTGAAATGTTAATTCCATTAAAATATTTCAGAGTGGTATGGGAAACATTGATTCAACAATATTTTTTAAATTTCTTCCTTTATAAATTGTGTGACTTTTAAATGATTTCACGATGATAGGGTATTTCTATCAAATAATTTTACTGATCATTTTCAACTATGTCAACATCCTTTGCTAGATGTTATTCTTGATTGAGGTTTATTTATTATAATACAATCTTTCATATTGTATTGAATGATATAAGATATGTTTTATTACGTATGTTCTATTTTTATACCATTCATGGGTTATGGTTACAGTTTTGACATTTCGAATTCTAGTTCTAATACGAAATATTTATGTCATGTTTCAAACTTTTTTATATGATAAATGCATTGGACTTAGTAAGTGATGGGTGGGGCCCGCTATATCGCCTCGATGCATTGGTTTGTCTCATGAGGCAAATTAGTGTCTTGGAACAAGGCCTTGAAAAAAAAATTATTTGTTGTCCTGGCATGAGGACTTGAATATGTGGTTATGATGTTTGGAATTATGTATTCACTCATTATGAGATTCATTATTACATGTGATTATTAGACTGGTAGAATATACATGTGCATGTTTATATGGCAATGTTTGATTTATTTTTTCAATATTATGTTCATTTTTAGGTTTAAAAAGGTTGTTATTTTTATTAGATATCATTCCTTAAAATATTACAACATTT
The DNA here is from genome assembly GCA_963277665.1 of Viscum album. Classification (NCBI taxonomy): domain Eukaryota; kingdom Viridiplantae; phylum Streptophyta; class Magnoliopsida; order Santalales; family Viscaceae; genus Viscum; species Viscum album. The sequence goes on from OY728120.1 coordinate 824,961,370, forward strand.
GATAAATTATTTACCATTATTGAGCATCACAGATCACCCCTTTCATATATTTTGTTTCCCAAGATTCCAAGAAGTCTATTATGATTTATATGCAGGGTTAATCTAGGGGAATAATGGTGTCCCCAAAAGATTATTTATGTTGTGTTTTATGTTTGAATGTTTATTGTAACATTCATATATGTAATATGTTTTTCAAGACTGATGAACTAATCTATCCTTTGAGACTTGATTCCTTGTAATCATTCCAATGTATTATAATAATGGACCAGCTTCAGGCTTCTGGGGTGAGGGCGTTACAGTTAGTGTTTGTGGATGTTTATTAATAACCTTGGAAATTAGATTTAGATAAACTATGATTATGAATCATAACCCAAAGATATACTTTGAGGATTAGTATCGAAGAAAATCGAAAACTTTTGGTAATGTAGATATTATTTTGGTTTTCTATGCAATACATCCTTGTATGGACAGTAAAAGTGGACGTGGTTATGGCAGAGATGTACCTAGGATTGAAACCTCAGACAAGGAGTTCCGATCTTGACCTGGGGTATCCTGGTATATAACAATGGTCCTTACTACACACATAGGTTGAAACTCCTAGGGGATACGCTTAGGATAATTCACATTTACTTTATAAACCATTATGAAGGATTTATGAGTAAATATGACATCAAAGAAACCATTTTTATGATTATGAGATTAGATGTGTGAATGTTTTCAATTAATTTTCAGAATATTTCTAGTTTTTGGATTCAAAATTACGATATAATCTAACCTAGTGTATGTTGTCATTTAGAAATGGTGCGCAGTTGAAAGAATGAGAACTCCAGCAATACACAAGATCCAAAGGGTAAGAAGGATCATATCTTTCATGGTATTAAGCTGACTTTTAAAAGGGAAATATTATCCCATGTATCTACATAATATGAATAAATATTATGGTGTGTTAATAAGATATAGAAATAATTCCCTTAGTCCTATATCTTTGATGGGATGCATGAACAGAATAGGACGACAAAAAAAGATATATAATGGGAATAAGGGAAATAAGGATTTTCCCACATGTGATAACTGTGGATGGAATCCACTTGGTAAATGCTTGGTGGGAAAGGTATTATGTTATATGTCTGGAGAAAAATGACACCACTTGTGTTATATCAAGGATATAAAAAGGTTTCAAATGTAAAATGATTCATCTGTAAGGGGTTGGGACACTACACGAATCAATGTCCCAATCATCAGAAGATACACCAAATGATGTTATTGGATAAAAATCAAGTTATGATACTACCGTAGATGGAGATGAATGGATACTTTTATTATGTTATATCATTTTACTTTTGAATCGACAATGTACTGGTTATTAGAGTTATGGTAATAAATAAGGATTGTATTGCAGTACTATTTCATTGAGGATTTGAGATTATATGGTTCTAAGAAAAATGACTCAATTTCAAGTTAATAATTTTGGAAAATATATGGTTGGGAGAAATATAACACATAATATTTTTCTTAAAATGATATAATTATTTTTAGAATAATATATGATTGATTAGGACCAATTATATTGGATATTCTTGATGACCTTGAAACTAATTAATTGTTTTTTTATTACATCATTGTTTTAGTTTTCAACATTTTTTGATTTAAGGACTATATCTAGTATTCTATATATAATATAAGGAATGAGTCCGAATGAATTTATTGAATATTGTTTTCTGGTAATTCAGTTTATTACCAGGTTTTAAGAGAATACATGATAGAGGTATTCACAAGTATGTTATGTGACCTTCCTTATATATTTTTCGACAGTGACTTTAAACGTAAGTATTTTAGATAATTATGATGGTTGGAATAGATTAGGTTGGACGTTGTATACTATTGTTTAAAGTTAAAGTATTTCTTAAGATTATTTTTTGCATTGTTATAAAAAGGACAAGTTGGAGGTTGGGTGACAACCCATCATGTCCAGAAAGGCTGTGAGACTTGAACCTGCAACCGAAGGGCGATAAGGGTACATCACCTACCACTGGCCTATTTGATGTCCTAGTTTATATAATGTAGGTTTTTTTTTTAAATTTTATGAAAAATTAATTATAAATTAATTTTTTTTGCAACCCTATACGATTAGGTTTAATAGAATATTTTTAGTTCTATTTTATTTTAGAGAGAAAGATGATTTTGTAGTAGAAATAAATTAATGGATGTAACTCTACTTATCAATTATTAATTTTTTTCATGTCCTATGAAGAAATTAATTCATAAACAATAGGAAATATATCTCAAAACTACAAATGTATTATCCTAAAACCATATTTTTTTTGAACTGATGATATTTTAAATCATCATCGTTTTAAGGAATTGAGGCCCTCAATTTTCCATTTATTGTTCACTTGATTGAGATTGATGACCTCAATCAATTCCTATAAATATTTACGATTTTACTCCAATTATGTGTCTATAATTTACAAAAAATTTCCCGTTTCAAAACCCTAATTTGGGGGTGACTTTTTCATTTCGTTTTCCCTCTTATTAAGAAAAATTTTATTAACCCAATTTCAGATGTGGGTCTTCCACAAAGGTATTTTCTATTTTCAACCTTTTATTTTTGAAGAGAGATTTCAAATTGCATGTAAGAAATTTATTTAAGGAGCAAAGAATGTAACACCCCAAGATTTCAGATTATCATATCTCTTTAATGTAATTCAATAGCTTTCACCACACACAACACCATGTTTGAGCGCACCATAACTTACCAAACTAGTCGTTCAAAAAGAGGTTATGAATATTATTAACTGAATTTTTAATTTTATATACTCCATATCATTTTAACATTCATATTTTTTATTTCTTATATATAATATAAGAAAAAATTCCATTTTTCAGGTAAAGAAGTATTTTTTTAAAAATGCAATTTTCCGCCTTTTAATGGATAACAGTGTTTAAATACAATATTTGAAACTTTATATTTTAAAATTTTCAAAATAATCATCTTATTTACAATAGGAAAATAAAAAATTGGATTGGATAATTTTTTTGTGATTTTTGAATAACTTTCATATTTTAATGAATAGAGAAAAATACTAAATTTTAATTGAAAAAAACATTTTTAATCGAAATAATTTATAGTGATAAATTTTCATTTTAGTGGTTTTAAAGTATAATTATATTATATTATTATAATTTAATAAAATGGAGGTCATTGTATGTAATTCCACAATTAAATTTGACATAAAAACATGTCAATCTTTTGTTTATTTTTACTTCTTAAAAACATGCTGGCAGATGTTTCAATGAGAATTAATTTTAAATTAATTAATGAGACTTCTATGTTTTAAAGTTGGTATAATAGAAATAATTTTTGAATTTTTAATATCAAAATTATCTTAGGGTGAATTTTTGGTATTTTTCTGAAAACGTTCAATTTTATTATGAATAGTGAAAAACACTTTGTTATTGTTTAAAACTAATTTTTTAATTAAATAATTAATTTTCTTATTTAAATTTATTTTAATGTAAAAACTAGATACAAAATACCTATATTAGTCCAATTTCATTCATTTAATTCATTTTATAAATAGATTATATATATAAAATTTTATGAACTATTTAATGTCTCTTACCCACCTTCTAGGCATATTTGCAAATTTGCATAAAACGTAATTTTACTGCTTCTGTGAATTGAATTTAAAAAATCCGAAAGACATGGCTGATATCAGTATGTAAAATTTTGTTCAATAGGATGAAACTAATTTTACGAATAGTAACTTTCTAATTTTATTTACTACGGTTAAAATTATATAGGGTATTTAAAGGTAATAATAAAATTAAAATTACACTGAACTGTGTCCTAATTATTTTGGATAAGGGTATTTCAATCTAAATAAACCATAAGATGAAAATATGATCCTTTTTGATCCACATGGATTAGAATAGGACATTTATTATATTTTATTTAAAAAAGAGTTAAAAGTGTTAAATTCTAATTTTAATAACTAAACCATTTTTAATATATGGATATACATAAGATAAATTCGACTGTAAAAAATAAATAGAAAGATAAAATGATTTCATACATCATGGTATTTTATTAATAACTTTTAGACATTAAATTTTTAAATTTATTTTTGACACAATAATGATGCAGTACTTACCTTATTAATGAATGACTAAAATTATTGATGATACAAATATTATAATAAGTTTAAATTGAGACTTTTGATGCATTCCACGAATTTTCTAGGTTAATATGACATGTTAGTTTTAATTCAATGAATTTGTTTTCAATGAAATCATGTTAAGACTTTTACCAAAACCAAATACTAAATAGTGTCAAAATTGACATAAATGAGTTTTTAAAACAAAAAAACTATTTTATTAAATTATATAATAGTCCAAAAAATCTAAATTTTGGAAAAAGTAATTGTATAATGATATTTATTTCATTAATTAACCACTTGTGGTTCATTTGTAATTTTATATTATGTTTATAATCAATGTATTATAATAATAAAAGAAGACATGGTAAAAGTTAAACTATTTGACTAAGGGTTAAATCTAAAATATAAGGTTAATATGGTGAACTAAATTGTCTAAAACATATTGTTTGAGATTATTTCAACACATATGCATATCCTCAAAATAAATCAATTTTTAGATATTAGAAACCAAAACTTATTTTATAGTAAATTAATATTTCATGTTTTTTATAAAGTGCCTCTCACCTCTCTTATAAAAGGGTACTTCCTATTATATTAATTTCACACCTAAAAAGCCTTTTGTCTCGGAAAAACCCTGATCAAATATTCTCCCAACTACCCTCACCACAAACTATAGGCCTTACATTGATCAGAATGGAAACCTAAGGATCCCTATTGTTCAAATCAAAAGGAATAACCCAAAGAAGAGCAAATTACATCATCACCTCTTTCAAAGGTATTTTATTCTTCCACTTCTTCTTTCATTGTGGTTTCCATACTAAAATTATAACTGCAGTACCTTCCAAATAGTAATATGTTATTATAAATATGGTAAAACCATATTCATTATTCTATTAATCTGATGAATGAAAAAGCCACCATACTTGCGTACATACGGCTTAATGCCTCCATGTCGTGGTGTAGATTGTTATTCAACACTATATTTTTTTGGATGGGTATAATAATGAGTATAATTAATTAATTTTATGAATAAAACATGGAAATTATTCTACATATATAATATAACATCCAATTATACACGGTTTTACCATCGATAGAATGGTATGGTCGCTCGTGCGTACGCACGACCTACCCTCTCCACGACGCGATGAGATTAATCATAAAGTGTCACCATTCAAGAATTTTTATAAAAATATATATATTTATTAATTATGATATAAATTAAATAATATTGATAATGGAATAATATATATTTATGTAGATAGATATATTTCGTTTACTTACTTCTATACTACACAATAAGAAAACAGAAACAACGTTCATACGTATGTACAGACTACTATCTCCATGAACGGTGATTCCATTTCAAATATCTATCTATTATAAATATTTATATTCTTAATTTATATGATATATAAATCATTTTATATATTCTAGATGTATTTAAATCATTATTGAATTCATACGATCAAGAATAACAAGTTAAAACACATACGATAAAGAAAGTGATTATAACAGAAAATGTTACTTTAACATGAAACATATTATTAAATGGGTAGTATAAGGTTATAAAAGAATTATATATTATATCATAAATATTAATATGTTTTGGTATAATTTAATAACATACTATGGTCATTATACAGGAGGTTAAACATACCCTCGACCAAAGGAAAGTATAAGATAAGCGTTAATTCCTCAATCTCATTAATATCCATGATTTTTTCTGTGTAAGTATTTACTAGGACATATTTACTATCCACATCCATGTTTCATAAAAGATTTCAAAAAATGATTATTTTAATGGACTTTATAACTAAAACATCATTTTAAATGTTTTAAATATTTATTTTTCTAAATCATTCTCATTAATGTCCATGTTTTCAAAAGGGGTTTATATATTTATTTATATATAAATGAATGTTTTAAAATGGTAATTCATTTCAAAGGTCTCACAGTGTTATGGGACACTTTGATTCAAAAATATATTTTAAATTTCGTCCTTTAAAAATTGTGCCACTTTTAAATGATTTCATGATAAATGGGTATTTCTATCCAAGAGTTTTACTGATCATTTTCAACTATGTAAACATCCTTTATTGGATATTATTCTTGATTGATGAGGATTTATTATAATATAATATTCCATATTGTATTGAAAGATTTATGATATGTTTTACTATGGATGTGTTATTTTTATACCATTCTTGGCTTATGGTTAATGTATTGACTTTTCGTATGCTAGTTTTAATACAAATGTTTATGTTTTGTTTCAACAATTTTCAATATGTCGAATGCATTGGACATAGTATGTGATGGGTGGGGCTTGCTACAACCCCTCGATGCATTAGTGGGTCTCATGAGACAAATTAGTGTCTTGGAACAAGGCCTTGACAAAATATTTATTTGTAGCCTTGGAACGAGGCCTTGACTATGTGTTTATGATGTCTGACATTATGCATTCCCTTGTTATGAAATTAGTTATTACATGTGATTATTCAACTAGTATAATATCCATGTGCATGTTTACAGGGAAATTTTTGATTTATTTTTTACATATTATGTTAATGCTTATGTTTAAAAGGACAATTTTTTATTACACATCTTTCCTTAAAAATTTATAGCTTTTTCTAAATTATTTACCCATACTAGGCATTTGAGCTCACCCCTTTCTGATGTTTGGTTTTCCGGGGATTCCAAGAGGTTTATTATGACTGATATGCAGGGTTATTCTAGGTTAATATTGGAGTTCTTAAAAAATTATCTATGTTGTGTTTTTTGTTTTAATGTGTAATGTAACGTTCATGTATGTAATATATTTCCCAATATTGCTAAACTGATCAGTACTTCAAGACATGATTCATTGTAATGATACCAATGTATTAAAATAATACATCGGATTCGGGCTTCTGGGGCCGGGGTGTTACAAGAGGGATGTATGATCAGAGGAAAATAAAAAAATTTATACATAAAGCAAGGTTAGATCTGCTTAACCATAAAAAATACTCTCATAAACCTCTTTCTAAATGTGAATTTAATGAATTTTATTTTCATATAAAACTGCGTCACCAAGGGATAAACTAAATAACTATTAAACATTTCCATTATGTAATTGTTTTAATTCTTTTAAATTTTTTCACACTAAACAAGTCTTACAACCTCTTCCATGAAACATGATCACATCATGTAACACATTCATTAGGTTAATATGTCCCCAAGGAAATTCATTGTCAATTTTTTTTGTAGAAAATCCATGAAATTTTTAATGCTCTCTAAACCCAAGAATTAACCTCTTAATCCATTTTATCATTTATACCTGGACTTTAATAATCCATAAAAACATGCGACCCAAAACTTAATGTTATTTTCCCCAGTAAAGGGTATCCATCCCTGAGAAGCCCATAATGCATTGAAACAAAGAAAGGGAAACCAAAACATGAGTCAAAATATAACATATAGAATTTAATAAGGTGATAAGTAGGGGGATATAAGAATATCACAACTTTATATTTCATGGATTAGTTGGTTTGTACTTTGGAATTTTGGTTGTAGAAAAACTTGACTCATGTAACATTGATTTACACGATTCATCTAACCCAAAATAACTTCAATGGAATGTTGTATGTGGGAAGCATTTGTTAATTTTCCCATACAAGACCTTTATAATAGTATCATGCATTCGATATGTTCTTACCCAAATCTCTTCCACGAAGAACCAATTCAATATTAACGCTCTCATCCTCACATAAGTTATTGTTTGTACAACATGCATATTGTGTGAAAGTATCATAATGGAAACCCATTTGATGCCAAATATTTATGACACACACTTTTGTGATGGTTTTTAAATCATATGAACCACACCATCTCAATTATTTTTCCTTCCTACTAGCTCCATATGCATGAATAGTGTTTGGGACCTTCAACATCATTCCCTTTGCATCATGGAATAGACAACATCAATGCTTATTATTACAATGCGTAGGCATGATGTGTGTATAAAAATTTACCTTAATATATACTAAATAAGTCCAAAGGTTTAATACCCAATCTATCCCATGATATTTATCATTTAATGGAACAACTTTCCATTCCACAGGAGCTAAAAATACAGAGTCTAATCACATCACATGAGCAAAAAACATTCGACTAAAAATATGTGGTTTTTTATTCCGACGCTAACAGACTATGTAGGATGCCTCTTTGAGGTTCAACCTGGATACTGAAATATACTTAACATCCCATGTTTCTTTAATGTGAAAATAAAATCCTATCATTCCATGAAAAAAACTTGGCCTTCTAATGTTTTCCCACAATAATCAAAATTATACCTTCCTATATAAAATGGATGTATGTTGATTCATCCCCTCTACTATTTAAATCATTCTCAAGATCACATAACGGGAATAAGTGTATCAACCACTATTATGTGATGAGTGTGATAGAACCAATTTACTTATGTGATGGGAATTAGTTTCTCTGCGTAATAAGTAAATGATGCCCCCCCCCCCGACCTGATGCATCAGAAACAAATTTTGTTTAGGTGATGAGATTTTAATGCCTACGCTATGAGTATATGATTCCTTATATGATAATAATGGGATACATTATGTAATGACCCTCAGAATCCATACATGATGAGAATATGTTACCACATGTGATGAGCATGGGATACATTATGTGATATTCCAAGGATTCCTTATTTTATGTTCATAATTTTCCTTATTCTATGAGAATAGGATGCCTTGGGTGATAATCCCATGATTCCCTATGTGAACAAAATAGGACGACTTTTGGGTTTACCTCAATAATGATTAATTAGACTGACAATATTCATGGTGGAATTATCCACTCCAAATGAATATGTTTTTTTATACGGAACAACATCAATTAATTAACATATGTCAACATAATAATGGCTTTAGACATGGTATTTACAGTATTGTATTAAATCATTGAGGGAGAAATATACTATGAAAAATAATCATATGAAGACACTAAAATACCATCATATCATTCCAATGAAAGAATCGTCACCATGACCCTACTGGATACTACCTTTCACATTTGGAAAGGGGTAATGTGCGACCTCAATCACCACTATCCATGGTGTAGTCTGAAAATGATATCCTAATAGAAATCATCATGGTAAACATTATGTAAATCCATTTTTCTTCTAAAGTGAAAGGATGAGTAACTTTATTCATCAGTAATGAAATTTTATAACCAACATCAGCTATATATGGTATCATTATCAGTATTCATATACTTACTATTTTCATCAAATGCATATAGAATACCAATAATAAGATATATTAGATGATTTGATAACATAAATGTCAACATGGATGTGGATGTAGAGCCTACCATAAAATTATTGAAATGTGTATGTTCTTGTGTATGGTAATAACATGAACCTTTTCCAAAATAGTTCCCAACATATATTCCATATCTATAATGCACCATATCCCCCTATCCTCAACGATGGTCATCTAGTAGAGGATCATCAACTACTATATCTTCCTCTACAATTGAAAAGAACCCATTCTCACCCAAGGAATAGATTAAAAGAATATAAAATATATGGATCCATTCAAACTACCTTAAAAATTGAGTTCTTATAATTGAAAATCACCTTATATTACCACCACCATCTTTTCTAATAAAATTTACCTAGATAACACCACTAATACAATTCCCTACACTTAGGAGGTAGGGGATATACAAGCTAGTGTAACCATAGCTACCATCAGGGATTCACTACCGAGGGATACCCCCAACACTTTAATCATCCATCATACTAAATCCATAATAGAAAAAAATATGTTTCAAATACTATTGTTCATAGCTCCCAAGTTTCAATGGCCAAAAAACCACACCAGGGGAATGAGGAAATTTCTTTCTCCATAAGAGGCCACTATGATAGCTTTCGTTGTATCCCCTATGAACATTACCACTAAATAAGGTCAAAGCCTCTCCAAACAGGTATTGAGACAACAAATTACCACTAGGAAAGAAATATTTACTATTTTCTCCATTATTTCCACCACCAGCAGCCATGGCGGTCCTACCCATATAGAAATAATCCACAACCCTAAAGGTCATCCCCATGGTATAGTTGATACAAGCCTTCAAGGTGACCCCCACCGAATAACAACAATATCGCTACTTAATGGAAGGATCCTAGGGACTTAGAGAAGGTCACAATTAGTGAACATCCATGTTAGAACTAAAGACAAAACATAGGGCACAAACGGTAGTTCACTCTTGATCATTCAAATTATGAGATGACAAATGATTAATAAGAGATTATTCTTCCTCAACCATCAAAACTATTGAGTCCAAGCACCATTAGATAAAGGATATACTATCCAGAGGTGAAATACATAAGATAAAAAAATCCTTATACAAATACATATATATATATATATAGGATTTTATTTATTTTTTTTGGGATAACCGTGGATCTTAACCTACCACCTTCATCATATCTCATCCCTAATTACACACAATATGTATTGGGAAAACTTAGTAACATTACTATCAATATTAGATAATGAAAATGAATATTTTTTTAGTAGGATCTCGATGATATCCCTAAATTTGATAATTGGAATTCTTCTTCCAAAAAAGGTATTCTTATAGAGCACGAATCACATCAAAAAGTATACCTCCTTAGAGGTGGAAAGAATTTCCCCGATGATGAAACTCCCATATGGTGACCTATATAAAAGGATGTCTTCATCATTCCCTCTATATAATTCTAATAAATGATCTTCTATATAGTGATTTTTTTCATCTAAGTGAGGATAAGTGGAAGATGGGAACCTTTTGGGGGACCATGGCTACTGACTAGATGATAGTTGATTTCTTTCCCAACACAACAATGCATTTCTCTATCCTATATTTTTTATATGAAAATTATGTGACATACTTATAGTATAATATATGGGATTCATTCAAACACTATCAAAATCATTAGTCTGTATCTCTTAGGGACATCAAAAACCATTAGGCCTTAAAACAGTAGTAATGAATCTTTAATCTCATGATGATTCGATTGGCTTAGAATAATGTTTTTGTTGGATACTACTATAAAATCCAGATGGTGTGTACTAGGTGTCTTATAGTACTACCCCATATTTTTAAATAGGTATCTCTCCCTATGAAGTTAATATGATAGGTAATGTAGAGTTATCTATAGAACAACTCTATCATATGTCAATAGTTGGTTCCCAACACTAGTCTATCTACTGATATCTACAACACTCCACAACTAAGTACTACCATTTTGAATTTCACCACAATTTTCCACTATGAATAAAATAGAGTGATATCATTGATGAATTAGGATAACAATATTTCCCCCTCTAGGATATATATAGATATGTCATCCCTCATGCATGTGTCTTCACCCCTAATCAATGAAAATTCATAGGCCATTGAACTCCTCTTCCGATTCCACTCCCAAACACCCATAGAGGCATGGACATTTGTAAATGTGTAGTTCAACTCATGACATGATTGAATAAGTTTGGAAAACTATAAGGATAAAAGATTCAATACCTTCCTCTATGACCTTGAGGTTGTTAAATATATAACTACCAATACCCCCTAGGGATACCTTCCAAATCAAAGATAACATCAACACAACCTCAGTGACCTTCCTATTGATCCTCAAAAACATTTATAACTCAATAAATCCACTAAGATCATGTTAGGAGGTTCTTCCCACTCGATTCATAGAATTCAATTCTATGTTTCAGCGACAACACTGGATCAACGTGATTTCCCACCACCGGACCATGACCACACCACATCATGAGTAATTTGATCAACTAGGAGTTTTAATCAGTTAGAAGTTCCTCATTATAGTGTGATCAATACTTTCACTACATTAATGGAGTTTATAGATATGCAGGATCTAAAATACAACTTAAAGAATTTGTACCTAAAATTGGTAGACCACATTTCCCTAACACCATATTTTAGAAACTCATGACTTTATACACTCAATGGTTAAGTTTACCCATTGCATCACCTTCCCACATCACCTCCTGGTGTGGCCCGTTGATGGGTACCCCAAAGAAAAATGGATGTAGCCAAACTCTCATTAATTTTTTAGACTCGCAATAGAATATCCTTAAAAGTGTAAAACAACATATCAGTAGGAGTTATCACTATACGGGTGGATATTCATTGAAATTTATTATACTAGTTCAGCTCTTCATTTTATAGAATGATTTTCACTATATCAAAATTAAAATATTGGGAAAATAAATATATTGTAAACATAATTACTCAATGGAAGGTCATGACATACTTCCTCAACATCAAAAATCCTTAGGAACAATTGTTTGAGATTTTTTTTTTGAGAATGTCCATGATGATATTTTCCTAGTATACATCTCTCGGGGGTACCCAGGTGGATTCAAATAATTTACCAAGAGGGGTAAACACCTATATGAGGCTATGAAACATATCAAGAATATTTTTTTATAGAACCTTTCACACCCATTTAGAATCCATATAGAGTTTATATAACTATTATGATATAGAATCTAGTCACTCGGTTGATTAAACATAATCTAGTCTTATAAAACATGACATGTTATCCATAGGTTCGTGGTGAGAATGATACTAATCAGACCTGTCAAGGATGAGGAGAAAAATAATTCACCTAAAGAAGGAAAATTCTACTCTTTATGGGATAAACAAGTCCCTTGTTTCATAAAAAATGCTATGGGGCATATTTTTTTCAAGATTCTTGAAATCATGAATCAAAAATTGGTCGATTTAAAAAATCTTCCTAACTACTTCCTCTACTGTAGGTTCCTCATACACACCATCCAAGAGTGGATTTTCGTCATGGAATGACTCGATGTAATGATAGATCATGATGTAGTAGAATTTGGAAATCATCTAATACATGTCACATGTGTCTCCTCTACATGTGATGATGATCAAGATCCTTTTTAATTGTAGTAAGTCCTACAATATAGATCATAGAAGATTGATGATTGGATAACCTGAATTTTTATACCATGAACTAATGGGACAATTCATCCTAGAAAAAATAAAATACATCCCTCCCTTCTCAATTAATCCTCTTTGGAAACATAGTCATTGTTCTATCCCTCTAATGATTTAAGGAACTGACATCTGCATCATAAGGATGATTATGAGCATGTTCTAGTTCAATATATAGAGACAACATTAAAATATTTTATACACTCACATATCAAGGAGAGGCATACTATCAAATATATTACTAGTGTAGGATTTTGATGAGGAAAAACATTGCGTATCCCTCAACTTGATCATGTTACTGGATAACTATGGTTGGTAATGTTGAAAATAAAATCATTTGACTCCTCTTGGAACTCCTAACTCACCATCTAAAACTAAGTAAAATCACCCATATAACAAAAACAATACCTAGGGTACTGTCTGTAAATATGTTATATATGTTGTTGTTGAAAAAATAAGATAATTGTTCATTCAATAACATCTAGAATAGTCATTTGGGGAAGCATCCTCTGGTGAAACTCTAAGGACCAAATTATTTATTCATGATTTGGAAAATCCAAAACCATCCAATTGTCACCCAAAATTATAAAATCATAGGTAGACATTGTATATTTCTAAATAAATACCTCTGTCTTAGGTATTTAGTTCCTAATTTCATGCATTCAATGAATGACCACTAGATAGAATAAATATACCCCCAAAATTGATGTATGATATGATTAAGATCTACACCAGTGTGGTGATCTAAATCTAAATCCATTATGTGCACCTCTCATCAAACATTCTTAATCAGAACAAGTAGATCCCTATGAGTTTGAGACTAATGTGGTTCCCACCAAACTGTATCACATAGAGGAAGTAAAGTGCAATAAATAACTATTCATCAAATCCTTCTCTATTGAAGACGAAGGTGCAGTCTTATAGGGACACATTTCCCCCCTCAACCACTCGGGGAAGCTCAACATTTTTGAACATTTCTAATTCCTAATGAACATAGCCTATAGGATAAATCTCTTCCTAAACATGATTCTATAAAATATGGGGTATATATAGACAGTTATATCCCAATACAAAAATATAGTCATGGGATATAAAATAATTAAATAAAATTTACTCAGCAAGAACTTATTGGAGGCCTAGAATTCATATTTTTCATTCAGCACTAAATTACTTGTTATCTTTCAAGGCAACACTTTCAACTCATTATGGAGAAGGACTTTGATCAATATGCATGAATACATCCTATCATCATATCAAAAGTTCCTAAATTACACTCACCATAGGAGATTAGGGGTGATCCATTGTGATTTTGATCCCTTAGACTCATGTAAAACACACTACCTTGACTATGGGTGTTATGAAATGGATATAATGGATACCAAAGTAAATGTAATTAATCTTGTAAATGGACCCAATCAATTTACACTAACCTCAATCAATCCCTTGGATGACTTCAATTGAAGTTTTATTTTCTCAATCTAATATCTATATGTAAAAAAAATATAGGCTCTATTTTGTTGTACTCAAGAAGATGTATTGCACTCAATTTTATACCTAATCATATAATGGATTGGTTCTATAGATACCTAGGATTTCCTATATCATTTTTTATAGAAAATAACATCATATTACCAATAATTAGAATCACCTCCATGTATAACGAATAATAATATTGTAACACTTATAGTTGACCCATCCATGATTATTTGACAATGATGGTGGATAGCTTCGTTGAAGATCATATATGATAGGGGAAACAATCTATATCATTGCTAACTTTGTGGAAAAATAAGGACAAGTGACTTATTTTAATTATTCCACAACTATATAGTAAAATGAGTCCAGTTCATATCTAGATATACCTGGGGAGTCATATCTAACTTCCATTCATCATGATTCTAATAAAGGTGACTCAGATGAATCCCCACCTATTTTTGAAGTAATTTCTAATAATGTCCGTAAGTTAATATAGGTGTTCCTTAGTACCAAGGACAAACTAATTCTTAAACTGATCAACACCATCAGGAATCCTGATCAACAATAATATTTTATTATGTTCGGAAAGAATCACGAAGACCTATATTCATGATACTATATGTTGATGTCAGTTCATGATCCCTAGATAACATCATACTGTCATATCCATCTCATTTTCCACCCTGGATATAAGAATACACTCAGAAGGATTCATCAGTCCAATAGATCCATGGTTTGGGTAAAAGTTGATAACAAGATCTAAGAAAACATCATCAGGTATGCTCTTTATTCCAAGCATCTAGACCAAGTTTAATTAATTATGAATAATAATGAATATATCAAATTCAGTATCTATTTTTTAAGACCTGAACCACCACTTATTGAAGGATTAAATCCTCATCCCTATCATAGAAAGTTTGATTGATGAAAATGATTGTTTACAGGCCATCTAAATCAAGGATGGGTACTATATATAAAATCATATTTGGAAAAACCTCATGGTTGTAGCGGCCACTATATTTAGGGAACCCATGGGAATATATTTCTAAATGGCGAATCTCTTTTTCTTGATGAATGGAATATAATCATACTTGAGGTCCATACATCACATTTTCAATACCCTAATTGGATTGATGGTGGATTTATATAAGAAATATTTTTTTGTCAAATCCCACCAATACCCATGAAAAAATATGATATTGAGAAATTTATCAACATGATATATGTCCATAATACAAATATGAACTCCTTGGAGTTTAAATTTAGGGTAACCACTAAAAAAATCATGATTTATTTTCCTTCGTGATGAAATTACGATCAACCCATATAGATCATTGAAATTATTTAGATTCCCCCTATATAAAACCTGTGAGAGTTTCATGTTTCTTAAGGTTATATATATTAAAAATATAGTTTCATTAATTACCTATCCATAAAGTACAAGTCACTTATAAAAAACAAAATGATAAGAGTCACAAAATAGGGTGATGAACAATACCAAAGAAAAATTGATGACATGAAGAAATATATTATATATCCTCCATTACTCATCACACCTATTTAGAGGAATCGTATTTTTATTTATGTGAATCTCCTTGAGTGATCCGCAATTCTCTCTTATCCTAGAAAATTAGAGAAGGTAAAAAGAATAGTGTGTAGTTCCTGTCGTATGAAGTTAGAGACTATATCTGTATAATCTCTTAGTAAGAATAATTTCATTTCCTTGTAATTTTTGGTCTGGAGGCTATGCCATTATCTTTAGGATCATGAGGTAAAATTGCTCTCTTTCATTAACCTCTAGAATTATATCCTCAACCATCCATTACTGGAAAGTTGAATAGACTAATGGAAAATTCTCCTTTAAAAGATCTATATGAAGATAACCTTTAATAATGATATAAATGGAAATGTGAGGATTTTATTCATATAACCAACCACCTAATAGATCCCCTAGTATGTCAAGTTTCATGGAAAAGTTTTTATCACAATCAACAAAGCCACAACATGCAAGTATATACATGTTTATGGTGACTCTACATTCTCAACTAGTGTAAGGATGAATAACGGTACCACCCTATGATTTTAATGTATTCCTCTTTTGAAATTTCATATCATCCATAGTTTATGCTTCACGTAGCATTGAGTTTAAAACAATAATATACTATTAAATATAATCATTGGAATAGAAATGTGACCATTAAGAGTATTATATGACCAATAGAACAGTAACATCATTTATGAAAATATATATAACATTTAAGTATATTATAAAAGAAAATATTATATATTTATATCATGGAATAAATTTTTTAAAAATGATAAATTAAGTGTTGGTATTTTTTTGAAACATATATGTTTGTTTATAATTTTATAATTAAAATAACGGTTTAAAAGAAAATTTATTTTCATGATTTAGATTCAAAAATTAATATTTTATTATATTATTATTATAATATAATTTTATAAGACCTTAATTAATTATTGAAAGTTTCATAAAATCTCTTATAATATTAAATCAGTATTTTTTTTGAGTAACTGGTGATTTAATTTAAAAATTAAATATATAATTTTTAGAAAGTTATTTTCAGAAAATGGGCTCTATTTTTTAATTATACACATAAGAAAATGGTAATGGCGCATTTTTTGGGATGTTTCTAAAATAATTGATTTTTTATGAATGGTGAAATAGAGCAATTTATGTTAATTAACAAATAGATGAGTTATGGAGTCATAGATGATGGAAGGCTGATATAAGCCCATAATATCAAAATATGTATAATTATTTTAATATATTTAGTGATAACTTTCAAACTATTGATATTCTAGATCCAAAATAATAAATTAATGAATAAATTAATCAGAAGACACCTCTCTCCTCCACTATAAATACCACCCATCATCACCTCATATTATCACAATTAAAAATCTTTGAATATTATTAAATTTGAAAAAATAACTCTCCCATTTCTATCACATAATTTATTTTATTTCATCTCTCACCAAAAATAATATTTCATTGTTCCTTATGGAGGTTCTCAAGGAGAGAAATTGATGAGGTAAAATCCCTTTTCATTCTTCTAATTTTTTTTTAATTTTATTATTTTCCAATCCTTTCCACATATACCTATCCCAAAATGGTATGAAAATAAAATTATATTTTATTTAATGGTATTTGTTTATGATAATTGTATATCAAAAATCAATTATCTTCTCATACCCTTATATTATACACATTAAAACATCGTCTGTGAGCTGAAAATTTACCACCTTCGTGGATAACGAGTTTTAGTTTCTCACCTTGTCCTTCCAAGATGTAATAAAACCATTTATATGGTTTAAAGAGATTATAATTTGTGTGTTAAATCTTATTTAGTGATTTATAATTATTATATATACATAATATTAATTACTAAAACAAAACTTTTGCGTGATAATCGAAAAAAGTCCAAAATAATTTCATTGATTATCATTAATGTTTTATCTAACAATTCATAATAATATATGAAAAAATTATACATAAGTACATTAAATGTCATGTAATTTCATTAATAACATAAAGGTTAAATTCTGGAAAAATATTATCATTTCACATGATCTTTCACACATGTATAAAAGTGAACCAAATCTAAAGACCAAGGAAGTGAACACTCTAGAAAGATGAAATTGAATCCCATAACACATAAAACAGGATATAAATGAACTTAATAAAATTTTAAAAAACTATATAAAAGTTGATTATTTTATTAATTAAATTCTAAAGGAATCTAATTTCATTGTCAATGACATTAATCACAAGTACATGGTACATTCAGACCAAAGGTAACAGTTTCTTCCCAAACCTCCATTTTCTATTGAGTAACGCATTATCTATCATCACCCCAATGTAATTGTTCTATATTTTAATTTAATTATTATAAATTTTATTTCTATGTTATAAAATCATGTATATAGGGCATTTGATCTTTCTTTGATGATATAATACATGTTTTATAAGGTTTCTTTTTCAATTCCTCCTGATAAGCAATCTAGATTAAAGGGTACATCCAAATTCCTTACCCATTTTTAGCATGCTCCATAATTTTTTGTAAGTAACTTATATTTTCCTAAGATAACACTTTTTATCATGAAAACAATATTATCTCTTTTTTATTTCTAGGTAGACAAATAATCATTTTTTATCTTTAAATCTTTTTTCTATTTTCATTCAAACAACACTAAAGTATAACATTTCTTATGTTCTAAAAAACTCTTTTTTACATATTTCACATCAGTTTCACATCATTTATACATCAAACATATTTGAATTATACTATTTTTATTTATAGAATATAAATGTATACAATATGATTTTATTACTATAACAAATGATTTTTCCAATAGAACTCTTCTTTTCAATGTAAAATGGTATTTCTTCAAGAATTCCTCGGTGATTTTATTATAGTGTTTTCATCTATTTCAACACCATTTCTTTTTAAAATTATGATTAATTGGGATTTATCTTCTATGATATAATATATCATATTTTATTAATGTTTTTATGATTAGTTTGACAATGGATGTGCTATCTTGATACCATTGACCATATTACTCAGAATGGTTAGTGATTATGTTTGCTGATTGGGGAATGTTATTTAAATATCATATATATATATATGTTTTTTATGGTTAACCCCATTCATATGGAGAATTAATTAGATTTATTAAGTTATTTAAAGGTAATTATTTATCCTCAATATGCATTGGTAGGTTTCATGAGACAAAACATACTGGGATTTTGCTGAGACCTTACCCATTTATTTTCAGATGGCTTAGAAAATTCCAATATGGTATCTTTAGATGTCCATCATTGCGCCTTACATTATTATGATATTAATTATTAATAATACAAGTTCTTATTAGACTAGTAGAATATCCCCTATTAATTTTCATTCTCATGTGATTATTTTTAGGGAATTACTTATT
Source organism: Viscum album (assembly GCA_963277665.1). Classification (NCBI taxonomy): domain Eukaryota; kingdom Viridiplantae; phylum Streptophyta; class Magnoliopsida; order Santalales; family Viscaceae; genus Viscum; species Viscum album. The sequence goes on from OY728120.1 coordinate 824,980,998, forward strand.
CTGGTTTTATTCCTTCCATAATATATTCCAGATTATGTCTTAATGGTACGTGTTTTTAGATATTTACCTAGCCTAATTATGTATGTTTATATTAGTTTTTGTGTATTACTTCCGTTAATGATCATATGATATCACCCCTTTAATTTTTTTTATTTTTTTCTAGGATGTGAATATGTATATTATGAATGACTTATAGGGATAATTTAGATGTTTTTGAGTGTTTTTAATAGAGTTTCTGTCTTGTTTTCCTTTACCACTTGTAATGTAACAAATATTTGTGTATGATGTTTTCCAAATCTATTAAACTATTCTATCCTTTGGGATGCGAACACCTCTTATTGGTATGAATGTAATTATGCAAGGAACTGACTCCGGGCTAATAGGGTCGGGGTCTTTGTTGTTCGTATCATAAAAAGGTTAGAGGAACCCTTGGAACCTATATTTTGGAGAATAAACCTAAGATAGAATTTTAGGATTAGCAAAAAATAACATCATAGATTTTTTTAAGTATGATATTGTTTGGGTCTTCCTAGAAGTACATCCCAACCTATATAATATAAATGTACATGGTTTTAGAATAGATGTACCTAGGGGTAATAACTCTGACAAGGTGCATCTGTATTGACATGGTGTAACCTGATACATGAAAAATGGCCTTACCATGCACCATATTTTACACTCATGGAGGATATTCTTAGGATAATTCAAATATTATTGGTAAACTATTATTTAGGATTTATAACCAAACATTTCCCTATAGAAAACTTCTTTATGATTATTAGATTTGTTACACATAAATATTATATTTATATTGTGTTATTTAATTGTTTGAAAATTATAAATTAAGTTTCATAACCTAATTTAATATATTCCATTCATTATAAATGGAAAATATTGGAAGGAATTGAAACCGGATCAATGCACATATTTCATGTAGTTATTTCCCTCCTATGTAAGATAATGATGTGGGAGAGGTAACTATAACTAGAAATGAGAAAATTATACCTATACTGGTACAACTGACTCACATAATGAGAAATAACCTTAATCACATTGGTAATTATTATCTAAAACGTGGTTTGACAATTTTATACCTCTTTATTCGAAATAGACAATGTTATTCAATGGTTTTACAAATCCATTTGTAACTGAGAAATTAATAAATTCCTTAGAGAAGATATTTTTCTCTTTATGAAGTAATGAAATGGATAAGGTTATCATGGTAGTTTATCATATCTCATGGGATGATAATCAATGGTTTTCATTAATATAAAACAGAAATATGGTGGAAAAAATTGATAATATTTACTGGAAGGATTTTAAGAATATTTTCATGCAAAAATATTTCCCTCCAGATTAGAGAACGTATATAGAGATACAATTATTAATTCTGATACCAAAAGTGGTTGAAAATGTGTAAATGTATGAATCCAATATTACAATGACAGTAATGAATTATATGTACTATGTTCACAATCCAAAGTGTAATATTGATCAATTCATTGATGGGTTTAAACTATTCCACTAAAGGGAACTGGTATCCAAAATTTTATCATCATACAAAGTTATAGTATCATATAGCATCATTGAAGATATGTTATTCTCTTAGTATTATGAATTTATTGTAAAATAAGAGGATAAGTGGGTGGTGGAGAAAAAAATTGATAAAGTGAAGATTAAATATGGGACTTTTCCAACATGATGAACATGTGGATGGAAACTCCCTAGTGCCTTCATAAAAGAAAAATGAGTTTGATTCAATTGTGGTGAGAAAGGTTATCATGATTATGATATAAAGGGAAAGAAATAAACTAACAATTTTCAATGATAAAATTATAGGGAGATGGGAAACTATGTAAATTATTCTCTGAAGAATCAAGGAAATATTCATTTGAAAATCCCATGGGATCAATGACTTGCTAACTCAATCACACCTGTCAAGGTTTACGTTCATCATTTTGTTATAGAAGGGACAATAATCATCCCTATAAATTTTGAAAAAAAACCTTATTTGATTCTGTATCATCACATTCCTTTATATATTCCTAGTTTTGTTTAAAAAAAATAATAATTTTACATTTTACATTAACAAGGGAGTTGTGGGAGAAGAATCATAGTGGTAACCTTATTTCAATAGGGGCATATCGAGAAGTTCCTATTGTGAGACATAAATGTGCTATAACTACTTATTTTATCATAATGCATATGGATGATTTTTTTATAATCCATAGTATAGTCTAGCTTTTGAAATATAAAGTAAAAACTTATTTCAATGAGAATGAAATTATGATTCGTGATGAAGGTATGTAATTTCTCCTCTTTTGATAGGAGACTTCATCATCTGAGTCATATATGGATCCACATCCAAAATCTATTCCAAATGAAATTATTGGGGATGAAGAGAAAAAATTCCTTATGGATGTGGAATGAAATATTCAAAAATTAGTATGTACCTATTGTACAAGAATAAATTAATATAATTCCAGAGGATTTACCTAGACATCTTCCACAGTAGGAAGGTGATGTTTCTATTAATTTAATCACTAATTCAAGGACAATATCAAACACTCCATATATAGTTTCCACTATAGAATTCATGGAGTTGAGGAAAAATCTATAGGAGTTAAGTAATTAGGTATTTATTCACCCTACTATTTCTCCATGGTGATACCCTATTCTATTTGTTACAAAGAATGATTGATCCCTAAATATGTGCATCGATTATAAATAAATCAATGTTATTAAAATAATGAACAAGTATCATCTACTTCAAAATGATGATTTACCCGATCACCTTCATGCAGTTCAATATATTCCAAAAAATTCCTTCAATATAGATATCATCAATTATGTGTGAGGAAGGAATATATTCTAAATGAAACATTCTGAACTAGGTATAGACATTATGGGTTTACAGTAAGTCCATTTAGACTAACTAATGAACCCTCTATTTTTATGTAACTAATTAATAGAGAGTTCAGGGAATATCTTGTTGATTGTTTTTGGTATTCATTGATGATATCTCGATATACTCGAAAATATATGAGTACCATGATAACTACTTATGGGTTGATTTGGAGACTCTTATATGAAAATAGTTATAAGGTTTTTTAATTGTGAATTACAGCTTCAAATAGTTTCATTTCTTGTCCATATTGTCTCTATGGATGGAATCATAGTTGATACTATAAATAAAAAGTTAGTTCAAGAATGGGATACCCCAATGCACATAACTATGGTATATAGTGTCATTGGTTTAGCAGGATATTATCAGTATCTCATTCATAATTTTTCACGATTATCTAACCCATTAAAAAATCTGACTCACAAATGGATTAAGTTTATTTGGAAAGAGGAACGTGAAAAATACTTTTTATAGTTGTAGATGAGATTAGTGAATTCTCTGATCTTAACTCTACCATTGGGAAATAGTGGATCTGTGATTTATAGTGATGCCTCAAAGGAAATACTTTGGTGTGTCCCTATATAGAATGATAGAGTTATTTCGTATGCATCGAGGTAGTTAAAAACTTATGAATATAACCATCAAACTCATGATATTGAGTTTTCTACTATAATATGTTTTCTGAATAAATGGAGTCACTATCTTTATGTTGAAATATTTGAGATATCGTCAAATAACAATATTTTGAAACATATCCTATCAATGAAATTACTCAACATGAGGAAAAAAGGATGCATTGAGCTACTCACGGACTATTATTATTTAATAGAATATCAACTATTGAAGGAAAATAAATGAGTAGATGCATTAGTCATGATGAATAATGAAGTTATAAACAAAATTATGATGGAAAGGGATTATGTTTTCATAGATCTAGGGAACATTGAAATGATAATTATCATGAAAGGTGAAACATCATTACTTTCTCAATTATTTTCCAAATCTCCTTCATTGGAAAGGATGATATGTTCTCAGTCTTAATATGAGTGTTTTAAAAATAGTAAACCCATGAATTATGGAAATTTTGAAGACTTAATGTATGATAATGGAATTATGAAATTTGGGAAGCATTTTTATGTTACCTCTATACCTGATCTAAAAAAGGAATTTTTGGATGACTCCCATAGCTCGAATATCTCTCTACACTCTGTTAGCAAAAATATGTACAGATATTTGATGGAACATTTTTGGTAGGATAATATAAAGCAGGAAATTATAGATTATGTATCATGAAGATTATGTATCATGATGTGTAGAAAATGATCAGGTGAAGGATGAAATAAAAAATCATAGAGGAGACGTGCATACTATTCATATTCCTATATGGAAATGGGATGACATAACTATGGGTTTTTTTCAAAAAATTATGAAAAACTCCATGAAATAATGATGCAATTTTGGTATTTATGGATAAACATACTAAATATACACATTTCCTCGGTATAAGGGTGGATTTTCCATTAGGGAACCTTCTGTGAGTATATATTAATGATTTTTTAAGACATTATTCAGAACCAATTTGAATTGCGTGTAGTCATGATCTATAGTTTACATCAAAATTTTGGAACAGTCTTCAAAAAGTATTGGGTAATGAGATTCATTTCAGTAATTTTTATCACCATCAAAATGAAGGTTTATCATAAAGGATGATCCAAACACTAGAAGACACATTGAGATCACACTCAAATGACAATAAAGGAATATGGGATCAATATTTACCTTTTGTAGAGCTTTCCTATAATAATAGTTTTCATTCAAGAATTCAAATGGAACCATATGAAGAATTTTATGGAAAAAGATTTACTAAACGAACATTTTGGGATGAAGTCAGGGAAAGGATGATTTTTGGACTAGTGCCTACAGAGGAAACAATAGAAAAGGTAAATACTATCGAAAATAAATAAAAGTATCACATACTAGGAAAAAGATATATATCGATAAATAGTGTAAAATTATTGAGTAGTATGTGTGAAATAGTGTCTTTTTTGAAGTATGTTCATGGAAGGGTGTCATAAGGTTTGGAAAGAAAGGTAAATTGAGCCTCAAGTACTTCATACCTTTTGAAATTGTGGAGGTAATTTGAGCTATTGATTATCATTTTGAAATTAAACATAGCACTTCTAAAGTACACATTGTGTTCAATATCACTTTGTAAAGGAAGTATATGTCAGAACCAACACACGATCTCCCTTATAAAGGAATAGAATTAGAACACGATTTATCTTACTATGAGGATCCAATCAAGATTATTAACACTAGAAGAAAGGTGTTGAGGAATTGGATAACTCAATAGCTAAAGGTACTTTGTAAAAATCATAAATTGATGAGATGATGTGGGAACCAGAGGAATTTTGGATGAAGAACTAACTAGATCACTTTATGAGGTGACATTCTAGATATTTCATGGATGATGTTTTTGGAGGGGGGAATATAACAGACAATGATTTTATGGTATACCTCTTTTGAAATTTAATATCTTCGATGGTTTATGCTTCACACAACACCATCTTAAAAACTGTAATATACTATTAAATATGAACATTGATATAATAATTCAACGATTAGGAATAGTATATGACCAATAGAATAGTAACTTCACCTATGAATGTATACATAAAATTTATGTATCTTATTAATGTAAATATGATATATTTATATCATGGATAAGTAAATAAATGTTCCCAAAATGGCAATTTATGTGTTGGTATTTTTGAGCCAAAAAAAGTTTATTTACAATTTTATAATTAATATAATTCTTTAAAAATTATTTTGATTACATAGATTCATAAATTAATATATATTTTTCTAAGATTATATGATAATTTTATGTGACCTTAATTAATTTTTGAATTTTTCATATATCTATTATAATAGTAAAATCTCTATTTTTTGAGTAAATGATAACTTTATATAAAAATTAAATTTTACGTATCTAGAAAATTATTTTAATAAAATGGTTTTCATTTTTGAATTCTACATGTTGAAAAATGGTTGGGGTTAATTTTGGGGATTTTTCTAAAATAATTGAATTTTTGGGGAATAATGAAATATGATAATTTAAGGTATTTACCAAATACATGAATTATTGAGTTATAGATTATTTATGGATATAATAATCACATAATATCGAACAATCCATCATTAGATTGACATATTTAGTTATAAGGTTCATTCTGTTGATAATATTGAGACAATATTATAATATAATGAATAAAATAATAAAAAGACCCCACTCCTCCACTATAATTACCACCCTCACCACCTCATCTCCTCAAACCTCCAAAGACAATAATCTTATCCAATTTATTCCTAGTACATCTCAAAAACCTCTCCCCCCATAGTTATGGTATTTTTGATCTCACCTAAAATACCATTTCAGAGTTCCTTAAGGTGGTTCTCGAGTAGAAGAATTCAAAAGGTGAAATCCACTTCTGATCTTTATATTTCTTATCATTTAAATATTTTATTATCCTTTCCCTACATCTCTATGAATAAAATGAATAATAAATCCATTATATTATATGTACTAGAAATTGTTTATGATAATTTTATACCCATCACCCATTCTCTTCTCTTCTCCTTTTATTCTAAAAATGAAAACATTGTCCATGGGGTACCAATTTACCACCACTATGGATGTAGAATTTTGGTTTTTCAAATATTTATTCAAGGATGTTCATAAAACCATTTATATGGATAAAAAATTATAATACGTGTATTTCAACATATTTGATGTTATGGAACCATTATATATACATAATTTTAATCAATAAAAAAACTAGTGAGTGATGATAAAAAAATAAAAGCCAAATCAAAACGATTGTCATTAATGATTTATCTAATTTATAATGATCATATCTAAAAAACGGTATATAATTAAATTAAATCTCCTAAAAGTTCATTAATAACATATAATTTCAATTTTGGATAATTATTCCCATTTCACATGATCATTCATACATGTATACAAGTTAACCAATCATGAAAACCAATGAAACGAACAGTCCAAAGCGACGAAATTGAATCTCATTAGCCATCAAAATAGCCAGAAATGAAATTAATAAAATAATTATTAATAAAATACATGTTTAATAGGTAATTAATTATTTATTAATATCTCAAATTTCATTATCTAGTAATTTAAGTGCAAGTGCCTAACACATTCAGACATAGGGTAAGGTTTTCTTCTTAAATCTCCATTTTTCATTCAAGTTATGCTTTATATCACTTTACACTAGTGTAGTTCTTAATTATTTTAATAGGATTAATCAAAATTATAGGTATATGTTACAAACTCATGGATTAATATCATTTATTATTTCTTTGATAGGAGAATACAAATTTTATAAGGTTCCCTATTCAATTCCTCCTGATAATAATGACTGATTAAAGGGTACTTACCTATTTCTTTCCCATTTTCAAGTACACTACCTAATCTGTTATAAGATAACAATATTTTTATAAGATCATATTTTATCATTAAAACTATCTTAGAAATTTTATTGTTCTATGTAAACAAATAATCCATTTTTCTCTTTAAATACTTTTTAATATTTTCCATCAAAATACATTGAAGCATCCCATTTATAATGTTTTAAAAACTATTATTAAATATGTCCACTTAATTTGGAAATAATTTATTCCTAAAAGATAATTTTATTTTCCTAATTTTATTTTATGGGATATAAATGTCAAAAATATTATTTTATGATAATTAAAAATGATTTTTCCAAGATAAGACCTCTTGGTAATAAAAAAAATGATATTTCTCTCAAAATTCATCATTGATTTTATTAATGTGATTTAATGTGTTTCGAAACCCTTTGTTGAATCTAATGACTAATTAAGATTTATCTTTAATGATATTTTATAATTTATTTTATTATATGTTTTATGATATATTTGACCATGGATGTTTTATCTTGACACCATTCACCATATTACTCAGAAAGTTTAGTAAATTTGTTTATTGATTATTGAAATTTATTTTTATTTCATTTTTATATTTTATTTTTGTTTCACCCCATTAATATGAGGAAATAATCGAAGTTATTATGTGATGGGGGGGACCTCTATAGCCCCTTGATGCATCATTTGGTCTCATGAGACAATCAAGATTGGGATTTTTCTGATGCCTTACCCACTTATTTTGAAATGTCTTGGTCGAGGCCAGAAAGGTATGTTCAGATGTATAACATTATTGATTCCATCATTTTGATATTATGATTTAATAATCCATGGATTATTATACTAGTATAATATCCCTAGTAAATTTTCACTATTAGGTGTTTATTTATAGGAAATTAGTTATTCATAATTTATTCATTTCATAATTTTCTCAATATTATGTTTTAATGGAATGTGCTTTGAGTTATTAACCCTACCTTATTATTTATGATTATATAAACTTTCATTATATTTATTACCCATACTGAGCTTATGAGATCATAACATTCTTACATTTTATTTTTCCCAAGGATGAGATGATATATATTATGACTGACTTAGAGGGACAATATAGGAGTTTATGGGTGTGTCCAGTGGAGATTCTATGTTTTTCCATTAAAATATGTAATGTTACAATTATTTTTATATCTAGTTTTCCAAATATACTATACGATTCAGCCCATTGGAATATGAATGCTTGTTCTTATTACCAATGTAATTGAGTAAGGCACTGGATTTGGGATACTAGGCTTAGTGTAATTACAAAAACCCAATGCTTAATAGGGTTAACATTGGATTTTTCTTCACCAATGAATAAATGAGCTCATGTTATACCCATTTCTCCTTTTACATGGATATATATATATATATAATGATTCTGTATTCTAGGCCCACATTACTATAATGGATCGGACCTCTCTGGTCTATTCCTATGCGAAAATCTGGTGTTTGAGCTATTCTAGGAGGTCAAGGTGACTTATTCCCAACACTTTTCCAAATTTCCAGTTCTGTGAATAGTGCAATAGTAACCATAGGTAAACAGTGAAATGGTGACCTTATGTGAATGGTGTCATCAGTAGCCTTAGGTGAATAGTGTCATCGGTAGCTATAGGTGAATAGTTCATCGGTATCCTTAGTTGAATAGTGTCATCGGTAGCCTTAGGTGAACAGTGTTATCGGTAGCCATATGTGAACAGTGCATCTATAGCCTTGCGTGAACAGTGAATTGGAATCCTTAGGTGAAAAGAGGCATCGGTAGCCTTAGGTGAAGAGTGTCATTGATAGCTTTAGGTGAATAGTTTCATCAGTATCCTTAGGTGAATAGTGAAATGGTAGCCTTAGGCGAACAGTGTCATCAGAAGCCTTAGGTGTAGAGTGCAATGGTTACCTTAGGTGAACAGTGCACTGGTGACCTTATGTGAATAGTGTCATTGGTATCCTTATGTGAAAAGTGCAATAGTGAGGTTCCATGGTTGAGGTTCCAACGGTAGCTTATATTTTCATTACTAAATTTTGTGTTAACAAAAAATGTTTCTAGAACGGTGAGGTTATAATGGTAGCCTATATTTCCTTTGGGAAATTTTGTGTTAATGAATAGTGTTTCCAAAACGATGAGGTTCTAATGGTAGCCTTTAGTTTTGTTTCAAAATTTTGAGTTCATGTATAGTGTTTCCAAAACAGTGAGGTTCCAATGGTAGCCTATATTTCCTTTTCCAAGTTTTGAGTTCTTAAACATTGTTTCCAGAATAGTAAATTTCCAATGGTAGCCTATATTTCCTTTTCCAAATTTTGAGTTCATGAATAGTGTTTCTAGAACGGTGAGGTTCCAATGGTAGCCTGTATTTCCTTTCTAAAATTTTGAGTTCATGAATAGTGTTTCCTGAATGGTGAGTTTCCAACGGTAGCCTGTATTTCCATTTCCAAATTTTGAGTTAATGAATAGTGTTTCAAGAACAGTGAGGTCCAACGGTAGCCTCTATTTCTATTGCCAAATTTCATATTTATGAACAATGTTTCCAGCTTCCTATAGTTTCACCCCTTTTACATTTCCATTGACGTAAAATGAATTTAAAGACTTGTTTTAATGACTCTAAGGCTAATTCAAAGGTCATAACTCCTATATTAATTTCCCTATGTCTCGAGATTCATTTACTTGGTCAAACCCTGTGGTTTTATGTGTTCCTATTTTAATGGAAAATACTACCTATCTTAAAACTCTACTCTATTAAATCTTCTAATGGGACGATATATCTTCCACTATAGTTCTTTCTCTATGTTCTCGAGAGTGAGACGCTCGAACATTTCATTCTATCCCATTGGGGACGCACAATCAAACTTTCCTCCTGGGATTTGATCCCCTCTGTTTTTTATGAAACCAAGTAGTATCGATCAATATCTGATATAAGGTATGTTCTACCATCATTCTTTTGGGTTCATCTCCTTCTATTTTCCATCACCCTTTTATGGAATTTTATTATCATGTTCCTAATGGACTTTTCTTGGGTGTTGACGGGTGTGGTGGTGTCTCTGCATCCTCGGGTGGATATAGTTGTCAAAGTGGGTGGAAATCGTAACCCGTTTTGTGGATCATTTTCATATAAAGAACGTCAAGAACAAATAGAGGTAGGTAATTCGATGCTTCTCTTATCTTTTGCATGAAATTGTATAGTTTTCATGTTTATCCCACTAGATCACAATCGAATTTACAAAATAAATATTTGAACCAGATAAATAAATTGGTATCGATCATATGTTATTTCCTCTTTTCTTTCTATATAGTGTGATATATATGCTTGTTTTGTTTAAATTTTTATTATTGATGAAAATTGGTAAAGAACATAAAGCAATAATTATTCGATAATTCGTTGGTTATAGATAAAGAGGCGTGTAAATTAATCTGGTTCTTTTTATTGTAATTCGATGCTAATCAAATTGGTGTAGAAAGCATGTTTAATTATTTATGATAGATTACTGGTTTGGTTTACCAAATTTCGAACCTATGAATAATAAATCAGTTTATACAAGACAGATTAAAGAACTGTTTTCTTGATAAAGGATAATTCCTTGTAGGGTTATCAGTTACCCTTTTGCTTGTTTAATGGCCAAGATCCAAGTTGATATGATGTTGTTTTCCAACATTTTTTGTGTAATGTGTTCCTAGAAGGTAGTTGTGATATGTGGGGGAATACAGACCTATTTTTTTGGAAACAGTTGATGCCAAGAGTGGTGAGATGCATCGGTTTATGCATGTGGGTGTTGGGGAGGAAACCATGGATGATGGAATGGGTTGGATGTGAATGTTTGTATGCTTCCTAATTTTTATTGGTTTTTTATCTTCTTTACATTCACCACTGATCAAGGCAGCTGGTATTTCATTCCCTTCTTTCGAATGGGTCGAAGATTAATGGGGTATGCCACCTACTTTCCATGTTTAGCTTCCCAATAGAGGATGGGTCTATGCTATTTCTATAGGTGGTAAAGACTTGACGGGCAGTTCATCTACTCACCATGTTGATCTTCCTTGTGTTTAGTATATTTTAATGTTTTTCTATAATTCCTAGGAATATGGTAAGGTAATGATTTAAAAAAATAATTGAATAAATGATGTTAACCAATGGGGTTGGAGCTTGCTTGGACGCAATGCTGAGTTTACAATTTTTAAGGCACAATGGACTTTGGGTGTGATTCTAGTGAAATATAATGTTGAAATTATTGGTGGTTAATTAATTTTTAAATAATTAATTAACGTAAAGTGAAAATGACAAAAAGGGAATGAGGTAATGTAATAAATCTCTTTAAATGGTTGTGTGCTTACAGGACACCTAGTCTCAGAAGTGGCATCCGGGAGTCCGAGAGGCGTAAGCTGCAGTTGAGTCTAGGACTATGTTATGACCGTAGTGTGGTTGTGAGATATTGTATATTCTGTAATTTTTTTGTTTCTATATTTTACTCCACCCCGTCAATTAGGGAAACTGACACCTCAGGGATTCTGAGCCCTGGGGGTGTTTTCCCCAACATTCTTGGGGGAGGATGGATGGATGACTACCCCCTTTGGCCCCACTCTCTTATCTTGGTAGTTACATGTTTTGGTGGGCATAATGGTTAGTTTTCCTCATATATGTGTGTTGAGGGTTTTAATGACTTTTGGTTATTCATACACATATATTCTGGATATAGTTTCCAATGCACTACTATAGGGGTAACATGTATAGGCTATGATGGCTTGAGGATCCTTACTCGGTGTATGGGCTGTAATGGCATGAGGTATAATACCCAACGTATGATACATTTAATGCAAGCTATAGTGGCTCTTTGAAACTACAGGGTTACATTGTTTTCATGGACGTGGTGGATTTGATGCATTAGGTGAAAGTTGTGGTGCTTCGCCCAGGTGTCTGCGGGCAAGGCTTTTTGGAGAGAGATTCTTAGGATGTGCGATGTTGGGGAAAAGTGGAAAACTAGTGGGGAAGTAGTAGCAGGGTACCCTTGATATTCATTATTAAATAATATACTCTTATAGGAATTACTTGGTGAGATTTTCCACGGTGAGGCTGGGAACTTAGTATACCTATTTAGGTGATGAGTTAGTTTCACTTGTTGTTCACTGTGCTTTAGAATTCTTTACCTACTTCTGTATGACAGGATTCAGGGAGGATCATACTGAGTATACTGTTATAGTCACCCTATATCAATATAATTTGTTTTTCAGTTCACTACAAACAGTTTGGAGATTAAGCTAGTTTCTACTAGCTTGGGGTTGCGTGAGTTGTTCGGGCAATGTGGTCACTGCTGTTTTTAATTGTTTTTGGTACTTATAGTTTTCCCATTTCAGTTGTAGTTGTTTTCATGAAATTACATATGTGTACATGGTATTTCATTTATATTTATGTTTGACTTGGATTTTTTTGATGCATATCTTATCTCCCTCTTCCGCAAGTGTTATCTTAAAGGTTAATGCCTCCCATTTGTGGGTTTACTATACCATTGATGCTAGTCTCTAACCCGAGGCCAATAAGAGGCAGGAATCGAGGGGTCATTATCTCCCTTTTCACATTTTTAGTCGCGGAGGGGTACACATTTTGGGGAGGGGGTCATGATAGAGTGGTATAAGTGGTCTGTTTGAGAGATAGGATGGATTTTGAAGTTTGGCACATGTGAGGTTGCATGGGTTGGTTGGGCAACAATGTCATTAATGTTTTGAAAGTGATGTAAACACTTGTGACTGGATAAGACATTGGAATTTAGGGAAACCTATGATCTAGTGTGTGGTTCTTTAAGTTTATAATGGCAACTAAACAAGGTGATACTAGTTGCAGGGTAGATACCTAGGAATGAATCATGCATCATTATTCTTTATAATTGTGTTTTAATGGGTAGACCTTGGGATATGTTAACCCAAAATGAATAAAACAAAAAAATATTAATTAATTAATGTTGAGTCTTCCTTATTCAAGGTTTAGAAGTTCTAACTTTTAGTTATTTTATAGGTATGGCTCTAGGTCGAAGTCCTCCTTAGGATTTCATAGAACATTTCTAGTATGCTATGCCAACAGATCATTGTAGCGTAGAGGATGACGATGATGACACATGGAGGAGGACACTTTGAGAGTTTCATCTCTAGAGTCTTCAGAAGTATGAGGGCTCCGTTTCAGATGCAATCATGGAAAATTGTTTAGAGGAGGTCGATATAGGAATTAGTTTGATCTGTGCTAAGAAGGAGCACAGGGTTTCCTTGGTTGTGATGATGCTTCGTGGAGCAGCGAGGCAGTGGTGGTTTTTGTTCCTCGGGTATCGCGAGGAGTCAATAATCACCTGGGAGGAATTCTGAGACAACTTTAGAGTCAAGTTTCTTTCTTCAACCACAAAGGCATCTAGTCACCATGAGATTCTTACCCTTCGACAGGGGAGCTCTAGTATGCAAGAGTTGGGAATTCATTTCAGGAACCTTTTATGATATGATTTAGACCTGTTGCCCGATGAGCAGGCCAGGGCGAGGAATTTAGAGGAGGATTTGTGTCCAGAGATCTATTTCCAGGTCACCCCATATATGTTGTAGACATATAATGAGGTGATGGCGAGGGAAGAGGTTGTTGAGAGGACATTTTCTAGAACTGAATCATTATGAGAGGGAGTTATCATGATTTCTCATGATGCAGTACTGTGGTCTGTGGTTCTCAGTTTTCAAATAAGAAGAGTTTTCATTCGGCCAGGGGTACGTCCCAACCCTCAACATCTCATTTCTACAGCGAAATATCTTAGGACCACACCAAGAGATTATGCACTTGTTTTTCTTGTGGTGGCTGAGGTCATCAATAGTGAGAGTGCCTGACCTTTCAGAGAAGTCATCGTGCACCAGGTTTTCCACTCCAGGTTCCTCCATTGAGGCAGTTCCAGCTGAGGCAACAACAGCAAGTTGCACCGGCTTTAAATCAGCATAGGGAATATGGGGAAGTCAGAGGACACCCTGTGATGCTCCCCATCCTCAAAGAGAAGATTACGACCATGGTGGTGGTCTCCATCAGGGTCAGAGAGGTTTTAGAGGAGGTCGTGGTCAGCTCCATCCTTTAGCATTGCCAACACCAGGCGAGCCAAACATCGATTGAGGTACCATTTTCTTGTTTTCTACCCTGGTGTATTCCTTGTTTGATTTAGTAATGAAACACTACAATCCTATCACCTAGACTTTTCCATTCATTGGGAAATGAGGTAGAGGGGATTCCAGTGCCCTTGGCGTTGACTATGCTAGTTGGAGGTCTAGATGACTTGTTTGAAGTATGTAGTGACTGTGAGATAGTGTGGGGGTAGCACCGCTCTTGGGGATATTTCCAATGTTTACAAATATAACCATATGAAGTCTTCCTCGGAATGGATTGGTTATATTTGGTTCAGGATGTTGTAGATTCCTTAAGGAGGGAGGTTTTGTTCTTCGATGCAGATGGAGATCTAGTGGTGTTCATCAACGAGCGAGACCCTCAGATAGGTTAGAGGCATGTTCCATCCTTATCATCCATTATGACTGAGATAATGATGAGTTATTCATGGGTTCAATAGCTGGAGTTTCCTAGGGCCCTAGAAGAGTACCCTTATGTATTTCCAGAAGAGTTTGTATCCTTACCCCCTCAATGAGAGATCGAGTTGGGATCGAGCTACAACCCGGACCGTATCCTATCTCTATGTATTCATATAGGATGTACCCTTCTATGTTATGAGAGCTACGTAAATAGCTTGATGGTCTATTATAGAGTGGTTTTGTTCAGCAGAGTGTGTCACCATGGGGTGCACCAATTTTGTTCGTGGGGAAGGATTACGACAGTTTGCAGTTGTGTGTTGATTCTTGTTGCTTAAACAAAGTGAATGTGAAGAATCGCTATCTTCTTCAACAGATTGATGATTTATTCGATCAAATGAAGGGTTCAAGATGGTTCTCAAGGATCGACTTGCGGTCAGGATATCATCAGATGTGTGTGAAGGATGAGGATATCCTGAAGACCTCTTTCTATTGTCGTTGTGGGCATTATGAGTTTATTGTAATGTCGTTCGGTGTGAAAAATGCTCCAGCTGTGTTCATGTGATTGATGACCTCTGTGTTCTGTGAGTTCCTGGACAAGATCATGGTGGTTTTCAACGATGACGTACTTGTGTGGTCGACATCTGAGGATGAGCATGCAGAGCATCTAAACGCTATTTCGGGAGTTCTTCATCAACATAAGTTTTTTGTTCAGTTATATAAGTGTGAGTTTTGGGATTGAGAAGTCTGTTTTATGGGGAGTTTTGTGTCCCAACAGGGAGATTATATGGACCCATAAAAGATATAACCCAAGATAGTGTTGAGGTGTGATGTTTTTTTGGTCTCACAGGCTATAACTGGAGGTTCGTAACTGATTTCCTTCAAGGTGTGACTCCTCTAATGGAATTGACTACGAAGATCATGCATTCATATGGAATGATATGTGTCATGTGGCGTTCAAGTATCTAATGTAGATGTTAGTAAGTGCTCTATTTTTGTGTCTTCATTTTGAGGGAGTTTAGTTTGATGTTTTCTGTATTGCTTCACATCTAGGGTTAGGCTGTGTTCTAATGAAAGAAGGATGAATTGTTACTTTTGGGTCTCGTCAGTTACATCCTGATGAACGTAACTATGCCACCCATGATCTTGAGTTGAAGCTGTGGTGTTTTCTCTAAATTTGTCGAGACATTACCTTATTGGTGGGAACTTTTTGGTTTTCACCGATCATAAGAGTTTGATGTATGTTTTCTCCCTACATGACTTGAACATGCGATAGCATCTTTGGATGGAGTTATTAATGGACTACAACTTCGAAATATCGTATTCACCAGGAATAGAGAATGTTGTAGTTGATGGGATGATTTGAAAGTCACATCTTGATGTAGTGTGTGAATCTGGTGACTCATGGAGAGTAATGGAAGAATTGTGATCATTACATCTTGATATAGGAGATGTTGGGGAAAAGGATGTCTTTTTCAGATGATGGTGCAGTCATCTCTGGTGTAGCAGGTGGAAGTTTCCTAGATGGGGGATCTTGTGGTAGACATCTAGAGAGATCGATTTGTTTATAGAAAGGCCCATGAAGGCTGGACTAAGGATGAACAACAACAATTGTGGTATCATAGAAGGATTTTTGTTCTTTTCATGATGCGCAATATGGTTCTTAGAGAGTTCCATAGTCCATATTTAGCGATGCATCCTGGTGTGACAAAGATATACTAAGCCTTGAGGAGTCAATTTTGGTGGCATGGGATAAAGAATGCAGTTGTAGAGTTTGTGTCTCGATGTTTGGTCTGCAAGAAGGTGAAGGCTAAACACCATGTTCCTGGGGGTCTTCTCCAACCATTAGATGTTCCTAGGTGGAAGTGTGAGGATATCTCATTGGACTTTTTTCCGGTTTACCTCAAGATCTGGGAGGACATGATGCTATTTTTGTGGTAGTGTATCATCTATCAAAATCAGCTCACATCATAGTGATCAAGGAGTTGAGGATAGTGGATGTTTTGTCAAGTCAATATCTAGAGGAGGTGGTGAGACTTCATGGAGTCCCTGGGATGATCATTTCTACCTGAGATCCTCATTTTACCTCTAGGGTGTGGAGAGGTCTCCAACATGCTTTCAGATCTCTGCTATGCCATAACACTGCATTTCATTTTCAAATGGATGGTGAGACAAAGATAACATCCAGACTCTTAATGATATGTTACACTCTTGTGTTCTGGATCTTGGAGGTTCGTGGATGAGGCACTTACCCTTGGTGGAGTTCACTCACAAAAATAGTTTTCACTCCACCATCAGTATGGCGCTGTTTGAAGCCTTCTATGGCCAGCCTTTCCATTATCCATTTTCTTGGACTAAGGGCAGAGAGATAGAAATTCTCAGACCGGAACAAGCATAGAATAAAATAGTGATGTTTTAAGTGATATGTGAGAGGATGAAGATAGTGCAAGATCATCAGAAATCATATGATGACCAAAGGAGGAGACACATAGAATTTGATGTTTGGGATCACATGTTTCTGAAGTTGACTCCTCATCATGGGCACTGATGTTTTGGTTGTGGAAGTAAGCTTTCCCCCTATTTTTTTGGGCCTTTCGGGGTGTTAGATTGTGATGGAGCTGTGGCATATCAAGTATCGCTTCCTATGTAGATGAGCAGGATACATGATGTTTTCCATGTATCACAGCTCCGTCATTATCTTCATGATGTCTCTCACATCATCGATTGGGGAGAGATCATTGTTGATGATGATGCGACCCTTGAGGAGAGGCATGTGGAGATCCAAGTCCTCAAATGGAAGGTGTTTTGTGGGCATTCTATCCCAATGGTTTGTGTATTATGGCAACACGGTGGCATAGAGGAGAGTACCTGGGAACATGAATCATAGATACGTGCTTAATACCCAGAGTTTTTTTATGTTTAACTCTATTCATGTAACGATTTCCCCTTTGTGGTTATATACCATTCATGTTTATGAGATGGATTTCTTTGGATGCTTGTTATGGCATGCTCTCTTCAGAGAGGTATCTCGATGGGTGGGAGTTTAAACTTCTTTTCTGTTTCCTTTTAGGTTGGTTTAGAATTCCCGAGGATGGGAATGTTTTGAGATGTATCTAATGAAATTACCCAAACCTATCTTGTCAATTCCTTTGTGAAAATCAGGTGTTTGAGGTATTCTGGAAGGTCATGGTGACTTATTCCCAACACTTTTCCAAATTTCCAGTTCTGTGAACAGTGGGATGGTAACCTTATGTGAACAGTGCAATGGTGACCTTATGTGAACAGTTTCATCAGTAGCCTTAAGTGAAGAGTGTCATTAGTATCCTTAAGTGAACAGTGCATCGTTAGACTTGGGTAAACAGGGTCATCGGTAGTCTTAGGTGAACGGTGTCATCGGTAGCTTTAGTTTAACAGTGCTTTAGTAGCCTAATGTGAACAATGTATCGGTAGTCTTAGGGGAATAATGCATCGATAGCCTTAGGTGAACAGTGTCATCAGTACCCTTAGGTGAATAGTTCATCAGTATCCTTAGTTGAACAAAGCATCGATATCCTTAGGTGAACAGTGTCATTGGTAGCCTTAGCTGAATAGTGCAACAATGATCTTATGTGAACAACGTCATTGGTAGCATTAGATGAATAGTGCAATGGTGACCTTATTTGAACTGTGTCATCGGTAGCCTTATGTGAACATTGCAATGGTGAGGTTCTAATGGTGTCCTATATTTCCTTTTCTAAATTTTAGGTTCCTAAACTATGTTTCTAGAACGGTGAGGTTTTAACTGTAGCCTATATTTCCTTTTCCAAATTCTGATTTCATGAATAGTGTTTCTAGAAGGGTAACGTTCAAATGGTAGCCTATATTTCCCTTTTCAAATTATGAGTTCTTGAATAGTGTTTCTAGAATGGTGAGGTTCCAATGGTATCCTATATTTCCTTTGCCAATTTTTGAGTTCAGGAACAGTGTTTCTAGAACGATAAGGTTCCAACGGTAGCCTATATTTCCTTTGCCAAATTTTGAGTTCATGAATAGTGTTTCTAGAACGGTGTGGTTCCAACGGTAGTATATATTTCCTTTTCCAAAATTTCAGTTCAAGAAATGTGTTTCCATAATGGTGTGGTCCAATGGTAGCCTCTATTTGTTTTCCAAATTTCATGTTCATGAACAATATTTTTAGCTTTGTATAGTTCACCCCTTTGAATTTTCCATTAACATAAAATGCATTTAAATAATTCTTTTAAGGACTCTAAGTCCAATTAAAAGGTCATAAATCGTATATTAATTTCCCTATGTCTCAGGTTGCTTTTACATGGTCAAACCACGTGGTTTAATGAGATCAGCTTTTAATGGAAAATCCAGTGTATCCTAAACCACAGCTCCGCTAAATCTTCTAAAGGGATGATATATCTTCAAACATAGTTCTTCCTCCTTGTTCTCTAGTGTGAGACGCTTGAACATTTCATTCCATCCTATTATCGTTTCACAATCAAACGTTCCTCCTTGGATTGGTTCCCCTATGTTTTTGATGAAACCAAACAATATTGATCAATCTTCGATATAAGGTAAGTTTTATCGTCTTTTTTTTGGCTAATCTCCTTTTGTCCCCCCACCCTTTTATGGAATTCTATATTCAGGTTCCCAATGGTGTTTTCTTGCGTACTGACTGGTGTGGTGGTGTCTCTGCATCATCAGGTGGATACAGTTGTCATGGGAGGAGGAGATCGTAACCGGTTGTGTGGCTCATTCTCATATAAAGAACATCAAGAACCATTTGAGGTAGGGGATTCATTGCTTCTCATTTATTTTACGTGCAACTGTATAGTTAGCATGTTTTATCCCACTGGATCACAATGGAATTAACGTAATAAATAATTGAACCAGATAAAATAATTAATGTCGATCGTATGTTATTTCCTCTTTTTTTTCTAGATAGTGCGTTATTTATGCTTTATTTGTTTATCTTTTCTTTATTGATGGGAATTGGTAAAGAACTTAAATCTGGAATTAATTGATAGTTGTTTATCTAAAGATAATGAGGAATGTAAATGAATCCGGGACTTTTTTTGTAATTTGATCTTAATCAAATTAGGGCAGTAATCATGTTTAATTATTTGTGATAGCTTATAGGTTAGGTTTCCAAAATTTGGAACCTACAAATAATAAATTGTCTAATCCAAGATGGATTAAATAGATGGTTGTTTGATTAAATATAATTACTTGTAGGGTTCTGAGTTACCATCTAGCTTATTTAAGGGCCAAGAGTGCAGTTGATATGATATTGTTTTCATGCTGCTTATGTTGAAATGTGAACCTAGAAGGTTGTTGTGATATGTGGGGTTAAGGAGGCCTATTGGTTATGGAAGCAGTTGATTTCTATAGTGGGAAGATGCATCGATTTATGCAAGTGGGTTTCGGAGAGGACACCATGGATGATGGAACGGGTTGGATTTAAATGTTTGTAAGATTGCTAATTCTAATCGGTTGTTTATATGCATTACATTCCCCACTTCTCAAGGCAGCTGTTCTTTATTACCCTTCTTCCAAAAGGGGTGAAGATGTGCGGGGAATGACATGTGCTTTCTATGTTTAGCTTCTCAAGGGAAGATGGGTCTACGCTCTTGCTATAGGTGGCAATGACTATATTGGTAGTTCATCTACTCACCATGTTGAGACCCCATATGTTATGTTGATTATAATGTCTTTCTAGAATGCATAGTAATATCCGAAGGTAATTCTGTAAATAAATAATTTAATAAATTATGTTAACCCATGGGTTTGGAGCTTGCTGTGACGCAATGCTGAGGTTACAATTTTTAAAGGGATAGTGGACATTGGGTGTGATGCTAATAAAATATAATGTTGAAATTTTTAAGGGTTAATTAATGTTTAAATAATTAATTAGCGTAATGTGAAACAGATAAAAATGGAAAGAAGTTATGTAATGAAGCTCTTTAAATGGTTTTGTGCTTTTAGCGTACCTCGTCTTAGAAGTGTCTACTTGGAGTCCGAGAGGAGTTAGCTTCAATTGAGTCTAAAACTATGTTATTCCCATAGTGTGGTTGTGAGATATAGTATATTCTGTACCTTTTGTGTTTCTATATGCTACTCCATCCTGTCAATTAGGGAAATTGACCCCCTAAGGATTCTATGCCCTGGGGGTGTTTTCCCCAACATTCTGGTGGTAGGATGGATGGCTAACTACCGCCTTTGACCCCGCTCTCTTCTCTTGGTATTTACTTGTGCTGGTAGGAATAGTGGTTAGTTTTCCCCACATATGAGTGTAGAGGGCAGTAATTTCTTGTGGTTATTCAGACACATACATTTTGGATATAGTTTCCTATGGACTAATATAGGAGTAACATGTATAAGTTGTGATGGCTTGAGGATCCTTACTCAGTGTATGGGCTATAATGGCTTGACGTATAATACTCGACATATGATACACATTATGTGAGTTGTGGTGGCTCATAGAAACTACCAGGGTACTTTGTTTGCATGGACGTGGTGGTTTTTTTTGCATGAGGTGCATAATGTGGTGCTTCGCCCAAGTGTCTGCGGGCTAGCATTTTTGGAGAGAGATTCTTAGGATGTGAGATGTTGGGGAAAAGCAGCAAACCATTGAGGAAGTAGTAGCAGGGAACCCTTGATATTATTTATTTTATTATATAATCTTGTAAGTGTTACTTGGTGAGAGTAGCCATGGGGAGGCTAGGAAAATAGTATACCTATTTAGGTGACGAGTTTGTTTCACTTGTTGTTCACTGTGCTATAGTATGATTTCATTACTTTATCACAAGAGGATTCAGGGAGGATCCTACTAAGTATACTGTTATAGTCACCCTATGTCAATATAATTTTTTTTCAGGTCACTTGGAGCAAGTTGGAGATCAAGCTAGTTTCTACAATCTTGGGGTTGCATGAGCTATTTGGGCTTTGTGGTCGCTACTGTTTTTACTTTTTTTGGGTACTTGATGTTTTCCCATTTCAATTGTTTTAGATTTATTTTCATTACATATTTGTACATGGGATTGCATTTATATTTATGTTTGACTTTGAGTTGGTTGGTGTTTATCTTATCTCTCTCTTCTGCATGTGTTATCTTACAGGGTAATTCCTCCCATTTGTGTGTTTACTATACCGTCGTTGCTAGTCACCAAACCCGGGCCTACTGGGGTCAGGACTTGGCGGTCATTATCTCACATCTCACACTGCCAGCCTAGGAAGGGTACACATTGTGGGGAGGGGTCGTGACAATTATCGTCCATCAATTCATGCATGTTTCTGAGGTCTTGTGATTTCATACATGGGTTGTTCTTAGATGGTCATAAATAAAATAATTGGTGACGATACAATCAGTAAATAACAACATGTTCCCTTGTTCATGTGAAATTATATGTTTCAAGAAATATTTCCCTCTATGATAATGGTGTTTCATGTCCCGTTATCTAGTATTGATGAGGTAGACACTCTAGAAAACAAAATCATGTCCCTTGAAAATCTTGACCATGAATATTATTCCATTCACATGTCACAATAAAAATTGATCACACCCACCACTCTTGAATAAGAGGCTCATAAATTTAATCAAATTGGTATCATCTCATCTTAAATAATATAATCAAATTCTTTTGATACAGAAGAATAGTCTAATTGTATGAATCAGTCAACATCATCCTCTATGGAGACACCAATTACATAATGGTCCTCAACTAGTATATATTTGATGAAATCCTTCAACGGTATTTCCACAAATTTGAAATTACTCATGTATTTTAGAAGTTACATGCTAGGATATAGAGATCTTATTAGTCAGGATTGGATCTCTTCAACTATATCTAAATATTGGGCTATTTCTTTACCACTATGAATCATGACTATATGAAATTAACCTATAAGTGGGATGAATTCTAGGTTCACACCAACTTCCTCCATCAACATAAATGTTCTATCAACACTACCTAATTATATTGGGATTTTACCACATGGGGAATCAATTTATTGGGTCTGTACCCACCAGCAACATCCTAGATGTTACTATTTATCCTTACTACCATTTATTTATTCTCAAATAGGGTCATAGTTATTATCCTTAAAGAGTTAAATACCATATTCATCATTATGTTCATGAAATCCCACATAATACTTTATTTCAAGATCCATAAAACCATTCTCATAGACAAAAAATTTAACTTCTGATGTACCATATTAAATTAAAAATATAACAAGTATAACATTCAATTGAATTATACAACTCTATAATATGCATTAAGGAATATATAAATATGGATGCATATAATAAATTTAAATATAATGTATTATTTAATATGGTGGATAAAAAGATAATGATCACCAAAAAAAATATCTCCATTTCCTTTAGGTCATATTACATGAAAACACAAACTTTCACCTTTGTAACTCATTACTCCCTAGTGTGTGTAGCATAGGCAGTGCATCCTGTTGAGATTAATCTACCATATATCCAAACAATAATCTATAATTATTTGAAACCATATAAAATTTATTATATTATTCAATATAAATTGGAAATCCATATTGAAAATAGGCTCCATGAATTTCACATCCTCATGATTCCCCATAATTGAGTGTCCCAGGTGATCAATAAAAGGTTCTCCTTTATGAATTATTTGAAAGTGATTTGAATTTGGAATTGATAATACCAATGATACCCTAATGGAACCTTATGATGTTAAATTCAAAATAGAATGGGGCCTTCTTCATTTATAAGTTTTACTCCAATGGTGTATACTCATTAAACACAATAAACAGGGAGCACATTAGACTTCCTACCAATGAGAGGTTCCTAAATATGTATTTCACATAGCCCCATTTTGGGCCTTTATTCATATCTCGTGACATAATATTTCTTGACTTTTGGTCTTATGTGTGTTATTTAAATCTATATAATGCATTGGTTTGTATTGAAAGACATAAAATGCATTAAATTTAGTCCCATATATATGATGTAAAAATAAATAGCTCCATGGTCCTTATCAGATGGAATACTGGTCTCGTCTATAAAATGTTTAAATGTTATCACTCATCATTCTAACCATATGATTTAAATTATATGTTCATATTTCTGGATGCACAATGTTAATCTATAATTGACTTTGTTCCTAGTTTCGTGACCTAGATCTATATATCTAATGTATTTTGGTTCAACATTTAATCTACATAACAATGTTGATGTCCCCATATAAAAGGACACCTCCTTTTTCTTTTTTTGTTGGTCACCTACAACACTACACCATCAAAAGTACATGTGGATTGGTTCTCACTTAATCTAATATGTTGGGACACCCAAACCACATATATGAGCCTCTAAAAAATAATTTCACCCAATTACTCTATTTATCTAAAATTAGGGAGACCTGTCTAGTTTTAATATTCATTTTCTCACCAGAGGCCCCATACCTTTCACTCCCCTCTTCTGTACATGATCCAGATCTCCATAAAAAACATTTTCCCCTTAATACCATGTGGGAATTATTTCCCACTATATTGTATATATATTAATTCTAGGGTATCCTTTCATGGTCGTAGCCAAAATTCTCCCAATGCCTCCACCTATTTTTGGTTATTGGTTTCCCCAATAGATTTCCTTTACCTATTGGGTGGAAAAAATATCATACATAGAATGAGACTTTCAACAATATACAACCATTATATTATAGCTACATCATTGTATAGATACCATAATCATAAACTATGTTCATGATTTTTAATGTTTGTATATATTTGTCTTAGACTCTCCAATTCATGTAGAGTTTACCCCACCTAGTGCTTTATGGACTACCCCAAGAATCCCATTTAGTATGACTTCCAAGAACCTAATCATGAAACAAATACACCTAGTGATTTCAATATAGAGACCCGGGAATAACATACATGTATATTACTCCTTTTTATGAATATTATATAAAATATAATAATACATGATTGTGGACTTTAATAGTTTCGTGTTTTTGTAAATGTGGAAACAAAATATTCTATCTGGGAGAAATTTCATCAAAATCCCTCATAAATATCTCCACCTTTAGTAAATTAACCTAAATCTTTTCTTCATAACAAGGGGAATTGAATCCTAATAAGGGGTGAGCACAAATTCTCAGAAATAGTAAATAATGGAAATGTGTAAGCATACCAGGAATAAAGGGTATGGAACATGATAATAACATTTGAAGATCATACCCTACATATTAGATATCATAATGAATATTGGGAATTAAGAAGACATGGATCATAATAGAAATAATATCACAATACATGAATGCACAACATTGTAATAAAACAGGGAATTGTGGAATGCACATAAGAATATAATATGATTTCCATAGTAGCGAAGGCATCACTATAAACACCATATTGGTAGTATGAGTTCACTCCTCATAAAATATTGGTAGTAATGGTTCACTCCCATGGATATATTAGTATCATGAGTCCACTCATCAACTATCATGGTAGTCATGGTTCATTTTCATGGCCATCTATGTAGTCAAGGTTCATTCCCAAGACCATCTTAGTTTATCTCATGAGATATAAATATATACAAAGTGAATTGTAGAGAGATATAGGTCCCACCCATATCATAATGAAATCATACATACATGTTCCACTAGATCATAAATAATCATTTAATAACCCATGAAATGAAATTGTTATTATAAACATGTAATCATATCATAACTTTTGAAAAAATATAGATTTCATAATCATTTCCTCAAAAAAATAACCCATGAATGAAAAATTAATTTCATAAAAATATACACTGTGAAATATAAATGGGTTTTATAAAGACCATAAAATTAATCATGACCAATTTTTATAAAGAATATGTTCAGAACCATTAGATATTTAACTATAATTGTGTGAGAAACATCCATAGTTTTAATCATATATGGAAAAGAATTTTGAATTAACTTTAAAAAATTATTAATAAGGAAAATTTCCTTTCTTCTTCAAAAAGTTTTTTAACACATAAAATAATTTCGAAATAATTTTCATAAAAATAATAAAATAAAAAATTATAAATAATAATTGTAATCATTCTCAAAAATGTTTTCCATGAAAAATTATTAAATAAGATTAAAAACATTTTAAAAACATTTTATTTTTGAAATCCCTTTGAAAACATATAATGAGATGTAATTGTTTTTGAAATCATTTTTAATTGAAAACATATAAATGGATCTTGAAAATGTCTTGAAAACAATTTCATTGAAAATAAATTTAATACATATATGGAAAATTTGAAATATTTTTGAAATCATTTTAAACTGAAAACACATTATAGGAGCTTCAAAATGTCTTGAAAACCATATATTTTAAATTAATTTGAAAATATATAAATAAGGCTTGGAAAACAATTTCCTTGAAAAATTATAAAAGATGGTTGAAAAAAATTGAAAACAACTTTCCTTGAAAATAAATTAAAAAAAATCATAATTATTATCCTTTTAAAAATGCATAGAATATTTAATGAATGTATTGTTTGAAAATATGTAAATGTCATAAGAGGTAAAAATAACACTTTTTTTGAATGGTAAAAAGGATAGAAAAATGAATTGTTCGTAAATAAAAAAGAATATAACATTGAAGAGATCTGTAAAAGTCACAAAGGGTAAAAATTACTTTTAAATATTAATGGATAATGTAACAGTATTCATGGATACCATTTTTAGAAAAAATGGACTTGAAGGAAGATTGATTTCAGACCGAAGAGAGGGTAAAGTCGGGAATTCTTAAACACACATTATTAATTATATGAAGTATCAATGATTGTATGAAATTCTACCAATATATTAACAAATAATTAATTTCAAGAGGATAAGAAAAATCATGTATATTATTGAGATATGGATCATAATATTTCATCAAAGGAATCATAAAGACAAATAATCATGAAAAATGATGAGATTATCTCAATAAACTATTATAGCTTTGCAAGAATGGATCATACTATAAGTTTAAGAAAATTAAAATTAATGATAAAATAAAATATAATTTAATGAACTAAATTAATCATATAAAATGTTAAATGTACTTATATACAACAAAAAAGAGATTTCTGGTGCATAACAAAACATGAGTCTCAAAGATGGAAAATTGAGACAAAACTATTTCACTAATTTGGAAATTTTTGAAACATAAACACCATGATATAAAAATAATTTAATGGATATGTGAATACCCATAAATTTATGTATATGTTACATAGAATTAAATCACTAGTAGTACATACACCACACAAAAGGAAAGAGTGGTGAACATAGCATGTGTCTCACAGAAACAAAAAGTGAGATGAAATCCCCTTACCTTGTGTATTGACTCCTATCGTTCTCATTCAAACCACCTGTATAATAAATATAAATTTATTATACATATTTCATAAAAACAAATTATTATATATTGTACCATATCAGGTTTTATTATGACCTTATATTACATTCATGTTAACCATCACATGTTTAGGTTTCACTTTAGATAATATTTTATTTGTTCTCCGCACATTCCTTAATTTGTTATTTTGTTGGTCCTTATACTTATATGATGATTCCATAATTGAGAAAATTATATAAATAATATTTATATACATAATATTTTTATTATAATAATATATAATATACGTATATGCGTGTGAAATTCAATACCCCATTCATGGTTACGATAATTCATACGTACGCTTAAAGGTTGTTTCTGTTTTCATTATCATATTGATAGAAAGAGAGATGGCGAAATATATGTATATATGTATATATGTATATATGTATATAATATAAATAAAATATCATTATAATGTCATATATATATCATATAAGTTCCTTAATCCCATCCTTAATGAATTCCATGGAGTGTGTAAATGATTCACATTGTTTTGAGGGGGTGGTAGTCCACACTTCATCAAATATAATTATCGTATTTGCACCATATGGAAAGTAAAAAAACGAAATGTGTTTTATAAGTAATAAATAATCTCAAAGGAATTATAAATATGGTATATAATATATATAAACATATTTACCATCATAATTTCAACTATGAGGGTTGGTAAGGAAAATTGAATAATCATCATTTTTTAGGCAGAGGTTCATCGTACACAGAAAAAGTATGTTTGTTACCCATTAGATGGAGTAGAATTTAAGTGTAGGTAGAATCATTATAATAAAAACATAATATAATATATAGGAGACTATTTTTTATAATATATTTGAATAAATAGTCTGGAAGGGCGGAGAATGAAAATAATAAAAAGGATCCTGAGAGAAAGTATTGCTTCTTAATCAGGTAACTCCGTCTGTTTTTCTTCCAAAAGGCATATTTGAAATATCTTCATCCAAAAGTGATGATTCAATGAAGAAGGTATTAAATTTTGGAATATTATTTACTATATATTTTCAGAACCAATGTTTTTAGAGATGTTTTAAGAATTGGGAGTGGTGGTGGCCTTTTATAGGGAAGGGAAAGGACACACTTGGCGTTTTGAAAACTAGTTTGGCGTACCAATTTCATTCCGAAACACATTTCTACCAAATCAAAAAAATAAATAATGGAAGGTTAATAGAATAATAATTTCAATCCAGTGGATGTTGGATAATTTTATAGGTCTTTTTGGTTCTTAAATTTAAGGTTTAGTTAGTAGTTAAGCATAATTTTACGTTAACTGATGTAATTAATCATAATTAGTTTCATTAAAAATTTGGGTCAAAAAAGAAATTGAACATATTTTAAATTATAAATTACTCTGAATAAAAATACATAATATATTTTTCCAAATTAAATTCATAGGAGTGGAAAAAATTAATTTAATATTAATCTCGCTTATAGGACAACACAGTGGGTTTTTAATGTAAAAACATTCAAACGTTTTCTTTGTTTTCATAAATAATTTCAAAGTGAAATTGATCTCAATGACCTAAATTATGTTAATTGATAAATATATTAACTATTTATACTTTGAAAAAAAATTAAAATATAATTTAATCATATAAATAAATTGGATGGAAAAAGGATTTTGAACAAAAATTCAGTATTTTTAACTATTCATTACAAAATTAAATCATACAGAAAAATACCTAAAAAATTATACTATCATAATTTATATGTTTACATTTAAAATATTATTATTATTATATATTATGACTATAAAATCTCCAGGAAGTGAATTAAAAATGGGTTATCCATTAAATGGCATTAAAACTGCCTTTATAAAAATATATGTTTTATGAATAAAATTTGGTTTGTTCTTGTATTACTTCTATAAGATTTATTAAATGAATACAAAAAATATTTGATTTAATATATATCATATATATTAAATTATTATCACTCAATAATTTTACTTATTTTAATTTATTTGGGTAAAATAGCATTGTGACCATAAAAATAATAATATTTCCTTTTATATTCAATCAGTTTTAAAAATCATTTATAATTAATTGTTAACCTATGAATTCATATTAATATTTGTAACCCATTTAATTTCATAAATTAGTTAATATTATTCATAAATGATAATTTAAATTGTATTTATATATAATATTATAATTATTAATAACATTTTAATGATATATTATTTTTCGGTGAAACTCAGTCTTGCATGTTATGAAAGCCATCAGGGAACGTCATGGTTCTGTGTAATACGAGCTGACCTTGGTGTTCTGTGTAGAGAAAGAAAAAGTTATTTTTTATTTTTCCATGATTAACTTGGTATTTTGTATAATTCGATCAAAACGTTGTGCTTTAATAAAAAATATCTTATCTTTAGTGTTTTGTAAAATACAAAAAATCAAAAAGGTTCAATTAATTAGAAAAAAAAATTCCTCACAAAATATCAGGGTGTTACATTACACCCCCATAAAGTAGATTTATTATTCAAAATATTTCTTGGTTATAATAGGTTTTACACATGAACATTTTATTCAAAGAAACCCACAACATAAACATGTATACTAAAACGTCCCTTAAAAGGGAATGCAGGAATTGTAATGGTTACCCAAAGTAACATATAACTGGGATTCCACATAGGAGAAAAGAGGTTGTGAGGGAATATCAGACATAGAGGAATGGTGTAAATAATTATAGGGAGTTATTAAGGGCATCAATCACCAACAAGTTAATGATCAAAGAAATGTTTGGGGCCTCAATTTCATAAATCTGTGATGATATATAAGGCCATCGATTGAAAAAAAATTAAGGTATTAGGGAAACATATTATAGGATCATTATACTATTTAAAAAAAATTATTGACCATTAATATAAGGAAATATACTTACTTGATATATTTATATAAAAAATACATTCTTTATTTGTGATTTTATCAATTTCTAATTCATCCATTAATTCAGGTAATGGATGTCTAGAAATTGTCATTGAAACCTGAAGTGCTAAAATACACTATTAGAATATCATAAGGCTCATAAAATAATGAAGTGTATAACTATTAATCTATAAATATTATTAAGAAATCGATGTGGTTAATACATTAATCTCTAGACATAAAATTAACACTATTAATTCATTATAAAGAGTTATTCATAAAATATAATTTTACTTTAACCAGGACATCGCATATGCCAGTGGTAGGCATGAAACCATTATCATTATAAATTCATTGGTTCAAGACCCACGACCTTACCCTAATTGATTGGCTATCACCCGAAATACATGATGACCTTTTCTAAAACCATATTAATATAATTTAAAGAAATAAATAATATGGGAAACCTTGAAATAAGGTTAACCAATTAGTTGAATTTTAACCAAGGATTTATATACAAACTCTGTGCATAAATATTTCCTCCAAATATTCTGTTACACTGTTTATTATTGGTAATCCTTATAACGGATTCTTAAATATGAAAGTCCATGTCATTTAAAAAGGGAGTCATGAAATCATCTTAACATTGATTCCCCATTATATCACAAGGTAGCTCTTGGCTATCACATTCCAATCATGTGGATACCCTCATGGTAAATTCTCTTAGAACAAGGTAAGAACCTAAATTAAAATATATAATTCTAGAAAACATTTATTGTTCTTTAGTCAACATATTACTAGATATATTCCAAAAATCCAAGAAAATGTAAACATAATCCATGATAGGAAAAACTACTATCAACAAATCCTTAATAAGTATCGTTCAATTTACTTATTCATATCTGACATATCATTATGAAAACAAAATTATCATTACATAGGGAACATATTAAGGGTTATATTTAACTTATTCATGATTTTTGATGTACGTAACCATTCCATTAAATAACTTTTCTATTCCATCAAAACCATTCAACATTTTATTTTAAATCCATAGAAAAAACCATAAATTGAACAATCCTTATATATTTCGCCATTCATAAATATTGAATACAAATATATATACACTATTATTATTCAAGTACATACTTATTACATTAATAAGGCTACCCCATCTTATTAAACAATACTTTATTCTATTCACATTTGATATGTAGTCTCTTCATCAACAAAATAGTAATCATTAATCATACCACCTTGTTAAACTTATCCTTGAGATTTACTCTTGGGACATTTTTCAACATAATGACCATTTATTCCAAAAATAAAACACATAACCATTTATGATTCCTTATGGAGTCCAATATTCTGTTTCATTTCATTAACTGAACTCTTTATTTTTCTCATGTATTCACTTGGTTTCTGTCCATCTATACCACAATCAAAAAATCTACCTATTCATCTATGAAATTGGAATAGGTGATTATTTCCACATTATTTACACAAAGGAAACCGAAAATTCATTACTCAATGGTCTCTATTACTCGAACTCTCAATGATCTCCTTTATTCTCTTCATTGGCAGGTCCAATATTTGGTTAAGGTACATGTTTCCAATCTTGTTCTGTGAAAAATTATTAGTCATGATAACAACATCTTTCACTCCCAAAATCATCCCCCATGAAATCTCATCACAAAATCATCTATCACATTCAACGTTAACCTACTACCCTCTAGCTCCCTCTGTTGACTTAAACTAAAATCATATTGTGATCAATACTTATCATAGTACAAAAGCACATAGTCTTGAAAATAACTACTTATTGAAGTTCTAAATCATGAAACATTCTTTAATATATAAAACCCTAGGTTCATCATCGGATATTCATAGACAAAAAATATTTAAGTCCTTAATGATGATTTATGAAGATTTTTTGAATTCCAGAAGCATATCCCCCATGGGTGTCAAATCAAGTTTGCTTCAAGGACTATTGTCTTGTTCTAGATTACCCTAAGCCAAGATTGGAATATCATGTCAGAGTTGTAACACCTAGGTATATCTATTCTAGAGCCACATAAACTTGTGTTATCCAAATGGAGATGTATTTCTTGAAAACCACTCACTATAACTTTTACCAAAATTCCCAGAGATTTCTCAAAACATTAACTCATCATTATACTTATCCTTAGAGACATGCCTAGAAATTTCCTTAAAATATAAATAGGAATTTCACTAATTTTTTTTCATAGTTTCCAATGGATGACTAAACCATTTCTTCGATACCAACTATAGAGACCCAGGCATAATATACATGGATATTACAGCATTTTAAATGAATATTCATTACATTATAAAAATACATGCTTGAGGATTGTAATAGTTTAGTGTCTTTGGATACAAGAAAAAAAATATTATATACTGGGGGATGATCTACAGCATCTCCCATAAATATCACAAGTTTTTGTACTTCTACCTAAAACATTTCTTCATAACCGGGGGGGAGGAAAGAAAATAAGGGGCGAACTCAGATGCACGGTAAGTGTAAATAAATGAAATGTGTAACCATAACATTATAAAAGCGTATATAACTGGTCATAACATTTTAAGATCATGGCCTTAAGGATAGTGATCATAATAATGATTTGATGTTCATAATACATGGATCATAATAGAATTAACAACATAAGACAAGAAATCACAACATATGAATAAAACATGGAACTTTGGAAAACAAATAATCATATAATATGATTTCAATAGTATACAAGGCATCACTAAAAATACAATCTTTATATTATTGGTTCACTCCCCATACCATATTGGTAGTTATGGTTCAATAACATGGTTGTATTAGTAACATGAATTCAATCGTCATACCATCATGGCAGTCATGGTTCACCCCAATGGCTATCTTAGGAGTCAATGTTCATTCCCAAGACCATCATAGTCTATATCATGTGATATAAATATTTAAAAAATAAATTTGAGGGAAATATAGTTCCCACACATTTCATAATGAAATCATACGTACATGTTCTACAAAATCCTAAATACTCATATCATAACCCATAAAATGATATGGGTATTATAAACATGTAGTCAATCAATAACCTATGAAAATAATGTTTCATAATCATTTCATCAATAGCATAACCTGTGAAATAGAAACAAATTTCACAAATATGTAACCCGTGAAAGGGAAATGGGTTTAATAATGAAAATTTCATTATAGATTACCCATTCATAGAATGAATATGAGTGGATCCTTTAGATAACATCAAATAAAGTCATGAGTAACATCAATAGCTTCCATCATTGAAGGAAAATAATTTTTAAATGACATTCAAAAACTTTTATTGGGAAAAAATAAATTCGTCTTTGAAAATAATTTTTAATATATAAAATCATTTGAAAATAAATTTCTTAAAAAATACCTTGAAAACCTATAAAAATTATTTTTAATCATTTTAAAAACCTTTTTTCTTGAAAAATTATAAAATAAGATCAAAATATTTTAAAACATTTTAATTCAAAAATAATTCGAAATCATATAATGAAATCCTAAAAATGTTTTTAAAACATTTTTACTTGAAAACACATGAAAGGAGCTTTAAAATGTTTTTAAACTCATTTCATTGAAAATAATTTTAAATCATATAAGGATAACATGAAAATGTTTTCAAACATTTTTTATTGAAATCTTATGAATGGAAAAATGAATTATTTTTAAAACCATTTATTTGAAGATACATTGAAAAAATATAAATACATATTCAAGAAAAATTGTAAAACAATTTTCTTCAAAACTTATAAAAGAAGGTTGAAAAAATATTTTCTTGAAAAAAACTTTTAATAAAAATTCGTAAACATTATACATTCAAAAATGAAAATTTGGATTCAATGAAATGATGTGGGAGTATATGTAGTTTTCATACAAGGTAAAAACAATATTCATTTTACAAGGTAAAAAGGATATAAAAATTCCTAGTTTGGAAAAAAATGAGAAGATTCCATTGAAGAGATTGGTAAAAGAAAAAGGTGTAAAATTTTTAATTAAATATTAAAGGATAATGGAATAATATAATTGGAAACCATTTTTAGGATACATGGTTTTAAAGGAGAATAGATTTCCAACCGAAGAGAGGGTATAGTCGAGCTTTGGGAAAAACAGTTTAATAACTATATTATGTACCAAAGAGTGGAAAAATTATATAAATATAGGAATAAATGATTAATAAACATAGGAGAAGAAAATTCATGACTATTCATGAGATATAGATCATATTATTTCATAAAATGAATCATAAACATAAACAATATTGAAAAGCGATGACATTGTATCAATAAACTCTCATAATTTGGTAACTTGAGATCATAATCACTATATAAGAAAAGTAATTTAAATGAAACGTAAAATATCATTGGAATATGTAAAATCATGATATAAAATGTAAAATATAATTATATATATTGTGGGTGATAATTTTGGTGTATAAGAAACATGAGTCTCAATGAAGGAAAATTGTGAAAAAACTATTTCACAACATTGGTAACATTTGGAAAATAAACGACATAAAATAAATATAATAAAATGTATATAAGAATACCAATAAATTTAATTATAAGATACATAAAATAAAATCATCATAAATACATACACCACACAAAAGGAAAGAGTATAATTCATAGCATGTATCTCATAGAAATAAAAAGTGAGATAATATCTCAATAACATGTGTCTTGAATCTCATTGTACTCGTTCAATCCACCTATAGAAAAAATATAAATTTATTAAAAATATTTTACAGAACCATATTTTTATATCTAATACAATATTTTTTTTTTATTACTTTATATTACCCTCTTGTTAACCATCCTTTTCTATGGTTTCACTTATGATAATATTCACTTTGTTCATTGCATGTGTCTTAATTTGTTATATTACTAGTCTTTATAAATATATAATTAATATATAATTTAAAACATGATATATATATATATGTTGTTTATATCCAATATATTTTTATTATAATAATCTATAGAATATATAAGTATGAAATGGAATACACTGTGCAAGGATACAGAAAGCTATACAAGTGCATGAACGATGTTTTTCCATTTTCATTGTTGTATTGAAATAAAGAAATAAAATTAAATATATGTATATATATAATATCATTAAATTAAAATTATAATGTTTTATATATATTATAATTTCACTAAATCCATCATTAATACATTCCATGTATTTCGATAAAGAATCACATCACTTTGAGGGGTGGTAGCCCACAATTCCTTAAAAGAAATTATCGTATTTACACCAAATGGGATGTAAAAAAGATATGTGTTTTAATATAAATAAAGAATATTAGGTACATAATAAATATAATATATAATTTATATAAACATATTTTCCATCATAATTTCCACCATGAGATTAGGTAATGAAAATTGAACAATTGTCATTTTAGCAGGCATAAGATCGTTGTATACATAGAGTATGTTTGTTCCCTATTTGATGTAGGTGCATGTAATTTTATGTCAAACCATTAGTATAGAAACAAAATATTATATTTAGGATATTTTTTTTATTCAATTTTTAAATAAATATAGTGTAGGGGTGGAGAAAGAAAATATATGAAAGGAGTTTGAGAGAAGGAGTTACCAATTAATCGGGTAACTACTTCTTAGTTGTGCCAAAAGGCATACATGGTAGTTTTTATAACCAAAGGGAGGATTCAGGATGGAATTAATGGATATTTTAATGTGTATTGGTTGGATATTTTTAGAACCCATGTTTTTTGATAGGTGTTAAGAAGAGTGAGAGTAGGTGGCATTTTATAGGGAAGGGAAATGACACACTTTTCATTTTTAGAAATATGATAAAGGTACCCACATGTTTCCATGATAATGTCATAAAAACCAACAAAACCCAATAATGGAAATTTAATGGTCAAATAAAGTCCATGAAATGGGTGTTTGACAAGTTTCCATGTAATTTTTTGTCGTAAATGTATGGTTTATTCCTTAGTTAAGCTTAATTTTACCTTTATGAATGTAATTTATTTTAATTACTTTCGCAAATAATTTTGTTCGAAAACTATATTGAAATTGTTATAAATTATTCTTATTATTATTCTAAATATTTAATCAATTTTTTTAATTTAAAATCATAATATTATCAGAAATTCATTTAAAAATTGTTCTGTTAACGGGGAGATATTATGGGTTTTTAAAGAAAAAACATCATACAATTTGCTATGTTTTTATACCCAATTTCAAATAAAATTTGATCTCAACGAACTAAATTATATTAATTGATAAAAATAATACCTAAATAAACTTTGATAAATAAATTTAAAATATAATTTAACTGTATAATGAAATCAGATGAAAGGGAAGTTTAAAACTAAAGTATATTATTTTTAACAATTCATTAAAAATTGAAACCTTTCAGAAAAATACCAAAAAAAATTATTATTAAAATTTTTATGATTATATATCAAATATAAAGTTTTAGTTTTACATATTAGGTCTCTAAAAGTTCCAAAAATTATATTTAAAATGGGTACAACATTAAAAGGCGTTAAAACTACCTTTAAAAAATATAGGTTTTATACAGAAAATTAGGTTTATACTTGTATTACATATTCAAATCTATTGAATGAATATAAAAAATATCTTATTAAATATATAATATATATATTTCATTAGTATCACTCACTAATTGTATTAAATTTAATTTATTTGGGTAAAAAATATTTCTAACCATAATAATAAGAATATTTACTTTCACATTCAATCAATTTTCATATTCATTTATATTTAATTTCTAACATATAAATTCATATTATATTGTGTTAACTATAATTTTTCATAAATTATTAAATACTATTCATAATTTCTAATTTAAAAGGTATGTTATATCTTATTATATTATGTAATAACTTTTTTATGATATATTTTTTATCGGTGAAACTCGGTATTGCATTTTAAGAAAGCTATCAAGGAATGCCATTATTGTGTGTTACTCAATCTGACTTCAGTGTTAATTTTATAGGAAGATAAATTTCATGTTGAATTTTGTTCATAATTATCTTTGTTTTTTTTATAATTCAATCCAAACATTGTTCTTTAATACAAAATTTTCAATCATTAGTGTTTTGTAAAATAACAAATATAAAAAAAGGATAAATTAATTTGGGAAAAAATAATTCATAGACTCTCAGGGTTTTACATTCAACACACCTTAAAATAAATTTATTCCAATAATTTTTTCAAGGTTATCAAATGTATTATACTTGAAAATTTAATTTATATAAATCATGTCCTAAAAAGGTTATTAAAATTTACCTTAAAAGGGGAAAGTTGGAACCATAATGGTTACTCAAAGTAACATATAACTAGTTTACCACATAGTAGAACATAGTTTGGGGGTGAATATCAGATATTGAGGGAAATAATAAATATTTTTATGTAGTGATTTTGGATTTCAATTAAAAACAAGTTAATGATCAATTAAAATTTAAGTGCCTCAATTTCAAAAATATGGGATGATTGATAAGGCCATCGGTTCAAATTAAATTAAGTTATTAGGAAAACATTTTTTTCATTATACTATCTTTGATTAATTCTTTTATTGACCATGATTAT
Source organism: Viscum album (assembly GCA_963277665.1). Classification (NCBI taxonomy): domain Eukaryota; kingdom Viridiplantae; phylum Streptophyta; class Magnoliopsida; order Santalales; family Viscaceae; genus Viscum; species Viscum album. Next base: position 825,018,847 of record OY728120.1, read on the forward strand.
AAGTAAATATAAATACATGATATATTTATATAAAAAATCATTCTATAGTATTTCTTTTAACACATTATAATTCATCCATTACTTCATGTAATGGACATACAGAATTTAACTTTTATGCATGAAGTGCTAAAATACCCTTTTAGCAGATCTTAAGGACCATAAAAGAATCAAAAGTATAACTATTTGTCTGTAAATATTTTTTTTTAAAATATGGTTAACACATTAATATCTAAATAGATATGTAACATTGTTGTTTCATCATAAATAGTTGTTCATCAAAAATAATTATATATTAAAAAAGACATCACGAAGGCTAGTGGTAGGAATGAAAACCATATCATCCTTCGTTAATGGGTTTAAGACCCACATCCTTGCTAGAATTGAATTTTTGTCACCCGACATACATTATTTTCATTTTCAAAAACCATACTAATATAATTTCTATAAAAAAATAAAATGGACATCCTTGAAATAAGGTTAATCTATAAGTATCCTTTTATCCAATGTTTTCAATAAAAACATAGTCAATAAATATGTCCTTTAAATTTTAACATAATGATTTCTTGAATGGTTAACCTAATAAACCTTCTCATTGTTGAAAATACATATCTTTTAAAAACAGAGTCACCAAATCATCTTAACATTGATTCCGCTGTATATCACAAAGTAGCTCTTGGTTTCCACATTCCAATCATGTGAATATCATTGTGGTAAATTCTATTAGAACGTAACTTCCATAAAAAACATAGGAAAACATTCATGATTATTTATTCAACAGATTACGGGATTTATTCAAAAAATCCAGGGAGTTGTAAACTTTATCCATGATATAATAAACTACTTATTAATAATTACATAATAATTACCATCTAGTTTACTTAGTAATATCCAAAATAACATTATCCAAACAACATTATCGTAATATAAGGAACATTTTAACGGTTATATTTCCCTTAATAATGTTTTTCCATGGAATCACCTTTACATTATATCACATTTCTATTCCATAAAAACCATTCAATGTGTTTTTGTAAATTCCTAGTGAAAAATAGAAACAGAATAATCCTTAAATATTTAACTATTCATAATCATTGAATTAAAATACATAAAAACTTGTATTATTCCACTAAATTATTATTCCATTAACAAGCCTAACTCATAATTTTATACAATTTCTCTTTCCATTCACATTTCATCTGTAGTCTCTTCATCATCAGTATTGTATCCATTACTCAAACCAAATTGTTGATCCACTTCATAATCATTCCTCTTTGGACATTGAGTTACATAATTACCATTTATTCTGCACTTAAAAGACTTAACCATCAATTATTTTCTATTTAAGTCAATATTCTCATCCATTTCTTTAACTAAACTCTTCATTTCTCAACTATAGTAACTTTTTTTGTCCTTTACCGCACTCAAAACATCTTCTTATTCCTATAAGATCTTAACTTAGGTGATTATTTTCACATTTTTGTCACAAAAAACACATATATTATTTCCTCCATGGCCTTTATTACCCAAAATATCAATGAACTCCTTCTTTATTTTCCTTGGTGAGTTTGAGATTTTGTTACATTATACATTGTTAATCATGTTTTGTGAAAGTTGATTAGGAATGATCACGAAATCATTCAATCAAGTGATCATTCCACTTGAATTATCATTAGAAAATAATCTATCACATTCAACATTAATCATGTTTCTTTCAGTTCCCTCCATTTACTAAAACTAGAAGCATAGGGTGAGAATTACTTTTCATAATACAAAAACACTTAGTCATGAAAAGAATTTCTGATATGATGTATAAATCATGATAATTTCCATAATCTATGACTCCCTATATTTATCATAGGTCATCCATAGCCAACATATATTTAAATCCTTCATGATTTTTCATTACGTGATTTTGAAGGCCCAAAGCGTATAATTGAGGAGTGTAAAATAAGGTGGGTTATAAGGGAAATTATTGTGTGCCGGATTACCCTGAGTCAGGCTCGAAAAATCTTTTTAGAGTTTTTCCCCAAGGTACATATATTCCAGATCCACATCAAATTTAAGTATCCAGACATGGATGTATTTCATAGAAAACACTCAAAATTTCCTTTACCAAAATTCTAGTCCATTTACCCAAATTTTGACTCATCCATATACTTATACATTGAGACATACCTATATATATATCCTTAGAAATATACATTGGGATCTCACTAATGATTTCAAAACCTAGTTTCCTATGGTTAACTAAGACATTACTTCGATACCAAATATAGTGAACTAGGCTTAACATACATGGATATTACACCAATTTAGAAGAATATTTAGTATATTATAATAACACATTTTTGAGGACCATAATATTTTAGTGTCTTTGGAATGTTGAAAAACAATATTTTATCCTAGTGAATGATCTTGAAAATCTCCCCTAAAATCCCTACCTTTGTAATTCTACCTTAAACTTTTCATCATAACACGTGGAAAGGAATCTTAAGTAGGGTTGAGCTCAGAAGAACGGTAATATTAAAGAAATAATATTTGTAAACAAAACCATATAAAAGGGTATGGAACATGAGTACAAAATTTTAAGATCATACCCTTCATGTGAGATATGGCCCGAATGGCCCAATTCCCTTCTTTTTATTCGTTATTGATAATCGCCTTTTAAGGGTTGAAAGGGAACTCTTACATGGCCAATAGATTTCATGACATTACATGACCCAAAAGTCTTAGACGAATTCATCCAGAATATAACTATGTTAAACTGACCCACCCAAATGTCTACTTCTATATGTAATATCTACACCTTTTCTTGGTTGTTAAGCTAAGCATCTAAGGCTTGCACATACTGGTACTAATGGAAATTCTCATACCCTATCATCCTTCCAAATCCATTATATATTCACTAGTGAATTCACCTACTATAAATTTTCATCTAGAGAATTTTTCTTCTAGTGTCTTTCGAGTCCATTAAGCAGGATTTCATGTGGCTTGAAGGCCTTGAGTTAGCTTGAAGGACTTTAGGTGGAATGTAAGCCTTATTGGGCTAATGAACTTTGGTGTCCCAAAGGCCTTATATGACTCAAGGACCAAACTGGGGGAACTAAAATCCCAAATAGGTGAATATTTTCTACAACTAAAGAACCAAATAGTACAAACTACATTATTTACTATTGTACCTTCTATAGTACTTATATAGTAATCCAAATATATTTGTCCACTGGAATTTGATCTCAAGTCTCTTGGATGTACTTCTTATGTCCTCACCAATCAGTATGAGTCTCTTGTTCACCTTTATATTAAACATCATATTAAGTATTGGCATTAATAAGACATGGACCACAATTTAATGAAGAGAATAAGTCATGAAATCACAACATAGGAATAAAAAATAGAATTTTAGAAGACACATAAGAATATAATATTATTTTAATGGTAGAAAATTTATCACTACCATGATAATCTTGGTAGTATGGGATCACTAACCATACCATCTTGATAGCAATGGTTCACTTCCATGACCCTCTAGGTAGCATGACTTCACTCATCATACCATCTTGGTAGTCATGGTTCACTCCCATAGTTATCTTAGTAATCAATGTTCATTACCAAGACCATCGATTATATCTCATGAGATATAAATATTTAACTAATGCATTGGACAGAGATATTTGTGCCACATATTTCATAATGAAATCAAACATTCGTGTTCCATGTGATCCTAAGTTATCATATACTAATTCATGAAATGAAAAGATTATTATAAACACAAAATCATATCATTACCTTGGTAAAAAAGACCATTTTTATAATAATTTATTCAAAATCATAACCTGTGAAAGTGAATAGAATTTTATAAAAATAAAACATATGAAAGAGAAATGGATTTCATAAATACCATGACATTATGCATAACCCATTCATATAAAAAATATGACTAGATCATTTATATCATTTCTTAAATGGTAATGAGTTACACAAAAATATGTCATATTAGGTGGAAAATAATTTCGAAATAACTTTTAAAAACATTTATTGGAAAAAATATCCTTTCTTCTTTAAAAAAATCATTTAACACATATAAACATTTGAAAATAATTTCCCGAAAGATTCCTTAAAAATTATAAAGGGTACTTTAAATCATTTTGAAAACATTTTTCCTTGGAAACATATAAAATAAGATACAAAAAAATTAAAAAACCTTTCTCATTGAAAACATATAAATGTATCTTGAAATTTTTTTGTAAACCTTTTTACATGAAAACATCTAAAAGGATCTGGAAAATGTTTTGAAAACAATTTATTTGAAAATACATTGAAAACATAAAAAGGAAACCTAATTTTTTTTGAAAAACTTATTTACATGAAAACATATGAATGGAGCAAGAAAATGTTCTCAAAACAATTTCTTTGAAAATACATTGAAAACTTATAAATAAGACATGAAAACATTTTGAAAACATCATTCCTTAAAAACATATTAAAGAAAGTCCAAGATATTTTGGAATTTTTTTTGGAAATCACTTTTAAAATCATTTTCATAAAAATTATCATTTTTAAAATGAAAAATAAACATCAATGAAATGACGGTAGATAAATCTGTACTTTCCAAACAAGGTAAAAAGAACATTTCTATTTCGCTGTAAAAAGGTTCGAAAAATGCGTTGTTCAGAAATAAAAAATAACATTCCATTTAAGTTATTAGTAAAATAAAATCGTTGAATATTTCTTTTAATGATTAAATGATCATGGTACAATATTATTGTAAATATTTTTTAGAGAACATTTTTTTGAAGTAACATAGATTTTCGACCGAAGAGAGCGTAATGTCAGGATTTATTAAAAAACATTATTAACTATCTTATGAAACAATAGTGGATTTAATGGTTCCAATATATGAATAAATCATCAATTAACATAGGTGAATAATATTCCTGAATTCTCTTGATATTTAGATCATAATATTTCATCAAATGAATCATAAACACAAATATTCATGAATATCGATGAGATTGTCCCAATAATCACTTATAACTTTAGAACATTGGATCATACTCTCAATGTAAGAAAAGGAAATTACTTGAAACATAAAATATCATCAAGATAACTAAATTCATGATATAAAATTTAATATATAATTATATACACCTTGAAATATAATTTTGTCCATAACAAAACATGAGTTTCCAAGAAGGAAAATTGAGACAAAATTATTTCAACGATTTGGTAACTGTTGAAACATAAACCCCATAAAATAAATATCATAAAATAGAAATATGAATACCCATAAATTTATTAATAAAATAAATGGAATTAAATAATTATAATTACATACACCACACAAATGGAAAGAGTAGCGAACATAGAAAGTATCTCACAGAAATAAAAAGTGAGATGAAATCTTCTTACCTTGTGTAGTGACTCTCGTCATACCTGTTCAACCCTCCAATATAAAAAATATAAATTTATTATAAATATTTTCCAGACAAATTTTCCTATATCTCATACCATATATTGTTTTATTATTAACTTATATTACACACATTTTACCCATCATATGTTAGGGGTTCACTTCAGATAATACTCACTTTGTTCTTCGTATGTGTCTTAATTTGTTATATTGGTGCTCCTTATACATATATCATGATTACAGAATGTAAGACATGATATTAATATCATTTATATCAATTATATTTTTATTATAATAATCTATAGAATATAGATGTTCCAAATGGAGTAGACCATTCATGGTGACGGTAAACCGTACGTACCCATGCACATTGTTTCCATTTTAATTGTCATATTGAAAGAAAGAATGAAATAAAAATATATGTATATACGAATATAATATACTTACCATATAATTATAATTTTATATATATCATATAACTTCACCAAACCCATCCATAATACATTTCATGTACTGCATGATAGAATCATATCACTTTGAGGGGTGGTAGTCCACACTTTTCTCAAACGAAATTATCATATTCACACAAAATAGAAAGTAAAAAATGAATATGTTGAAAAAGTAATAATAAATAATAAATATAATAATATATATATATATATATATAAACAATTTTTATATCATAATTTCCACCAATATAGGTGGAATGAAAAATTGAACAATCACTGTTTTGTGAGTCGGATGTTCATTGTATGCATAAAAAGTATGTTCGTTAGCCCTTAGATGGAGGTGTGTGTAAGTGTAGTTCAAACCATTTTCATAAAAAAGTACTATTATACTGATTATACTGGTGTTATTATACAATAATGGAAAAAAATACAGAGGATGGGGATGAGAAGAAATTAAAATAAAGGAGCTTTAGAGAAGGAGTTACCTCTTAATCGGGTAACTCCTTTTGTTTTGTTCCAAAAGGATTTCATGGATGAATTTATGCAAAAATGGAAGAATAAAGAAGGAATGGATAGTTTTTGGGAAGGGTATTGGTTAGATAATCACTGAAACTAGGTGGTTTGAGAATTTTGAAGAAGAGGGAATGTTGGTGGCCCTTTATAGTGAAGGTGAAGGACACAACATTTTTGAAAACAAGTTAGGCATTCCCATGATTTTCTTAACAAATGTTATAAAATCAAAAAAAACAATAATGGAAGTTTAATTTCCGAATAGTTGTTAGAAAATGGTTGTTGGACATGTTTCTAGGTCAATTTTGGGTCTTAAATATGTGGTTTAATCCTTTGTTATGTTTAATTCTACCTAAACTGAGGTAATTAATTCTATTTACTTTCACTAATAATTTTGATTAAAAACATTGATTAAATTATTAGAAATTATAAATTATATTCATTAAAAATATGGAAACCATTTTCAAATACCAATAATAGGAGCAAAATAAATTATTTTAAAATTATTCCTGCTTATGGGATGACACTGTGGGTTTTTAAGTAAAAACATTCAAAATTTTGCTGAGTTTTTATACCCAATTTCAAACTAAAATTGATCTCAATGACATACATTATATTAATTGTAAAATATATTATCTAATTAAAATTTTAAAACAATTTAAAATATAATTTAATCTTATAAATAAATTAACTGATAAATTAGTGTTAATCTAAAATTCAGTATTTTTAACAATTAAATAAAAATGAAACCTCAAAAAAAATATCAAAAAAAAATTTGATACTAATTTTTATTTTTATATTTAAAATATAATGTTTATATTGATATATTAAGTATATTAATGTTCCAATATTGGATTTAAAATGGGTTCTCCATTAAAAGGAGTTAAAACTACCTTTATAAAAATAAATGTTTTATGCAAAAAATTAATTTTGTTATTATCTTACATCTATAAAATAATTTGATTTAATATAAAATATTTTTATTGAATATAAAAATATATATATTAAATTATTATCACTCATTACTTTTATTTCATTTATGTTATTATTTTAAAATGGAATTATGACCATAAAAATAAAATTAATTTATTTTATATTCTATTGATTTTCATATTCATTTACAATTAATTGGTAAACATTTAATTCCTAGTATATTGTGTAAACCATATATTTTAATAATTTAGTAAATATTATTAATAAACACTAATTTAATAGGTAGGTTATATCTTATTATATTACAGAAATACATTTTAATGATATATTTTTTTCAGTAAATCTCGATCTTCTTGTTCTACAAAATCCATTGAGGAAATTCATTTTTTCATATTATGCCAGATAACCTCAATGTTTCATGTAAATCAAGAAAATTTGTTGTTTTACATGTTGTACATGATTAACATGGTGATATATATAATGCAATCCAAAAATAGTGATTTAATATAAAAGAAGATATCTTTAGGGTGGCATAAAATGAAAAATATCAACAATGATAAATTAATTCGAAAAAAATATTTTCAAAAATCCTAGAGTGTTATATTCTATTTCATCACATTGAAACAAATCTAAATTTATTTTTTATCTCCCTATTTCTCATATATACTACCATAACTATGGACAAAGATATATAACGAGAAAAAAATAAATATTATCGGGTTCTATCTAGGTCCTCCCCTAGGCATGGTAAAACATATCACGTGTCTCTGATAGGTTTAAAACTCTATTTGGAAATGTGTGAGACGTTTATATGCCCACTCCAAGAAAGGGTATCCTCATAGTGATTACACATCCCCTTGAGAATATTATATTCCTTCACTTACATGATTTTGGTATCCAGATCCTGAATCACCCCATCCTATTTTATTTCTGATAGGACTCCCATATAGTGATGAAATAATACCCTAGTCTCGGCATGCCTCCCATCCCCAGTACACATCCTCAATGAAAAAGTATTAATTTTAATATAATAGATCTTATATTTCGAACATGGTCAATGGTTTAACATAGCTTATTTTCACAATAATATATTATTTGACACACATTTTGATATATTTTATTTTTTTCAATATTTTAGTGGACATATACATGATGTTACTTATTATTTTGAAGAATATATTTCAATATGTTTGGAGTTCCCAATAATGTTGGTAAAAATATGATTTGAAGAAAATAATGATTGTCAATGATTAATTGAATAAATAAACTTGTGCTCAAAACTAAGGTGAGTTTCTTTCGTTAAATGTATTGAAAAAGTAAATATGAGATTATTCAATTCAATATTCATTGATATTAATTAAAACATAAAATATTAGAAACGTTTTTGTGTTTCTAGAAAAATTATATTTTTTTATGAGGTTTCAATTTGGTTGGAAACGATAAATATTAATTTTTATGATGATTTTTTGAGCATGAGTTAATTATTTATGATTATAGAACATAGTTTTATTGTATATTTTTGTATTCAATGGTTTATGATAATAAAAAATAGATATTTTCTAGAGAATGTTGAGACTGTTGCACATTTGTTTCTATACAAAGAAGGTGTTTAGGAAGAGTTATATCTTTTATTATATCAAACATTATTATTATAATATTATATGAAATTATACTTAGATGAAGTTAAAGAACATTTTATTTAGGCATTGATGTTTCCCTAAATCACTAAAATTTGGGTATTCATATGTTGCAACACATTGGAATAAGGATGAATAACCGTAGAATCATTATAATAATATATAATGTCACATGAAATGATTAGGGTTGATTTTATGTATATAAATTTGATATCAAAGTGAGATGAATTAGTTATATAAATTCATGGTGGGATATATAAATCCAAATTTGAAGCATGAAAATTTGGTTAAGTGCTTTTCTAAAAACTCATTCATAACTCTTTATATTGAGAATAAAGAAATGTGTTGATGACACTAGAATTAAAAAGTGTAAAAACAAACATTTTAAGAGTATATCCCACAATATAAGAATAAATTCACACTTTTTTATAGTCATTTAATACATCTAATGAGTATCTATGAAATTTTATATTTTACTCAAAAAAATAATCAGAGTATAGGTTAACTTGAGAAGAGTTATTAGAACATTGGAAGGGTAATATCTGACTTCATAAGGGTTGGATGAGAAGTTTAGATGTTTAATTTATGAATATTGGAAGAGTCGTCTAGACTTTATAAGAGTAAAATATGATTTCATAACGGTAATATAATAACTTTATAAGAGTCAGCTACATAATGATACTTTTGGGGAATTCTAAAATGATTTATTCTAAAGAATATTAATGTTTGAAAATTTTATGTTATTTTAAAATGCATTAAATATAAAGTACATGACATTAATACATTCTTCATGATGATATTAATAAACAATTATATCAAACAAAAATGATAATATTTTCATTGTGGTGTCCATTATATACGAACATGCTTGCCAATATAGAAGAAGGGTTTAAATGAACTTGGATTTTTGGGATATTTAAATGAGGATGAAGACTATGTTAATTGTAATTATAATGAGTATTTAAATACTAAATCATCATTATAACACATCAATAATTACTTATAATATAATTAGATATTAGAGATTATTTATATTTTAAATTTTATATATTTTGATTTCATTAAAATAAGAATATTATTGGAATAATATTCAAGTGTTTCATAATATATATTCTGAGAAATAGAATACCAAAGGGGCTGACAATGCTATTAGTTTTATTGTATTGTGAGTTTAATGAAATAATATAGTGTCCCAAAAAAATCCATCTGAAATATTTAGTGTGTGGAAGAAAAGATATTATTCATCACTACTGTTTTGGAGAAATGAACTTCGTGCAAAAAAAGAATAAGATTACTAAGAGAAAGAAAGTATCCTTCTTCTATTAGATAATATTACATTCTAAAGAGGAAGTGGGAACCCAACCTATGATATTATAATGTTCTACGTACAAAAGGTGTTATAGTAAACTATTGTGATTATTGTTTTTTGAAGAATGAGATCAATCCTATAGAGTTTAAGAGGGGCTTTAGATTCATTACTGACCATGAATTATATATGATGAAACCTAATAAAGTAATAGTAAGGTAAAAATATTTTTTTGGGAAAGATCATGAATATAAAGTAAGTTCATAATAGTGAACACCTTTGGTTCTCAGAGTGTAGGGTAAATGATATACCCATACCTAGTTTTTTCGTGATTATGAAATAATAGTTGTGTTTGAGTGGGATGAAAACAAGCATACACATGGTATATAGTCAACCATAATTGTGTAAAATCTTATTAACAAAAAATGGTTTCCTTATTACATTACATTATTACTTCCATACATCCAAAAAAACATAAATATTGGATTTAGTGATAGATATCCATTAACTAAATATGTATTGATGTAGGAGAATGTATACCATTTTTTACGGATCAAGAGTCCCCAAAACTAAATCACCCGCACCCCATTATTAGGAATATCCAAATATGATCCTAAAAATTGGTTTTAAAGAATCATGTTACACAACATATTGGATTCTCTACAATCACATGATTTATTGATTATGTTTTATTTTGAGTTTCTCTTCCATTATAATCACGGAGTTTCTACATGGAAAATATGGTTCAATTACTAATTTAATATTTATACCATAAAATAAAATAGTTAATTAAAAGAATAAATAATTTAAGTATAATTATAGGGCACCCGTATTATGAAAAGTGGAAGAAGAAATAGTTTTCCTGTATTTTAAACTTGATGAAGATAGACCATGCATGGAAAGAGATTTAGAAGTTATATCAACTACTAAAGATATAGACCATATTTTTACCTAATAACATCTAAATAGTATTTTTTGATAAAATTAAGTTAATTTATATTTATTATCAGAAAATTCATATATAATATCCACAAATAAGTTATAAATACACTATTTCTGATGATTCATAAGAGGATAATTATTTTCTAAAATAAAATTTTATTAACTATCTAAAAGAACTAATCATTTTTATTTGTGTCTATAATAGAAGATTAAAGATGGTGGTCAACCACCTAGATGTATAATTTGATAAAAGATAAAATTTACTAAAATAAAAGGATATATTAAGTGTATAATCTTCCAATAAATGTATAATCATGAGTGAAAAAATCATGGATTCTAATTAAATATTCTCTAATACTAGAAAGTTTTGGTTTAATGTAATATCAAGGAAATATAATGTCCCAGATAGGCTTGAGTAAAATTTAAATGAATTTTGATAAAAAATAATAATAAAATTGATATCAAGAATTATAAAATAGAAATCATTAAAAATAATATCAAATATTTTGACTCATTTTTATTTTATTATAATTAGATGCAATATCATCGTGATAAGAATTATGATATAATCAAAAGAGAGTGTGATGAAAAATAAAATAAGTGGAGTTTGAAAAAATAATCCTAAAAAAATTCATGAATTGGATATCAGATTGGAAAATATAAAATTTGATAAAGATAATACTTCGCAAGATTTTAAAGATAGATATTCCAAAATGTATATAATGGAAGAGGATCCTAGAGCTGAGATAGCTCTATCTTGTTTCAAGAATAACCTGATTTTATCTACTAAATAATATAAAGTAGACATAAAGAAAATTATACCATATATCTTATAAAATTATGTTTATAGAAATTCTTCTTTTATGTATAGTTTAGATTGAAAGTAAAAATATATACTGAAATGGACGAAAAAAATGTTGTGGAACCAACCACTACATCTAAGTGGGTATTTGAAACTATTAGAGGGGTTGTTTCCCTAAATAATCTAATATGAAGGATGAAAAAAATAAAAAAATACTATAATAAACTTTTATATACTACTAGGAAGAGGAAAATGTCATGATTTATTGGAAATTTATTTTTATTTTGAATATTATGGAATTAGAATACTGTATTTTTAAAAACATGTCATCTTTTTAAATTAAAATAATTTTTTCCTCAATGGGGAAAAGGATGATATGATAAAATTTACACAAATTAAAGGGTATACTATATCTATTATAAATAGATTTTATTTCTTTATGAATCTATGTAGCACATTGAATAAATGTAGTTATAATGAAGAACCATGTTCTTATAAATCCACCAAGAGTGTTTAAAAATATAACAAAGATGGAAATCCCTATGATATAATTAATGATAATTTTGCCTCAAAAAAATGAAAGGATAAATAATGAACATAAAATGATTATGATTTATATAAATATAGCGTGTGAGTTATCCTTGGGGATTTAAAAAAATAAATACAAATTAATGAAAACCTAAGAATTCCATAAATAATTTTATCCCAAAATGAGCAGTTTAATATTTTTTTGAAGAACATGAGACACAATGGAATTATTCAAACAAGAAATGTGTGTTGGTGTTAATTGATGAAACCAAGATAATAATGGAAATAGAGTTCATGATCATAAAGTAAGGATTGGTTTTTTGAAGTGAATACATAATAATCTATTTGTATGTTTTAGACAAGATGGATTTGTCTCCAAAGAGTTAATGTTAATTTTTTTTATATCAATATTAAATGGTATGATAGACGGGAAAAATGATATATGTTATAAATGGAAGAATATGACAACACATGAAGGAATCAAATTTCATTATAGATTTTCAACAAAATTATAACTCATTATCTAATTATGGGGTGTGTGAGAGATGAATTAATATTTGAAAAAATTCAAATAATTATTTAACAGTCATACTTTTTCAAGAAAAATAGACACATTAAAATTATTATTGACCATGAATCTATATATTCCTTTATATAATTCAAAATATAAGTAATATTTTGAGGAGAAATATAGAATTAGGTATTCTTAGGAATCTAGTATTCAAATAATATTTTGAAGTTAATAATTGTCCCAAACATCATTGAATTGAAATTAATTTCTGATTCATTCTAAGATTCCGGGAGAATTATCCAACACCATAAAGAGAAGAGTTTCATTATGATGTGAAATACTTATTAACATTATTTCTAGAAATGAATAAGTGTTCAAATGATCAAACAATTTGGGCTTATTTACATGAGGAACAATACCTAGATAATAATAATTATCATGGGTAATTAAGGGGTGAGTTATGAAGAGAAATTATGGAGGACTACTTTGAATTCAATTGAAGATAAAATATAGTTTAAATACTAAAATAATGGGATTTTAAGGAAATTAATGTATTAATTTTACTAGGATAGTATGCATGTTTTTTATGAATATATATTCCAAGAAGAATAAGAAGAAAAAAGGTAATAATTTTTATATTACTTTAATTATTCTATAATGTCAAATTAGGAAGACATATCCACAATATAAAATCCATCATGAAAATTAAATTTTTTTGTTGTGAAGTAAATATCCAACACTATTGTAAAGATAAAAGCCTCAGCAATTGAAGAAGAAGATGAAAAAGAAGGGAAATATAATGTATTCTTTCAATTGGGTAACATTAATATAAATAAAAGATTGGGAGAACATGTCTTATAATATATTTATATCATAGGGACTAAAGGGAATATGGTAATCCATTTTTATTTCTATTATTTGAGTTATGAGATCAAACATACATATTCCTTGGGTGATATATATTCATTTTTTTATCTTAATTCATATAGGAGAATACCGAATCTAGTAACTGTGATAGAAAAAATGGGTTTATTGATGATAATGAACTAAATTTTGAGGATTTTTTATGAATTTGTTTTATTAAAAGTATGGGTCTAAGGGTAAAACCTTTATGATCAATCATTTATAATAAAATAATATTTTTGTATGAGTGGGAGAACAACCACCATATACCAGGGAAGTAGTCACCTATCTTGGAGGATATCCTCATTAACAAACCATGTTGTCCCCATTTCAATACATTTTTTTTCATTATATGAATCTAAACTAATGCCAAGGATTGAGTGAGAGAGATATAACCACTAAAAATTTAGAAACGTAAAATATTGGATGAAATTTTTAATCGATCAAGAATCACTATCACTAATTCACTCCCAGTGTTGTTGAAATCACAATGTGATCCTAACATTGATGATATAGATGGTAAATCCTTATTTTGAACATGGTAAAAGGTCATAACCAACCACTTTTTCACCTCATTAAAGAATCAGATTCATGAATCCTTTGTTTACCCTTATTCCACTACACGTTTTCTTGAATGGAGTACAAAAAACTTTTTTTTCTACCATCTTAAGGATTTATAAATTTGATAGGGTGAACCAGTTTTTTTGATTATATCCAACCTGTTTCCAAATCCTTATGAGTTTCATTGGTGTTTGATATATATTTCCAACACAAAACTATTTAATTTTCATTTGATACTCTTATATGATGTGAGAAATCTTCTATTTCCCATTTTTTCTCACACTAATCTTGACTCGCATGGGGTTTCAAGCATTGGTTGATACATTATCTAATATGATTGAGAAGTAAAAACATCAAAGCTAACAAATTATTCTACATTTGAATTAGCATATTTTTATTAAATATTCCCAACATCCAAACCATATGATATTAATCTTTGTAGTAAATTTCATCAATGGGATATTTTAAACTGTATGGTACTATCCCAATAACATGACTTTAAACTATGTAATTTCTGGGTTCTCATATGAGGACACCCCTTAACTGTTGGTCAACTATAACACCTCTTCCCTTAATATAAGTTTTTCTTAATTATCTCTCCATGGGATATGTAGTGACATCAATTTTTTCCCACATTGGTCTATCCACAAGCTATAACCCCATTCTATTATATAATTCGTCACTCTTAGTCAACACATGTCAAGACCCTTTTTCTAACCAATTTTTTAGTGGTACCCTGATTTAGTATTCTATTTTATATGATCAAGATCTACATATCTGATTTTTCTTACTTATTTTCTAGTAATGATTATTGGAATAATTTTCTCACTATATTATCTATTCATTTCTCACATCTCCTATACATGAGTCTGATCTATATAGAGAGATTCTATAATCAGGAAATATGTGTGACTTAATTCCCTTGTTATGGTATACATAGTGATGATTAGATGTCCTATCATTAGATCAAATATAAATTACCCATATCCATCATCTTGTCTTACATTTCAATTTCCCACTTGGTAACCATTGTTTTCCTGATTCCATGATGATGAAAATTTATAATAGGATGGTCTGAGTTTCCTAACCCTAAACTAAGAACCTCGGTCTAAGAATCAAAATATTAAACAATATTTTATCATCTCAGAGTTTGTTTATATTGGAATGTGGTCTAACAATTCACATAGAGTTTTATATTTTCCCTCTTCAATATATAGTATACTTCATGCCCCCATTTAATCTATGTTGTTTAACTTAAAACTACATATCACTTTATCCCCTCTACTTGATGTTAAAATGAACATTAATATTCTCAGAAACAATACAATAAAACGAACCTTACCTAATCCATTAATCATGACATTAAATTATGTTCATCACTATTTGAGTCCATCTATACATGAATTGGGATTTCCATTGATGTTAGGTCTAGGTTTCCCTAGCTAAATAGACTATATCACCTCATAGTCTATGTTGTTTGACCATAAACTCTAGTACCTTTGAAAATTAATCAGGATCATAAACTATGTTCGTATTACCATGATATGTTCATTAATTATATTTGAAATTATATAGAACCATAGGTTCATAATTAATAATATTGAAATGTATACAAGCTTACCCCTAGGTCCTAGTTTCATGACCATAAAAGGAACATGCCATAGTCTGAGTTCCATGAAGTTAAAAAAGAACTATGTTCTCAATATCGTGACCCTAAACTAAATTCATTCTTCCTTGAGTTTTATTTTTGTTATTATCTCGTATTTAAAATTTAAATATTTTTTTATTTCCACCATTACTATATAGAGAACATTTCCCTCGATCATATATTTATTTCTAAAAACAATGTAGTCTCAGTGATTATAATGGTTCAACAAAGCATGATAAAATTCGACTCTCATTATAAATTCATGTGTTGGAACCCATGTTCATCTATAAATTAATATAGTCTATATTCATGTATTCTTCCATTTCTTTGATAATCTGTTTTTTTACTTCCTATAGGCATAACCCTCTAAGTGTCAGAGCTCGATTTGATCAACCTTATTCCTCTGACCATCTATCTTTGGAATTTTTTGTGTTGATGCTCATTAATTTCTAATTTTCAAATGGAATCACATGTAGTTGAAAGGACCAGTTTGGGATATACCTAACACTGAGAGGGGGTGTGAATCAGTTTTGGGGACTTTTTAAAACAATTCCAACTTTTATCCATGTACCTCTAGACCTGTTAGGATCTTGATTCTTTTATTCTCTTTTCCCTGTCGCATGCAATAATAGAAAGCAGTAAAAAATGTGCACATGATATTTTTACAAGGTTCACCACTAAATAAGAGTAGCTACGTCCTTTCCATGCATGGGTATGACCACTGCATGGATTCTCCACTATAAAGTAAAATGTTGTTACAGTGGAGTGGCTAGGAAAACAATCCTCTAGCCAGTGTGAGTCCCTACACTTTGGAGGGGGGTGGGAAACAATCCTCTTCCCTGGACTGGTGAAAGCCAAGTCCAACTTGCAGCCTCTAGCTGGTTCTTTATACTGCCTATCGAGACAGTCTTCTTCTTTCTTCAAAAGGTTGGTTCTGCTCTTGATCTACTGTAGTTATCTTCACTTGATTACTTGCAAAGCAGTAGGCAAGCAATTCTCTTCTTACTTTCTCTTCATCTCTAGTGCAAAAACAAACTGCACTAGTTCTTCTTCCTTCTTCCTCTTAGTGCAACAACTGACTGCACTAATCACCTTCTTTCTTTAGCTAGAATCACATACACCAATGTGATTATTCAAACACTGAAGATCTTCTCACAAAGCATCATCTGAATTAAACTGCCCTGAATAATTGTCAGCCTTCAGTTGGGCATACTCTATTCTTCTTCTTCTCTTCCTTCTCTTCTCAATACCAACACCTGAGTGTATTGGTATACTGAATTCTTCCAGTGTGCAGATATGAGTTCAATTGCACGTCTAGTTCTTCTTCACTTCGCAAATCACAACGAGAGTGTTAAACACCAGTCGTGTGAGTGCGGTTCAACTTCTCTTTGTGAAACCGAATGGTTCACAGTTCTTTCTTCTTCACAAAGCTGCTTCGAGAGTGCAATGCACCTATCGAAGGCTTGCGGTACCCTCAAATTTTTCACGCAACCTTCTAGGTGGCTTGCGCATAAAATTCAAGCCTTGCGCGTAAAAATACCTTTTGGCGCGAAAAATCCTTTTCGTGCACAACTCTTCTTTTTCGCGCAGAACATCCTATTTCGCGCAACAATTCTTTTTCCGCGCAACACTTCTTCTTTTCGCGCAATGCTCTATACTACAATTTTCCGCGCGCCAGAGCTCGGGATTTGTCTAAGTGTCGATTCTCACTTAATGAGAGGGGTTCACCCCATATTTATAGGCAGTTTTGACCTTGCGCATAAAAACCTCTTCCTGCGCGTAAAACCTCCTCCATGCACGTAAAAACTCTTTTATGAAACTTCATATTTCGCGCCATGCTTCAATATTCCGCGCACCTCATGACTTTTCCATTTTTCATCCTTCTAAGCATGAAGCACCAATTGCGCGCAAAATTTCGCACCGCGTTCTTTATTGCGCGCAAACCCAATCTTTCCTGCGACATCAGATTTCGCGCACTGCTCCAATATTTCGCGCATTTTATGCCTTTGCCAATTTTTGATCTTCTGATCTCGAATCATCATTTGCGCGAAAACATCATTCCTCAATTTCGCGCACCATGCCAATATTTCGCGCATCCCGCAGATTTTTCGCGCAACCCGCTACTATTTCGCGCATCCTGCAGATATTGCGTGCACCACTTTATTTTTGCGCAAAACATGCCTAAATTTCCGCGCACTTCATTCCTTTGTCATTTTACAACTTTCTGACCTTGAATAACTCTTTTGCACGTATAAACCATCTTCAATCTTATGCGCAACATCCATTGCCAAGCACATTTCTTCATCTCCCGATTTTCAGGCCCTAAAATTTGGAAAACACTGGAAAACGGCGCCACCTTAAACTGTGCTTTTCTACCATCCCCAGATTGTCTATTGCTTTGTCATTTTTTCTCTTTACTGCTTCCCATAACCATTCTTCTGCTCTTATCACGAATCCCACTATCGTGATACTTATCCTTTGATAGATCAGCTTAAGCATCGTCAGAGTTGCAATGGGAACTGAATCTTTCCTATCTTCCAGCAGCATCATTCCTTCCAATCAAAACATTATATGACTGGCATCATCATTTCTCCCCCTTTCCTTTATAAGGATTGAATCACAAGTTCTCATAACTCATGATTTGTGTGAAATACATACCAGCAAAGCATCGTCTGATTTAGATACAATGTGAAATGCCTGTCTACCTCAAAATGTCAAGCCCTTCCACATTTTCTCTTCTTCATAACCATCATTCTGTAAATCATATGATTCTATTCTTCAAGTAATCTCTTGCATGGTTCACATGCAATCATAAATCATTGCATTGTCTTCTTCAAATCCTCATTCTTCTTCAACCATCCTTAGATAGATGATAATTCACCATTCTGCTCCAATCATCCTCATATGGATGATACTTCTCCATTCTTCATTATTGTAAACAATGTGTCACCATTGACACATGTTCTTTGAACTTAGGATTAGCTCAACAAGATATAGTAGTTTCCAAGTCTCAACCCACCACTTATTAGGGTATATGTCCCAGAGAAATATTTCTTGGATGTTATGTGGGGAATCCCTTATTTTGTTCATGGTCAATTGTTAACCTAAAATTTCATTCCCCGCGATTTATTGTAAAATTGTGTAACCTACTCTTAATTTGATCATGGAAGTCATACTTAACTTTTCTTTTACTCCCCCTTATTAACAGAACATTGGATGTCTCAATTTAAATAACTTCAACATTTCTTTTCTAAATCCAAGTTCTCTCACACTATGTGTTACCCCTTTATGCATCCTTGCATGTTGGAAAATAAAATTGGTCCCATGGAAACATTCCATGATAATATCTATATTATTATGGGTCTATTTTGAGGTTGATGTGACATATCACCCTAAAACTATCTATCCATGTTCGGTTCGCTTATGTGATAAGAGTAATATTGCATTCCCTCATTTTTATCATATTGAAAATTACTCATTTAATGTTATAAGTTTGATTTTGTTGTTTCATTAACATGATTGGAATATTTAAAAAATTATGGAAATTATAATCTTTCCATTCTATATGATTCTAAACTAAACATCGTCGTTCAGTCATAGCTACTTGGATTTAAATTTCTTAATCAATTTTCCTCAATGTATGATGTTAAATTAGGTGATAAATAACATTTCCACATGATTTTAAACAACACATAATTATACCCTTTTCATGAATTTTAATTGTGTTGTTTTATTGGTCCTCTCTCTAAGGGATACCCCTTTTTTATGCATTGGTCTCCTCTCATTCATTGTTCTGAGTTTCGATTGCCCACTACATCCCCATCTAGAACAACAAGTTGAATTATTCCCATATCATCATATAATAATTTATTTCTATATATAATATTTTAATCCCAACCTAAAATCTTCTAGTACCCTTACCTCACCTTGGAATTCAATTCCTCCATTAGGTTCTTATCTTTGAGAACTTTATGCAAAGATATCAGGGATTTTCCATTGAGACATTCCATGCATAATGATCATAAAAAATGTGTTTCCATTTGTAAGTTTTTCTATATAAAAATCAGGATACCAATTAGCATTTTATTTCACCTTTACTATTGTTATATATACTCTCTCACGACCATGGTTTGAGTTTAATGACCATAAACTTAAAATTGCCTCTTGTTCTAGGTTGCATGACCTTAAAATGAATGCCTGCTATTTAAACCCCCATGGTCATAAATTATAGTGGATTTATATTCAATATTGTTGAAAATAGAATTCAATCCCCCTATGGTCCACACTATATTACTTTAAACCACTATCCCATGTTTTATCGTAGCTATGAAACCAAACACAATGAATAATTGTATATCCCACTGGTGTCCTCCCTAGAGAATGATATAAATTATTTCTCATGTCTCTCATTGATTGAAATTTTCATTCAAACCACATGATCATATACGTTTCATCTATTGATAAGCCTCATTGGTATTTTAGATATATGATGGTATAACCCAAAAAAATTTTGAACTCTTCTTGAGAATATATATCTATCTCTTTCTCTTTGACATAGTTTGTGTACCAAGGAATAAAATCTGTATCCTCTTTCATTTCCAAATTAACTCCCCTATGATGATGTAATAATGTAACTATCTTTACCCACATCTAATATTGGGTATATATCTAGTTGAAGAACTCTAGGAATTTTATAATGGAATCTCTTATAGTAATGGTATTTCTCTACATGGCCTATCTACCATCTAGGGTCTATGTTTTAAAAGAATAATCACTAATAACAAGTTAATGTAAATTATGTTTTAAACATGTAAATTGATCATCCTTTTCCTATCTACACGTTTTCAACTATCAATTTAGACCCTTGGACTAAAAACATTCATTTCCACCACTATCACTTACTCGTGTAGAATTATATCCCCCCGGTGTTTCACACCCATGTATTCACACATGATGATAGACTGTTAAATTAATGGTGTCATAGAAACCTGATTCCCCCATCCACACAGGTTCCCAATTTTGGAAGATGCAATATTATGACCCCAACCCATCCAATCCTATTATTTGACTTCCTCTACCAAAGATGATAATATAATAACTCTTATTTCCCGAATAATGAATAAAATCCTTTGTACTTACATGATATAGTTTAATATCTCATTATCTAATATGATATGTACAAAAATCAATATTTAGAATATTCAATGCTCTTCCAGTATATTCATTGGATCTATATTTTCCTAAACACATAAAATTACTTACCCTCTCTAAAATAAAAAATTTGGGGGAGGTCAATTTATTTGTGAAAACAAAATTCGTCAAAGAAGGATCCATGAGAAAAAGGATATGTAAAATATATCCTAGAGAAAGTGTCAATTTTCCAATAACTTTGGTTTTATAAATCTATAATATGAGGCACCATAAAAATGTAGAGTTTTATACCCATGTGATTATTCAATGAGAACATAAAAATTTCATGATTTTCCCATAATTCAAGATCTATATGCTTATGAATACAACTCATTATTCAATTTAATGGTCTATTCTGTTCAAAAATTGGGATTTTGGATTTCAAATATCATAGCTCAATTGACATTGACTTCCAAACTTTGTAAAACCCAAAACTAACAACATAGAAACCTACAGGTGAGAAACATGTGATAATTTCCTCTAACAATTCCTTAAATGTATTGGAACGTGTTAGAGATATTATCTTAATTATCCCATCCATGATGAACCAATTTCATGACAAGGAACCCTTCCTCACACAACTTAGCTTTCCAGAAACACCAATATTGCACAAAGAAATCCCCATGGGATCCCATTTGATGTCACCCTTTCTTTGGGAAACATATAATAAATATGGGGACATGTGGGGTCAAAACTCGGTGAATATATACTCATTTTTGAAAACCCTAGAAACATAGCTTATGTCCTTTACATGCACCCCCAGGCCCTTCGCATCATGCATATGCTAGGGAGAATCCTTTCCTATTTATCCTAATTGCATGATGGAATTTCTCATAATCAATTACCTTAATCAGAAATTTAGTGGAACCAATGAATAATACCCATTATATCCCTTAATATCTCCCCTTTCATTTCCCATGCATCGTTACCATATGGTGATAAAATTCAAGGATCATCCTGGTCACATTACCTTAAACAACGTGACTTGAACTATGTTAGTTTTGATTCCATATGAAATATAATACCAAGGAATCCATTAAAGGTTTGATATAATCACACTAAAAACCTTACAATCACATATCCCCCTCAATATACCTTAAAACCCATTCCTATTGAGAATACCACTAGGTTATCTAGAGTTTCACAATCAGAATCTAAATTGGATCGGCACTTATAAGAGTAGTGTAAGTGGATTCATCCCCATAAGATGTTAAACTGTTCCCACCCTTATATAATAAATATAATTATAGCAACCAATCTTATGTAATGATCATAATAAATCATATTTCCATAGGTGATGAGATTAAGATTCCCAATGTGATAAAAAATAGATGAACCCACCTAATTTCATAGAAACTAATCCTTTCCTTTTTGATTATCTAAGGATTAATATTTGGAAATAATATGATTCCTCATGTGACAACAATACTATGACTTAAGGGTTTATCCTAGGATACATTTAGTGATTAATATTGGGCACATCATATGATGATCATGTGGTAACTTAAGTGATGACATTGAAATTTATTGGGTTATAATAATAAGTTTAATTTTATGATTATAATTGGATATCATAGTTGAATAGTCTAAAATTACATATGTTGAAAAAAAATACAATAAACATGTGACCTATGTTGAGGTAGATAAATCAGATTCCCAATATGCCTGCATGCTTGATAAAATCATCTTCCATGACACATGGTGTTCACCCAGCTAAAGTAGAAAGTTAGTAATTAACTAAGGTATACCTTAATATTTGATCATTTAATGATATTTAGAATCATGTATTAAATATATTTTGTATACCTAGACTATGTGACATGATTCTTAGTGAGATGCTAACATCATATCAAACTATTCCAATCAATATTTTATAACCATCACCATGGTCAAGATAGGTTATTAAACATTAGGATGTGAGAATATTGGTCGAAGCTAACGACCATCCTTGCGGAATTATGAAACATTATTCCTTGTTGAAAGTTTCAGAAAACAATAATATTATAATAATTTTCACTAACATTATAATATTTTAGGGATCACTCACTACTCATCCAATGGATATTCCCTTTTCTTCATTATACACATATTATGTCTCAGATAGATATGATTTTATAGAACTGTTGGTCCCATATATATTATTATATGAAATTAAATCATGATAAATCATCAAATTGAAATTTTGATGCTCTATTTAAATAATCCTAACCGAACTTATTTCTCTAAGGAATTTTTTTTATCTTCTAGATGAGGATATTGAAGCATTTTACTATACATGATCAGAGTTGTAAAAAAACGTATTCCTTCATATAATAATAGCTCTAAACTAGATTTATCTCCAGGATGTTCTATATTTTTTCCCTAAAATGGATATAATATATATAAATAAAAGCTACATGATCCATTTTTCAATTAATCCAGATGTAGTAATAGATCCTTTTTCAACAGTATATCTTCTTCCACTTTGATGTCTTGATCTATAAATTTAACTTTTCATAGTATTTTTTATATCCTTATTCCAAATATATAAAATAACTATTCTCCATATTTGTTTTTCTACCTCAATTTCCTCTAATATAAAATAATAAATATAACAAATTCATTCAGAAAATACAACATTACACCTATTTATTTTACCTAAAAACCATGCAAAAAACTTAATTATTAAATAACATCCATTATGAAAAAATTTAATCTTAAAAATTATATATATAACAAAATCTGGGAATAATAGACTTTGTTCTACTATAACACACATCAACTACTAAATCCTTTGAAAACTACTATGTGAGTTGAAACATACAATTCTCTTTATTGGCTTGGCCCATTTAATATTATCCTTTTAGATCCATGCCGAATAATTAGGTAGTTTCTTTCTCTTGGAATAATCAGCATCCCCCTAACGTAACTATTTATGTTGTAGTTAGATTCATTAATTGCGAATATCCATCTATGAAAATTATTTTCATTGGGGATTTATAATCATGAAACCTTTTATTTATTGAACAATTCATATTATTACAACAGGAAATTATATTTTTGTTGTTGAAAAAACATTGGAACCATGTATTTCAATGATGTGTTTTGATACTAGTTTCATTTTTCAATGTGTTCACCCCATGGATCATATCTCCCCCTTAATCCCACAATAATAAAATAAACAATATGAAACATAAATTCATGTTTGGAGGGGAATATCATGAACAAGATCAATTAATGAGGTAACCTAATCATTTCATACATATATATTAAATCATTTTAGAATAATATTCAGTATATCTCATAACAATACATGCCCCATGACTATAAAGGTGTAAAGTATTTAGGGACTAGACACTTAAACATATTATTTCATTAAATATATTTAACATCTCCAACAAAGAGATTAAATCATAGTACACTTCATAGACACAGCTTACTTAAAATAATTCTTCATAACATGGGGAAAGGAATCATAAGAAAGGGTGAACTCACATGCTCAGTATGGGTATACATAAGAGAATTCAATAAATGATTATAAGTGATTATAAGTGTAACACCACATGTTTTTATAGGCATTTTTTTAAAAATAATTATATTTTCATATATATTTTTCATTGCACTAAGTAAGACATTCCATTCACATGGCACCCACTAGGTGTATGTTACATAGAACGACGACTTGGCATATATTACATGCAATGCTGAGTTTCTACGATTCATCTTCTTTTGTTGTAATTAATTAAAAGAGATAATTTTAAAATATCCATTTAAAATAGTAATATGGATAGTAATAACTTCTTTAAAAATATTTTTTATTATGTTATAATATAAATATATGATATTGACAATGAAAGATATAGTTTTCGGTAAAATCCTATTATATTTAAAAACTATTATTTTCCCAAATAATATGATTTTCATGTCCTTTTGTGAATCAAAAAATAATAATTTTAGAAAAAATAAATAATTTTATTTTATTAAACAAAACTCATTTTTTAAATTATAATTACAAATTTATCTAAGGATGAATATTTCATAGTTTTCTGTGAAAAATAATTTTTGGATGTATAGTAAATAATACTAAATTTTAATTTAAAACAAAATTTAATATAATTTATTTAAATCGATAAATTATATTTTCAATTGATTTAAAAGTTTAATTAGATCATATTTTTAAAATTTAATACAATTTAGATCATTATAATCAATTTCATGATGAAATTCAGTATAAAAAACATAGCTTACTTTTTGGATGTTTTTTTCTTTAAAAAGTTGCAATGTAATCTTTTTACAGTGTTTAAATTAAGATTACTTACTACCACATATGTTATAGGAATTTTAAAAAAAATTGATTCAATACTTGGAATCAGAATCATTTTTAATGTCTAATAAGGTCAACAGAGTTTTATAGGATCGAAATGATAATGATTGTAGTTCCAAAATAATGTTGTAGATTATCAATATATAATAGGGGTGATTTTTCCATTAAAGAAATTCCTTTGGAACTTTTAAAGATGAGAATATTTAACAGAGTTAAACAATGTAAATTCACAAAACCTCTAAGTTCGAAAAAAATTCTTGATTCTAGGAATATGGTTCTAGAAATGAAACTTAACAAAAGTTTACAAGAACAATGACTCTACCATAAAGCCTATAGAATCTTACAAATCAGAGTACAAGTAAAAAAAGTATAATATATTTATACATTCCTCAACAACCAAAATACATCAGAATACTTGAAACAATACCAGAAGAAAGTAATAAATCTTTTAACACAAAGATAAAGGTATCCAACAACCTTGGATAAAGGTCCCCTGATTTATAATTTCATGAATGTCTGTCTTACCCACACCAGGGTAAGCCCTCGATACAAATATCAGAGTCTGTATTGCTATCCCAGCAAGTCCTCGAACAACAATGTAGTCGGCACCTCTATCTTCCTGTCCCTGGAAGCACTCGAATGTAATCAGTATCATTCGGATTCGCACTAAGAAATTCTGAACATGATGTTCAGTACGCACAAAGCAGGAAAGTCTCTCACTAGAAACCACATCAGCTTCATGTAATCTCTAGAGTTGTAGAACAGTGTTGAGCTCATTCAAGTGAAATAATATTTATAGGCACAACCTCAATAGTCGGATCCCTCCTCCAACGGTCATATTTTCCTTGAATTTTGGTGGGACCAGTATATGTGTCACTCAAAAAATGGGTAGTTAGTAACTAAATGCACGACATAGATTTATAACCAAAACAAGAGTAAGAAAAAATATGGTTGCTTAACCAAAATCATTTTTCAGAGTGTAAATAAAAAATAAATCTTCTGAGTTTATCCAAAAATCCATTTCGGATTTATAATATGTAAATATTCAGATTCTATTTTCCAATGAATTTGTATCCTGAATTCTATAGAATTTCGGAGTCTGAATTTCAAGGAAATTCGGAGTCTGAGTTCAGCAGAATTCAGGTTCTGAGTTCATAAGAGTACGGAGTTTGAATTCATAAGAATTTAGAGTCTGAACTTAGAAAGTTCAGAACCGGAAATCAAATATTTTAGAGTCTGAAATTAGAAAGTTCGGAACCTAAATTCATAGAATTTTGAGTCTGAACTCAGAAATTTCAGAACCTAAATTCAGCGAATTCGGAGACTAAAATCAGAAAGAACGGAACATGAATTCAGTGAATTTAGAGTCTGAATTTGAATCTTGAAAGTATAATTCCCTGTATCTAAGAATTTATAAGATTCCAAGGTTTCGGATATGAAACTGAATTTTATACTTAGACAAAATATGAACAATTAAAAACATGTTAAGGATAAATTTTCCTTGGGGAAGGAAAATCTTCCTTATCATGTAAAACATAGGCTAAATGAAATTTTCCATATGGTTTTTGTCATTTTCATAACAAAAAAGGAATGGAAAATTCATAAGGAAACCTTATTGACTCAACAATCTCCCCCTTTTAGAATGCACAAACATCCTTATGATAAAGCATATAAGAACATAGAAGAATATATTTATGGATTATGAAAGTAAAACTTATCTCCCTTAACACAGGGGAAAAGATGAATACGAATAACTCCCTCTTAGTCTTTGGACACACTAAGGATCGTATTCTAGATTTGCAGTTTGAACCATAGCATTTTAATGCATACTAAAATCCTCATGGATAAGAAACCCCCCTTAGATGAACTCCCCCTTACATAGGAAAATTTCTTATTTACATAGTATTCTTTTTTCCTTTCGCCCCCTTTGTGATTTTCAAAAAGGAATACAGGGAATGGAAAAGTAAATATGGTACCAGAAATTTTAGTATAAGACTACCAAAAATATACGAAGAGAAACCAAAAATCTAATTAGGATTGAAAAAATTTATTCAAGAAAATAATACAAAAAAAAGACCGTAATTGAACAAGATTATCATTCCTTCTCTTTGGGCATCAACTTCATTACTATGGTTTGATCTTCTTGAGATCCTTGTGATATTCCTCTACACATTTATGAATCTGATCCTGATCCTGATCCTCTTTTTTATTTTCTAAGGCTTTGATCTTTTCCTCCTGAGCCATAAGATTATCAGCGTGAGACATCATGGCTTTTTCCTACATGACATGATTTTCTTCCATCTCAGTCCTGGGATCCCTTTCTCTTTTCCAACTCTGAGCATCTTAATACAAATTCCCATTCATATCTTTTAATTCTTTCATCTGAGTATTCTTTTCCATAGTTAGCTTCTCCAAAAACCTATTTGTGAGATCCTTGATCTTCACATCTTCGGTGTCAAATGAATCCTTGACACTACCTTGGAATTAATCAAGAATACTCATGTCTTCTATAGTTTTCTTTGACCATCTGGTCATTTTCTTACAAGATCTTTTGTGGGATTCGTAGTTTATGAAAAATGGTTTTGAAATCAGCCTCAAGCTTGACACACTTATCCATCACCATGGATACTGAATCCAATTTATGATTTAATGATTGTTGAAGCATCTGGAATCTTGAGTCTATACTGGGAAATATTGGTATAGTTCCAATAATATTCTTTAAAGACTGGACAATAAAATCAAGTCCAAGGGAGGATGATTCAGAATCATATATTTTTCTTGGTGAGGTTTCTTTTTCTAAATCAGCAGCTTTCCTCTTTGAAAACCACCAACATTTTCCTTTTTACCACACCCTTGGTAAGAGTATCAACATCTACCTGTTTTCCCTTATCAATCTTCGGAATGACATCCTCTTGATCATGATATTCATGTTCACTATCAGATAGATGAATGATTTTGTCTTCATCAAATTATTCATTTTCATCTCCATCCTTAGTATCCTCTGGGTGAATGAAATCTTTATTGATGCTTTCTTCTTCAGATGTTTTTCCATCTTCGTCTTCAGCCTTCTCTTCATCCTTCCCAGGAGTAGAAAACTTTGATGAATTGGATTCAGAGGTTCGGAATGATAATTTCTCAGAAGGGCTTTCCTTCACATGAAAATCCTCAACTTGCTTTATCAGATCTTCGATATCACCACTGCCTTCTTCCTCTTTATCTTCTACTTATTTTTCTTCTACTTCTTTTTGTTGGACTTTTTCCAGAGTCATAAACTTATTTCCTAGAGTCTCTATTAAGGGTTCTATCAAGAAGGATTATAGTACCAGAATATTCTTAAAAGTATTCTCAACATCCTTTAGAAGTGATTGAACTATTTCAGCATCAGACTAATTCTTCTTCTTTTTTTTCTCTATCTATTTCTTGTCACGTTCTTTAGCTGCATTTTCCCTCAATGATTTTTCTTTAGCATGGTCCAAAGTAAACTAAGTCTCCCGTTCTTTATGATTTTTCTTGTCTTCTCTCCACTTTGATACAACTTCATTAGGATAGGCTTTTTGCTTCTTTGGCTTCGGTGGTGTGGATTGGGTTTCCTTTTCCACTTGTATTTTTGACTTCTCTTCCACATCCTTCAACTTCATCTTCCTTACACCCTTTTTAGAGATCTTAGACACCTCCTATTTCTTTGAAAGAGCTTCAACATCTTCTTCAGAAAAATCATAGAATTCATAAGATTCTATGGAAAATCCAACTTTCATTCTTCTCAATGTGTAATCACTTAATAACATAACTTTGTAAATCCTCGACTTAGATTTACAAGGGATTTTGAAGGATTCTAGAAACCAAACAATCATTTTTGATAGACTGGATAGATACATAATAATCTAAGGATTCATATTTCTATTATTTATGTTTTCAATTGTATCCAAAATATGATTAACCAAGTTTTTCTTCCTAAGGTTTACCAATAAATCCAGAATTTACTTATCACATTTTTTCAAAGTATCCTTGTCACCTTTTCTCGGTATGATGAATCCTTGAACCCACAATTCTAGAATATGATAATTTGTAGTTAGGTGAATAATCATTAGAGTCTTTACCTTTTAAATGCCAAGACATTCCATTGCTTTTCCCTTAATGAAACTTCCTTGAACATTAGGAAGCATATGTGAGCAGAACCTGACTTCTCCTTCAAAAGCGATTCCAACCAAGATTGAAACCTTGGTGTAAGAAAGACAATACCTCTACCCATAGCTCGTGAATGAAAAATTTCTTCTGAATTCTTCATTAAATAATGTTATTGACTCATATAATTCTATTAACAATTCTAGATAAACCAAATCCTGAGCTATTGGTTTTGAAAGGAAAACATTTTCCCATCCATTCATCTTTATATTATTTGAGATAATAGAATCGTACATTGTAAAAACCTTCGTATGAAATAACATTTCTCTGTACATTTTCCATTCTGATATTGGTTTGATAGTTGAAATATCTTTCTGGGAGGATACTTCAGAAAACGTTCAGAAGTATGAAAGATCTGAGAAGTTCGGAATGGGCTTAAGTAGGAGGGAAGAGCTTCACCATGCACGAGCATGAGTTACGATGTGGGACAACTATTGGGGGTCCTTTATATAGGTGTTTGGGGCGACGGTTCAGCTTTCATACTCAATCCAATGGTTGAAAAATCTTCTAATTAGATATGACAGTTGAGATGATAGCCAAAAGGAAATTTTGTTAGAATTTTATTTTTGAGGTTTCTAATAAAAACTTTCACATTTAAGAAAGAGTCAATATGAAAATATAAAAACAGATGAAAATTTAGAGAATTAAAATATGATTATGAAAAATTTAATAAAGGAAACATACCTTTCGGATTGATATGATTATTATTCATATTGAGGAAAATTCTTCTTTAAGAACTTTAGATTCCGAAAATTTTAATTACGAAACCTTTGAAAAAAAACATACTGAAAAATCTAACTATGCAAGTTTTATTATGAAAAATACAGGAAACATTCATTATGAAAAATTTAGAAAATCATCATTATGAAAATTTATAAAATCTTCATTATGAACATTTAGAAAACATTCATTATGAAAAATTTAGAAAATCTTCCTTATGAAAATTTTGAAAATCATCATTACGTAAATTTAGAAAATTTTCATTATAAAAATTTAGAAAATATTTATCACAAAAATTTAGAAAATATTCATTACGAAATTTTATAAAGTCTTCGTTATGAAAATTTATAAAATATTTATTACGAAAATTTAGAAAATATTGAAAATGAAAAATTTCTATACTGCAGAAAAAAAATTTAGACTATGAAAATAAATTAGACTACAAACTAATTTTATAGTATGCAAAAAAATTACTATGAAAAGATTTTAAAAAATATCAAACAGATGTACTCCCCATATGAGAATGAGTTCCTTACTATAAGGATATTGATTTCAACAGGAAGTTAATATGTAAGATTACCTTATGGATATCTTTCCTAACATCTGTTTAATGTATTCAAATCTATCGTAGGGTAAAGATTTTGTGAAAATATCAACAAGTTGATCTTGTGTTCTAATAAATTGAAAATTGATATCCCCCTTTTGTGTGTGATCCCTTAGAATGTGATGCATAATATCTATGTGTTTTTCATGAGAGTGGTTTTTAGGGTTTTTTACTTAGGTCAATGGAACTAGTATTATTACACAAAATTTGTGTTTTGGTAAAACTCATACCATAGTCTGTGAGTGTCTGTTTCACCCACAATACTTGAGTACAAGAACTTCCAACTGCAACATATTCAGCTTCAATAGTGGAAAGTTCTACTGAGTGTTTCTTTTTCCATGACCAATAAACCAATGAATCTCCAAATAAATGACAAGTTCCGGATGTACTCTTTCTATCTATTCTACATCCACCAAATTCATCATCTGAAAAACTTTTTAAAACAAAATCATTTCCAAAAGTGTAAAAGAGTCCTAGATCCATGGTTCCCTTTAAGTAGTGAATAATCATTTTGACTGCCTTTAAATGATATTCCATAGGATTAGATTGATATATTGCACATAATCATATTGAAAATATTATGTCTGGATGACTATCTTTCAAGTAAAGTAGACTTCATATCATACCTCTAAAAGATGTTTGATCAACTGGTTTCCCATCTTCATCTAGATCAAATGAATTTGAGTCACGAATTGGAGTACATATACTCTTAGTGTTGTCATATCCATTATTTTTAAGAAGATCATTAATATATTTATGTTGGGATATATAGATTCCTTCTACTTAGGAAAAATTTTAAAACCAATGAAAAATGATAACTCACCCATCACACTCATTTCAAACTAAGGTTTCATTAGATCTACAATAGAATTAGTTAAAGATTACTGAGTTGAACCAAATATAATGTCATCAACATAAATTTTAACAATCAAAACATTTTTCTTATCTTTATTTATAAAAATGGTTAGATCAGCATTTCACTTAATATAATTATTTTGAAGCAAAAATCTTATAAGTCTATCATACCAAGCTCGAGGGGCTTGCTTAAGTCCACACAAAGCTTTGGTATGTTTGTAAACATGTTCACGATGTTCTAAATCTCCAAAACCAGGAGTTTGTTCAATAAAAAATTCCTCCTGTACAAAACCATTAAGTAAATCAATTTTAACATCCATTTAAAAAAGTTTTAAATTAAATAATGCTGCAAAGGAAAGTAGAATAAGAATCGATTCAATTCTAGCTACAAGATCATAGGTTTCTTCATAGTCTATTACTTCTTGTTGATTGTATCCTTTATCAACCAATCTAAATTTATTTGTTACTATGATTACATTTTCATCACATTAATTTCTGAAGAACCATTTTACTCCAATAATAGAAGTTTCCTTAGGTATTTCAACGAAGGTCTAGACATTATTCCTTTCGAATTCATTTAGCTCATCTTTCATATATTTTATCCAATCATCAACACCTAAATCATCATCAGTGCTTTTTAGTTCTAATTGGGAAAGGAAATCTAGATGTTATAATTCATTTCTTAAAGAACTTATAGTCCTTATAGGTTTATTTACATCACCAATGATACTATCATTTGAATGATTTTTTAGAAACAAATAATTTGGATTTTGGAAAACCTGTTCATCAACATGGGGGCGGAAATATTCTGGGGTAAATACTTTGGAAAGATTTTCTTGAAAATTTCCTTATCAAAAAGATATTCTAACAATGTTTAATAATTAGTTTTTGAAAACACATCTGAAGGTGTGGGTTGAGGTTTTTCTAAAAAAATAGTATTGGTTTCATCAAATATGTAAAGTATTGTTTCTTCAATAGTACAAGTGTTTTTATTGAAAACTCTGTAAGCCTTAGAAGTTATGGAGTAGCCTATGAATATTCCTTCACCTGATTTTTCTGCAAATTTGTGTAGATTATCTTTAATATTCATAATGAATACCTTGCAACCCACAACCTGGAAGTAAGAAAGTATAGGTTTCCTACCATTCCATAACTCCTAAGGAGTTTTATTAAGAAACGGTTTATCAAAACATGATTTATAGTATAACAAGTAGTACTTACAGCTTCAGCCCAAAAATGTTTGGAAATATAATATTCACTCAACATGGTTTTTATTGTCTCTTGAAGAATTCTATTTCTTCTTTCAACAACACAATTTTTTTGAGGTGTTCTTGGGGCTACGAAGTTATGAGTAATGCCTTTTATACTACAAAAAGTTTCAAAATCAAAATTTTGAAACTCTCCTCCATGATCACTATGAATAGTTATCAAAGGAAGGATTTTATCTTTTTTAACATTGGCTCTAATAGTTTTGAAATAAGAAAAATCTTCCGATTTCTTTTCCAGAAAATCAACCCACATAAATCTAGTGTAATCATCAACTAAGACAAATGCATAATATTTGCCTCTAATTCTTCCTATTTTTATTGGACCAAAATGATCCATATGTACTAACTGTAATGCATCAGTAGTGGAGACTTCACAAACTATTTTAAAACTTGATTTATGTTTCTATCCATATTGACAAGGATCAAAAAAAATTGAAGAATCAAATCTAAGCTCTGGTAGATCCTTAACTTGACTTTTCTTAGAGAATTTTCATAGGTTTATGAGGTTACAATGTCCTAACCATCCAGGCCACAACCAAGAATGATCTTCCATTGCACTAAGGTAAGGAAGATCTTGGCTCCAAAGGTCTTCTAAGTTTATTTTTTGTACATTCTCTTACTTATTGGAAGAAAGAATGAACTCTTCCTTGGAATTGTGTAATAATAACTTGGAATTCCTAAAATTCACAGGGTAACCGTCATCACATAACTAACTTATGATAATGAGGTTTTTCTTAAGACCCTTAACAAATAAAACATATGAAATCAATGTTTTTCCAAGAATAATGGCGTTACCTCTACCAATAATTTCTCCATTAGCATTATCTCTGAAAGATACATTTCCTCATTTCATCTTGATAATCTTTTCGAATATTTTTTTGTTACCAGTCATATGCCGGGAACATCCACTATCTATTTACCAAATATTGATGTTGGAACATTCTTTATTTTCTTGAAAATAAGAGAGTTGGGCTTTTGGAACCCAAACATTCTTGGATTCAAAAACATCAAAAAGAAAAATTATAGGTATCAACATTTTCTTATAAAAATAAGCTTTATGAAAACCTAAAGACTTAGTTTTTTTTAAGGAAAAAAAATTTCCCATTTCCCACCACACTGACACTTAGTACAGAATGAAGCACTTTGAGGAACAATATAATTGTTACTATAAATTGTTTTTGAACTTGTATAACCAAAAATAGAATTATTCCTTAGAACTCAAATTTTAGAATACATCTTATCAAAGTTTTCCTTACATATGTTAAAGTTTTACAAACACCTCCTTAAGGTAAATATCTCTGAATAAAATCTAATCACTGAGTTCTTATCCTCAAAAACAACATTTTTAGCACTAAAGTGAAGCTCCAATACATTTTTCTTAGAAATTACTTTTTCTAGGTCCTTAGAAAGATTATCTTTCTCAGAACAAAATTCCTCAAGGTTTTTTTAAAAACATTCAAAATCAATGGTTTTCATATCAAGATCTTTAGAAATATCTGATATTTCCTAAGTAAGAATAGAAATCCTAGAGTTTTCCTTATCAATATTTTTCTTGACTTTATAATTTTCATTCTCTAGTAGGTTAGAAAATTTAGACAGTTCTTCATAAGTAGGTGAAGTATTATTTCTATCAGAAGAAGATTATTCATCCGATGATTGGTCAAATTTACTATCACTATTATTATAATTCAAGGATACATTGGTTATGGATTCATCATTGTGTACCTTTTCCATAAAACGATGATATTCAATACTTAATCTGGTTATTAGACAATGATTTTTCTATCCAGAGGATTTGTAATATAAGGATTCATTAGAAGAGTCTCACCACCATCACTCCATGTGTCATTAGCTTTCAATAACATTCTTACCTTTAGCATTGTAGTACTTTTTTATATTTCTCTCAGAATGATTTTCCTTTCTATATTTTCTCATAATCATAGGAAAATCAGGCCTTATATGTCCAGTTCTTTTTCATTCATAACAAGTGACTTCAGAGTCTTTATTATCCTTTCATTCTTACTTATTATATCTATACTGAAATTATTTCTTCCCAACTATCTTGTTTATCTTTTGAGAAATACTAGATAATTCATTTTCTGAATGTTCTGTTTCATTGTATTCAGATTTTTTAACATCCTTCTTGGACCTTGATCTTTTAACTCTCTCAGGAGTCTTGGCGTTCATATGATTTGAGGATGTTGTAAAAGAAACACTTATATTCCCATTCTTCTTCTTTACATTGTCAGCATCTATCTTCATTATAGTCGCATGTTGAAGAAGAGTTCCAAAAATCTCATCCAGAGTAATCTGGGAGACTTTCCTATTCTCATCAATAGCAGTTCTCTTAGATTCCCACTCATTAGCCATGATTTCTATAATCTTATCTACAAGTGCCTTATCATCCAAGATTTTTTCACCCATGGATTGTAAGCTATTAACAATAGTTATAAATCACTATTGTACCTTACATATAGATTCTTTATAAGGAAAGAAAAAACCATGGTACTCATCTCTAATCATAGCTCTTCTAGTTTCAATAACTTTGGAACTACCAAAATGAGTAACTTCAAGCTTCATTCCAAATAAAATTTTCTACTTCACGGGAAGAAATTTGGCTATATATATATTCCTGGTCTTGGAACACAAAAAAGTATTGCGTACCTTGTAGTTTAGTTGATATTTTGATTTCTCTTGATTAGTAAAAGTTCAGAATTCCTTATCCGGAATCTTGTAATATCTAGTAAGCATAACAAAGTAGTCTACTCAAGTGTTGATAACAAAAGTATTCATGAAATCTCTCTATTATTAGTAATCATTACAATCACAAATAAGTTATCTATTAGGACTAAGATTTTCAATTGAACCAAATTTCATTCTTGCCATCTCAAAGAAAATATTTCTACACAATCATTTCAGTAATAAAAGTTTATAAACAAGGATAAAAATATCCTAAGCATGGAAAATATAGAACAATAAAAAACTCGTCCAAGAAAAATTATATGTGAATATTAGTACTTCAAAGACCTCCTCTGATACCAATTGTAGGATCGAAATGATACTGATTGTAGTATTGAAATAATGATGTATATGCTCAATATAGAAGAGTGGGATGAATTGTACACTTAAAAATTATTTTGGAACTTTTAAAAATGAGGATGTTTAACAATGTTAAACAAGGTAAATTCACAAAATCTCTATGTTCTACAAACATTCTTGATTCCGGAAATATGGTTCCAGAAATGAAACTTAACAAAAGATTACAAGAACAAAGATTCTACATTAAAGAA
This sequence comes from Viscum album, assembly GCA_963277665.1. NCBI lineage: Eukaryota > Viridiplantae > Streptophyta > Magnoliopsida > Santalales > Viscaceae > Viscum > Viscum album. The sequence goes on from OY728120.1 coordinate 825,055,399, forward strand.
TATAGAGTATTACAAATCTGAGTACCAGTATAAGAAAGTATAAGATAGTTATACTTTCCTCAACAACCAAAATACAGTGGAAAACTTGAATCAATACAAGTAACAAGTAGTAAATCATTTAACCCAAAGATAAAGGTATCTGACAACCGTGGATAAAATTCCCTTATTTTATACTTTCAAGAAAGTCTGTCTTACCCACACCAGGGTAAGCCCTCGATACGAATATCGGAGTCTGTCTTTCTATCACCGCAAGTCCTCAAATATCAAGGTAGTTGGCACCTCTGTCTTCCTATCCCCGGAAGCCCTTGAATGTACTTAGAAACATTCGATGTCACACAAATCATTTCTAAACAAGATGTTAAGTATGCACAAATCATGAAAGTATCTCTCTAGAAATCACTTCAGCAACATGTAATCTCTAGAGTCATAGAACAGTGTTGATCTCATTCGAATGAGATCCTATTTATAGACATAGCATCAACGGTCGGCTGCCTCCTCTAATGGTCATATTTTTCCTTGAATTTTGGAGGGATCTGTACACAAGTCACTCAAACAATGGTAAGTTATTAACTGAATGCACGACATCGTTTTATAACCAAAACATGAGTAAGAAAAAATATGGTTTCTTAACCAAAATAATTTTTCGAAGTGTAAAGAGAAAATAAAAGTTTAGAGCCTAACCAAAAACCCATTAAGTGTTTATAATACGTAAATATTTGGATTCTATTTTCCAATGAATTTGTAACCTGAATTATAGAGAATTATAGAGTCTAAATTTCAAGGAAATTCAGAGTCTGAATTCTGTATAATTTGGAGTCTGGATTCGTAAGTGTTCGGAGTCTGAATTCATAAGAATTCAGAGTATGAACGTAGAAAGTTTGGAACCTAAATTCAGAGAATTTGGAGTCTGAACATTGAATGTTTAGAACCTGAATTTGGAGAATTTGTATTCTGAACTTAGAATCTTCGGAACATGAAATCAGAGAATTCGGATTCTGAACTCAGAAAGTTCAGAACATGAATTCAATGAATTCAGAGTCTGAATTTGAATCCTAAAAATAAAACGCTATGTATCTAAGTATTTATAAGATTCCAAGGTTTTGGATACAAAACCAAATTTAATACATATAAAAAATATGTACAATGAAAAACATGGTAAGGATAAATTTTCCTTGGGGAAGGAAAATTTTCATTATCATGTAAAACACAGGGTAAATAAAAATTTCCTTAAGGTGTTTGTGATTTAAAAAACAAGAAAGAATGGGAAAGACATAAGAAAACCATATTGACTCAACAAGTTTTTTACAAAGAACATTCCTGAATGAAGTTAAAATTGATTACAATGAATAAGGTAAAATTATACTTAATAGGGGGCTAAACCATAAATTTAAGGGCCCAAATGACATAGAAACTTGTCCAAACGCCATTATATTGAAATATTTCCACCATAAAACTTCCATTATAGAGTTTTTTTTGGTTTTTTGTGACTATTATAAGGTATAAATGTGGGTATACCTAACTTGTTTTAAAAAATTCCATGTGTTTACTTTCCATCCATATAAAAGGACACCACCTGTCCCTTTTCTAAACACCTCTCAAAACACTTAGTATCATCCAATATCTTCATAATAAACTTCCCCTAAACCCTAAATTACTCCTTAATTCCTCCCGTTTTTTAGGAAATCCTTCCATGGAAGCCCTTTTTTACAAACCAAAAAGATTTCCATGATTAAGCAGTAACACCCTCCCTAGAGCTCATTTCATTTATTTTTTTCCACTCCTTATAATCCAATTATTTCATTTTTATAAAAGAAAAATAGTATAAAAAATATACATATATGTTTTTTGATATTTTCTAGACCTATAATTACATTAAATTCAATATGATGTGAAATGAACATATTTTTTATATGTACATTGAACTACAGCCTCACGATATGATGATTGTACATTGTTTCACATTACCACCTATAATGGTGGAAATTAGGATGAAAAATATATTTATATGTGTTAATATTTTATTTATCATGTCTTTGATCTTCTTTTATCATCTTATGACATATATCATCATAGGTTCCTTTTGGTGTAAATAACATAATTTCATTTGAGGATGTGTGATCTACCGCCTCCTCAAAGCGATGTGATTCATTTACACACTACATAAAGTGTATTAAATATGTATTTATTGAACTTATAGGATATATATTATATAATATATCTACTGAAATAAATATTTATATATAATAATTTATAAATATATGTCATTTTCATTCATTCTTTCAATAGGACAATAAGACGGAAACAACGTTCATACGTACGTATGGCCTACCATCTCCATAAATGGTCTATTCCATTTTATACATTTATATTATATAGATTATTATACTAAAAATATTTTAAAAATACATGAAATTTGTATCATGGTTTATGTTTTGGAAAACAAGATATAATTACCAATGATCTAACAAATTCATACACATGCAAATAACAAAGAGGATATTAACCGAAGTGAAACTTTAATAATGAATTGTTAACAATAGGGTAATATAAATTCATAATAAACCCATATATTTTATTAGATATAAGACTATGGTTCATTATAATAAACTAATATTTATTATATAGGTTTTTTTAATGAGTATGACGAGAGTCCAGACACAACGTTGGGGGTGTCTTTCTCACATTTATTTCTATGATATTTATGCCATATTCACCCTCATCTCTTTTGTGTGGTGATTATAATGCCCACAAATATATTATATGATTTTTTCTATTAATTTTATGGGAATTTAAATATCCATTTTATGATCTCTCTTTCATGAGTTTTTTGTTTGAGGAGTTACTAAATTAAAGAAGTATTTTTTTGTACCAATATTCCTTCTTTGAGACACATTCCTTTAAATTGAAGAACTGTGTTGTAAAAAATTTCTTAATAGATGATAATTTATGTTCATTTCCATGGAAAATTATTTTAATTATTTTATGGCTTTAAAGATTCCATTAAAAGTTTTCAATGTATTTTCATAGAAATTGTTTTGAAAACGTTTTCCAAACTCTTTTATATGTTTTCAAGGAAAATTGTTTTCATATAATTGTAGAACTCCCATTATATTTTTTCAAATAAAAATGTTTAAAAACAATATTTCCAATATTTATTTATAAGTTTTTGAGTTTATTTTCAGGAAAATGGGTTTCAAATGGTTTAATATTTTTAAAATTCATTTTCAAAGAATAAAGTATATTTTAATTAAGTAATATTTTCAAAATATCTTTCCAATTTATTTTACATTCAAGATATCATATGTTGATGTTACTCATTACCTTATAGTAAATAATCCAATGTTTCCATTAATATTATTTCTTGAATGGTTTATGATTTGATTGAATGATGCTTATGACACCTGTTTAAATTCCATGGGTTATATGATTTTGAAACCTGCTTCTTTTCACGGGATATGATTTGAGGAAATGATTATGAAACATGTATTTTCTACATGTTAAGATATAATTACATGTTTATGATGCCCATTTCATTTCATGGTATTATGATGGGATTTTTAGAAAACCCATTTATTTTCATAGGTCGTCATATGAGGGATGTTTTTATTATATTGTGGCACATGTATAGATGATTTTAATATGAGATGTGTGGGATCTATATCTCTCTATATTTCATTGGGAGTAAATTTATATCTCATGAGATATTGATGTGAATAAAGTTGAAGAGCTTGATCCACTCTGGGAAGATGGGGAAACCTAATCCATTTCAAGGAAAAGACTATGACCAATGATGGTGGGATGTCTCACCCATGAGGCATAGTCACTATGAATTTGGAAGATGTAGAAACTAGATTCAATATGGTAATATGGGGGAAATGAATCAATTATAAGGAAAGGACTACAACTGGGGATTGTGGTGTGTCCCCCCTATATGTGTGGTTCCCATGATGTTCCATGATAAGTTCTATTAATTGATACATGTCACATAGGGAATGATATCCCATTCCTGTATGTACCTTAACTCAATGTCTAATTCCTTATGATTCATGTGATATGATTCAATGTTGTATTCCTTGTTATTTCTATGCATACCACAATTAATTATCTTATTCTTTCTGATTTATGTCACATTCATATGATATGATTGGACGAATTATGTTATCTTTTCCTTCTAATTCATGTCTTATGAACTACCAGGATTTATGATATTATTCATTTTTTAGATATTTGATATGTGGGGTATTATCTTATAATTTTTTGATCACATTCTCATACACCATATGATCATGTTTATGCAAACATGTCTCTCTTATTTATGTTTACTGAGAATCGGGGGTCTCCCCTTTTACGTTTCCTTCCCCATGTTATGAATATTAATATTACGTTTGATATTTCTATGAATGGTGATAGTCCAAAAGAACATAGTGAGAGATAATGTATCTCACTAATGTACCAATTTTTATGTTTACATGTTTCCAAATGCAATGTACTAATCCGGCCTTTAGGCATCTATTGGTTTAATGTTTTGAGTATTACACAAAATTTGATGTAATGTTAATGTATGAAAAAGTGAGGTTTGTTTTAGTTGCTTCCATAGAAAAGGTTTATTTAGCCTTTATAATATAGGATGAGAAATCATTAATAAGAACCCTAAGTACATGTCTAGGAATAAGTCAAAGGATAAATAAAAGTATAGAAAAATATCCTAAAATTTGGGTAATGGATATAGTAAGTGGTTTCTAAGAAATACATCCATGTCTAGACACAAAAATTGTTTGTTGACCTAGAATAGATTTTAAAATGATTAATACCTCTGACAAGATGTTCTAGGCCTAACTATTTGTAATGTGGTACATGATAATAGGCCTTGTTTCACAATTTGTTTGACACACCCGGGTGATATTCTTTGGGAATTCATGAACAATCAAGAATAGTTTAAATAGAAATTGTATTTCAATAACATAGGATAAACCTATGGTGAAATATATTATTGAAGTTGTCATAATTTAGACATCCAATATTGGGGTTTCATGATTATTTGTTTCCCCACTGTGATAACAGTATTTTTAACCTGTTTGTTTTGGTTTTAGTCAGTGGATGGAACCCAAACGAACCATGTTAATGATGATTGTGATGGAAAATGAAATTACTGTTATCATGAGAATATGAATTCTATAGGATCTAGAATTAATAACCTAATTTCAATTGTCGCACAACACTATCAAGTAGTGAATGATGTTGATCATATAAATGGGCAGTGTAGGGAGAAATTATGTTGAGTACATCATGAGGCAACATGAACCTTCTTTTTGCTGGTCTTATGATCCACTTGTTGAAAAATGGATCAGTATAATTGAAAATATATTCTCGGTTCTCTAGTAATCGGATCATATGGATGTCATTATATCTATTTATTAGTTAGAATGTGAACGAGACAATTGGTGGGCACTAGTCAATAATATAAGGAATCAAGATGAAATTGAATCCATGAATTGGGATGAGTTAAATAAATTATTCTTCAATAAGTATGTTCCCATTTTTCTTCATAAATATATGGAAAATAATTTCCTTGATTTTAAGGTAGAAGATAATGAATCTATTGGTTCCTATAAGGCTAATTTCATAGGAAAGGTGAGGTATACTTATAGAATTGTCATCCAAACTGAATGTAAAGTTTATTTGTCATTCAATGCATTAAATATAAGTCTCATAAGGGTGTTGGAAATATGAGAAATTATTATCTATGAAGATATTGTTCATTGTGAAATCAATGTTCAAATGTAGGTTGTAGTAAAATATGAATATCATGGTTTTAACAAGAGAATTAAGATGGAGTTGGAAGGAAAATCTAAAAACCACGAAGAGAAATGATTATCCTAAATTTATTCTCTACATGTGGAAAGATGTGTGTTGGGAATTGTATTATAGGATCCAATAAGGGTTTCATGTGTGTTATGGATGTCCAATGGGTAATTCATTTCCAAACTAATTTGAAGAAGTTTTCCAATGATAGAATTAGAGGAAAACATACACATAATGCCCCATCCACACTAATGTGCTTCAAGTGTAAGGAGAAAGGGAATTATGTTAACCAATGCCCAACCCGAAAGGCTAATGATAATGATCAAACTTAGTAACCTCATAAACTAGGGGAAAATGTGAAATCTCATGTGTTCACTATTTTTGATGAGGTGTGTGATAACAACATTGTGAAAGGTACACTTATCATTCAATATAAAACTACTAATGCCTTATTTGGTATTGGATCTACCCACTATTTAATATCTAAATAATTTTATGAGGTTATTAAGATTCCACTGAAACAATTAGATGTGTAATTGGTAGTAAAAATTAATAATTGTATGATAACTGAATCTCATGTATATGATTTATCATGGGATGATTTTTGTTGGAATGTGTTTCCTTCAAATCATGTCATTATTTCTTTTTGAATTTTATGTCATCATAGGCATAAATTATCTTTCTATACATAAATCCCTAGTATATTTTCATGGAAGGTAAGTTATATATGACATTTCAAACCCTCCAATGATCATCCATCAATATATCAATAAGTGTGATATTCCTGTGGAGATTAAATCCAGTGTGTGTCTTAATTCCCATTCATTGGGGTTGTTTATCTCAAATAGTTAGGGAGAAAATTAATATCAATGTTATTCCTACTATCTAGGAATTTGATGATGTATTTACAAAATATTTACATATCCTTCCACCAAAAAGGCAATTTGAGTACGTAGTAGAACTCATAACTGGTTCCTCATCAATTTCATTGACTCCCTATAGAATTTCCAAAATTTAGTTGGCATAATTAAAGAAGAAAATCCAAGAAATCCTTGATAATGGATTCATTTGGCCAAGTCTGTCACCTTGGGGTGTACCTAGAATTTTTTTGAAAAATAATGATGGATAAATTTTAATATTCATTGATTATCAAGAATTAAAAATGTTCAATATCAAGAACATGTATCCTCTTCCCCATATTGATGACATGTTTGATCAACTTCATGGGTGTCAATACATTTCCGAGACTGGTCTTTATTCTGGATGTCATCAACTAAGGTTCAAAGAGGATATACCCAAGAGACATTCCATATAAGGATAAAATTTATGAATATATAGTAATTCTTTTTGGTCTTACTAATTCACCTGATATATTCATGGATTTGATGAATAGATTCATTGATATCACCTCAACCAGTTTTATGTAGTATTTAAAGATGATATTATTGTCTATTAAAATAGAAAGGAATAGCATAAAGATCAATTGATAATTGTAAGGTAGACCCTAGTAAAGGACAAATTGTACAAAAAATTTACAAAGTGTAAAATTTAGATATAAAAGGTCTCATTTACGGGTCACATAATCTCAAGAGATGGTATATCATAATTTCCCTAAATGAATGAGGATATTAAATGTTGTCTTAGACTAATGAAAATGACTATGATCTATAGCATTATTGGTTTAACAAGAAATTATTTACGGTTTGTGGATAATTTCTCATGACTATCTAATCCTTTGAAAAAGTTTACTCAGATGGGTCCCAAGTTCCACATTATAGATGATTGTGTGGAAACTTTAAAGAAACTGAATATAAGGTTAGTCCGTGAACCTTTTCATACATTACCATGTTGTTGAAAATGGTTTCTAATCTATAGTGAAGCATCCAATATGGGATTTGGGATTTGTTTTAGGTAGAATAACATGGTTATCTCTTATAACTCCTGTCAGTTGAAGATTCCTAATAAAATTTACCCCACTTATCATTAGAGATAATAGTTTTAATTCTTCAACTAAAGATATGGAGGCATTGTATTTATAGAGAAAATTGTGACATATATACCAATTATAAAAGTTCAAAATATATATTCACACAGAAGTAGTTGAACATTCTCCAGAGGAGGTTGTTAGAGTTGATGTAGGATTACGACTGCTCAATTCATTACCACCTTAGGAAGAGAACAAGGTGGCTGATTCTTTGAGTAAAAATGATCATGAAAGTTTATAAATGATGAAGATCACCAATAAATCCAATATTTATGTATTTTCAAAGGATGGAGTTATAAATCATGATTAAAGGGGGAAATATTCTCTTTCTCAAAAGAATTATCAACCCTCCATCCAAGTTAAGATTAAGGAGGTGTAGAGGCAAGACATGGAGCTGCAATACAAAGTTAGAAATGTTCTTCATTTTAAACTTCATATATATGGAGTGATAAGGTTATGGAACTATTTATGTATTCCTTTAATATAATATTTGAATAAAGATCTATTAGTGTAATCCCATAGCTCCCTATTCTCTATTCATCATGGAGGTACAAATATGCATAGGGAATTGAACAAATACTTATTGTGAGATGAAATGATGAGAGATATCACAGAGTTTGTATCTCGTTGCTTCATATACCACCATGTTATGTTTGAAAGGAAAAATACAAAGGGGGTGTTTTATCCATTACCCAACATCACTGTTGATTTTTTCATTGGAATGCCCAAAACCTCTAAAGGGTTTAATGCTATATGGGTTGTAGTCGATCACCTTAAAATGTTATCACACTTCATCACTATTATAGAAGACATATCTCTGGATCATATTGCAATGATATAAATTAATTAATTGTTAAGGTTCCATGGAGTACCAAATTCTATTATATCATATAGGGAGAAGTGGTTTTCCTCTATGTTGCAGCTATGTCTTAAGTAAGAACGGGGCTCAAAATTGAGTTTCAGAACAACTTATCATCCCAATGAAAATGAAGAGTATGAAAGAACAATTTAAACTCTATAGGATATTTTGATATCTTCTTCTATGTATTTGAAATGAGGTTAGGATCAATACCTTCCTCTAGTTGAGTTTTTGTACAAAAAAATAGATTTCAAACAAAAATTCAGATGGAACCTTATGAAGCCCTATATGGGGAGAAATGTAGAGATACAATGAGAAAGGATGATGTTGGAGAAAAAATGCTATTGGGACTAGAGATTGCTGAAGAAATGGTTGAGATGGTCAAAATATTTCAACAAGATATCAAGGAATTTTGATGTATGCATAAATGTTATGCTGAAAACCAATTGTGTAATATTGAAATTTAATTTTATGAAAAGGTGTTTCTATGAATATATTCCCGGAAGATGTCTTGGAGGTTTATGAAGAAGAGGAAACAATTCCCTTGGTATATAAGTCCCTTTCAGATTCTCGATCATTTTCGGACGATATCCTATTGCTAGAAACTTCCTCCAAATATCTCTTAAGTCCATGATTTGTTACATGTGTCTCTGTTGATGATGTATATACCTGAACCATCACATGTACTGAACTCATAGGTCATACCACTAGAGTGGGACCTTTATTATGATGAAAGACCAGTTAAAATTCTTACTACATCAGAGAAAGTTCTAGGAAAAAAGATCAATCACCTGATAGAGGAAGCTATTTTGGAACATTAGGATATGATGAAGCAAATGTATCGTCATTTTTTTTTACCCGAATGATGAATTTTGAGGGAAAAATTAAATTTATGTGGGTGGAATGTAAAAACCCAATATTTTATGAACCTTTTTTTACTCAAATGAAATAAATTTTCATTGATATCTTGTATTTCATTAAGTAAATAATTAATTCAACATGACACCTACATGGTGTATGTTACATGCAACACCGAATTTGCATACATTATATGCAACACAATGTTTCTATAAAACAATTTTTTTATTGCTATTTAAATGATATAATTCTAACCATGCCATTAAACATAGTAATATGAATTTTAATAACTAATTTTCATATATTATTTATAATTTCTTAATAAAAATTAATCATATTGAAAACATATGATATATTTTTAAAAATTTATATATATATATTAAAATATTATTTTCTCAAATGAAATCAATTTCATGTCCTTCTGGGAAAACTAGTGAAATTAATTTTAGACAAAATTAGAAATTTTTTTTTATAAAAAAATATTTAACTTTTAATTTAAAATTTTTAATTTATATTAGGGTGAATTACTTTGGAAGTTTTCTAAGAGGAGTCATTTTTGAATAAATTCTGAAAAATACAGAATTTTAATTCAAAAACAATTTTTTAACTAATTTATTAATAAGTGTAAATAATATTTTAAATTGATTAAAAAGTTTAGTTGGATAATATTTTTATCAATTTATCCAATTTAGGTCATTATAGTCAATTTTACTTTGAAATTGGGTAAATGAAACTTAGCAAACTTTTGGATGTTTTTAATTTAAAAACGCACAGTGTCACCCCATCAGCAGGATTAAATTTAAATTAGTTTATAGAAATTTTGTAATAGAAATTTAAAAACATGGATTAAATAGTTTTAATCATCATAATATTTAATTTTCAATAATTTAAACATTTTTTTTGAGAAAAAAATATTAGTGAATGATGTTAAAATTAATTGAATAAGGTATAATTAAGATTAATAAGGGAATAAACCATAAACATTAGGACCCAAATAACCAAGACACATCTCTAAAACCCAATATTAGGGAAGTTTTCATCCATAAACCTTCCATTATTGATTACGGATTTTTTTATATGTCTTAATGTAGTTAAAAACATTAGTATACCTAACTTATTTTCAAAAACTCCAAGTGTGACCTTTCCCTTCCCTATAAAAGGCCACCATATCTCTGTCTTTTCCACACCTCTAAAACCACTTAGTATCAGACAAGATCTGACCAAAAAACTTCCTAAAAACCCTCTCTTACTATTATATTCAGCCCATTGTTTATAAATAATTCCAAGTAATTTCATTGGTGCAAACCAAAATGATTTACATGATTAAGAGGTAACACCCTACCTCATGCTTCTTTTTTTATTTTCTTTCTCCACCACATCAACTACCATTATTCCATTATTATACAAAGAACCAGTATCATAAATTAACTTATCTTTTTTCATTCTAAGGGTTTGAAAAATGCATACATGGACAACCATCTAATGGGTAACAGACATATTACTTACATGTACGGTGAACTACCACCACATGAAACAATGATTATTAATTTTTTCATTACTACCTATCATTGTGAAATTTATGATGTAAAATCAATTTATATGTTATTTATTATATTTATTATGTCTATATTACTTTTAATCCTTTTAAAACATGTATATTGAAACATTCCATTTGGTGTAAATAAGATAATTTCGTTTGAGAAAGTGTGGACTACCTAGCCCTCAAAGCGACGTGATTCATTCACACACTTCATGGAGTGTATTAAAGATAGGTTAATTAAAAATATATGATATGTAACATCCCAGGTAAATAAAGAATATTACATGTTAATATTTATTAATATTTGAGAATAAAATATTAATATTACATTAAATGGGATGTTAAGTTCGATGTCATACCGAATACGCAACAATGAGTTTCTTGGAAGTCTTACATTGCACTCTAATAATAAAATAATATTATTTTAAATGGTAGTTAATGCCTAGGCATTGTAATAGTGGGAATGAATATAACTAACTACAAAATTATTATATATTTTTGTCAAATATTTTTACTTTTATCCAATAAATGTTAGAGGCTTAAAATGCGAATAAATCCAATTTTAAGCGTAAATATTCTAATATTCTTTAAAAGGTTGATTAACCGCCTTTGGATGGAGAACCCTTTTTAAATCCACATGTTGAAAATTTTATATGTTATATTGGACCAAATAAAATCCTTATTTAGAATCGGGATATCAGAATTTACTTTGTGTATGTTTTTTGTTATTTTTTTTATTAAGTTCATTTTTAATGAATAAGTGAAAAATGTTGTATTTTAATTCAAAAAATATTTTTAATCAAATTTATTTATATGATTAGATAATATTTTTAATTGTTTTTAAAGTTCAATTATAATATATTTTTACCATTTAATCCAATGGTGTTCATTGGAATTAATTTCACATTGAAATTGGACTTAAACTAGTGTCAATAATATATTAGATATTGTTTCTTAAAAACACGCTATTTGTTTTGACAGCGGGAATTAATTATTAAATTAATTAATTCAACTTATATGTTTTTAATTTTGTAAAATATACATCCTTTTTTAATTCAGAATATCAAATATATCTTAGGGTGAATTTTTGGGATTTTTCTGAAAAACTTCAATTTTTGATGAATAGTGAAACCACTAAGTGGTAGTTAAAAAACTGATTTTTCATTTAAATGAAACTTTACCACTTCTGTGATTCCAATTTCAAAAATCCGACATACATGGTTGTCATTAGGATGTAAAATTTGGTTCAATGGGATTAAAAGAATTTTTTGGTGAATTGTAACTTTTAAGTTTTATTAATCATGATTAAAGGTAATTAGTGTAATTAAAGGTAAATATAATGATATAATAATATGAAATTACATTTACACTTTTACTACAATTATTATATAAGTCATGGATGACCACGAAAATCCATGGGTCAACTTGGGGACCCCATGGAGCCACTTGGGTAAGAAAATGACATTAATAACTTTTTATTTAAAGTTAAAATAAAAATGTCACAAACATGATTGTTTTACTAAAACAATTTTTACATGGTGTTATTCAAGTCAGATTTTTTAATATAAATATTAATTATAAATCTAAAAGTATTTCCCACATCATAGTATTTTTTTATAATTTTTAGACATTATATAAATTAATTTATTTATGACACCATGATGATGCAGCGATTATCTCATTAATGAATGATTTAAATAAAATGAAACGATAAGGTAAAATCTAAGACTTAAACTTGCCCAAAACCTATTTGATGGGTTTATTTAAAACCCTTACACCTTATCCTAGAAATATATCTTTTTGGGACCTTTAATATCCAAAAACCATTTTATAATTAAGTAACTTTTCTTGAATTTCGAAGAGTGCCCCTCCTCCCACTTATAAAAGGCCCCCACCACTACCTCCTTACCAACACCTCTCAAGCCATTGGCTCAGCCAAAATCTGCTCATTGTATCTCTGAACATCTCTCTCTTCATTATATAAGCCTTACCTTAGGCAAAAAGATCTTCAAGAAACCCTTTTGGTCCAAACCAAGGGGAGTTACTCGATTTAAAGGTAAAGTCTTCCCTAATGTTCTTTTGTTTTATTTTGCAACTCCAACACCCTAAACTCTTTTTATTCATTTATTTTGTAAAAAAATAGTATCTTAAACATACTATGATTTTGTTATGAGAATTATTCTAGCTACACTTACACACACCTCCGTCTAATGGTTAAAGAACATACTGTTTCCGTGGATGGCGAATTACTACCTCACGAAACGATGATTGTTCTATCTTATCCTACCACCTCTCATGGTGGCCATTATGATGTAAATATTTTTATATATGATATATATTATATTTATATCCTCTCTATACTTTTTTATTTTATATTTAAAACATACCTTTATGCTTTGCAAGTTGTGAAAATGCAATAATTTCATTTGAGGAAGTGTGGACTACCGCCCCCTCAAGTGATGTGACTCGTTCATGAAATACATAGAATGTATAAAGAATGAAATTAATGATCTTATTTGACCCATATAACATATATATTATACTGGAATTATAATATATATATATATATATATCATCTAGTTTTAATTCCATTAATGTGTCAAAGCAATGAAAGTAGTGTTCATGCGTACGTACGGCCTACCGTCTCCATGAACAGTGCATTTCAATTGTTTTTAGCTCCAAATATTATGGAATAAGTATAAAAATAATATATAATGGATATATATGATATTTACATCATTAATACTATTTTTGATATGATGTACTTACAACTACATTGACAATGCTTTTCAAGCAAGATCATTTTTACTCATATACCGAACATCGACAAAACGTCTGATATGAACTCACATAATTAACTAATTATTATAACACGATAATATATGATATTAATTGAATAATAATATTTAAATTATTTCCTTAAGAAATTATAAATTGAACAAAGTTTATTATTTATGAATATAAATAAATGAACAAGGCAAGTCGGACTTGAGGTAAGGGATCCTACATATCTCTTTCTTTTTAAGTACTCTCTTTTATGTCATCTCTTTTAAGATCATATTTCGTATGTTTGGGGATGTTATTTTATATTAATCATTCTGTAATTTTTTATGTTCATATTATTAGAGACCATATTTTATCTTATAAATCCATTTTTGAAATTTTTAAGTGGCGCTGTTAGGCTGCCGAGTTTTCATAAGGGATTTTTCATCTCACTTTTATTCAGGTGAGATTTATGCTATATTTTCCACAATTTCCTTTTAGTGGTGTGTGTAATTCCAATTATTCTAATATTTGTGTAATATAATTTCGTTTATGATTATTTACATCAATGTTGTATAGTCCTTCTTTCATGGGGTGTACGTTTCGAAAGTTACACAAGTCGGTAAGGGAACCTTTCACCCTCCTATTTTTAAAAGGCTTCTTTTTGTTTTTTCTTTTAAATTACATCTTATTATATTGGGATATGTTCTTATATATATCCTTATTTCTGTAAAGTTTATGCCCAAGTGATGAGATACCCTTTATCTCTCTCATCAACTCTTTTTATAAAAATCGATGTGACACCGTTAGGCTATCAAATTTTACAAGGGAACTTCTTAACCTAATTCCAATTATTTGGGTTAAACCTCTACTTCTTGATTATGTATGGCTATGAATATGTGTGGATGACATATGATTGTTTTACACTAAGTATCCACTTATATTTAGTGTATTTATATTTGTCACACATAATTTTTTCGTTTCTTTATCCTTTCTCTAATGGTGTGATCCTTGATTGGGATTACATCTCAATTTCATTTCATTGAGACATTTCTTAATGATATTCACTTTTATTCTTGTATAAATTTTATATACATCCCCTTTTACTTTCCATATCCATATTATGTCTATACTAAATTCATTTAAATGTTTTGAAAATGGTCTACTTTCATGTGGCTTATAACTTAAATGTTAAAAATGGAAAAGGAATCTTTTAATAAAACATCGTTTTAAATGGTTTTAAAGATATACTATTTTAAAAATTTATCATCCATGTCCATGTATTAAAAATGGTTTTAACGATTTTTTTATTTGGACATTAATGTTTTAAAACCCTTTCAAAAGTTTCGAAGTTGTATGGGACACTTTGATTCTAAAATCTCTTTTATATGTCTTCTTTAAATATTTTCAAAGTATAAAGGGATTTTTCTCTCATAGAGTTTTAATGATTTTATTAGTTGTTTTTATTTATGATAATATCATGATGTGATCTCTTATGATTGAAATGTGGAAATTTTATGTTTCTTTTATGCATGTTTTAATTGTTATGATTATGTTATGGTTCTTGGGAAATTTTTATGAAATCGGGTGGTTCCCTGATAAACTAAGGGTGGGTGAGCCCGATATAGCTCTCTAATGCATTGGGTAACACAAAGGGGTTAAATTATAAGGTTACTCCTAAGAGATTTAGGGAATATACTATGATGTGTATTCCAAACATAACCATGAGGGTTACCCCCTACGTAAGAATGTTATGAATGCCTCATGTTACCTTTATGTCTTATGATTTCTACTGCGTTATGCATAAATCTTATGATTTCCTGAGGTATGTTAAAGTGATTATGTTTTATGAGTAAACTATGATTTCATTGATTCTTATGTATACATGGACTAATGTTTTCTTCCCCTATTGTTATAACCCTTACTGAGCTTTTTATGCCCATCCCTTGTTTTTGAAATGTTTTCCAGAGGACTTAAAGTGGAATACAGTCAAGGATGGGATCAAGGAAATGTCATGATGTCTAAAACATGGAAGCAGACATGAATCTTTTTTTCAAGAGTATATTTTTTGTGAACAAAAATGGAAACTTAGAAGATGTTTCTACCTTGTAATCTTTGAGATGTAATAGTTATATCCTAATTCTCTAAAACTCTAAACCTGAAAAGATCCTCAATGTGAATTATTCATTTAATTCAAGAATATGTAATGTATTAAGTCCAGGTCCTTATTGTTGGTATCAAAGGTCAGTTTAGATAAATTTATAGGTTATGGTATTCTTTAAGCATAAGTGACATTACCATAATGGTTAGTATTTCAGAAAGAGTCACAGTTTTAGATAAAGTGAATGTGTTTAAGATAACATGAATAATTATATCATAGTATTATATGATGATCTAATGATATACTCACACTGAAATTTTTGGTTTTAGTAAATGTAAGCCTCTATCAGGCACCAAAATGACAATGGGTATGAAGGAAACTGAGGTGGTTCTCTGATTAAGAGACTGAATGAAATGGGGGATTTAGTGAGGAATCTCATGGTTATTCTAAACCAACTATCAAGGAGTCATGATTAACCACTTGAACCTTGGAAAGTTCTCTAATGCATCATGTATGAGAGAACCAACATGATGTGTAAGTTCATGTAATAATTATAAAGGTAACCATTAGGGTTTATAAGATCCTTACTTTTGAGAAAATTATGGGTTACTATATGTTATGATGGAAAATGAAAGGCATGAGATAAACATGCGGTTAAATTATGTTATGGTTATTTTTGATGATTTTATCTCTTTTTGGGGAATGTTTTATGAATTATGTAGTTTTTGAAAAAGGACAACACGTAGATCGTGTGACAACCCGTCGCATCGGACAAAGCTGTGGGAATCGAACCCACAACCAAAGTGCAACTGGTATTTATCGCCTACAACTGGACTACGTGAAGTCCCTGGTTAGTTTGACTAAATATTTTTATTTAGATGACATTATTAATCAATAGTTTGTTGATCTTGGGTTATCTATGGTAATTATTAACCAATCATGGAGGATATGTGATTAGGCTAATTACTTTTCAATACGAGACTTTAAGAGAAGCCGATGTTATTTGGAGATAAATGTTAAGATTTATCTTGGAAGACTATGTGATTAAATCCTTTAGAGACATGGGATTCAATCTTAGTTTTGATTACTTTGAAGAATTTTATTGATATATGTTTATTTAATGGTCTTTGTTGAACTTTGGGTTTTGTTGGACAAATTTTGGAGATTAAGAATATATTTTATTTTTATAAAGGATTATCCTTTTTGGGTATTATCTGATCTTGTACTAACATTTTTTGTTTTGGTTTTGGTTAAGGTCTAAAGACATGGGAAATATATAGTTCTCTTTTTTGGATTAGGTGATTCTCAAGATGTTTATTATAGTACTCTTAATATGATCAAGTCTTCATAAATGCTTGCCTTATTGAGAAAATATGAGTTTGTGCAAGAAATCTGGTAAAGTTGAAAGTCAACATGACAAGTAAGTATGTTTCCTTATGTTTTAGTTACTTTCATAAATAAATTCCTCAATGAAAAGTAACTCAAAACACAAATTTTGTCTGTTAACTTTTCCTACTGGGGAATAAAATACTGTTTAACCCATTACAAGTTTGTGATTTTCTGGTGGTTAACTTTCTCCTAAACATGTTTCTATCAATCTTCATCAGAACTTAACACTTTGTTTTTTTCTTCCATATCCATGTTTTCATGGAATCCTAGTATCTTTTTTCTCGGGTTACCTTGGTACATTTATTTCTTTATTTTAAAGTGATAGTTTAATTTAATCCTTTTCCGATGTGGGGATTTCAATGAAGTTTCCAAGCCCAATTTTAAAATTGTGAGGACGCAATTCCCAAAAGGGGGGAAGGATGTAACATCCTAGGTAAATAAATAATATTACTTGTTCATATTTATTAATATTTTAGAATAAAATATTAATATAACTTTAAAGGGGATGCTGAGTTTGATGGCGTACCCAATACGCAACAATGAGTTTCTTGGAAATCTTACGTTGCACTGTAATAATAAAATTATATTATTTTAAATGGTAGTTAAGGCCTAGTTGTTGTAATGGAAGGAATGAAAATAACTAACTACAAAAATATTATATATATTTTCCAAATATTTTTACTTTTACCCAATAAATGTTAGAGGCTTAAAATGCGATTGAATCCAATTTTAAGCGTAAATATTCTAGTATTCTTTAAAAGGTCGATAAACCGCCTTTTGATGGAGAACCCTTTTTAAATCCACATGTTGAAAATTTTATATGTTATAGTAGACCAAATAAAATCCCTCCTTATAATTGGGATATCAAAATTTTCTTTGTGTATGTTTTTTGTTATTTTTTTTGATAAAGATCATTTTAAATGAATAAGCGAAAGATGTTGTATTTTAATTCAAAACCTCTTTTAAATATAATTTATTTATATGATTAGATCATCTATTGAATTGGTTTTAAAGTTAAATTATAATATATTTTTACCATTTAATCCAACGGTGGTCATTGGAATTAATTTCACTTTAAAATTGGACTTAAACTAGTGTCAATCTTTTAATAGATATTGTTTCTTTAAAACACACTATTTTTTTTAACAGCGGGAATTAATTATTAAATTAATTAATGCAACTTATATGTTTTGAATTTTATAAAATAGACATAATTTTTGAATTTGGAATATCAAATATAGCTTAGGGTGAATTTTGGGTATTTTTCTAAAAAACTTCAATTTTTTATGAATAGTGAAACCACTAAGTGGTAGTTAAAAAACTGATTTTTCATTTAAATGAAAATTTACCACTTCTGTGATTTGAATTTCAAAACTCCAAAATACATGGTTTTCATTAGGATGTAAAATGTGGTTCAATGGGATTAAAATAATTTTTTGGTGAATAGTAACTTTTAAGTTTTATTAATCGCGATTAAAGGTAATTAGTGTAATTTAAGGTAAATATAAGGATATAATAATATGAATTTACATTTGCACTTGGCCTACACTTTTTAGATAAGTCATGGACAACAAAGAAAATCCATGGGACAACTTGGGGACCCCATGGAGCAAATTGGGTAAGAAAATGTCATTAATATGTTTTTATTTAAATTTAAAACAAAAATGTCACAAACATGTATTGTTTTACTAAAAAAAATTTACATGGTATTATACAAGTCATTTTCTTGACTATAAATATAAATTATAAATAAAAAAATATTCTGTACGTCATAGTATTTTTTTATAATTTTTAGACATTAAATAAATTAATTTATTTATGACACCATGATGATGCAGCGATTACCTCATTAATTAATGATTAAAATAAAATGAAAAGATAAGGTAAAATCTAAGACATACATTTGTCCAAAACCTATTGTATGGGTGGATTTAGAACCCTTATCACCTTATCCTCGAAATATTTCTTTTTCTACCTTTAATATCTGAAAAGCATTGTATAATAAAGTAACTTTTCTTGAATTTCCAAGAGTGCCCCTCCTCCCTCTTATAAAAGGCCCCCACCACTACCACCTTACCCACACCTCTCAATACATTTGCTCGGCCACACTCTGCTTATTTTATCTCTCCACACCCCCCCCCCCCTCTTCATCATATAATCCTTTCCTTAGGAAGAAAGCTCTTCAAGAAACCCTTTTGTTCAAAACCAAGGTGTGTTACTCGATTTAAAGGTAAAGTCTTCTCTAATGTTCTTTGGTTTTATTTTTACTCTCCAACCCCCTAAAATATTTTTATTCCTTTCTTCTATAACAACACCAGTATCATAAACATATTAGGATGTTTTTATGATAAGGATTCGAGCTACACTTACACGCACCTCCGTCTAATGGTTAAAGAACATATTGTTGTCGTGGATGGCGAATTACTGCCACATGAAACGATGATTGTTCTATCTTCTCCTACCACATATCATGGTGGCCATTATGATGGAACTATTTTTATATATGTTATATATTATATTTATGTTCTCTATATGATTCTGTATTTTATATTTAAAACATACCTATATGATTTTCATGTTGTGCAAATGCGATAATTTCATTTGAGGAAGTGTGGACTACTGCCCCCTCAAGTGATGTGACTCGTTCATGCAATACATGGAATGTATAAAGAATGAAATTAATGGAATTATGTTACCCATATAAAATATATATTATTATGAATTATAATATATATATATATATATATATCTCATCTAGTTTTAATTCCATTAATGTGCCAAAGAAATGAAAGTAGCGTTCATGCGTACGTACAGCCTACCGTCTCCATAAACGGTGCATTTCATTTCTTTTTATCTCCAAATATTATGGAATAAGTATAAAACGAATATATACTGGATATCAATGATATTTAAATCATTAATAAAATTATAGATATGATGTACTTACAACTACATTGACAATTCTTTTCAAACAAGATCATTTTTGACTCATGTACCGAACATCGACAAAACGTATGATATAAACTCACATAATTAACTAATTATTATAACATGATAATATATGATATTAATTGAATAATAAAATTTAAAGTGCGCCCTTAATCAATTATAAATTGTCCAATGTTTATTATTCAGTAATATAAAGAAATGAACAAGACAAGTTGGACTTGAGGTAAGGGATCCTACCTATCTCTTTCTTTTTAAGTACTCTCTTTTATGTCATTTCTTTTAAGCTCATCTTTCTTATGTTTGGGGATGTTATTTTATATTCCTAATTCTGTAATTTTTTATTTTCATATTATGACAGACCATATTTGATCTCATAAATCCATTTTTGGAAGTTTTTAGTTGCGTCGTTAGGCTGCTGAGTTTTCATAAGGGATTTTTCATCTCACTTTTATTTACGTGAGATTTATGCTACATTTGCCACCATTTCCTTTGAGTGGTGTATGTACTGCCCATTATTCTATTATTTGTGTAATATAATTTCATTTATGAGTATTTACATCAATGTTGTCTAGTCCTTCTTTCATGGGGTGTACGTTTCGAAAGGTACACAAGTCGGTAAGGGAACCTTTCACCCTCCTATTTTTAAAAGACTTCTTTTTGTTTTGTATTTTAAATTACATATTCTTATTTTGGGATATGTTCTTATATATATCCTTATTTATATAATGTTTATTACCTAGTGATGAGATACCCTTTATCTCTCTCATCAACTCTTTATCTAAAAAATGATGTGACGCCGTTAGGCTATCGAATGTTTTCAAGGGGACTTCTTAACCCAATTCCAATTCTTTGGTTTAAACCTATAATTATTGATTATGTCGTGATATGAATATGTGTGGAGGAAATATGATTGTTTTACACTGATTATCCACTTATATTTAGTTTATTTATATTTGTTACACATATTTATGTCGTTTCTTTATCCTTGCTCTAATGGCATGATCCTTGATTGGGATTACATCTCAATTTCTTCTCATTGAGGAATTTCTTAATGATATACACTTTTATTCTTTTATAAAGTATATATACAGCTCCTTTGACTTTCCATATCCATATTATTTCTATACTAAATTCATTTAAATGTTTTGAAAATGGTCTAATTTCATGTGGCTTATAATTTAAATGTCAAAATGGAAAAGGACTCTTATTAAAACATTGTTTTAAATGGTTTTAAGGATTTATTATTTTAAACATTTATCATCCATGTCCATGTTTTAAAAATGGTTTTAAGTATTTATTTATATGGACATGAATGTTTTAAAACCCTTTAAAAAGTTTCAGAGTGGTATGGGAAACTTTGATTTTAAAATCTCTTTTAAATGTCTTCTTTAAATATTTTCAAAGTATAAAGATATTTTTCTCTCATAGAGGTTTAATTATTTTATTAGATGTTTTTATTTATGATAATATCATGATGGGATCTATTATGATTTAAATGTGGAAATTTTATGTTTTGTTTATGCATGTTTTAAGTGTTATTATTATGTTATGGTTCTTGGGAAATGTTTATGAAATCGGGTGGTTCTGTGATAAACTAAGGGCGGGGAGCCCGATATAGCTCTCCAATGCATTGGGTAACATGAAGGGGTTAAACGCTAAGGTTTCTCTTAAGAGATTTAGGTAATATACTATTATGGTTATTCCAAACATAACCATGAGGGTTACTCCCTAGGTAATAATGTTATGAATGCCTCAAATTACCTTTTTGTCTTATGATTTCTATAGAGTTATGCATAAATCTTATGATTTCATGAGGTATGTTAAAGTGATTATGTTTTATGAGTAAAGTATGATTTCATTGATTCTTATGTATATATGGACTAATGTTTTCATTCCGTATTGTTATAACCCTTACTGATCTTTTTTATGCTCATCCCAAGTTTTTGAAATGTTTTCCACAGGACTTAAAGTGGAATACGGTCAAGGATGGGATCAAGGAAATGTCAAGATGTCTAAAACATGGAACTAGACATGACCCTTTTGTTAAAGAGTTTATATTTTGTGAAAAAATGTAAAATGAGTAGATGTGTCTATCGCGTAATCTTTGAGATGTAATAGTTATGTCCTAATTCTCTAAAACTCTAAACCAGAGAAGATCCTCAATGTGAATTAATCATTTAATTCATGAATATATAATGTATTAAGGCTGGGACCTTATATGATATATATGATATAATAATTTTAATTTAATAATTATATATATATATATATAAATATATAATTATATGTCATTTTATTTCTTTCGTTCAATTCAATAACTAAACGGAAACGACATTCATGACTTCGCAGGAGCAACTGTCTCCCCAAACGTTGTATTCCATTTTATACTTCAATATTCTATAGATTATTGTACTAAAAAAATAAGGAATATAATTGATATTTATATTTTTGGTTTACATTTTCTAAATCATGATATTAGTATAAGGACTAAAGATATAACAAATTAAGATACATTTGAAGAAAAAAGAGGATATTACTTGAATTGAAACCTTGACATAGAATTGTTAAAAATATGGTAACATAATGTCCTAAAAAATCATATATGGTATTTGATATAATAATATGGTTCTTTATTATAAATTAATATTTATTATATTGTATGTTTTAATGAGTAGGATGATATTCAAGTCACAAGGTTAGAGGATTTCGTCTCTCACTTTTATTTATTTATGATTTGCGCCACATTCACCACTCATCTCTTTATTCATCCCATGAATCAATTATATGATTTTAAAAATTATTTTATTGGTATTTACATATCCATTTTGTGATCTATTTTTCTTGAGGTATATTTTTTATGAGTTTCCAAATAGGAAAAGTATTTTTTTCTCAATTTTCCTTCTTTGAGACATATGTTATGATCTGTAAGAATATTATTTTAAAAACATCAATGATAAATTTTATAGATAATTTTCAAGGAAAAATTATTCTAAAAATGTTCTATGGGTTTCTATCTTCATTTAAAAGATTTTATTGTATTTTCAAATAACTTGATTTAAAAACATTTTCAAGATTATTTTATATGTTTTTATGGAACATGGTTTTCAATGAAATTTAAAATTATATTTATTTTTTAAAATGAAAAAGGATTCGAAAATTTAATCAAATATTTGTTTATATGATCAAAAGTTTATTTTTGTGAATATTTTTTTCATATTTTATTTATGTTGAAAAAACCATTTTTCATACAAGAAAAGATATTTTCATCAAGATATGTTTTCAGAATATCCTTCCATGTTATTTTCCCTCTAATATGACATCTGTTTAAGTTACTCATTCCATTCTAGGAAATGATCCATAGGTTCCATTAATATTATATTTTGATGGAATAATTCGTATGACACATTTTTCTCTTCCATAGGTTATATGCTTTTTAAACCCACTCCCTGTCATGGGTTATGATATGATGAAAGGATTATAAAACCTATATTTATCCATAGGTTATAATATAATTACATTTTTATGGAACACATTTAATATCATGTTATTATGATATGATGTTTATAAAAAACATCTCTTTTTATAGGCCATGATACGATGAATGTTTTATTATCTCATGCCACATTTATGAATGATTTTATTATGATATGGGTTGGATATATATATACCTCCAATAAATTTGGGAATGATTTATATCTCATGATATAATTATGTGAATAATGTTGATATCCTATATCCACTAGGAGAAGATGGGAAAACCTTATCCCTTATTAGGTAATTACTGTGACTGGGGAGAGTGGTGTGTCCCACCTAGTAGGTGCAGTCAGCAAGATGTTAGAAGATAGGGAAACCCGTTCCACTAGTGGAAGATGTGGAAACCAGATCCATTAGAAAGAAATTACCACGGATGGGGATACTCGGGTGTCCTACCTAGTATAGGCAGTTCCCATTAAGTGATTTGATAGGTTCTATCAATGAGTCTTAACTTATAAGTAATTATATCACATATCATTGTATGCCACAATTACATTTCTTATTCATATGATATGCTTTCATATATTATGTTATTTATTTACTTGAAATTCATGTCTTTTTAAATGAAAAACGTTATTCTATTATTCATGTTTATGATATTTGATATACATGGTATGATCATCTAATCTTATGGTCACATTCCCACACTCCATATGCTCATTTTTGTTCTTACATGTATCCCCTAATTACTCTTACTAATCATCTATGCTCACCCATTTTTATGTTTTCCTCCACAATTTATAAAGATACATATTATATTAGATGTTTCTAATAAGGGTGATATTCAAAAAGAACCCAATGGGAGGTAATGTATCTCACTTATATACCAGTGCATTGGTTTCCATGTTTCCAAAGGCACTAGACTAATACGGTCTTTTGGCATCTGTTTGTTTAATGTTTTGAGTATTCCTTAAAGGTGATGTAATGTGAATGTATGAATATAAAGTTTCATTATAATAATATTATAATATAGGTATGATAACATTATTATAAAAGTAAATAATCATATCTAATCACTAAAAGACTATTAATCATAAATCATGGCACATGTATTTTTTATAACAAAATACATTAGTCATAAGTGCTCATCATTATCAACAATAAATCATGTTCCATGAGAAAATATTATATGAAAAATAATTAAGTTTCTCGAATAAACATTATCATATAAAAACAATTCCTTAAATAAGGTTGATTACCAACACTATCATTGTGGACAGTGTCCCATAATGGAAATGAATATATAGTCATTTTAAACATTCTCTTAGGAACAACTTCCACCTATTTCACTCCATCATATCTTAGGAGTTTATTTACTTGATCTCCTATTATTAGTTTATTAGTATTCTCATCTCAAAGAGGTTTCTTAACTTTATCATCATTACCGAACACATTATAGATAAATATAATATCATTCCCAAAAATTACATTATTATAGTTTATTCATATGCATTCCAAAAGATCATAAATCATTCATTGCATCATTATAGAATATGACATGGAAAATTAATGGGTTTCATAAAAATTTAGTAATCATAATCCTAAACTAGCTATATAAATAATATGGATGGTTTCATTTGATCATATCCACAGAAATGCATAAGTAATATCTGATTATTTTATCATGTATGAAAAATTCCAATAAATATCAAAATAACATTTCTTAAGGTAAATACAATTTTCATGTTGAAATCAATTATTTAAAATATATAAATTTAAAAAATACTATAGGAAACACTATGTTTGAAAATAACCAAATAAACATGTAAATAAAGATTAAAATTATTTTACAATAATAATATATGGAAATTATATTCATTTCATAATAATTAAAAATAATTATTTTGATCAGACCTTCGGTAAGTAATACCTCATTCAGAAAAAAGAAACAAGATTAATTTTAAATAATTTTTTAGTAAAATGAAACATGGGTAAAAACATAAATGTTTAAAATCATTATAATATATTTAAATAATTATTAAAAACATTTTAGATAACAAGGGTATGGAGGAAAATATTCCACACTAAAAGAGAATAAATAAGAAAAAACAATAAAAACAAACAATATTAAATCATTTTCAGTATCAAATAGATGAAAAGGTAATAAAATATAAAAAAGGTAACCATAGTAGAAGAATATTATAGGGTACAATTAGATAAGGATAACATTATTTACCTCAAAGAATATTCGAGCCCAAATGATCCTGATAAAAATTAGATAGAAACAATAATCTCTTACTTCTTGGGTAAATTTTATATAATAAGACCCAAAAAATAAAAAAACAAAATAAACCATTAGATTTAATGAAAATAAATATATTTAAGAAATAACACATAAAATGGCTACATAGAAACATTAATAAATAATATAGGTATGTAATATAAGATATGTATCAAAGAAGATTATTTGAGACAATAAACCATTTCCACTTTGGAAAGTTTCATACCAAAACCTATATGATGTAAAAATTTTAATTTTAAATTAAAATAAAACAAATTAATAATTATAGATGATAAAATATTTCAATTTATTAGTATGTACACCTCATAAACATAAATATGTTTATAATTTCAAGGATTTTTCAATGATATAATATTGAGATAAGGAACCCATACCTCAAGTCCAGTTTGGTTTCATTTGTGTTCAATCCTTCGGTATAATTAATAAAGATTTATTATTAATGTATTATAGAATACTACTAATATATATCATAGAAAATATTGAATAATTTTAACATCTTATCTCCCATTTTTTAAAATTGTTTATTAAAACCACTATTCTCTTGACAACTACTTCATTTTTCATGCATGTTTCAGTTTAGTTATCCTACTGATTGATCATTGATCTTGGTTCCATCATTTTAAAAGTTTTTCTAATTTAATAATTACCATATTTAAACCAAATATAAATTTTCTAACTATTTATATTAGGTGATGATAAAAATCAATTAAACCATTTTATGAAGATAGTAATCTATACAAACACATGAGTGATGATTCTACTTTTTGATGAATCAAATGAAATAAAGGTAAATAATTTTTAACCATTGAAAATAATTAATATATAATAAATATCATATAAAAATATTAAATCCATAAAAATAACCAACCATGAAATATGGAGATGAAAAAACGATTCATATTGCTATTTGTATGTGGTAGTCCACACAAACACATGAGCAACACTTTCATTTCCTATTTGATTGAAAGAAGGTGGAAAATAGTTGTCCAACAATCATAATATCATATTAGTATCATAATGATACTGGATTAATCATGTAATGATATATGAAACCTATTTATAGGAATCATAAGTGGAAATAAATTTTGAATTAGTTGGGTAAGACAGTTACCTCTTCTTTGAGAGACCTCCATTTATCAAACACTTTAAGCCTTTAAGGATCATATTATGTGAATAAAATAAGATATAATATTAATGAAAATAAGATAGTAATGTATTAGGGAATAAATTTTCTAATCTAGAGTGATAAACCTTTTTTAATAAGGGATCAATAGAGGATCCCCTTTATAAGTGATGGAAAAACCCATATGGACTTACTTAAAAGATTAAATTATATATATCATAATCATGTCAAGTGGAACCAATGAACCCAAAATTTTAAGATGATATATTATAGGGTATATATATACACACAAAAAAATCATAGTTATTAATATTTCAGATATAATTTATTCCCTAACACCAATATAAACATCTTTATACCCATTTTATCCTTAACCGAGATAACTTAACTTTTTCCAAGATAACATATTTATATGACCATAAACAAAAGGGTACATATAATTTTTTTTGGAAATAATAATTTCAAATTTTGAATCCATTTTATTATATTGAATTTATATTTCTGGTGTAAATTATTTTTAATAAAAGAACAAAGAACACATAAAATACATTTTTTTGGAAAATACATAATTTAAGAGTAAAAATAAATTTACAATGAAATTATGTAATAAGTTTGATTAAATTTTTATTTTATTAATTTATAAAAAAAAATTTTTTTTTATGATTTTGGAGTAATAAAAAATATAATGTAATCATCCAACCATTCCATTATATTCTAAGACATAATAAAAATCCCCTTTATTGGAATAAAGTATAACTTATCTTCAAAAGAGTAGATATTAGGCTCCCAATTTCAAAGTAATGTTTTAAAGAACATTATTCAGCTTCATAAACATATATTTTGTGAAAAAACACTCATATAATAAGATAATTGCATGTGTTATAGATATTTTTTTCTTTAGCTCATAGTGTCAACCTAGTTTTACCTCTTTAACTGAAGTGGGAAATCATTACCTTAGTTACAATTCATAGTGACCAAAAATTATATTTACCCTAATAAATTATTTTAATTTGGATTATTCAAAATAAGGAATAAATTATAACCAGGAAAGTTTAGTCAGAGGGAAAACCCCTAACCATTTATTAAATAGAAATAAAAAAGTGCAGTAAACAAGGAAAAGGATGAGGGTGAACATCTTGCCCAAACCCAATCAAAAGTCCCCACCATATGAGACAATTACATACCACTAAAAACCATTCAATCGAGTCAACACATTCAACCAGCATATCTCTTGTTTCATCAAAAAAATCATCATTCCTTCCAGCTATCAACAACGTAGCACCACTGCTTTCACTGTAATCTTGAGTTCTTCCAAAATCGCAAGTTCATCCCGACATCACAAACCACCCACAACAAACATTTCCAAGACAGTCGATGCCAAGATCCAGAAGCACTCCTCCAGCCTTGCGCCATCGAGGTCAAATGCCACCAAATTCGACATCACCGCTACTCTTCAACATTGAAGCCAGAATCCCTGAAATCGTTGCATAACACCAGACACCAGATACAAAGCCGAAAAGACAAAACCACATAAAACCAAACCCAAGAGCCAGAAAAAACTCACAGCGGCGCCGGATCAAGATCCTCCCCCCTCCAAAGCTCTATAGATCACGCCTGGCCTTCAAGCATCGACGTGGCTTCTCCCGGAGCCGCCGTGGACTATCCATGTGCCAATCCACCCGGTTCGGCACGTCTTGGCTCATCTGGCGGTGTTCTCGTGCTCTCAGGGGAACCGCAGCTCGGCGGTGCTCGACCTTCGTCCTGGCTCTACTCTGAACGACTCGGGGTCTGTGCCGCTTGGTAAATTGAATTTTTAGTATATAAATTTCATTAAAATCATTCATTAATAAGGAATAGTTTGATTTATTATGATAAAGAAACGTTACCTGAATAAAAAACATTCTTTTCTAAAAACATATTTTTTACCTTTAAATGCATTTATTATCATTTACAATAAATTTATAAAAAATTATATATGTGAAGATAAAATGTTTTCAAAATTTATTTTTTACCACAGATAGTCATCAATATAATGGGAATGCAATCACATTAAAAATAATATTTTAATTGTATATCATAGTTTGTTTAGGCTTGATGTTCCTTTTAAAGAGATAAATTAATGAAATCAGATATATTTTAAAGAGAAATATATTATAAAATATTTGGGTGTTAAATTATAACCCATTATAATAATATCTCCCTGGAAATTCCATCACATTGATACAAAGATCTAATAATACTCCCACCTCATCGCACCTTTGGGTTCCCACATACCTACCTCAAATTTATGGTTTCTCCAAAAACACCACGATGAGGTGAGTGGTCTTATTTCCCAATAATTTAACTCGTTAACAAGAAAATTCACATTTTGTTCCTCATAAGTGATATATTTCTCTATTGGTATGATCTCATAGTTCTGTAAATGGGAAGTATCTGGTATGTACTTTCTCATGATTGATATATAGAATGCATTGTGAACTTGAGAAAGATTAAACAGAAGCGCCAAATGACAAGACACCTTTTTATGAATTTAATAATATTATATGGACCAATATATCATGGGTTTATATTTATTTATTTTTCCAAATCACATAACCATTTTCAAAATTTATATTCATCATAATTATTTGTCAACAACATCAAACTATAGATCTCACAGAGGATTTTTATATTAACATTAATGTCGACTCGGGTCTTCCCTGATGTACTACTGAAAGGTTCTAATATTATCTTTAACTTCATCAGCTATTTTATATCCTATTATCCTTCATTCTCAACCTTCATCTGAACACGTTGGATATTGGAACATAATTCCTTAAATTGATTGATAAGAAGTTAGATATATGCATAAGTGAAAAATATTATTGAATTAAAATTGTTCCAATGGTTGGTGTTGATCTCAAAAACGTCTGAAATATATATAATAGGATCCAATTATATCTCCATGGTTATTAATAGCCCTATTAAAATGATAATATTTTAAAGTATGACATATATCATTGAAACTCAACTCAGTATCCGAAAAATACTGAATACTTTTCCAGAACATCGAGTTAAATATCAAATCCTAATCAGATACAATAGAATGGCGTACTCCATTAAACATTACCAATAACTTAATGTATATCCTGGTAAGCTAGAAAATATAAAAAATATTATCTAATGTTACTTAAATGTTCTGATTTCATATGACGATCAATGATAACCCTAATACCATTATTCCCATTAGATGTTTTATAAATCATGATGATGAAGTCCTTGTTAATGATTTCCCATTTACATTCTAGTATAGGAAATGGCCATAACAACCCCTTATATTTATATCTCTTAGACTTATGTTTTGGACATATAAGGCGGTAAGATAGATACTATGAAATATCAATTTTCATGTCTTCCCACCAGGATTACACTTTTAGATCTCTATACACCATCTTACGTCTAGGATGAATAGAAAATTAGGAACTTTGATATTAATCCTATTGATCCGTATTCATATTTTGTGTTGATATTAAACATACTCAGTTCCTTAACTATATCTTTCAATTACAAAAATATTTGATATCAAGAACATTTCTCATCATCTTCTATCACTCCTCTTACTCTTTATTCGCCTCTTTAATCCCCACATAGATGGATTGTTAAGAATTCATCTGAGAAATATATTATCTATACATTTTCCCCCTGATGTAATGATCCATATTCTAAATATCAAAAAATATTATATCTTTTTCAATAATCATCATGGGAAAACGTTTTTGGTCCATCCAACTCAGGTATGTAACCACCTTTTTTATTTTCATAGGCTTGTAATATTTTGAGAAGTCATAATATTTAATCCAATCCAACCATATTCTGTGGAACACACTCAAATCATATTATGGTAATTTATAATTGAAGATTTTTATAATTTGTATATATATCTCATATTTCACGATAATGATAATACCTCCATATTTTCAATGAAAAAATTATTACTGGTAACTTTAAGTCATGAGATGAGTAATTTTTTTCTCATGAAATTTCAATTACTATAAGGAACAAGCTATCACAATATCATTATTCCTAGGGATTCATCCCAAACTATTCTTTGATTGATCACTAAAGATCACAAACCCTTATCCACTTTAGGTTAGTGTATGTATCGGTGCACTTAAAAACCTTCTTGTCATCTCCATGACATTTTTTTCGCATATATTTTTTTAAAGGAACATTTATCTCATCCTGGTAAAACTAGTTATTGGATTATATATAAATTATAAATCCCCTTAAATGTGCCGATTTTATCTATAAAACCCATGAAAACTGCAGATATTAGTTATAGTGGTTGATTAAGGACATTTTTCAATAACCTATATCATTTATTGGATCAGGTGACATAACCTCAATTGAGATTAAATGACCCTAGAATGTGATCTTTTATATCCATAATTTACCATTGGTGAAATTTACATAAAACATTTTATTCCACATGGTCTTCATAAAAAACCTAAAATTTTCTTCATGATCTTCCATCGCCTTTGAATATATAATAATATTATATATAAATAACACCACAAACAGATAATTGTAATATATAAAGAATATATTAATAAATACATCTTGATAGTAGGGTCATTGGTAAGACTAAATGAAATTACTATAAATCCATATTTACCACACCTTATACGGAAGGATGTATTGGGTATATCCTCTTTATCCATGCTCAATTGCTGATATGAAAATAAAATATAAATCATATAAAAATATTTAGTTCCTTATAATTAATCAATCAAATCCCCAATATGGGGTAGAAGGTACTTTTTATTGATAGTGATCTTGTTAATTTCTCAATAATCAATGAAAATACACATCGAACATCCTATATTTTTATGAAAAAATAATAGGCTAACAAAAGGTGATACACTGGGGTGTATAGATCAATTATCATGATTCTGTAGAAGTTAATTCCCTAATCGCTTGAATATAATTATGACCATTCTATATGGAGTCTTTTAAATAGATGTAGAACCTGTTATGAGTTCTATTGAAATCTTAACATCATGATTCAGGGGAAGACTATTCATATATTTAGGAAATACATCAATACAATCCCAAAAAATATTCTTCTATTTAATTTCGATTTTCTCCCCAACCAGTTGAGATAAATATCCCTCATGAATATGTAGTAATAAAAATAAAATATAAGTAACATTCATTGGATGTTCATATTCATTCTCTCAAAAAATATGATGATAGGGTGATTCATAATATCAAATGTGACATCACTTCCTTGGAAATTGTTAAGGGGTCAACATAGAGAGACTAAACCGATCAAAAATTCAAAACAATCAAAAAGAGGGAGTTTTATAATATTTATATGAATTAAATTCCAAAAAAACATCTATTATAGAGGAGATATAAACTAGAGATGTGACCATCATACCATTAATATTTTTTATGATAACATAACATATAATCATTGGTGATAAAAATTAATATTCCATGAGACAAGTCAGGATATAAAATAATATTATGACTAAGATCAAATAAGATATATCATTATTTAAGTGTGTCTTTCACCACCAAAACTTAATTATTATATCTTTAATCCATTACTATATCTAAAATGGTTATCATGACTATCAAGCATTTTATATTTGAGTGATTAATTCTGAAAAATAATTCTTAGGGTATATAAATTTTGAAGCCTTATTTTAAATCTTTGACATCTTATATTTTTTACCAAGGTTATCAATTGCAATCAACTATTCAAAACCTTCATAATGGTTCATAATGAAAAGGTATTTTAACCTAAGGGTTTCCGCAGAGAGTGTCAAAATATGTATGAAGTATGAACCCATTAACCATGAAACAAAATGGTGTTCAAGATATATTGGAATGACTACTTTCCTGTTTATTAACCATATATGCATCTCATTCAAAATGGTCTCTACTTTTAGTATCCATAAAGGGATTTATTTTTCAGAAGACCCCATAATCTATACCTATAAAAAACATTAGGATGTTATCATATACAAAGAATTATCCCCAAAGTTTCTCATAATTTTTTCTAACCCTAATATTAAAATATTAACTAAACCATAATCTTTTTCCAACTAAGGTGAATCAATCATTTCTTACATATATATTACATCATTTTATATGAATATTCCATATCTATCATAAAAATACATAGCCTGCAGCAATAATGGTTTAGAGAAGTTATATACTTGATACATAAGAGTATTATTTCCTGAAATATCTTCAACATCTCCCACAAATATATTCCCTCATAGAGTAATTCTTATACATGACCTACTTAAATCTAATATTCATGACATGGGAAAATAAAACATAAGAATGGGTGAGATCATATGCTCAGTATGGGTAAACATAATAGATATCAATCAATGATCACAAGTGAGCATCAGATAACCATAATGGTATGATAAAATGAATTTAAATTAACATAATAAATCATTCAACGATAGTTAATCCTTAATCAAAGATTATATATTTTCCATAACAAAAGAAATAAGTCATACATGTGAAAAATATTCAATAATCAATAATGAGCATTCTGAACATATAATAAGCATAGTACATAAGTGTGTAGTTGAAACATGAGTATATAAAATCACTTCCTTAGTTAAGGTGCATTACTAAGATTATCATTGAGAAGAAAGTACCATAATTTAAATGCATATTTTATCATTTCCTATATTACCTTATTAGTATCATTCGCCTACTTAACATTTTCATCTATTGAGATTTTTTACCTCCATCCTCTCTATGGATATTTTTAACTCTATCATATTACAAAATTGTTACAAATCTTTTGTAATTACCCAATGAATTGGAGGGATATAAAATATCATGACTACTCATCACATAATAAAAATTTATTAAAATTTATTCCTTAAGATCATAAACCATTCTTTATATCTTCAAAAAATAAATCGTGGAAAATAAATTGGTTTCTACAAAAATTTAACCATCATAATCATAAATCGTCCATATAAATAATAAGGATATTATGATTATATTATATTACAAGTAAAAAATATGTAACATCATAGGATGATATCATAAATAAAATTTTCTTTAAATATCACTTAAATATTTCTTGAGGAGAATACGTTTTTTAATTTTAAATCACTTATGTAAAATATAATAATTTCCAAAATTTTTGGGAATTTTTTTTTAGATATAACCATGAAAAATTGTAAAGTAATCTTCAAAGTATTACAAGGTCATGATGGATTATTTTCATGGAGTAACAATTAAAAATAAATATTATGTTTACACATTCAGTAAAAACTACATTTTTCAAAAATTCATAATAAAATTATATTTAAACCTTTTTGTATAGTGTAAAAATTATGTAAATAATGTTTTCACCATAAATGGATTATTCTAAAATCATTTTAAAGAATATAGATATGGGGGGAAATTATTTACGACTATAATAGAAGAAATAACATTAGTTTTTCATCAAAACATTCTATAATCCATTTTGAGTACTAGAGAGGGGAAAATGGAACTACAAGATAAAAATTACAGAACAATATGTGGATCAAATAAAATGGGTTTAATATATAAGTATTATATAATTTCTCTCAATTGAAATTAAATCACAAAAAATCCCAATTATATTGATATTGAAATGTAAATCACGTACTGCTTTGGTAACTTTGGAATCATAATACCGAAAGAATAATAAAATAAAATTTAAATTTAAATAAAATTAAAATTATTTCATTGAATATATAAAATGTAAAAGGCCTTTTATATAGACCTCTTAAATTAATATAGGTTCATAATATAATATATGACTCAAAAAATACAACTTAGGATGATAGACCCTTACCACATTGATAACATTCAAACCAAAAATAGTTGGATGTAATGAATATAATTGTAACATTTAATAACTATAATTTAGAATTATAAATTATAAAAAATTTCAAAGTATTGGTATATAAATCTTATAAACATAAATAGGTTAATAACATCAATCATCTCTCAATGATACAATATTGAGATGAAGAACCCTTAGATCAAGTCTTTTCTTGTTTCATATGGGTTCAAAACTACAGTATAATGAAAATAAATTTATTATAAATATATTATAGAATCATAATCAAATATATAATATCATATGTGACTAAATTTTATCATATTATCGCCATTTTATTTAAAATTAATTATTAAAATCATTGTTATGGGTGTTAACTTCTTAGTTTTTCATGTGTTTTGTTTCACCAATACTAGTACTTATACATTGATATTAGTTTTGTCATCAATATAGTTATAATAATGATATAAATATCATATTTAATCCTTAAATACAATTTTATAACTATTCATATAATTTTATGATGAATATGAATTACACAACTTCATAGAGATGGTAATTTGTAAATACACATGAGTGATGTTTATGCTTTTTAATGGATGGAATGGAAGTAAAGTAAATAATATTTCACATTTATAGAATAATAAATTTATCATGAAAATAATTTATAAATTTTAAATACCTCATAACAACCAAACAAGGGATATGGTGTTGTAAAATAATTAGCACCACTATGTGAAGGTGGTAGTCCACATGTACGTACAAGTGGTACATTCACTTCCCATTTGTTATAAATAAAGTGGAAAATGGTTGTTTCATTATCATAATGACATATCATGTGTGCCTCACGTCGCAGGAAGATTTCCCTCAAGCATTGTGCAAGGTGCCTCGCTCCTGGGGCCGTTGGTCCTTCAGCCTCCCCAAATGGTCAATGGAAGCCCATCATGGGAAAGAGTGTACCCTCACTGTTGTTTGGATCAATATTACGGGCCTTCCGCTTCCCTTCCATAATTAAGGGTTCCTCTCAGCCTTTGGAGACTCGTTGGGTGGCTTCCTCTACCCAGATCCTCAGACTATCTGCTAGGTAGAGGCTTCCATGGGTCTCATTTGTGTGGAATTGGATCTTTCTCTCCCAGTGACAGAAACTATTGATCTCCGGGTGAAATACTCCTTTTGTTGGGTTCAATAACTCTTCTATCCTTTGTTCTTGAGTTTCGTCCCTCACTGCATTCTTCAGGGGCACTCGTTGTAGGTGTGCCGCTGTAGTCGACATGGTGGTCGAATTCTTCGGGGACCCCTGCCAAGCCCAGAGGTCCTCATCCAGCTCCGTCTATAGGCGACCTTCCAGGGGCGGCCTTCAAGGTGCAACATGCCCTTGGTGTTCCGTCGGTGAATCCACCAGTGGACTTGGCCCCCAGGCAAATTTCGTCCTTGGCGGGCGCCAATGAGGCCTGTTGGGACTTAGTGCCATATGTTCCGAGATGTTTATCCCAGGTTCAGGTTTGTGTCCCTCTACATTCTCCTACTTTTCTTGTGAGTCAGAAATCCCCCCCCCCTGTGTGGAGTTTAATCTTCTTTTTAGTGGTCGTGGTGCAAAAAATCGGTCCTTGGAAATATTGTTGATGGGTTACACCTTCAAAGGGTCTTTACCTTCCACTGAGGCGGTCTCTTACCTGGTGCATGCAACAGAAACCCCCCTAAATAAGGCCCCTGGCTTGATGAGGGTTCCCAGGTCCTCTATAGACAGCAGGGGAAGTGGACGAGGGTCTCTCCAAGGCCTTGTATCCCCCTCGAATGAAATCATATATAATGGTATTGACGTGCACACAAGATCCCAATCCAAGAAACTCAAGGGATAGATGTCCTCCCACTTAGAGAATCCCATTCAATCTGGGGCCAATCTTTGATCCTTGTTTACCCAATGACTCCCTTGATCATCTGGAATGACCGAGTTATTGGTGCTCGTGTCAAAATGGATTTCATATATTCGTAGGTTCCTAAACATAAGGCCATTTTGGTGGCCATCCTTGAGCACAAGCAGCATTCTAGAAAGATACTTGATTTCTTCAGGAGGCTCAAATTGCATGGGTACATGCATAATGAACCGACTAAAAATCATATTTGGAATTTCTGGAATTGTCTTGTTTCGGCGGTTATAACTGTAATGCCCCGACCCCAGTTACCCAGATTCAGTGCATTATTTCATAACATTGTCATGATCACAAAAGATCAAATTTCGAATGACAGATTAGTTTAGTATCCTTGGAAACACCAGATACATTCATAATCTTTACATTACATCATAAAGTAAAAACTACAACAACATATTTTATACACCCTCATATCCCCTCATACTATCCCTATAGGTCATTCTAAAAATACTTCTTCACATCCTGGGAAAAATAAAACATATAAATGGGTGATCTCAGATGCTTAGTATGGATAACAATAAAGCGGAAACATTCATAAATAAGCATAAACACGTAAGGCTATGTATAACAAAAACAAAATCCTTTTAAAATTGAATGTCAGCATAATATGGAAAAGATAAAATGAAATAATTCCATTTACTTATTCACATGGATATTCTACTAGTGGAATAATCACATGCAATATCAATAACCACTTTCATAATGAAGGAATGCATAATGCCAGACTATCCTAACCACATAGTCAAGGCCTTGTGTCAAGACTACAGATAATATTTTTCAAGGCCTTGGGCCAAGATAGTAGTTTGTCTCATGAGACCTACCGATACATCGAGGAGCTATAGCGGGCTCCACCAGTTAGTTATTAAGTCCAAATCATTCCTCATATGAATAGGTTTAAACATAACATAAACATTCGTATTAAAAATAGCATACGAAATGTAAATACTTTTTCCATAAATAATAAATGGTATAAAAATAACACATCTATAGTCAAACATATTACAAAACCATCAATACAATATGGAAGTTTTTTATCATAATAAATCAACTTCAAATCAGCTTAAAATCCATCAAAGAATGTTGACATAGATGAAATCAAAACTATTTGAGAGGAATATCTCATTTTTTAAAAGCATTTATAAGCCACATAATTAAAACATTTACTTTGAAAATATTTTTATAAGCTTTTAAGGGAATCTTCAAGGATTTTAAAATGGCATAAAATATCTGCACCCGCCGTATAAGTTAAAAAAAGACATTCTTACCTTAGTTCTGTCGAAAAGGTTAAAAAGGAACTTGTTTGGAAAACGATAGAAATATTCCTTTATAAACTTCTTATAAAAAATCAAACAAGGGTATAAATTACATTAAATCATATTTTGTAAAATAGTAAGAGTGTTTTGAAATACATTTTTGAACAACATGGATGTGGGTGATAAAGAGGTCTAAGTATATAATTATGTATAATCAACCTCGGATAATGAAGAGATTGTGAAATAAACCTTTACCTTGTACTTTTCATTGGATGAGGGTAGGTTAACCTCCTGTATAATGTTGAAATAATTGTTATTAAATTATAAAAGAATCATATACATTAATATGATATCATATATGATCTTTTAACATTGATTTGTTAATAATATCTTTGTATTATCGTCGTTTCGGGTGTTAACATACTCATTTTATTTTATATGTTTTCTTACATATGTCATGTTTGTTATGGATAGGATGTATCTTATTCATATCCAAAATGGCATCAAGTCCTTAAACATTACTTTTAATCATCAAATTAGAATTAGTCTTGAATGGATACAATGGGGAATGAATTTCATCGCGTTCGTGGAGACGGTAGTCCGTACGTACGCACAAGCGACAATATCATTCTATTGATATTAAAATATTATATAATTGGATGGTATATCATATATATATATAATCATTATCCTGTTATAATTATTATTTACATCAATTACACATCATTATCATACCCATACAAAATAATAATGTTTGGAATAACAATTACACCACGACGTGGAGACGGTAATCCGTATGTACGCATGTATGGTGACATGTCATTCAAATGATGGATAGAATACTGAATATGGTTGTACCATATTTATAATAACATCACATTATATATAAGATACTGGAGTTATTATTTTATAATGGAAATAACAAAGAAAGAAGAAGTTGAAGAAGAAAGGAACTTGAAAGAGGGTGGTGAAAACATTGCCTCTTCTTCAGGTTCATCATTTTTATTTGATCAAAAGGGATCCATTGGATTGATTTATGAACAAACTAAGGCCTCTAGGTTTAAGTGAGGGAAGTCGGGAGCATATTTGGGTAGGTTTTGGCCGATCCAAAAGGCATTGAAGGTGTGAAATTGAGAGAAGGAGGAGTTCCCTATTATAAGAGGGGTGAGGGGCACCTTTGGAAAAGCTAGAAATATTATTTTATAATAAATTAATATTCGGTATCTAATGGATCCAAATTATATTATTTAAAGTTTAAGGTGGGGATTGGTCGAACCCCACTCAAAAATAGGTTTTAGACAGGTTTGGGTCATAATATTAACCTTAACCTTTAGATTTAACTCTTAGTTAAATAGTTTGACATTTACCATGTCTCTTTGTATTTTAAATTATATAGTTAATAAACATACTATATACTTCCAAGAGACCCCAAAGTGGTCAATTAATAATAATCCTATAATTTTATAAGTCCTTTGGCCAAAAATTATATTTTTAGGAATAGAATATCAATTAACAGTATAATATTTTTTTAAAAAACTCTTTTTGTCAATTTTGACACTATTTAATAATTTATTTTATTAAAGTCTGAAAAACATTATTAATTAGAAAAAAATTAATTTAAGCAATTATAAAATGTCATATTAACCAATAAAATTTATTTATGTCATCAGAAATTTAAAATTATATTTATTTTAACATTTATAATACTAATTATTTGATTCTTTCATTAATAAGGAAAATACTACATCATTATTGTGTCATAAATAAATTTTATTATTCAATGTCTAAAAATAATAAATAAACTAAATTTAGGAATTAAATATTTTTATCTTTATAATTAATATTTATAGTCTAAAATATAACAAATATAACCCTATGTAAAAATTGTTTTTCTAAAAGATAAATGCTTATGTCATTTTTGTATTTACATTAACTTAATTAATATAAAGTGTAATTATCACTTAAAAGTGGATCCATGGGGTCCCAAAATCGACCCAAGGATTCCCATGGTAGGATATTTATCAACCAGTAGGTTTAGGACACATTTTAGGGTAATTTTTTATTATTACAATATTATTTTTTACCCTTATTTACCGGATTTATCCTTTAACCATGGTAAATAAAATATTTACCGATATAAATATTCAAAATGTCTAAAAATAAAAGTTACCTTTTTACACATTTTGGACCTCCTGATTCTAAATATGGAATCCATTTTTCAAAATTCAAAACATATTAGTGGCAGAAATTAATTTAAAATTAATTCCCACTGTCAAAACAAAAAGCGTGTTTTTAAGAAATAATAACTATCAAAAGATTGGACCTTTCTTATATCCAGTTTAAATATGAAATTATTTCTAATGACCAAAATTGGATTAAATGGTAAAAATATAATCTAATTATACTTTAAAATCACTAAAATTCATAATTTATCACTATTAATTATTGTGATTCAAAAATTGGTTTTAATTAAAATTTAGTAATTTTCACTATTCATCAAAATATGAAAGTTAACAGAAAAGTACCAAAAAATCACCCTAAGATAATTTAGATATTTCGAATCCAAAAATGAAGTCCATTTTGAATGATAAAATTTATAAAATTTAAAAAAGTGGGTATTACTATTCATAACGGCTAGTTTGAATGGTTGTGGTGTTTTTGAACTCGAAGTTGCGTACAACACACGTTATTGTATTATTCAAAGAGAAGCATACTATGGATGTTTCAGGTGTTACATTATCCCCTAATTCAAATTATTTTGTCCATGAAATTTCTATAATATTAATGCATAAAAAGACTCGGGTGGTTCTTCATCATAAGTTCCTGGGTTCCCACGTCGCCTCTTCCATCTTATAGTTTCTCCATATAACTTTTACCAGACGAGTCATCTGGTTTCTCAACACTTATTCTCTAGTATCAAGAATCCAACCCAGCTCTTCATAGTAAGATAGATCGGGTTCCAGTTGTACTTCCTCATAAGTGAGTACATGCGTTGGGTCAGGCATGTATTTTCTCAATAGTGATACGTGGAACACATCGTGAACATTGGGGAGACTTGGCGTCATTGCCAAGCGGTAAGCTACAACCCCAATTTGTTCTAGAATTTCGAAAGGTCTGATGTACCTAGGACTCAATTTACCTTTCTTACTGAAACGTATAACACCCTTCCATGGAGATACCTTTAACAAAACCTGATCTCCAACCTGAAATTCCAAATCCTTCCTTCGGTTATTAGCATAGAACATATTCCTACTTTGAGCTACTTTGATGTGGTTTTGGATTACCATCACCTTTTCCATCATTTCCTCCACCAATTCTGGGCCTATGAGTTTTCTTTCTCCAACATCATCCCAATAGTTTGGTGTACGATATCTCTTTCTGTATAACACTTCATATGGTGCCATCTGAATTCTTGAATGGATGTTATTATTATATGAAAATTCTACCAGAGGTAAATATTGATCCCGCATACCCTGAAAGTCAAGTGAGCATGATCTCAACATGTCTTCTAAGGATTTAATTGTCCGTTCTGATTGCCTATCTATTTGAGGGTGGTAGGTAGTGCTCAAATGAAGTTCAGTATCCAGGGCCTTCTGGAGACTCTTCCAGAATCTTGATGTAAAACGTGGGTCATGATCAGAAACAATTGATAGAGGTACTCCATGAAGTCTCACAACATCATTAATATATAGTCTTTCTAGATGTTCAAGTGTTAGATCTTCTCTTATAGAATGAAAATGTGATGACTTGGTATGATGATAAACAATGACCCATATTGTGTCATTACTTCTAGGAGTCTTTGATTGTCCCATGACAAAGTCCATCATAATATTATCCCATTTACACTCCGGTATAGGAAGAGGTTACATGACTTCCCCAGGATGTTTCTTCAGCTTTCACTTGTTGAAAAACCATACATCTTGACACAAAATCAGCAATCTTCCTCTTAATATTGTCCCACCAAAAATGTTCCTTCAATTCTCTATACATTTTGGTGCTCCCAGGGTGTAGAGAGAAATTGGAACTATGAGCATCATCTGATAATTCCCTTTTTAGATCAGTTATATCTGGAACACAAAGTCTGTTCCCAAATTTCAAAATTCCATCTTCATACACAAATTCACTCAATCTCCCATCATTCATATCTTCAATCTTCTTTTGAAATTCTTCATCATCGGTCTGAGAACTCTTAATCATTTCTAGTAAAGATGGTTTGACAATAATTTGAAAAAGTATCGATGTTTCACCTTCCCTGGTTATTCCCATATCCAAATTTAATAGATCCATGAAAATTGGATCCTTTTCAACTCTAATGTTGTTCAAAACTCCAGGATCCTTTCTGCTCAAAGCATCTTCCACCTTATTTTCCTTCCTCGGGTGGTAGTGAATCGTGCAATAATAATCCTTTAGTAATTCAATCCATCTCCATTGCCTCACGTTGAGTTCTTTCTGTGAGAAAATATACTTCAAACTCTTGTGATCAGTATAAATCTCACATTTTTCACCATATATATAGTTTCTCTATATCTTAAAATCAAATATTACAGCTACTGACTCAATATCATGATTATGATAGTTTTTCTCATGAATTTTTAGATATCATGATGCATAGGCAACAACACTATCATTATGCATAAGGACAAAACCAAGTCCTTTCTTCGATGCATCACAGTAAATAACAAACCCATCAAAGAAACGATCAATATTACTTCTTGGGTTACGTATATAATCAGCATCTTGCCTTCCTAACCTTGTAAAGTTAGACTCATACTTTGCAACATTATGGTCCTCATTGTTCCTCAGACTCAGAAACTATATTTCCATATCCGCTCAATGGTCATAAGGAAAGTATTTTTTTATGAAAAATTCTTTAAACTCTCTCCATTCCATATTTGATACTTCGTCATCTTCCTTCGTGTTTTGAATCAATGGCCACCATTGATCAACATATCCAGTGAGGCGGTAAACTGCAATGAAAATTTTTTCCCTTTCGCTACTTTCCAAGGCATGGAATATTTTCACTAAGAAATTTATCCATTTCTCAGCTACTAATAGATTTGTAATCCCATTGAATGGTGGTGTTTGTTTCCTCATTA
Organism: Viscum album; assembly: GCA_963277665.1. NCBI lineage: Eukaryota > Viridiplantae > Streptophyta > Magnoliopsida > Santalales > Viscaceae > Viscum > Viscum album. The sequence continues at coordinate 825,098,660 of OY728120.1, forward strand.
AGCGATCTAACATTGATCCTCCATGATGTGGATCTGGGTGGTCCATACGGGTAAGGTTATTATTCATAACCTGAGTGAGTTTTCCTAGTATGGTGATTAGCTGATCATCACCAGTTGCATCACCAGCTCCACTAATATTATCTTGAGCATGAGGGAAATCCCTACATAGAGTGTGTTCAATGATATGGTTTCCATTCCTTCCACTAGGCGCCATTTCTAATCAATGGCATACACTAGATTAGTTTATGAATCGCAATACATAAATCCAAACTTGTAAAACACTTAACATAAATTGAACAGTTTATGCATATAATCCATCATCATTAAAAAGTTTTCTTTTAGGATTTATATACTCATAAATCATTCATAATGGTTTGTAACGAAAATGAGAATTATCCTAAACATATCCCTCGGGAGTGTCGTAACCAAGAGTGCAGCAATGCCCATTATCGTGCACCAGTTCTCGTTCAAGTCTAGCTCAAAGTGGTGTTTTTGGGTTTTACCCCTAGGTACATTTGTGCCAGAGCCACCTCTACCTGTTCATATATGGACAGGGATGTATTTCTTGGAAAACTCACAAAATCTCTACAATACCAAAATTCTAGGAAGTTCTTCTTTACTAATCCGTAAAGTCCATCTTAGGTCTATGTGCTCTAATCAGAGTTTATCTAAATCTAGCTTCCAATGTTTGTATTAAACGTCCTTTGATACCAATTTTAATGCCCCGTCCCTAGTTACCTAGAGTTGGTGCATTATTATATAACATTGGCATGATCACAAAAGATCAAATCTTGAAATACTGATTAGTTTAGTAGCCTTGGAAACTCTAGATACATTCAAAAAGTTTATATTCCATCATAAAGTGAAAACTACCACAACATCTTGTCTCCACACTCATATCCCCAATTACTATCCCTAAAAGTCATTCATAAAATACTTCTTCGCATCCTGGAAAAAATAATACATATAAAGGGGAGGGATCAGATGCTTAGTAAGGATAACAATATAGCAGAAACTTTCATAAATAAGCATAAACATTTAAGGTAATTTATAACTATAACAAAAGCCTTTTTAACTTGAACTTCAGCATAATATGGCAAAGATAAAATTAAATAATGAATTTACTTATTCACATGGATATTCTACTAGTCTTATAATCACATCCAATATCAATAACCACTTTCATAATGAAGGAATGAATAATTCCATACTATCATGACCACATAGTCATGGCCTTGTGCCAAGACTACAATTTATATTTTGTCACAGCCTTGTTCCAAGACACTAGTTTGTCTCTTGAGACCTACCGATGCATCAGGAAGTTATTGAGGGCTCCACTCGTCACTTATTAATTTCAATGCATTCCTCATACGAATAGGTTTAAACATAACATAACCATTCGTATTAAAACTATCATACAAAATGTCAATACTTTCTCCATAAACCCTTAATGGTATAAAAATAACACATCCACAATCAAACATATCAAAAAACCTTCTATACAATGAGGATGTTTTGTATCATAATAAATCAACTACAAATAAGCTTAAAATCCATCAAAGGATGTTGACATATATAAAATCAAAACTATTTGAGAGGAATATATCTTTTTTAAAAATAATTTAAAAGCCACATAATTAAAACATTTACTTTGAAAATATTCTTATAAGATATTAAGGGAATCTTCGATGATTTCATAACGGCATAAAATAGCCTCACCCTCCGTATAAGTTAAAAAAAGACATTCTTAACTTAATTCTGTCAAAAAGGTTAAAAAGGACTTGGTTTGGAAAACGAAGGAAATATTCCTTTAAAAACATATTATAAAAAGTAAAACAAGGGTATAAATGACTTTAACCCATATTCTGTAAAATAGTAAGAATGTTTTGAAATATATTTTTAAGAAACATGGATGTGGATGATAAAGAGGTCTCAGTAGATAATTACGTATAAACAACCTCAGATAATGAAGAGATTGTGAAATAAACCCTTAACTTGTACTTTTCCTTGGTTGAGGGTAGGTTAACCTCCTATAAAATGGTGAAATAATTGTTATTAAATTATACAAGAATCATATACCTTAATATGATATCATATATGATCATTTAACATTTCTTTGTTAACAATATCTTAGTATTATCATCGTTTCGGGTGTTAACTTACTCGTTTTCTTTTATATGTTTTGTTACATAATTATTTTTTGTTATGGATCGGATGTATCTTAATCATATCCATAATGATATAAAGTACTTAAACATTACTTTTAATCATAAAATTATAATCATTCTTGAATGTATACGATGTGGAATGAATCTCATCATGTTCGTGGAGACGGTAGTCTGTACGTACGCACGGGCGATAATATCATTCTTTTGATATTAAAATAATATATAAATGGATTTTCTATCATATATAATGAATCACTATCATTTTATATTTATTATTTACATCAATTACCCATCATTATCATACCCATCCAAAATAATAATGTTTTTAATAACAATTACACCACGATGTGGAGACGATAAGTTGTACGTATGCATCTATGGTGACATGTCATTAAAAGGATGGATAGAATACTGAATATGGTTGTACCATATTTATTATAAAATCACAGTATATATAAGATAATGTAGTTATTATTTCAGAATGGAAATAACAAAGAATGAAAAGTTGAAGAAGAAAGGAACTTAAAAGAGGGTGGTGAAAACATTACCTCTTCTTCGGGTTCTTCCTATGGATTTGATCAAAAGGGATCCATAGGATGAATTTATGATCAAACCAAGGACTCTAGGTTGAATTTATGGATGTTGGTAGGATATTTGGTCAGGTTTTGGCCGAGCCAAAAGGATTTAAAGGTGTGAAATTGAGAGAAGGGGGAGTTCCCTTTTATAAGAGAGGTGAGGGGCACCTTTGGAAAAGCTAGAAATATTATTCTATAATAAATTAATATTCGGTTTATAATGGATCCAAAGTTTATTATTTAAATTTTAAGGTGGGTATAGGTCTAAAACCACTCAACCAATAGGTTTTATACAGGTTTGGGTCACTATATTAACCTTAACTTTTAGATTTAACTCTTAGTAAAATAGTTTGACATTTACCATGTCTTTTTGTATTTTTATAAAATATAGTTAATAAACTTAATATATACTTCCAATATACACCCAAGTGGACCATTAATAATACACATATCATTATATAAGTCCTTTTGCCGAACCTTAGATTTTTAGGAATATAATATCAATTAATAATAAACTATTTTTTTTGAAAACTCCTTTATGTCAATTTTGACACTATTTAATAATTGATTTTTGTTAAAGTCTTAAAAACATTATTAATTCTAAAACAATTCACTAAAGAAATACTAACATGTCATATTAACCAAAAATTTATATGGATGTCATCAAAACTTTCAAATTATGTTTATTTGAACATTTATAATACTAATTATTTGATTCATTCATTAATAAGGAAAATACTTCGTCATTATTGTGTCATAATTAAATTTAATTATTCAATGTCTAATAATTATAAATAAAATACCATTATGTAGGAAAGAATTTTATCTTTCTAATGAATATTTATAGTTGAAAATATATCATATAAAACCTTATGTAAAAATTGTTTTCCTATAAGATATATGCTTATGTCATTTTTGTATTTACTTTAACTTAATTAATATAAAGGGTCATTATCACATAAAAGTGGATCCATGGGGTCCCAAAATCGTCCCAAAGATTCTCATGGTCTTACATGTATCAACCAATAGGTTTAAAACACTTTTTAGGATAATTTATTATTATTATAATATTATTTTTATGATTATTTACCGGATTTACCCATTAACCATGGTAAATAAAATATTTACCGAAGTAATTATTCTAACTGTCTAAAAACAAAAGTAATATAATTACACAATTTAGACCTCCTAATTCTAAATTTTGAATCCATTTTTCTACATTCAAAAAACATAAGTGGCAGAAATTAATTTAAAATTAATTTTCGCTGTCAAAACAAAAAACGTGTTTTTAAGAAATAATAACTATCAAAAGATTGGTACTTGCTTATGTCTAGTTAAAATGTGAAATTATGTCCAATGGCCAAAATTGGATTAAATGGTAAAAATATAATCTAAATATACTTTAAAATAACTCAAATTCATAATTTATTACTATTAATTATTTTGATTGAAAAAATTGTTTTTAATTATAATTTAGTAATTTTCACTATTCATCAAAATATGAAAGTTATCAGAAAAGTACCAAAAAATCACCCTATTCTAATTTCGATATCCCAAATCCAAAAATGAAGTCCATTTTAAAATATAAAATTTATAAAATTTCAAAAAGTGGGTATTACTATTCATAACGGCTAGTTTGATTGGTTGTGGTGTTTTAGAACTCGAAGTTGTGTACAACACACACTATTGTATTATTCAAAGAGAAGCGTACCGTGGATTCTTGCAGTGTTATAGTAACCTAGGCGGGAGAAAAATTCATCACTATTAAGGTCTCCTACATCTTACAAACTTTCTTCATCTCCTCCATTAACGGAAGCTGTGACCTCCAGCAACGGGAGTCCCTTTGGAATGCTCTAATTTCTTTCAACCCTCGCAATACACTATGGTTCATCAGGGGGGCTTAAATGTTGTTGTGGAACAGGAGGGAAAAAGAGTCAGAGGTCCTTTCAATAGTATGTCCACTCTGGATTTCTCTCAATTTATGCCTGGCCATGGTCTCATGGACCTAGGATTCACAGGCAATAACTTTACTTGGTGCAATAACCGACAGGGTTCCCAGAGGTCATGGATTCATCTGGATAGATGTCTGGCTGACTTGAATGCTATCTCTGTCTTCGACAACACCCATGTAACCCACCTGGTGCACAACTAATTATACCACTCCTCCTTTTTATCTTAATTTCTTTTGTACGGGTGCATCATGCCTGTTTCTGTTTCTATCATCACTGGGTAAGTATCCCTGGATATAGAGACATGGTTAGGGACTCTTAGAGTGCTCCCACACAAGGAATTTCTTGGATAGCCTCCCACAATAAACTAAGATGGCTGAAGCAAAGGCACTAAGGGTGGTTGAAGGATTCCCACCTGGCCAATAGAGACCTGGACGAAGCTATGCATGAGGTTGATCGTCTCGAGTGGTGTATCGAAGTATATTGGTCTGATCGTTCCTTAGAGGACCTTTCTAGAAAGAAGGCACTTTTTCGGATTTATTGCTAAGGTAGGAGAGGCAGCCTAGGGAGGATGCTAGAATTTAGTGGATTAACGAGGACAAAAATAAGACAACGTCTTTTCATGGATTCATTAAGTAAAGGAATCAATGGAAAAAACCAAACATCGACATGGGGGATGGCCATTTCTCTGACGATTGAGTGGCGACTGGGGAGCTAACTAGCTCCCAGTTTTGTTCTCTACTATCTGGTCCTAACCAGAACATTCCCCATGGGTAAATAGGAATGGACATGGGGATCTTCGACAAGATACAACCCATGTTCTCTACCCGTGATAATGAAGCTCTGGGAGCCGTTCTGCAAGAGGATGAAATTCACGATGCCATGCTGCATCTGAACCCGGACAGTGCGGTGGATCCAAATGGTTTTCCTGGTACCTTTTATAGAGCTTTGTGGGACATTTTGAAGAGGGACTTAATCATATCCATTCAAGATTTCTTCAGGGGTGGTCCTTTTCCCCGCATTGCATGTGATACTACGGTTTTCCTCATTCGCAAGTCCAAATCCACATCCTCCATTGAGCACTTCCACCCGATCAGTATGTGCAATATGACATACAAGATTCTAGCCAGCATCAGCAATGTTAGGATCTCCAAATTCCTCCCCACTTGCATATCCAAGGAATTTCACGGAATTGTGGGAGGGAGATCCATTCAGGGAGGGATCTGCCTGGCCCAAGAAGTGGACTTGGATCATAACTTGAAAACATGTGGCTCAAACATGGAGATTAAATGTGATATGAGAAAAGTATACGACCAGGTGGAATGGAGATTCATTAACATGGTTTTTGAAGGTGTGGGCCTCTCCTCCGGGAGAACTGATATAAAATTCCATTGTTTTAGTTATTCCTGGTTAGTGATATCCATCATAGGAAAAAATTTGGGTTCTTCAAATCAACTTGTGGCCTTCGGTAAGGCCACCCACTCTCTCCGAGTATTTTCATCATTATCCAGGATTTCCTCAGCTGCCTCATTCTTCACAGCATCAACACGGGTGAGATTATTCCCTTCTATATAAGGTCGAGGCTCCCCTCTGTTTCTTACCTTATGTTTGCGAATGACACCATTCTCTTCACCAATGCATCTAGCAGGTCAGTGCGAGGCATTAACAAATCTTTGGAGGTCTATTTGTTTTGGAGTGGCTAGAGCATCAACAAGAAAAAAATCTATTTATTTATCTCTCGTAATTGCACAGATAGACATGCTCTTACAATGAGCCATTCTCTGGATGTGAAAAAAGTTAGCTTCCCCATACAGTACTTGGGAGCACCCATTTACCTGAAGCCTCTACATATTATATATTTAGACCACATTGCCTATATAATCACAGAAAGGGTGCTTAATTGGAAGAATCACTTTCTTCCCATTGGTGGCAGAATATCTCTGGTTAACAGTGTTCTCCTGACTACTCTGATTTATGCATTATCTGTTGTTAGGTTTCCAAAATGGGTGATTCGAAATATGGATAAAATATTTTCTGATTTCATATGGGACCCAATGATGGAGGGAAAAAGGCACTGAGCCTCGTGGTATAGATTGGCATGTCCCACCAGGGAAGGCGGTATTAGCATCCACAGCCTTGTCAATTCCCTATCCTACATCCATGCGAAAATGGTATGGGAGGTGCTGGAAAAAGAGAACCCTGTGGGGGCTAACCATGCATGCAAGTTACATTGGTAATATGGCCTCTAGGGTAGGGAACCCCTTATAGATGGAGATCGGCCCCCTCACTACTTCTCTCAGGCCGCACACTCACTGGATCATCAGAACAGAGGAGGATTCCTTTTGGCATGATAACTGGTGCGGAGAGACCATTGGGTATCCGAGCTACCTTGCCACCAATATATCCTTCAGGGAGGCCAGTAACTACACGTATTTCACTAACTCTATACTCACCAAGGAGTAGATGAATGTGTTTCAGCTCATTGACATTAATTCGAATCTGGGCCGGTTTGTGATCACCCCATCCTCCTCAAGATCCTTCACTTTGAAAGATTTATGTCGGGTCCAAGCCATGTCATCCAGTGTTTAATAATGGAGTTCCACTCTTTGGGATAAGTCAATTCCTACAAAATTCAATTTTCTCTCTTGGAGGATCCATAACAGAGCACTGCCCACCAAGGAGAACATCAAGCGGTGCGGTGTGAGCAAGGCTTCCCACTATGTTTGCTACAAAAGGAATCATGAGGAATTCTCAAACCATCTATTCTTTGAGAGCGACTAGGTGATAGAGGTTTGGGAGTTCTTTGGTGCCTTCACCAGTTTTTCTATCTCCTCTAAGGGAGATCAGCCATTTCTACTTCATTGGTTCCATAGTTCTGTTGATCAAGGCACCAAGAAGAGAGCTCGCTCTCTGGTGTTGCACGCAGGCTGCTGGCGCATGTGGCAACCATGTAATCGATATCTTCATGAGGGGGTGTCATCGTCGGTGCGTTCTATCATTGTCTTCATGACAAATATCATTATCGATATGGTCAGGGTGATTAACGACTGGAAAGAGGCTCCTACTCTGAAACTTCTTCTTCCCCGCCACCCCAATCCTCCTCCAATCACTAACCCCCACTCTAGCAACAAGGAAAAATGGCATCTGCCGGTGAGGGGTTTCAAGCTAAATATTGACGGGTCCTGCGTGTCGGGAAATATGCACGGTGGGGGGATCATTCGTGACTTTTCCGGCTCGACCATCCTGGCTTTTTCCACTTGGTTGGTCCATGGAACTTCTCTTTTATCGGAGGGTAAGGTAATGATGGTGGGTCTTAATGAGTGCCAGAAAAGGAGGATAATCCTTACAGAGGTTGAGACAGACTCCATGCTTGTGTTTAATTCTCTCCAGGGTCTTGGTGTTGTGCCTTGGTCCATGGAATATGTTATTCGGAAATGCCTCCGCCTTCATGACAATGGCATTAAGACCTCCCATACCTAGCGAGAGGGTAATAGGGCAGCAGATTAAGTCGTTGCATGCATCCTTCCTGACTTGGAGTGCTTATTTTTTCATGACATTCATAGCCTTCCTCTGGCTGGTAAGATTATCTATAAGAAAGATGCCATTGGTCTTCACCACTTTATACCCCCATAGTCTTGTCTAACTCGACCCTTCCTGGGGCCGTTGTGTGTTTTCCTATACTTTGAATAAAAAATTTGCATGATGGTGATGATAAGATGGACATAGGGGAATAAAATAATCTTCATGATGTAGGTAATGAATACACTAAGGTATTTGGGAAGGTATTGGATGATATTGAGTGACCAAACATTTTTAATGAGCTAATAGATAAGGTTAACTTTTACAAGTGATGGAAAGGACACACTTTTAATTACATAAAAGAATAAATAATATATATATATATATATATTTCATGAACTTTTTAACTAAAGATCCCTAAATTAGAATATAATATGTTATAGGGACAAAATAAAGTCATATGATCACATTTAGACATGATTTTGATACATTTTATGGATTATCTTCTAGTTAGTCCACTTTAAATCAATTTTAACCTTAATCATAATAACCTAAAATTTTTACCAAGATAACATAATTATATCAACAAAACTAAAAAGGGACTTCGAAAAATAGAAATGTTGATTACAAATTTATAAATAATTTTATCAAACTCAATTTAAATAGGTTTTCAAAATATCATTTCTTATAAGAACATAAGAAACATGAAAATTTTTTTATGAAATTACCCTATTAAAGAGTAAAAATAATTTCACATTGAAATCAAGTAATAAGATGGTTCAAATTTAATTTTTTTTATTTAATAGTAAAAATGGAAGTTTTTATACTTATTGTTAAACAAAAAACTGAATGGCTTCTTCCAACCACTCCATTAACTACAAAGGCCCAAAAATAGTTTTCAATTAAAATAAAATATTACATATCTTTGAAAAATTCACAAATAGGTATCCAATTTCAAAATGATTTTTTTAAAAAAAATTATTTAATAGTACAAATATATATTTTGTAAAAAAACTCTCATCCAATTGGATAAAATATTGTGTTATAGGGATTTTAAATCATTACACCATATTTTTATACTAGTTTTACTTATTTTATAATGATAAAAAATCTTCACAATGGTTACTATTTAAAATGACCATAATTTTAATTGAACATATTACATTACATTAATTATTAAAATTAAAAATACCAATCCATTTTACATGGTTCAATTTTATATGTTTCATAAATTCAAGTTAAATTAAGCGCACAAAACAAAACAAAAAAAACATTTTAGAAAAATACATTTAATAAATAAAAACTAATTTATAATTATTAAATTCCTTGTAATAAATTATAGGTGAAAATTAAAAAATTTAATTGAATTTAAAATATTTTAAAATAATTCAACAATTGAGATTATTTTATTTTTTATCTAAAAAATTATTTTCATGAATAAAAACCGTTTTTTCAAAAAAAAAAACTATAACTAAAAATTATATTTTTGTCATTTATATTCCATTAATGAAAAATTAATTCATTTTATACATTTATAAAAATACTTATTCAAAATTCAGTTAGTTCCACTCATTCCCTTTGATCCAATAGCAATGATATCACATTAAATATTATTGTATTAATAGTTTTTCTTGGTTTCATTAAACTTTGTGTTTCATGTAAAACAAGATATCTAAAAAATAAAATTTATTTAAAGAGAAAAAGGTCATAAAATCATAGGTTATTATAATTAATGTAGAGTCATTGTTCATGGTTAATGAACCCTTTATGTTAACTTTATTCATATTTTTCTAATTAGTTTATATTTCTATAATACCACATTTAAAAAATTTATTACGTATATTTTAATTTCAATCCTTTATCTCCTTTATCTTTGTATTTTCCTCTATTACTACACTAATCCCACTTTTATTTATTTATTCTTCTTCTATGATTCATTTTTTCATTTTATTTAAATTTTCCTCCTCCAAAAGAGGGCTCATCCACCATTCTTCCACTATTTCCTCATAGTGGTGTTAGGGAAACTGTATATGTCTACTTCATTATTTTGTTCTTAAGTAGCCAATAAAACTACCTTGGATTTAGTTAAACTTAGAGAATATTTCATTAAATTCTCATCTTAATTTTATTAAATTTTGGAATATCGCTTCTTCATTTTTCATTTTTATTTCTCTTCCTTCCAAAAGATCTTTATTGAATATTCTAGTATTGGTTCTTTATGTACCATCATAAAATTTTATTGACATATTCAATGAAACCAAAGAACCAATTTTTAGTGCAAAAACTCTATGTTCCAACAATAGTGGAAAAATGTTTATTATGTTAGTTATTTTTTATTTTTTATGTCAGTTTTTGGATGATGTTATTTCATGGAATGTTATAAATTTGTTTTTTATGTCGGTTCTTTTAAAACTTACGTAAAAAACCAAAATCTGAAGCCATTTTCACATCAGTTCCAAAACAATCGACATGGAAAATAGTTTTTAGTCATGATTTATTACACCTTTTTGTAAATAACTAATGTAATATGATTTTTATTTAATTAGTTATTAAATAATATACACAATAAACAACCCCTCTGATTTGTTTTTGAAGTTAGTTATTAGAAAACTGATGTGAAAAACAAGGTTATCATGTTGGTTATTTTTAAACCCAACATGATAAACCAGACTGTAAATTGTTTTTCACGTCGGTTAAAAAAATAACTAACGTGAAAACATATATATTATGTCAGTTATTAAATAACCAAAGTACAAAACCAATCCCACACATTTATGTTATCAGTTATTGTATAACCGATGTAAAGACCAATTTTTTTTAATAATACAGCTCAATCATTAAAATATACTGCCATAAAAGACCAGAAACAAGTAGAAAATAGACCAAAACCAGACCGAAACCACTGGAAAGCCTCATACCCCCCGGACCCCCCCCCCCCCCCCCACCCCCTTGGATAGCCCCAACCCCCTAAACACCCCTACCCCCTGGACACCCTCCCACTACCTTGATACCACCCCTCATCCACCTGGATATCCCCCATCCCCTGGACACCCTGTACCCACCTTGGAAAGCCCCCCACGCACCCCCTGGACACCCACCCACCTGCTAGACACCCCCACCCCCTAAACAGCCCCTCCCACCCCCATGGACACCCCACCCCCAATCCCCCACCCCCTGGACACCCTCCCACCCACTAGATAGTCCCCCCTCCAAATACCCCTACCCCCTTGGAAATCCCCCCACCCCTAGACATCCCCCACTCCCTGGACACACTCCCACCCACTGGACACCACCCTACCCCACATGACAACCCCCCACCCATTGGACACCCTCCCACACCCCCTGGATATCTCCTCACCCATTGGACACAAACCCACCCCACTAGATATCCCCCCACCGTTGGACACCCCCTACCCCCTAGACACCCTCCCACCCCCTAGACAACCCATTCCCCCTGGACACCCGCCCACCCACTGGACGCCACCCCACCCCACTGGACAGCCCCCACCCCCTGGACACCCCCAACAACCATGAACACCTACCCTCCCTTCTGGACACCCACACCCCCTGGACACCCCCTCCTCGGGACACCCCCACCCCTAGAAACCCCCACCCCCTAGACACCCTCCAACCTACTAGACACCCCCAACCCCCATCGACACCCCTAACCCCCTGGGACAGCCCCCACCCACTAGACACCCCACCCACTGTATATCTCCTCCCACACCCTGGACACCCCCTGGAAACCCCCCAGCCCCTCAGACACCCTCCCACCCACTGGACACCCCCACAAACCCTCCCACCCCCCATGGACAACCCCCTAACCCCTTGGACACCCCACCCCCTAGACACTCCCTACTCCATGGACAACCCCCTGGACACCCCCACCCCCATAAAACCGTTATTATGCTCTGCCAAAGTATGAAATAAGCATAAACCAGAACAAAAGCATACCAAAACAAGAACAGAATCCAAACTATAAAAACATCAGAACTACACCAAAATAAGAAGATATATAGACAAATTAAACATTCACATGTATAACATTCAGAACATACAATGTCAACTAAAAAACCAAAATCCAACAAAACAACTACCAAATACATAATTATAATTAAAATATTCAAAATTACATTTTACACTAAAAACAATCAAAAATCCAATCAAACCTGAAAAATAAATTTACCATTCCACATGTTAGTGTATGACCCCTTGAGCACTATAGGGTTTAGGGTCATAAAATAGCAACAAATTAGAAGGATATTAGTTCACAATTATAATGAATAAATCATATTACATATTATGGATATGTTTATAAGGAAATATTACTAGGTTAAACATCACATGAGCTCCGGTTTCAATTATTTTATTCATAAATTATAACATGTAATATCTGCATTCAATGATGCCTTGTTGTTCATGAAAATTATGTTTAAATGAGTGTCAATTCAAAATATCATTTTTATTTAATACATCAAAAAGTAAAAATTATAAAATGATATTTTCCTTTACTTTTACATATTGGATATTGGCACTCTTTTTCTTTTTTTTTTCAAATGCAGACCCATCCCCTATTAGAAAATAATACGAATGGAATGAATTTAAAATTAATTTCAATATAAAAAAATATTAGGAAATTGAAACTTACTTTTCCAACATATTTTGAAAACTACCCCGCACATCTCAATGGAAAGAGCATATCCAATAAATTTTTTTCTCCCTTGGAGAAAAAACACCTAACTTCCAATGATCACTCATATAAAAGAATATTTATGGTTAGTGTTTTTTTATATTAAAAGGAAATGAACACTTTTCCAGATATATTTTTCATACCCCTCACAAAAATTCATCATCCAATACTGTGTGATTATATTCAGTTTAAATATTTCAGCAATATAAAGTGTTCTTTGTTCCTCATCCAATGCATGTCCTTCAGGGGAAATCAATTGTGGGTCCATGAATCCATATAAATCTTTCTACTCATTCTTCCAACAAATTTTATAATGATTCCAAATTCAAAAAGACATAAGCATACATTTTAAATAAATATAATGTAGGGAATGGTGTTAAGACTTACATAGAAAAAATATGCACCACAGTGATGCCCATCTTATCTCTAGAAACACGCTACATGATATCATTTTTACAATCCCCACATTGATTTCCCGTCTTCAAACATGAGAATCCAAAGGAAACTCATAACGATCAGCCAAAAAATTTAAATATATTAAAAATCTGTCAAGACTACTAGAATTTGTATCTGATGTCATATCCATTTGACTTTTTTGTTGTCTATTAAATATTTCTTTACCATTTAAGTATTACTATAAAAATAAATAGAATAACATTTTAGATTTCAAATGTTAAAACATTAATAAAAAATAAAATTAAAGATATACCACATATACCTCTCTGGTAATGAGTCGTAGAATTCTGGATGACCAAACTAAAAAGTGGCCGATATTATGTCCAACTATCATCACCCCATCTGTAGGTAATGGTAGTCAAGCTGATCTATCTACAATATCATGTACAGTGACCCTATGATGCTCTACCTCTAACTGTAGATGATGAAATATATCTCTTATAAAATATACCAGCCCATATGAAACTATATAATGGTGAGTGTCATCAACATACCACTTACAATAAGTAGGAAGTCACTGCGGAGAAGTAGGATAAAAAAATTCGGGTCTGAAGGCTGAGGTGGGGGAGTGGGATCTACTGGTGGAGGAGGTGGATAAATAATGGGGTATGAAGGGGGAGGTGGAGGAGTGGGAGATGCAGTCTGAAATTGTCCTTTCATGTCTACAAACATAGACTGTATTGATGCTCAAATCTTTTCCTCCATCGTCGCATACATATTATAAAATTCAGCCTCCAAGGATTCTATTTTTTTATAAACACCCTCAATAGAAGAAGTTGAAGAACATGGCCAAACGTTTCTTACCGATACACCCATCGGATATCCTCATACACGACTGGGGTGTTCGGGATTTCCCAATGTTGAAGATAAAATATATTGCCTCCTAGAAGCTCTAAATACCCCTTGTAAGCTCATCTCCTCAAGAGAATAATGTATTAATTAATTGAGGATTTTTGTAATGATTCAAATTAAATAAATAATATAAATAAATAAAATAAATAAAATAAGTATCTTATAATCCTCTGAGCTATGATTCACTATTCATTAAAAAGATATTTTCCCTTTTTTCTCATCCAAGCACTCATCCATTTTCCATGTCTAGATGGAGGGTATGGAGGGGAACACACACCAAAGCTATAAGAATCAGCTCTCTGATTTTTGTAAATTTTCTACCATCATTTGTTCTTCCAATAATGTATGACACTCCAAGATAAACTATGAGGCTATACATTTTTATATTGGATCTTCTGATGAGATGTCCATGTTTTTCTGTAAATTAATAATAAAAACTCATTAACAAAACATTAATAAAATCATTTATATAAGAAATATTATAAAATATTACATTTCCCTTACAAAAATGAATATTTTATTCTACTTTAAACAAATTTCCTCCATGTGTCTTCTTCTATGAAAGGATATATATGACATGGATTGTCATGATTCCTATGAACAAAAATGAAATAAGTTGTTACTATTGATTTGAAATCCCTCCATCTCCTGGTATCTATCATTAAACATTACTTCTTAACTCCTCCAATGTTAGGAATTTCAAAATTCATATGATAAAGAAGAGGTAAAACATATTATACTAGAAACATTTAATGATTAGTCAAACAATAGAAAAAAATCATACTAAAATTGTCTCTCACTTTAACACCATGATATTTTATGAGATAGATTTTTTTTATTTTCATTTATGTATTGTGTTGTACAATACACTAGGATTATCTTGCGCTATTTAAAATACCGTATAATATTGAAATATATGTGACATTATTCTTGTCTTGTGTTCCACACAATTCCATGTTATTTTGATTGAATTAATTTAATGTAACACCGAGTATATATTTTGTTCAATATATAAACAATGTTTTGATTATTTCATACAAAAAAATGGAATCCTTCAGTACACGCAACACTGACTTGACATGGGATACATGCAACAATGACCTTCCTCGATAGCTTGCGTAGTACGTGATACTAAGTTTCACTAAACAATGATATATTGTTATTATTATATAAATGGGACATAAAAGGGAAATTATGAATAGTATTAACCACATTTTTAAATTTATAACATTATCATTAATCTTACACATTTTCTAGAACATGGTATGAGAATAAAATAATTTTTTAGATAAAATAAGTATTTTTCATAAAATACAGTTTTGCTACCTTTTGACGGTGCACCCACATTAAATATAATTTTTGAAATGTTTATAAGTTAAATTTGAAAGAATAAACTTCTTATTTTGAATCAGGCTATAAAATTTTACGTTGGATAAGTTTTGGATATTTTTTTTGATTACTTTAATGGTTTGATGAATAGAAAAATTATGCTAAATACTACTTAAAAATAACTTTTTTAATCGAGATAATTTATATTGATAAATTATAATAATGAATGGTTTTAAAGAATAAATAGAATATTTTATTATCATTTAATATAATTTATGTCATTATAATTAATTTTACATTTAATTCATAGGTAAAAACATTACAATCTTTTGCAATGTTTTAATCAAAAACACGTTTTTTTAACAATGGGAATAATTTTAAATTAATTACTGCATCTTCAATGTTTTGAATTTTTAAAAATGGATTCAATATTTAGAATTATGAAGTCCAAATTGTTTAAATAGGTAAACTTTATTTTTAGACATTATCAATTATAACTACGGTAAAAAATATTTACCACAGATAAAGGAAAATCATGTAATTATGGGTAAAAATAATATTATAAAATTACCCTAACACTTGTATATATATAATTGGATGATTATATCTCTCCACAAAACATAATAGTGTGGAAATGGAATTTATTGGAGTCCACTTGGATGAGATTATGACCATTAATTTATTTTATTTAAAGGAAAGTCAAATATGTCTCACTCAAAATTTAATAAATAAATTGTTTTCAATATAAGGATATACTGAATATAAAATCCATTATAAATACTCATTTGAAAGATAAAATTTTTTCATTGTCATTAGATATTTTTTGTAGTTTTTAAAAAATATATAATTACCTTAATAGCTTATAAATTTATGATTCTGAAATTATTTATTTAATGAAAAATCAGTAATATAGTTTTTATTAAAATAATAATCCCCAAAAAAGGCCCCAACACTTGACCAAACAATATTGGTCCAGTATATATAAACCATAAACATACAATGGTCGACTTATGGACTAAATGTAGCCTTATAAAAGATATTATGACACTTATATTATTTTATTTTAAATGATTTCAAAGTCGTCACCTTTATAATTTAATAAGTATTACATTTTAAATGATGGGTTTTTTAGAATATAAATTCTTGTTAAAGTATTTTTATGAAATATAGTATATTTATATTCATCATAGTATTTTATGTTTGATTTTTATGCTACAAATATGTATATTAAATAATTATACCAAAAATTTGGATTTTAATTAAATTCAAAAAAATGAATAGTGTTAAAATTGACACTATTGGTATTTTATAAAAATAACATATTATTAAATTGTTTAAAAATCACAAAGATATATAAAAATTACAATATGAAAATTATATGGTCTATAATTTCATAATTTTTCCAATTATGAACTATTTAGAAAACATATGTAAATATTTATAACAATTTAAAATTTAGAATATTATTACCACAAATAAAATTAAATAGATTAAATAAGGATAAATCAAAATGATAAGGTTTAAAATAAATTCCAATCATGTATACATTTTATTTGTTGATGATATTACAACCCTATCTCATCGCATATTAAAATTTTAGTCATTTTTGAGGTTTTTATGTGGGTTTGTAGTTATTATTAATTAACATTTTTGACGTTTCCAAAAGTGCCCCTCTCATCTTTTATAAAAGGGTACCTCCTCCCTCTCCTCTTCACTCCATTTTGAGCCTTCAAACCCAGAAAATCCTTGTACATTTCCCTTGTAAACTTCCCTATCAACATTAAAGTCGTATTTTTCTTCACCAAAGAGAAACATTAGTGCCATAAGAAGAGGTTTAAAAGAGGCACATCAAAGTCGAGGTAATATACTTTACCGATTCTTTCAAAGTTATTTCTTCTTATACTTCCTATATATGAGATGTTTTATTATTATGTAATAACTCCAGTATCATTGGTATACTGATATGTTATTATGAATATTAAACAGCCATATTACATATCTTATCCATCCTATGAAAAATGAAATCACCACGCATGCGTACATATGGCCTACTGCCTCCACACCGTGGTGTAATATTTTTTTCATCATCAATATACTTGGATGAGTATAATGATGGAAGAAATAACTATATATGATTATTGTCAAGTTATGTTGATTATGAAATATTATACACCATACACTTCAATACAATATCACAATCATTGGAATGATATCGTCGCTCGTGCGTACGTACGACCTATCGTCTCCACGATGAGATGTGATTCCTTCTTCATGATCTTCATTGAAGATTGATTATATAAATGAATTGAATGAATAAATATGATATATTATATACTAATACCATTATTTAAATCATATAACTATAACCTAATAATAGGAATAATAATTTATTGGATAAAATATGCATAAGAACATAAAGTAGTCAACTCCCGAATAACGAGTTACAATGAAATGTTACTAATAAACAGCTAATAATATTACCATATATGATATCATAAAAATGAATATGATTCTAGAATAAGTCAATGAAATTATTTAAATCATAATATAGGAGTTTCTGATATGTACAAAGCAAATCATAACTATGGTAAGGGATAATTATTCCAATCTCCTTCTTATTCGTGATTGTTTATTCGTAAGTATTTACTAGGTTTATATTTATCATCCATATCCATGTTTTCTAAAAAAGTTTTCATAAAATTTTTACTATTATTCCATGTATATTTAAATTTATTTTTACCCTTTTTTTACTTTTACCACATGGTATGGAATGATTCTTTCTTTTTTTTACCACACGAGGTACTTTTTTACTTTTCTGACAAAATTACAAGAAGAATGTTTTTTTGAACATATATAGCATGAAAATATTTTTAAGGTTTTATAATTACTTATTTCCATGAAAATTCCTCTACAAGATATCACGATAATTTTAAAAATATATATTTTCTTTTAAAATATCATGGCATTTTGAGAAAAAAAATTATTTTTAATAAGAAATGATATTTTCCTCAAGAATTCATTTCAAGTGTTTTATGAAAACTATTTTCCATATAAGATTCCATTATTTAATATGGTTATGTTTCAAGTATAATGTCCCAATTATTTACATGGTTATATTTTTTTTATGATTAAATGATATCCATTTGTTTTATATGGATTATGTTATGATGGAATGATGTTTATGAAACCCATATATTTTTTGGGTTATGATGAATGATTTATGTTTATTTCGAGGCACATGTAAGAATGATTTAATTATGAGATGTTTGGGACCTATATTTCCCTCAAATAAATTGGGTAATGATTTATATCTAATGATATAGACATGGCTGGAATTGCATGTAAATCTGATTCAGTAATACCAGGCTGGAACAGAAAGTAAACCCAGTTCATTAATGGACTTCATCCACTATGATGGTCTTGGAAGAAATGATTTGGATACTATGGAAATAATAATATGTGATTATTAGTCTTCCATAGTTACATGTTTTATTCCAATGTTATTCTTTCATATTTAATGTTACTTTATGATCCATGCCTTATGTAATGCCAAAATTTATGTCACTGTTCAAGATTTGGGTGCTTAAATTTTAAGTGCATGTTTTTAAGTTCAAATGTATGTGGTTTGTTTTTTGTTTACCATGTTTAACCTTACTGAGAAATTGATCTCACCATTTCTATGTTTTCTTTTCCCCGGGATATAAATAATGGTTTTCAGTAATAAAACAAAATGGGAAGATCTTTCTGGGATATGTTGAAGATCATTCACCAAGATTAGAATATTATGTTCCGAGATTCCAAATACACTAAACTAATATAGTTATTGGGAGTTTGTTTTTATTAGGTATTAATTATTCCTCTAAATTAATGTAATGTCCATTTACGTCAAGCTTGGGTCTCTACAGTTGGTATCAGAGTGAAGGTTTAGTTATCCTTTGGAATCTAAGACGTTAAAAATTTAGTGAGATCCCCAGAGATATTTCTAAGGAATCTCTAGAAATGTCCCTAAGGTTAAGTATAAGTATAGGTTACAGTCCTAGAATTATGATAATGATCATTAATAATGTAGGATTGAACCTAAGATGTTAGAGATTGAATGTAATCCCTCTTGATTATTTTGTTTTCCTAGTACGATTTTTGCCTCTCACACTATTCTTTTTGGGTTTTAGAAAATGGCTGGAAACACGAAGATTCATGTTAATGGAGAATATGACGGACAATGGAATGATATTCTTCATGAGAAACCAAATGAAATGGGATTTGGAATGTGAAACATAGTTATTATTCCTAATAAGAAATCTCATAGTATAATCAATAATCTCAACATTTCTAAGTTCCCTGACTCAGCTAATAACATAAAGATGGAGTTTCATAATGATCATAGAGGAATGAAAGTTCAATTTACCTCATGTAAATAATATGGGAAGGGGAATCAAGGATAATTTTTCAAAGGAACCAGAATATGCTTAGGGTGTGGAAAATAAGGACACATTTTCAGTAATTGCAATGTAAAAGGATCAGTTTAGACAATAGACAAGGATAATGGTATTGCTAAGACATCAACGACAGTTAAATGTTTTAATTTTGGAATGTATGGGAATTATGCGAATCAATGCTCTAAGGGAAAATCTCATGAAGGGAATCAGCATGGTCATATGGGTAGTGTTTATTTTTATGATGATGATGAGACTACAAATGATATAGGGGATGAAAAAAGTGTTAAGGAATAAAATGTTGATGCTCGGTCAATAGTTTAAGAAGGTAGTGGAATGATTGCATGTTTATCAAGAGTAATGTTGTATAATTAATTTAATGGTACTATAGAATAAAGAAACATCTAATTATTATTACACTATTGTTTTCCTTAAGTATTTTAATGTATATACTGAATGGTACCCGTAACCATGAATGGTTATTCAGATATTTTTGGAAAGCACATAATATGTGAATAATAAAGGGATTTAGAGATAATGAGATGTTTGATAGTATTAATGATCTCATGAATTATATAAGGACAAAGTGATAACTTGGTTTTAGTATATAGAATTATTGGAATTTCAATACGTGGATACTGTTATATTTTAATGGAATTCATGTTTTCACTATGTTTCTATGGTAATTTAAGTTTCAAGAGAATAAATGAATAATGTATTCAGATGTTTGGAATGTGACAATCTAGAACTGCAAAATTTTATATGGGAGAAAAATGTTAAGCAGATTAAGTTCTCCTCCTTCTAATGTTTTATATTTTCTGTTTTTGGAAGGATTTTAATGTTATCTATTTATGGATAGTATAATTTATATTTAGGTTGAAGTTTTTTAGATTAATGTTTTATCATGCTATGGGTTGACTTATGCATATTTAATAATATGTTCTAAATATTTTTTTGAGAAAGATGGAATGACCTATCATTTTATCTTATGATATACTAATATTTCAAGAATAAAAATTTCAACTTCATTTCTTTAAATAAGATATGAAGTGTAAATTTTTCATGGAATGACCAAAGATGATATTACATTGAAATCAAGTAAGTATTTATCATTATTCAAAATTATTCATCATTAGGGAAATGATATTGAAAACAAAAACAATTGTCCTAGTGCCCTCATATCCGATAAATCAGATGATACCATAGATCATCACAAATTTATGGCTTTGTGATTGTTGGCTTTTTCATAGCCATGTTCTCTACCACTCTTCATCATAAGTTTATTGTTATATTTCTCTTACATATCCATGTTTTAACCTAAGTTCTCCTATGTAGAAACCCAGTGATGAATTAATTTGGCTAACCATTATATTTCTTAACATTTTTAAATTAAGTTTTAGTATTCCTTTTTACGATGTGGTTTTCTATGAAAGAAAAATTCATGTAATAAAACATTTACAACCCCGACGAATTTCTAGGGAGAAATTAATTTTAAAGGGTGTATATTATAACACCCAATGATTTTATGAGATATATTCTTTTTAATTTCATTGATGTATTCAAGTTGTACACTAAACCAATATTATCTTTCACCATATGGAATACCATATTAGATTTAAATATATGGAACACTATTCTTGGATTGTGTTTCACATAATTATACGTTATTTTGATTGAATTAATTTCACGTATCACCAAGCTTAGATTTTGATCAATATGTAAAATATTTTTTGATTATGTTATATGAAACACCGAAGGAATCTTTCTGTACATGAAACACTATCTTGGCTTGCATTACAAGCAAGAGCGACCTTCCTTGATAGCTTGCGTTGTACGTGATACAAAGTTTCACCAAACAATAATATAATATTATTATTAAAATGGGATATAAACTAGACATTATGAATAGTATTAACCAAATTTTTAGTTTTATAAAATTATCATTCATCTTACATATTTTCTAGAACATGGTGTGGGAACAAAATAAATTTTTTCGATAAAATAAGTATTTTTCACAAAAAGATGTTTTGGTTCCTTTTGAGGGCGCACCCACTTTAAATATAATTTTAGAAATGTTTATAAGTTAAATATGAAAAAATAAACGTCTTATTTTGATCAGGAAAAAAAATCGTAGGATAAATTTTGGATATTTTTCTGATAACTTTCATATTTTTATGAATAGTAAAAATACACTAAATTTTACTTTAAAACAACTTTTGAAATCGCGATAATTTATATGGTTAAATTATAATAATGAATTGTTTAAAGTATAAATAGAATATAATTTTCCCATTTAATTTAATTTATGTCATTATCATTAATTTTACATTGAATTTATAGGTAGAAACATTTCAATATTTTGTAGTGTTTAAAAAAACATGTTTTCTTCGACAACAAGATTAATTTTAAATTAATTACTGCTTCTTCTAGGTTTCAAATTTGGAAAAATGGATTCCATATTTGGAATCAGGATGTCCAAATTGTTTGAATAGTTATCTTTTATATTTAGACATTATGAAGAGTAACTGCGGTAAATCTTACCATAGTTGAAGGTAAATTAGGTAGTTATGGGTAATAATAATATTATAAAATTACCATAACACTGGTATTAATATAATTGGATGATTTAAGTTCTCCATAAGACATACTTGGGTTGAAATGGAATCTATTGGAACCCACATTTATGAGATTAAGTCCTTTAATTTAATTTTTTTAATGCAAAGTGAAATACGTATAACTGAAACCTTAATAATAAAATTATTTTTAATATAAGGATATACATAATATATATTCGATTATAAATTCTCATTTGAAAGATAAAATATTTTTCTTTATCATGGTAATTACTTTTTAATTTATAATAAATATATAATTACCTTAATATCTTTTACATTAATGATGTAGAAATTATTTATTTCTTGAAAAATCAATAATATAGATTATTTAAATTAATAATACCCATAAAAGGCCCAAACACTTTACCAAAGCATATTGGTCGAGTATATATAAACCATAATCATCCAAGGGTAGACTTGTGGACCACTTGGAGCCTTATAAAAGTGATTATGACACATATATTATTTTATTTTAAATGATGTCAAAGTTGTCACCTTCAAATTTTAATAACTATAAAATTTTAAATGATAGATTGTTTAGGAGATAAATTCGATTTAAAATATTATTATAAAAGATAGTAGATTTATATTCATCATATTTTTTATTATTTATTTTTTTTCCAACAAATATGTTTATTAAATTATTATACAAAAATGTTGTTGGAATTATTTTAATAAGTGAAATATATAATAAATGGTATTAAAAATATTAAAATAAATATTATATAAACTAATTAATGTGATATAAGAATTTTTTAAATGAATATGACTTGTTGGGAATCTATTAAATGTTTTTTAGAATCTATCATCTCTTAGGATTTTAATTAAATTCAAATAAATGAATAATGTCAATATTAACACTATTGGTATTTTATAAAAACAACATATTATTAAATTGATTAAAAATCACAAAATTTTTTAAATATTACAACTTGAAAATTATATGGCCGAAATATTCATAACTTATCCAATTATGGACAATTAAAAACACATAAGTAACTATTTATAACCATTTTAATTTTTAATACTATTGCCACAAATAAAATTAAATAGATTAAATAAGGATAAATCAAAATGATAAGGTTTAAAATTAATTACAAACATGTCTAAATTTTATTGGTTGATGGGATTACAACCCTATATCATCTCATATTCTTTTTTGAGTCATTTGTTATGTTTTTATGTGGGTTTTTTGTTTAATATAAATTAATATTTTTGAGGTTTCCGAAAGTGCCCCTATCCTCTCTAATAAAAGGGAACCTCCTCCCTCTGAACTTCACTCCATTTGGGGCCTTCAAACTCGAGAGAACCCTATAAATTTCCATTATAAACCTCTCCAGAAACATTCTATAGGTCCTAGTATTTTTAAAAGACCATCTTTAGCATCCTAATAAGAGGTTTTGAAGAGGCACGTCAAAGAAGAGGTAATATCCTTTACCGATTCTTTCAATTTTATTTCTTCTTCTACTTTCTCTATATGAGTTATTTAATTATTAAGTAATAAATCAATTATAACTTGTATAATGATATTTTATTATGATTATTAAACAACCATATTCCATCTTCTATCCATCCTATGAAAAATGAAATCACGACGCGTGTGGACATTAGGCCTACCATCTCCACGTCGTGGTGTAATATTTTTTTCATTGACAACATACTTGGATGGGTATAAGGATTGAATAAATAACTATATATGATTATTTTATAGTGATATTTGTTCTGAAAAATTATACACCATAAACTTCAATACAATTCCACAATCATGGGAATGATATCGTTGCTCGTTTGTACGTATGGTCTACCTTCTCAAAGATGTGTTGTGATTTATTCTACATGATCTTCATTTATGAATGATTATATACATGAATTGAATGAATAAATATGATATATAGAATAATAATAAAATTATTTAAATAATATAACTATAACCTAATAGTGGAATAAGAATTTATTCGACAAAACCTGCATAAAAACATAAAACAGTTGACACCGAAATAATGAGTAACAATGAAATGTTACTAATAATCAGATAAAAATATGACCATATATGATATCATAAAAAATAATATTATTTTTTAATAATTTAATGACCTTATTTAAATCAATATATAGAAGGTTCTGATATGTAAAAAGCATATCAAACCTAAAGTAAGGGATAATTAATCCAATCTCATTCTTATCTGATATTTTTTATTTATATGTATTTGTTGGGGTTATATTTATCATCCATGTCCATGTTTTCTAAAAAAATTTTCATAGATTGTTTACTATTCTTCCATGTATGTTTAAAGTAATTTTTACCCTTTTTGTGTTGTACAACATGGTATGGATGCAATTTTTCTTTTGTTTACCATATAAGTTATTTTTTGACTTTTCTAAAAAAAGAATGAGAATAATATTTTTTTATCTTATACAGCATGAACAGGTTTTTAAGGATTCATAATGCCTTATTTCCATGAAGCTTCCTCTACAAGATATCATGATTTGTTTCAACAAAAATATTTTCTTTTAAAATTTCACAGCATTTTGAGAAAATAAAATTATTTTGAATAATAAATAATATTTTCCTCAAAAATTCATTTCAAGTGTTTTAGAAAAACTATTTTCCATATAAGATTCCATTCTTTAATATGGTTTTGTTTCAAGTATAATGTCCCAATTATATACAAGGTTTGATTTTTTTATTATTAAATGAAATAAATTTGTTTTATATGCATTATTTTATGAATCGATGATGTTTATGAATCCCATATATTTTTTGGCTTATGATAAATGATTTATATTTATTTTGTGGCTCACATACGAATGATTTAATTATGAGATGGGTGGGACCTATATCTCCCTCCAATGCATTGGGTAAAGATTTATATCTCATGATATAGGCATGGATAGAACGACATGTAAATCCGGTTTTGTAATACAGGACTGGAACGACAAATAAACCCAGTTCAGAAATGGACATCGTCCACTATAATAGTCATGGAAGAAATGACTTGGAAACTTTGTAAATAATAATATATTCTTATTTGTTTTCCACAATTACAAGTTTTATTCCATTTCTATTATTTCATGGTTAATGTTCTGTTATGATCAATTCCAAACGTATCGCCTTGATTTATGTCATTGATCATGGTTTTCATGTTTCAATGTTATTTTCATGTTTTTATGTTCAAATGTGTATGGTTTGTTTTATGTTCACCGTGTTTAACCTTAATGAGCATTTTATATCACCCTTTCTATGTTTTCTTTTACCCAGGATATAAAGAAAGGTTTTAGGTAAGAATAAAACATGGGAAGATCATTATGGAAGATGTTAAAGATCTTTTACAATGATTAGAAGATTATGTTTCGAGTTTCCAAAGAGACTAAAATAATATGGTCTTTGGGTTTTTATTTATCTTATGTATTAATTATTCTGTAAAAGTAATGAAACGTACATGTACTTCAATCTTCGGTCTTTACACCCACAATTGAGATATTATCTCTTTGTCCACACTTCTCCAATAATAATAAAAAATGATTACTTTTCTTTTACCCTGAGTTGATACAAAACTCTTAAAATATTTTTCATTTGGACCTCTTGGAATATCATTCTCATCAAACTAAACCAGAATCATCTGGTCCTTGCTACGGGCAAGTGATAATTTTGGTAAACATGTGTATCCACATTTACAAACTCTTGAACTCTTTTTTGTCATTATGGGAGCACATGAGGTTGATTGGGGAGCATCAAGAGGAGAATGTGTATGTTCCTCCCTAGAGGTATGATCATGATGCTCATCTCCAGAATAATTTGGTTGACCAATGGATTGATCTATCATTATCATTTAAATCAAAAAATAAAACATTAGTTCAAAAATATACAAATTCAAATATTATAATACTAATGTAAACAAAAAATGGAAAACTGAACTATGTTACTTAATAGTAAACATGGTAAATTCGGTAAGCATGTTAAACAATGGTAATGATGGTAATAATGGTAAACAAGGTAGTGTAATTTTCATTAAACAAAATAAATAAATATATAATTTACGTAAAAGTAAGCTATAGTAAACATGGTAAACAGGGTAAAGAAGTTTTCATTCAACAAAATCAATAGATGTAAAAGTTACATAATGGTTAACATGATAAAATAAACTAAAAAAATTAAATGAAACAAAACTTTATACTTATTTGTTTTAATACATGTTATAATAAAGAAAAAAAATTAAAATATCTTACATTTTATGAAAATATTATGTGTAAACAATAAATAAACATATCTTACCTGTAATATTAGGAATGTACAAATAAATTGTTTTCCAAAATTCCTTCGTCATGATCATTCCTTATGGTACAAACCATGTCTTCAACATGCCCATCACTATTTTCTAATAATGTTTCCGTGGAATTAGGGATCATTCATAAATCACCATCTTCATCAAGTTTATCCTCATGAACATATTTTTTTCCCTCGTAAAACAAGAGACCACTGCATATCTGATTGACCAATTAAAAAGAAAATCGATTTTTCATGTGATGCCATTATAAAAGAATCTGTTGTGTCTTCCAATCAATTCAATTTAACAACTGTCATTCAAAATTCACCATGTCTAACACTATTATTACTGATAAACCATTTGTAGTTAAAAACATGAACTTTAATTTTAATGTAATAAATGACCCATATTTCTTTAATGACTCAATAATACGCACTGCATGCAGAAATTGGGTTTTTGTCTTTAGAACATGAAAAATACACTACTTCAGCAAATGCCAATACATGACTATTCTAAACTGCACTTTTGTAGTCCTGGTATTTCTTATGAAATGTATATCCATTAATGTCATACTTGGACCATGTTATCACATTTAAACATGGACAACCCACTAACCATCTTAATGTCCCTGATACATCTAATCTACTGAGCAACGTCTTTTTAAACCATGAAAAAAATGTTTGGTTGTGCTCATTCAAAGTCCAAAAATAATTCTTCTTTCGATTAAATTGTTTCAACTCATTAATATTCAATGTGATACACAGTTTATCATGGGATATATTATTCAAGATGTATAATTATACCTTCATCATCTATTTAGCTGACAATTATTTGACTTTCAATCCACAAATCCCCCAACCCTCATTATTTACTAGTTCCTGGCGACATGGAGGCAAACCTATGTACTCTGCCGCAGCCATATAGCTCATAAAAAACTCCAAAACCTCCATAGAAATATAATTTTCAATAATGGGATATTCATGTTGATATGGATTCATAACTTACCCATTCAATTTTTTCATGAACCTTTCCAAATGAAACATCCAACAAAGTTGAAATGGTCCACAAAGCATTATTTCTCGAACTAGATGAACCATTAAATGCACCATTATATCTAAAAAAGATGGAGGGAAATACATTTCTAATTGAAAAAGTATATAAATTTCATCCTTTTCCAAAATGATAAAATAATTCACATCAATCCCCTTATTACATATGGAATCAAAAATATAACACAACTTCATTATAGTATTTTTGACAGGGAAGGACAACATTCCATGCAATGAAATTGGTAGAAGTTGTTGCATCATGATGTGGAAATAAAGAGATTTCATACCTATCAACATCAAATCCTTCAAAGAGATAAAAAAATTTACATTTGAATAATAACCTTGAGGTACATTGATATTATGAAGACACTTAAATAAGATAATTTTCACCTACTTGGATTATGTATGATAAGCTGAGGGAATAAATGTGTGTCTTCAATTTGGAGTGGGAGCTAACACAAACATATTCCCATTTATATTAAGTCTAATAATGCATTCAACTCATCTTTAGTCTTTCCATTAATATCTAAGAATGTTCCACTCAAACTGTCATAGATATTCTTAACCATGTGCGTGACATCAATATTATGTTTCACTTCATGATATCTCCAATATGGTAACTCAAAAAATATTGACCTTTTCATCCAAATATGTCTATCATTTTCAGATTTATGTGTCTTTCCCAATTACACATCATGGTTTTTCAAACACTCAAAAAACACATAAGAGGATAAAGGTTTTGGAGAAATATCAAATTCTTGTGAGCCGTTGAATTCCTTTTTTATACTTCTATAGGTGTGATTCATAGGAAAAAACATTCGATGACCCATGTATACTATTTTCCTCCCATGATGAAATTGACAATATGATGTATGTTGTTTGCAAATTGGACATGATTTATGCCCCTTAACACTATATCCAGATAAATTTCCATATACTAGGATGTCATTTATAGTGAACATAACCACTGCATGTAGTTTAAAATACTCCATTTTATAAGAATCATACACCCAAATACCATCCTCCCATAAAAGGTTCAAATCATCTATCAATGGTGACAAGAAAACATCAATATCATTTCCGGGTTGCTTCGGACCAGATATCATTAAACTCAACATGGCATTTTTTCACTTCATAGAAACATCAGGAGAGAGGTATTAAGTTACCAACAAAATAGGCTATGAACTATGTGTGATAGGGTTCGATATGGATTCATTCCATTAGTGTACAACCCAAGTCTGAGTTTCTAATTTCATTTCAAAATGTAGGACACAACTCATCAATTTTCATCCATAATGGGCAATCAGATGGATGTAGAATGTTCATGTCACCAATCTTCTCATCATCATGCCATCTTAACCTTTTTGCATCATGTGAATTAGCAAATAAATATTTCAAATGATGAATTATATGAAGATACCAAAATACAATGTTTGGGGTCTTTGTAATCTCTACATCAGCCTATGATTTTTCATTCAA
Organism: Viscum album; assembly: GCA_963277665.1. Lineage (NCBI taxonomy): Eukaryota > Viridiplantae > Streptophyta > Magnoliopsida > Santalales > Viscaceae > Viscum > Viscum album. The sequence continues at coordinate 825,128,039 of OY728120.1, forward strand.
CTTATACTGTAATGTCACACATTTTGGACACTCTGACAGAAATTCATATTCCATCCTATGTATTATATAGTCATTCATATAGGCACGTATTTTCTTAAATCCCAATACAATTGGGAATAATTTTTTCTTGGAATTATAATGTGATTCTAGAAGGTCGTTGTCTTTTTTAAGAATTTCTTTCGACGATTGAATCAACTATATAAAACATCAGTCACTCAATCCATGTTTCGCCTTCAGGTTAATCAATCACAAAATTGCTGACAGAACTGTAAAATCTGTACAACTAGGATATAATGGTTTTCAGCATAACCATATAGACATGAAACTGTCGGTTATATCTCAATTTTTTTTGCTACAATATCATGAATTAACTCTTTAATTAAATTAGAGTTACCATCTTGCAAATCATCATCATTCGTAGATCTGACATTCAGTCCAATTTCACCATTCCAAATCCAAGGGTTGTAACTCGGATTAAAACCACGACAAATTAGATGATCTTTGATGTCTCTACTTTTCAATTTCTTTATATTCAAACATTTCAGGCATGGACAGAAAAACATGTCACGGGTTGGAACATTTCGTTTAGAAATTTCAATAAGGGCATCAACACCTTCTTCATATTCATTACCCATTTGATGTTCTGTAATCCAACTTCAACTCATTATTAACTATAATAAATATCAAAATTATACATCTTTTTAAGATAACCCAACTTTATATTTATATGTAAAATATCATAATTTGAAAGAAAAACAATTTTGAAATATAAAACAAATCTATGCGTATTTGAAAAATATATGCATGAAAATGATTTTAAAATGTAAATATAGTTTGATATAATAGTTTTAAATTCATCTTGGATACTTTCTTCTTAAGGTATGCAATGAATATATCCTTTTTCAACTATATACCAAATTCACCCTTTCGTAAACAAGAAATATGAAGAATAAATATTAAAATACGTATACATTCACTACTAAAAATTACACCTAACCCAACAATTTGAAACCATTGGGATAGCCCCTGAAATCATTAGGGTAGAATAGCCCAATAATTTCACACACTGTTGGCATGATGGTAATTGCAATAGCCATATACCAACAGTTCTATAGGAACCATTGGTATAGACGACCTGAAGTTAATATATGCCAATGGTTTCAATGAAACTGTTGGGATATATATATACCAACGGGGTTTTCAAGGGGTAGGGGTTTTCAGGGGGTGGTTGTCCAAGGGAATAGGGGTTGTTTAAGGGTGTAGGGGCTATCTATGGTTTCCAAGGAGGTAGGGGTATTCTGGGGGAGGGGGTGACCAAGGGATGGAGGTGTCCATGGGGGTGGGGTATCCAGGGGTGGGGGAGTGGTGTCCAGGGGAGCAAGGGAGTTGTCCAACCCCCTACCCCATTTGAAACCACCCCCACCCTGTGGACAACCTCTGGACACCACCACCACCATACAGAGCCCCCCACATCCTAAATAGCCCCCCCCCCCACCACTGGACACCCCCACCCCCAGGACACCGCCTACCACCTATATACCCCCTACCCCCTTGGAGAGCCCACTTACCCCCTAGACACCACCCCCACCCCCGAGAGACCCCCACCCCATGCACACCACCGCCACCCCATACCCCCTTAGACAACCCCCTGGACACACCCACCACATTTTCACCCCCACCCCTTGGACACCCCACCCCCGGACAGCCCCCTCACCCCCTGGACACCACACCAACCCCCTATACACCCCTACCCCCTTGGAAAGCCCACTCACCCCCCCCCCCCCAGGGCACCACCCTCCCACCCCCTTGGACACCCCCAGGACACCTCCACCCCCTTGGGTAGCCCCCACCCCCTGGACACCCCCACCCCTCTAGACAGCCCCCCCCCCCAACACACCCCCAGGCCCCAGGACACCCCTACCCCCTTAGACAGCCCACTCACCCCCTAGACACCACCTTCACCCCTAGAAACCACCCCCAACCCCCTTGGACTCCCCCTGGACACCCCCCTAGACACCCCTACCCCTAGACAGCCCCCTCACCTAATTGGACACCACCCCCACCCCTAGACACCCCCACCCCGTGGAGATACCTCTCAACCCCCTAGAAACCCCCCTGGACACCCCCTGGACACCACCACCCCCTGTACACCCCACCCCCTAGACACCCCTACCCCCTTGGACAGCACACTCATCCCCAATGACACCACACCCTAAGGAACCCCCTGAACACCCCACCCCCTAGACAGCCCTCTGACCCTATGGACACCCCTACCCCCTTGGAATTCCCCCTCACCCCCTGAACACCACCCCCACCCCATTGGACTCCCCCTGGACACCAACACCCCCCTTGGATAGTCCCCCCGACCCACTGGACGTCCCCTACCCCTGGACACCCCCTACCCCCTTGGAAATCCCACTCACCCCCCCTGGACACCACCCCCACCCCTGGACACCCCCACCCCCTTGGAAAGCCCCCTCCCCCTAAACAAAACCAACCCTATAGACCCCCCCCCCCCACCCACCCCCCCTGGACACCCCTACCCCCTTGGACAGCCCCCTCCCCCCAAACAACACCAACCCCTATAGACCCCCCCCCCCCCACCCACCCCCTGGACACCACCACCCTTGATTCCCACTACCCCCTTGGACACCGCACTCAACCCCCTGGACACCACCCCCCTGGACACCCCTAACCCCATGGATATCCCCTCACCGCCTGAACACCCCCACCCCACTGGACACCCCTACTCCCTTGGACAGCCCATGCACCCCTGAACACCACCCCCGCCCCCTTGGACACCCCCTAGACACCCCACCCCCACAGGACACACCCCTATCCACCCCCACCCCCTTGGACAACCACCCCACCCACTTGGATAGCCCCCCTCCCCCTTGGACACCCCCTATACATGCACACACACACACACACACCTGATAGAACACAAAACAATCATAAACATGCATGATAAAACATCCATGGTTTATTTTAAAATAAAATAATTTATCATGGTATAAAAAAATATAACACTTACCATTATAGAAAGAACAAATATATAAAAATAACATCTCAAAAAATATGTTTAGGGAATTTCAAAAAATAAAAAATTAAATCGAGCCGTGTGAGGCTTTCTTGAGTGTTGCGAGTTGACATAATAGATCTGGTGATAATAAAGTTGATGAATGATGTTTGAAAAATGAGGTTGGAGGGAACAACTTCGAATAATCCTTTCTAGGTTTTCCGCATGGGAGAGACGAGTCGCAGGTTTCCCAATCATGGAAAATAGAATGACTAAATATGGGGCACGCTAAATTAATTAAAAGCCTTATCACATCGGTTATTTAAAAACCGATGTTGAAAATTATTTATCACATCGGTGATTTTATAACTGATGTTATAAATAGAGATATATCAAGTCATTTATTTTATAACATATTTGATAAATTGTATATATTTTCTTTATCACATCGGTTATAGAATTACCGATGTGATAAAGCGCCCAGATTCCATATTTCACGTCGGTTATAAAATAACATACATGATAAATATAATCTTTATATTTTTTACATCAGTTATAAAATAACCAACATAAATAATTGATTCTCATCAATTTATCAAGTCAGTTATTTTATTACCACTATGATAAATTTATTTTTACAGATTTTCACATTGGTTATATAGAACCAACGTGAAAAATCCCGATGTGTTAAACATTTTTTCCAATAGTGCTTTCATAATTACATCCCCTAAAATATTTGAATGGGGTTTTCATGGAGTCATCATAAATTATATTATATTATTAACATTCCATATGACCAGGTTTTTTGTAAATAATACATCTCTAGACAAAATCATATAATGTGCATTCATATCTCAATTTATATGATACATAGAAATTAATTGCATCATTATGAACTTTCAATTTGAAATCCACATCCCAAGTGTCTTACCTAACTCCATAGTTGTATCACCATAATTGAAAATTCATAATATATCATTTCAACCTAATTTAGTAAGATTATTCCAATTTCTCACTCCTAAATTCTTGTTATTTCAAAATAAACTTCTCAATAATTCTATGGTAGAGATCACTATCTTTTCATTTAAGTATTTCAACCTCATCTCAAGATCCTTTATAATTTTATCATTCTCTTTCATTAAGGAGACTATGAACTCTATCTATGAGATAACATAATTTTTAAATATTATTATATATTAGATATGTGTTTATACATGGATAAATAAGATTTCTGGTCCCTTTTTTGGCCATTTTCTCCTCAACATCATCTGCAATCTCTATGTGTAAATTTCCTTGATTTTTCATATTTACACCCATAAATATAGATGAATATTTTATATCCAATTAATCATTCCATATATTATTATTCTCTAGAAAAATATATATATTGAAATTCAAATCAACTCTATCAATAAACTCATGTTTATTCTTATGTTATTATAATGATTTTATTTTTAATTATTCACTATAAGAAAAGTCTCTAAATGGGTGACATGGTTTTACTTCTAGATCCTCACTTGAATATCCATATTTATAACTCTTTATGGGGAATCCAAAATTTTTATGTGGAATGGAATCTCTCTTTTCACAATTTATTTTAGGTATATGAATAATATTACAGACAATCATATCAAATAGAGATTTCATTTTCCCATGTGTTTTTGGTGAAAACCCTTTAAGGTAACATTATATCATTTTTGGGTTAGTTTTGTTTGTTGACAAAGTAGGTTTTCATGGTAAATTATAATGTTTTAGAGATTTTGATTGAAAATACATGTTGAAAAATATCCATGATGAAGGAGTGGATGATATGGAGATGGTACAAAAGAATAGATATAAAGTGGCATTGTTTTCCAGTGTTATACTTATTTTTGGGGTCCAAAATTTGGGATTTGGCGAGAATCGCGAAAAGTGGATCTCTTTGAAGATATCATCATAAAATGGAAAAGGCGTGAATTTCATGAAGATAGGCTTCATGAATTGGATTTCGAAAAGACATGAAGAATGTTGATGGTGAGCTCTCTGATTATTATAAGATTTAAGAACATAATAGTGGGAGAGAATTGTGAGGGAGTATTGTGGTAGTGCCACAAAGGAATTGACGGAATTATCTATGATTATGATGAGATCTGTGATCTGAAAAATTTCCATGGTGCTTCATGATATAGAGATAATTTCGGTAGAAATTTCAGAGGTTTTAGATTTGAGATAATGTGATGTTGGATTTGAACGGAAGGTTACCGATTCGATGAAATCACATATAAATACTCCTCAACCCCCTCGGAGAAAACAATATAGATAAAAAAACCTTAAGCTACCGAATTGAAGAGGATATTCGCGGAGCAGGGATCTTTGTGAAAGAAAACAAAATCCACATAGGTAGTTGAGCTCTGTGAAAGGAAGGTGGTCCGTGAAGGCCCGTTATTCTTTTAGGGGGATGTGCACTTCATTAATGCTTGTTTAGATTTGCAAAATTGCCAAGACCAATGTGAGCTCTATGATGCAGTGCGATTTTCGATCTAGAGATATTTTTGATCTAGTGATAATTAGAAGCCTTTAATCTCTACAAATTTTGAGCTTCAAAATGAGGTTGGAGAATTGTGAAGTCTTTTTTGGGTCTTTTAAAAGAGGGAGCTCCAAAAAGGTCGTTTTCTTTTCAAAAGAGTTTCAAATGGTATTTCTTATTGTTTAGTAGAAAATATGTATTCATTTATGGATGAAAGTGGAACTTCAATATAACATCTATCTATTTTTTAGAATATATGTATTCATGAAAATTAAAGGACCTATAAGTCATTAAACTGTGAGTGGAACTTCTGAAGTTGCAGTGAGCTCACTTCAGCTGAGGGAGCAGTGAGTTATGAAACCGTGAATGGTGGTAAACCAGAAGGTACACTGAGTCCACTTCTAACTTTTAAATTTCAGTACACATTTAGTAGATTTTTTTCATCAGTATATTTCTGGTGTATTCTTCTTGAACATATCCTAGTGAGGTTGAACCAAGTAAAATTGTTGTGTCATGTGCATGCTTTAATATTTGTTCAAAATCTAAAACAAGATTGAGAGAGAATAGATTTATTTCTAACAATAAAACAAGATCAAAGGGACATTGGTTTTAATATGTCATACCCCGATTCACCCCCCCCCCCCACCTTTTAGGGTGTCTAGCCTAGTGGAACTATCAATTGGTATTAGAGGTAATGGTTAATATAATTTGTTTCTCTCAAATGAAGGTCACCAATCATAAAGGGATTCCGATATTTGATGGGAATAATGATCAAATATGGAATAATATAATGAAACACTACCTCTAATCTCTAGGAATGGAGGTTTTTAGAGTAGAAATACATGGTACGACAACCGGTTTTAATAGTGGTTCATTATCAAAAGTCGAGTGAAGACAGTTGGATGTTAATGCTGAAGGTCATGGAAGAAAATATTCAACTATTTTGGAACACGTATGAAGATCATTGAATGATCCTGAAAGAGTTTTTTGATGAATTATCTGATAGGGTAAAAGTTGTAGTAGAAGACATGGGAGGTCTTGGTGAAATCTTTGAAGACATAATGATTGTGAATCTCATCCTAAGGAAACTTCCACCTCACTTCAATCCAAAATATTCAGTATTTCAAGACAAGGATTTGACAAAGATGACACTGGATAACATGAATATTACCCTTATAGTATATGAAATTAAAATTGATGATAATGATGTTGTGGAAAGGGGGAAATCGGAAGAGGTGGCAGTCAATTCCATAAAGAAGCTCACTATTGAAGACTCTCATAAAGAAGAAGAGATATATGAGGTGATGTCATTCCATTCTGTGAATCATCAAAGAAGAAAAGGAATGTTTAAAGGGAAACATCCACTTACCTTCTTTAGATGTGGAATGATTGGTCATCTTATAGCAAGATGTCCCAAAAAGTTCCAAGAAAATGATGATGTCGATGAAGCCTAAATTTCCATGAAGAATTATTCATCCTATGTGAAAGGAAAAATCAATTCAATATTAATGTCTTTAAGAAGAAGAATATTATTTCACAATAATGTGATAGTTCATATGAGTTTTAGGTTGATAAGGTTGAATTTATAGAGAACTTTATAGATCATGGAAAAAATTCTTTTGTGGTAGTTGACGGTAGTACTCAGAAAAAGGAAGAAACAAACGTTGATGAAGAAGAATAAGTTGAAGGAAGAGTTGACATGAAAGATGAGGTAGAGGCTACTCTTGAATATATGGATGATTGGATAGGCAAACAACGAAATATGACAATGTAGTCTGTGACGTCATACTCTATATGTAGAAGAATGAAGAAGATATGTCTGGTTTGATGGAAGAAATTGAGAAACAAAATTCATCAACACTAGAGGAGTGAAAATAAGTTAGTGAGTTTAAAATCAAGGCTGAAGAATAGAAAATATAGATTGACAGCTTGAATAACACAATGAAAAATCAAATCGTGCATATCGAAGAACATGAAGGAGTTGTTGGTTTGTAGAAAAAGTTAAAGGATCAAGAAAAACTCTTGACTTCTATTATGCCATCTGGAAAGTAGATCACTCATAAAACTAAGATGTTCTAAGGGGATCATAGTGGTTCCACTGAAAGTAATCAACAGTTATTTTTAGGTTTTATGTCTAATGTGGGTCTTGACTGAAAACAAAAAAAATGCAAGGATTGAAGTCAAACTGCAAGCACTCTTTCGTAGATTGATGGTGGATTTTGGTATGAAGGAGAATCTGAAGAAACAGATAACCAAAGGAGACCAAGTGGTGTAGAACTGATTCATAGGAATTCACCCTATATTAAGTTATATTTTTATGGAATGAAGGGACACTCAGAAATGTGTGGTCAATATCTTATAGTTATAGGAGACGACCGGAGCAATAGTGGAAGCCAAATAAATATTGACACTCTAGAATATCTTTCTAGGTATATTATATTTGGTTTGTAGGATTTGGACATATTTCCAAATACAATACATAGACCATGCAGAGAAGTGTTCCAAAAAAGAACCAAACTATTCTCATGCAGCAGATCAATAAACCAGTAGGTGAGTTAAAAATGCAGAATAGATTTATAGTCTTACAAGATGATTTTGTTCCATCATACTCTGAGAAAGACCATTATTCTCAATCTATTCTGAGTGTGAAGACAAAAATATCGGTCAAGAAGAAAAGATTTTAGATGTTAGGGGTTGCTGAAATTTCCCTTAATGTATATGACAGTTCTGGTGTATAGATCCTTGACAGCAGGTCAAAATCCCACAAGATAGGTAAAAAGGACCTTGTTACAATAATAATGTATGAAAAATATGGATTTTTCATGTTTGGAAATGATGATGGACATAAGATTATTGGATTAAGAAAGTCAAGGTTTGGAGGCAAAGAGATAAGACGTGATGATATCTTAGTAGTAGAAGGTCTCAGTCAGAATTTTCTTAGAGTCACCCAACTATGTAAATCATGGAATTCTATTTGGTTTTCTATGAAAATTTTTGTCATCAAAGGAAAATATAGGGAATTGGTTCTACAGGGAAAAATTACAAAGGGAACTCTCTACATGGTATGTGGATAAGAATATATGTGCTTTCTGTCGAGAGAGGAAGAAAACAAGTTGTGGCATAAAAAACATGGTCATCAATTCCAACCATCCATGTAATATCTAGAAAAGTTTTATGTAGCAAGAGACATCCCTAAAATATCACATGTTCATACTCATACATATGATTCATGTCAACAATGGAAGATCATAAGAAATACATACAAGGAAGTGTAAAATTAATCAATAAGAGTGTTTGAATTGGTGCTCTCTGATGTTTGTAGACCTATCTCACCAAGATCCACTGATGGAAAGAGGTATTACATTTTTTTCATTGATGAATACTATAGAATGGATTGGTTATCTTTCAATTCCCATAATTCTGATGTGTTCAGTTTCCTAAATAAGTACAAGAGGGGGTTTGAAAGGATGCTTGAATAGAAAATTTTAATGTTTCGTACTGATAATGGTACTGAATTCATAAACTATCTAGTGGAAGACTGTATCAAGAAACACAGGATAAGGCATCATGTTTCTTCAGTAAGAACTCCCAAATATAATGGAGTGGTTGAATGGAGAAACCATATCTTCAAAAACATGGCTTGGACAATGCTTATTGAAAAATACCTGCTAGAGAAATTTTGGGAGGAAGTAGTTTTAACATCTATATACATTTATAACATACCTCTATTTTGTATGACAGAAGGAAGGACTCTGTATCAAATGTGGTATGGAAAAAATCCCATAGTGAAGTAATTTTGTATCATTGGGTGCAAGTCATTTATTCTCAACAGGGAAAACCATACGAAATTTTAGTCTCGTGGATATTAGTGGATATTAATGAGATACTTGGGAAATATAAAATAATACAAATGCTTTAATGTGAGGCTAGGAAAAGTAGTTGAGAGAAATGATTTCACTATTGTGGATGATGAATAGAATATTCAACAACACAGTGAACAATATCTTGATGAAAGTGACGAGGAGGAAAGAAACATAGGGGTAATAGAAGTAGAAGATGCTTATTCAGAAGAAGATACAGATGATGAACAAGATTAAGTAATGTTTATATCTATACAGAAGCTAAGGGGTTGAGTTGAAATTGATAGGTAGAATATCATCAGTAATCAGTCTTCTTCAATTCAATCAATAAGAATGAAATCAATGTAGTAGACATAGTTCCAATATCAGGTAGAACCCAAATGCATTACTGATGCAGCTGAAGATTATAACTAGGATCAGGCTATGAATGAAGAGCAAGATCAGATTGAGAAGAATCTGACGTGGGAGATAGTTTCAAATCTAGAAGATAAAATTTTTATCAGGAATAAATGGATCTTTTATAATAAGATGAATGAATATGGAATGGTGATTCGAAATAATGAAATAATAGCGTGCAAAGGATACTCTTCGATAGAGGGTCTATATATATATGAGACATTTTCAATTGTTCTAAGGCTGGAGAAAATCATATTATTCTTATCCATTTAAATGCAACAAAAGTTCAGACTATTCGAGATGGATGTCAAATCTGCATTTTTGAACAGGGTTCTGGGGGGGAAGTTTATATTGAGAATCCAAATGGTATCTTTATTTATGAAGATGAGAGAAAAAATTTTTGGTTTACAAAAGAGCAATATGGGATGAAACAAGCACCCAGACCAAGGTACTCGAGGCTTGATCAGTATTTGAATAATCTTTGTTTTCAGCATGGTGGTGTTGATTACAATATCTCTTTCAACAATGATAGTAATCAAAGGATAATGTTATTTGTTTATGTCGATAAAATAATATTTGTTGGATCAAATGAAGCTCAATGTAGACAGTTTTTGAAATAGGTGAAAAGTGAGTTTGAAATGATAATGATAGCTGAGATGACTTTTTTTCTTGGATTACAGGTAACACAAGGAAGGAATAGATCATTCATTTCTCAATACAAATATTCCAAGGATGACATGAGAAGATTTGGAATGGAAAATTCTATGTATATGGAGACTTAAGTTGCTACACGGATTAAATTATCAAAGGATGATGATGGAAAGGGAGTTAATATCATAGAATACAGTCATATTATTGGTAGTTTACTATAGCTGATAGCGACAAGACATGATATTGTTTTCACCACATTCCAAGAAGTGAGATATCAATTTAATTCCAATGAAATCAACATGATTTATGTGAAATGAATGCTTCTGTATATTAAAGGAACTTTGGATTTTGGTTTTATTTATAATGAAAAATATCATCCAAAGATGTTTGGATAAACAAATGTAGATTGGGTTGGTTCAGCAGATGACCAAAAATCAATATCAGGAGGTTCTTTCTATCTTGGGGGATAGTGTATTTCTTGGATAATCAAGAAGCAAGACTTCATTTCATTATGCACCAAAGAAGCAGTGTATATTGCGGCCACTCAAGCATGCACACAGATATTGTGGATGAAGTAGTATCTTTATGATATGGGAGTTAAAGTAAAGCCTCTGATTATAATCTAGTGTGATAGCTCAAGTTCTAAAAATATCATGAAATATAACATCCATCACAGAAGGATAAAGCACGTAGAGATAAAGTATCATTTTATCAAGGAGAAGTTTGAGCAGGGAATCATAAAGTTGGAGTATGTGCCTACAGAACTACAAGTTATAGACATTTTCACAAAGGCCTCAGCCAAATATTCTTTTGAGTGGAATCGAATGGCTTTGGGAGTTTAGTCGACTCCCCACACATGAAAGAGTATGTTTTTGGGACCCCCCCCCCCCCCTCCCCGAGGTATGGTGTGTTTATCCTTATTGTACTAATAAATTTTCTTTACAATGTTGCAAACCATGAAGGAGTGACATTTGGGATCATTCCCAAATGGGGAGAATAATTTGTGACAAATCAATGAGAGAAAATGTCTTTGGAAAGACACGAGGAGAAGTTGATCGGGGGACTTTTGAGATAGGTGGAGAGCAACAAGATCAGGGGTGTATTTGTTTTAAATATGATGATTCTAGAAGTAATCGATCAAAGATTAGATATGCAAACATGTGAGGATTGTGATGAATGATTATTATTGGTATCAGTGTGGTATCAACTATCAGTGTTAGAAATGAAGTGATTCATTAATGAACTTTTCATACTACTCTTATCTCTCATGCCAAGCATTTCCCATGTGGGATTGGAGTATGTGGTGAGGGAATCTATGGTTTCTATCTGAATCATAATAGGTGAATAATGGTAGATGATATAAAGAGCTTTAGTGATGTATCAAAGTGTATATACTCATTTTGAGAAGAGTTGTAAAAAAACCCATTGGGGATATTGTTGGGAAAAAATCCCTCACGGTAACATCATAGCATTTTTGGGATACTTGTGTTTGTTTTCAAAGTAGGTTTTAATGGTTAAATTTCTATTTCCAAAGATGTTGATTGACAATATAGGTGGAAAAAGAACCATGAAAAAGGAATTGATGATCTAGAGGCGGTACAAAAGAACAGATACAAGGAGGCACCGCATTCTAGTGATTGCTAATTTTTTGGGGTCAAAAATTTAGGATTTTGTGAGAATCACGAAATGTGAATTTCCTTGAAGATAACATCAATATATCGAAAAGGAATTAATTTTTTGAATATAGGTTTCATAAAATGGATTTTGAAAATACATGAATAATTTTTATGATGATCTTCACCAATAACATAGGTGAAGATAATTGTGAGGGAGTATTATGGAGATGGTGCAAACGAATAGAAGGAATGATCCATGATTACGATGAGCTATAAAATCCAAAAATTATTATGGTTATTTTCAATATATGGAGAATATTTGTGGATTTTGTTTTGTGATTTGAGATGACGTGGTGATAAATTTGCGCAGATGGTTCTCGAGTTAGTAGAATTTCATATAAATAGACTCTGACCCCCACAAAAAAAGATAGAATAGAAGAAAAACCATATGATCTATAATTTCAAAGTAAATTCACAGAGTAGGGTGCTTCGTGAAAGAAAAAGGAATTCATAGAGGTAATTCAGCTTTGTGAAAGGAAGGTGTGCCACGAAGGGTAGTTTGGATTTACTGGGGATGTGCACTTCACAAAGACTTGTTTATATTTTCGAAATCTCAAAGACCAGTGTGAGCTCTACAATGAAATGAGCTCTGTGATCTAGAGATTTCTTTGATCTAGTGAGATTTGTGAAACTATGAGCTCTACAAACTCATGAGTTTCGTGAAGAGGTTGGAGAATTTCGAAGGCTTGTTTGAGCTTGAAAAAATGAGAGATCGTAAAGGTTGTTTTCTCTACGAAAGAGTTTCAAAAGTTATTTACATGTGGGTCAGTGGAAAAGTGGTTTTCATATATTAATTAAATTTGAAATTAAATAGAGAATCTATATATATTTGAGGATGCATGTATTCATGAAACTGTAAGGACCTACAATTCTTTAAACTATGATTGGATCTTATGAATATGCAGTGAGCTAACTTTAGTTGATAGAGTAGTGAGTTATAATGTTTAAAATGGTTTTAAATCAAGAGGGATAGTGAGTCTTCTAAGAACTTGTAAATAGCAGTGCGCTTTTAGTGTATTTCTTACATCGGCACATTGTCGGTGTATGCTCCTTGGATATAGCCCAGTGAGGGTGAACCAATTAAAATTTATGTTTCATGTGCATGATTTATGATTTTTTTCATACCCTAAAATGGAGAGGATATAAAATAGTTTTTTCAAAATAAGAAACAAGATCAAAGGGTAGTTTTTTTAATATGTCATAACCTGATTCCCCCCCCCCACTCTCCGGGTATCTAGCCTAGTGGTCCAAACATGTGTCATATTCTTATAAATTTTCCTATTCTTCTAACATTTTATAATTTAAAAACTGTCATTAGATTTATCAATTAAATTCACATAGATAATATATTTACCATCAGCTCTGGAGTTAGGTTTTAAAACAACCATGACATGCATATATTTCACATTAATTTCATCTAAAGATTTAATTATCTAAAATGTTATGTTACCAAGAAAATTATTATTTTATTCCACATTATTCAATGTTTTTATCAATATCTTTTTTTTCACTTCATTAAGATAAATTTCACTATATATTGTCAAGTAAGTATATTGATAGATATAATTCACAAAACCATATCAAAAACACTATCTAATATAAAAAATATCTTATTTGTTATTGTAAAAATTATCACTGTTAAAAATAAAAGTCAACACCAATGATTCAATGTGTCTAAAATATATAGAAATACATATGATAGATTGAGATTGGAATTAGAACAGATTGTTTCTTATTATAGTTGTTAGATTAGTAATTTCTAATATAGGTTTTTAGTAAAACACTATATGATTATAAGTAAGGATTCAATCCAATTTCAACATTTTCTTAATGTTTCAACTATCACAAAATGTAGAATATTATTCTTGAGTGAGAAGAAACGCGTTCGATATATCTCTATAAGAATTATTCCTTGACCGAATAACAATCATAAGTGTAAAAAAGATAAAATATTAGTACATATATATTTTAACATGGTTTAATCATACATGGTTATGTCCAAGGATTACACACTTAGAAATTCATTTGTGTTGACGAATCCACTATCATTCACAATTTGGTTGGTCAAATATTTTTTTATGGTTACACCATGTGAAATGGTACTACCATTAAAATAAATTAATTATTTTTCACTATTCACCCATTGAAGATTGCCATTGTCTTATTCTCTAAGAAATTCATCAATGATAGATATTTGGTTATTGATTTATCGGTCTATTCTAGATTAGTATAATAATATCACTCCCTATGAACCTAGAAACAATTGGTTTGATGCTCTATTGTAATCCAAGACTATACGCTTATTTATACAAGTTAGTATTTAATAAATTTATTGATGATGGTTGTGCATTTATGTATTCTGTATGATCTCAGTATTTGAAAATTATTCCACTAGAAAATAATCATTCCATACTATAATTACATTCGTTTAACATTTTCATCTACTACATACAAAATATATAGTCAATTTTTCTCCATGATAATTGATTCTTTCATCATTAAAATTATATATTGAAGATAATAATCTATTAATAGGATCTATTATTCCACATTGAATACAAAATTAATCCATGTAATTATTATTCCACAATAGTTTTTTCCTCTCACTGATTCATATCAAAATCTACTCTATATATACTATGTTTACAATAAATTTTCCCTAATATTAATGAATAAATATACCATTTTTTCAATTAAAATTCAACATGACATCTATTAATTGGACCTTAGAACCACTTACTTGGGGTATTTTAAAAAACAAATTAATCATCCAATCACTCCAATTTAAAATAACATTTTAAAATTTTGATTAATTATGAGGACACCAAATCCTTAATTTATGGTCGAGGTTATAGAATAATGGACTACAATTGATAAATAATTAAAAAACATCCAACCTTGTTGCAATTTCACATTATCCTTCATATAATAATACTTTCAAAATCAACCATATGTATCCACATGAAATAATCACAACCATACACTCTCATGTATTAATTATCCTCTTTTAAATTGAACCATTTATGTTGTGGCCTAATTTATTGAACATGAACATCAAGACGTATATGTTATTTTTGAAAACATTGAGGATTATTTTTTATTTTTTATCAATACATATAGATGTAGTTTAAATTTATTTAATTTGGTTAATATGTATATTAATATGAATTGATGTTAATTTGAGTGGAGTACAGGAGGATGGAGTAGAGTTTAGAATTATTTGAGATAAAAAAAATTTAAATTTGGACAAATCCATTATGATTTAAGAATAACATGGCATGGTGTAAAAGTATCCGCATTATGTATAAGAGTAACATAGAGTTGTGTAATAATAGTCCAAATTCTATCTATGATATCTAATAATAACATAGATCTATAATCCAAATATAAATTTTTATTAGAAGCCACTTTAAGGACAAGTGGGAAACCATTGTTCACAAGACCTAGATCACTATGAGTTGAAGGAGCTCAAAAAAATTATTAAACACAAGACTAATATGATTAAAATCAGACACTATATATAATTCCCAGTGCATGGTACTAACCTGAGTGTCTGGATCCTCCCTGATAAGGACTTCGAGGTGAGAAATCATTCTGTCCATTGTCTGAATGAATTCTTCCATGGTGATTTTACCTTGGTTGAAACCCCGGGCAATGATTCTATCTTGCATGTCAATCCACTCTACTTTCTCATCATTGACCTCAATCTTCACGCCTCTTTCATAAATTCTTAAAATACCCTCATTAGAGGCATTGGGTCTAAGGTCTTTCCCAGGAATTTCTTCCTTGGAGTGAATAATGAGCTTCAAACACTCACCATTCTCTTGTTCTCTGCCTCTTGTGAGCCTATTTGGTTCTTCCATTTCCCCCTCCTAGAGGCTTGTGCTTATTTTTTTCTTTACCTACTTGGCCGACATAGTCTCCATTGGTTTTGGCAGGTGATAATAATCCTTGCGACCCTTAGTCTTTTTCCCCTGGACCACAATACATTTCCCAGAATCTCTAGCAACTTTTTCCCCTTCTTCTGTTAGGGACTGTGCGGGCCTTTTCCTTTGCATAAGTCCATGATATCCATTTAAGGGGTACTATAGCTGTCATCACCTGAAAAATCATCATCCAAAGACAGTAGAGGTTCATGAACATCCAATCTCGCAAAGCGATTTCCCAGCTTTAACTGTGTGCCTTCATTGAGAGGCTTTGGCTTATAATGTGGTTGGTCCTGATCTGCCTTCTTATCCATGAAATTCTCATTCCCCTCAGACCTAGCCTTCGGATGAATATCCCCTAGGGAGTTAGGATCTAAAGGCCTCAGGACATTCACATTGTCCAACTTCTCTTGTCCACTGGAAGAAGTAGCAGCAGACAAGAATGATTTACCCTAAACCAAAGCTGATCCTGCGGGTTGTTCATAGCCACGACCCATGAATTGCAGTGACATGTCCACCCAGCCTCACTGAGAAGAACCTCCAAGACCATGAGCATCACTGCCCTCACCTTCCTCGACCAGGATGGGTGTGACTGTAGGAATCCCCGCAGCCACAACTAAGGACCTCTCCATGCCATCTCCCTTAACACCCAAATCTTGCCGCAACCTACCAAAAACATCAGCAACCCTCGGGCCTTCCCGAAGGTTTTTATCTGCAGTAGGAAGAATCCCAACCATCGCCATATATCCTGGAGCCTCCCCATGTGCCACCTCAATCTCGCCCATAGCCACACTAGCGCGCGACTGAACTTCCACCACTGGAGAAACCAGCACCTCTGAAGACCTATCCCGAATCTCGTGGCGACATCCAGAAGCCACATGGCTATGTTTGCTGCATCTCGTACAGAACACGGGCCAAGACTCAAACACCACCCACTACTTCCATCTCAATTCTTCTCCAACCAAAATCCACAGCCACTCGGTTGGGGGTTTTGAAATATCATCCTCAATACAAGTGCGAGGCAACACGGGGTGACAGACCGCAGAGGTATGATAATCAGAACATAAAAACCGACCAATCAAATTCCCAAGCATGCGGCTGATAGAGGGATTTTGGAACGGGAGGGGTAAATCCAGAAAGCTAACCCAAACCGCTGCCGACGGCGGATCACGATTCAAGTTGAAGTCGAACGACCATCGTAGGAGGAAGAAACCGCACCCATCACACACTCGGGGAGCACTGGACCAGGAGGCGGCCAAGTCCTCCTCTGAAGAGAAGTGAACCATCAATTTACACCGGTCGAGCAAACCCACCACCGCTCTATTTTGAAGACCCCAAGTGTCGAAGATGAAATGGTAAAAGGCATCGACCGAGGGGCAACAGCCTCTAAAACGAGCCACCAGTGTTGATCTGTGAAGATCTGAAGCAACGTTGAACTCCTTAAGCAAAATCATGAGATGAGGAGATCCTTCGTAGAGGTCAGGAACCTTGGGGTAAAGAGAAAACACTAGAAATGGAGGAAGGAGAGCTGGGTTGCTGAAGGGGATGAACGGAGGAGCCACCGGGGAAAGATTCCACCCTCCCCCTACCAGGGAGGAGGGGGCCGGATCCTCAATCATCGTCGATCTAGGTCATCGATGATTCATCCCGAACATTCCCACCATCATCTAGATCTATAGAATATTGTACTAGTATTATGTTTTTATAGCATAAATACATTGAAAATTAAATTGGTGATATGTAACAATTAATCTAGTTTCAGAATGTATATATAATAGTACCATATCCTCATGTTTTCTTAAAATGATCATATGTATTTAGTCATCCAAATTATAGAAAAATGTATCTTAAAATCTATTATTTCATCTATTATATTCTAAACCCAAATGACTTTGAGTGGTCAGTGTGGAATAAATTGGAGTGAATCAATGATTTGGAAATAAATTATACCAATTCTAATTCACCTACACTCTATGTATTTATAACATTTCATATGTATGGTAACAATTGGTATCTGATCCATTCTTTATTATAAACATGTCTCCTGATATTTATATGGATCATCACAAGTTAATAAATAATAATGGATATTGATATCCTTATGGAAATGGTTTTTATATTTTTAAAGAATAGTGAGTGCCTTATCATCTCTCTCTTAGACTAGATGTCCTTAGGTCTTCTATTCAATGTTCAATAATACTATATGTAATTTTTTCATGATCCATCTATAATAATAATAATGATAGAAAACCTTATTTAATAATAATAATATTGAGAGAAATGGGAGGTCATGGAATGCATTATGGTGAAGGGATTGTTAATTTAATTTTTGGTAAACCTACTAAGTAGATCAAGAAAAAAAATCACATCATCTAAAAATTTGAATGTATTGTGAAAGGAAAAAATGTAAAACTTTTTATATGAAAATTTGAAGATGAAAAAATGTAATAAATATGAGTCCATTAATGATTAATTTACTAGATTCAACTTAATTGATATAAATAGGAGAAAATATGGATAATCCCATGATAACTATATAGTTTCTGTGAAATTAATAATAATTTTTCCTAAAAACATTCATTATATGATTACAAATCCAAAATTTAGATATCTATATAGTATCAGAATTGATCGATTACACAATATGTTAATTAATTATGAGATTATAAGAGGATATTATCTAAAAATAATGTTCATAACTAGAATGAAATAGAATATTAAGCTATCAAGAATTTGAAGATTGAATATATGATAATAAGTTCTGATGAAGATGAGAATATGGAAGAATTTTATGATATCTTCTCCCTTATGTTTGGAAAATCCCATGTAAAAAATTTAAGTATCAAGGTAAAATTAAATTTAAATTTTTTTAATTCTTGTAAAATTCATCAAATTTATTACAATTACCCTTTTAGAATAAAAAATGAAAATCTATATGATGAATAAACTAAGAGATCCTTTATGAAATAATATTGCATTAATAAAAATTTATACCAACCAAAATGTAAGAATAATATTCAATATATTTTTATCATAAGGAACAATATATCACTTAAAAAAGAAAATTATATTAGTGAAGATTGTAATATTGATGGGGACACTCTGAAAGACTCTTTAAAACTATTCCTCATATCTTAAGAACATAAAGTGAGTAAACCCTGATAGGATGAGACCCAAAAAAATATCATGATTTTCCAATTGAATAAAGATAGTAATAAAATGGGTACAATGTAATAATTGGTATTAATAAATTTAAAAATATTAACAAATTATTGATAAAAAATTTAAAATTTTAATTAAAAACATGATACTTATATACCATTACATATTGAAAAATAATATATGGTCAATGAATTTGAGGAGTTTTAACTTAATAATGATGAGAAAAAGATAATTATTAATTATATGGATTTCACAATAATTATTTTTATGAATGAGTTTTATAATTTAATGATGAAAAAATTTTATATTGATAAGAAACATAATAAACTCAGTCATAATTTTAAGAGAGATTCCATAGAAGCAGTAAAAATATTAAAATAATGAGAGAAACTAATAAAATCTACCTAGTAGTTGAATGAGTTTCAAAAACAATAAAACCCCATAAAACCATTATTTAATATATATTGGACATAAATAAGGGATGTATACTATTGAAACCCCAAAAAATAAGATCCCAATTTTCTAAACAATCTAGTGAAAAGAATATTCCATGTTTATCTCAGATGTTTGAATAAAAGGAAAAAACATCTCAAATATAGAAGAAGAATTATTCAAAACATTATTCACATTATTCGCCTATATCCAATGTATAGTTCCAAAAAATTGTTTTGTATGATCATGTCATCGTAAGTATGAAAATGAGGTAGAATATCAATACATGAAATAACATAATTCTTATCAAATAAGGATATTTCATGTATAATTATTTTTTTTGTGTTTAGAAAACATTCATATAGTTTTTTGTACAATATTTATCTACTTAGTGAAACTATTGAGAAAAACCCAAGGAGAAGATAAGAAATGTAAAAAAATCCTCAACTATAAATTATTGAGAAAATTTTTTAGGTGAATAATAGTTTTTAGAAGATAAAGGATGTTTTTTGATGGTGTGATCATGAAGGACACACATCATATGAATTTCTCACTATAAAAATAGGTCAATTAAGTCCTAGTATGAGATCTTATAATTTCCAATAAAGGATTAGATTAAAATTATAAGAAAATTTTATTGAAGTTCCTTTCAAAAAAATTAAATATTATGAACCATGGATTAAGGATAATGGTTACTCTTACCATATGATAGATGATTTAATTAACTTAAATAATATTATATAAAATTAAGGAGGATATATTACCTTTGTAAATGTTAGATTGTTGAGAACCAATATTGTTGGAATGGAAAATATTGTGAATAATTTGGTAAAATCCTAATAAGTATTTTTTATTAATCGAATAAAAATAATAATCTATTTAGTGTATAAAAACATGGGGGAGATATAAATGAGGTTATTTTCAATAATAATGGTTTTATTATGAATTAACTAAAATATGGGGCAATAATATAATTGGGATCAAGATCCGAAGGTTACTTATATTGGTTTTAATAAAATAATTTTGGTTCATGTACGAGTATGTATGATGATAATAACATGTTTCATAGAATAATTGGCCATCTGAAAAAAAAAAGAATGAACAAGGTGATTATATAATATTCAATTAAAAACATTCATTTGGTTTTAGAAGACATTGAAATTATATTCAAAACATGTTAAAAAGAGAGGATGATGAATAAAAGTCACAAGGGAGTGAATACTCAAACTAGATGGCTATTGGATTTGGTTCACTCTATTTTTTTCAACCCATGAGATGGAAATAAATAAGTGGAGAAAACTCTTTGAAAATACTCAATTATGAATTCACCTGAATGACATGCATTATTCTTATGTCACAAAAATATAATGCTATGAGAATATTTAAAAGAATAATGATTTTAGATGAGAAGAAAACAAGTTTTTTCTACTATGTGGATAAAATCTATAAATATAATATAGTATACCAATAAATGTTTTTCAAAATAGCATGATTAAATTAGAATAAAAATGATTTTAGTGTGACATAGATATAACACCTCAACCCAATTCACCAAGTCCATAATGGAATTCCACATGAACTCAAGCAGGCCTCTCCGTATGCTAGATTTTGTCGACAAGAAGAAATGGCCTGAGTAAAGACATGGGGAGACTATTCCCTACAAAAAGTAACCAACAACAATAAATAAAAAATATGTAAATAGTGTACAATCCAAGTATGCAGCATTTTTTGTCATTAAATATATATAAATGAGATGCAACAGTATAAAGACTAAATAGTCTTACAATAAAATAGTCACCTATCCACTAAAAATATTACATATAAAAATAAATTTATCAAAAAAAGTACAAAAATAACTTTATTTCTAGACTCACCTCATCACAGTCTCCAAATTCATAGTAATCTATCCTTTTCAATGATCAAACTCAGAACTCAACCCAACATTGGCCCGAAAGAAGTGAGGGATTCTGGGGTACCCAATTGACTATTATTTCTAATTATGGTGTGACTAAAACATTATAGTATAGAACCAATATAGTTTCACACATGACTAGTATATGAACTGTATAAAAATATAATAAACTAAATAATAAGTAGACAAGAAATACATGAATGAAAAAACATAGCATATAATCACCAATACTAGAGTAAGAAAAAAAAACCCATGTTTCGAGTAGTCATGCTCTTAACTATCCACAACGAACCTTTGTTATACCTTCTTTGGATCCATGTTGGAGGAAATATCATTCATCTACCTGAAAAATCCACCATAATCAAGGGATAGTCCGAAACACGGCTGCCACATCCCTCTTGAAGGGATAATCTAATGTTTCCCAACCTCATGTAAAAAAATTCATCTCGGGGATATTCCACTAGGATCGACCTACATGCTCAGATGAAAAAAAATATGATTCAATAGGAAAATTAAATATTCAGACATCACTTCATAATAGTATATAATATGATAGATAAAACATCACACAATAACAAGATATTGGGTGACATATCAAACAACACGTCAACCAAGAAAGTATCATAATCATCACAATACAAATGTATAAAGAATTAGAATAGGTACATGGGGCTATACACAAACACATCATGTGATCAAACCTCATCATAGGCTCAACAGTAAAAGAAAGTTGAAAAACATAACCAATCAAGCATCATCCATCAGTGGCTCAGAAATAATCCACCACAAATGTTCCAACATTTCCTTGGAACTTTTTCTTTTTATTACAGATATCCATTTAATTAGTCAAGATATGGAATTCATTTATTAATTATAAATATTAATAATTCTCCTATTTTAGTTGACCGTATCAATTAATTAAAATATCATGTCAGGTATTCAATTTAGTTTTTCAAATAAATACACGAATCTCAAGATCGATTTATCATGTTGGTGTAACCACATATCACATTCCCATAAACTCAAAATAATCTTTAGGGTTATATACATTTATTCCCCAACCTCAAACTTAGAAAATTAGTATCCCTAAAAAACCAAACAACATTGTCTAGGTTTTCAATATCTAGTAACCCATCATCAATCACCTTGTGGATATACTAATTCCCAATCATTCCAAATAATTAATTAATACATAATTATAATTAATCAAAATCTTACAAGAAACCTCAAGAAAAATTTTGAAAAACACTTGGTAAAATACTTGTGATATATTACTTCCAAGCCAAAATAATGACCAACCATCACTGGAAGATCCATAACATTCTTCCAACATCTTATCGTGAAAAATATTTATAACACGACAATAAGATAAAGTCTAATTGATGGAAATTAAATTTTAAATTCTCGAAGAATTTAAATGGGAAACAGACATTCAAAAAACATTATAAAAAATAGTTAGTTCCAATCTCACCACACTCCATGTTCTATTTTGAAAAAAATCTGAAAATCAATTCCATATTATGGTGGATAATTACATATAATTGACCAAAAATTAAAGAATATATCCCAAAGGGCAGTACCTTTACTAAAATTCCTTCTAACTCCACACAATAATCATCAAAAGATAACATCTTTTCATCTAATCTAATATATCTTCATTCCCATACAATTCCATTCAATATCTATTTGTGTTTTTATATGATTTATCTATTTAGAAACAAGAAATTATCAATATAAATTTGAATATAGATGGACATAAAGGGTTTTCAAGGATGAAAAAAAATACCAAAAGGGATATATTTCATAAAATGAATCTTTAAACAGTGAATAAATGAGATCAGTGGAGCTCCAAAATTATAAAACTCTCTAATGTAATATTAGATATGGGGGAATAATATATGGGGGTTCTATATTGATCTCAATACTTTTAAACACACATAAAATTGCCTATGATCAGTTCAGGAAGTGAAAACATGTTCCAAGTAATGATATTTTTTGAAAATCCCACTTTGGATCACCACCAACATATTTCACGATCTGAAAGTACATTTCTTGTTTTTATTTATCAATATCTGCCTCTTAGAGAATTTTTCATATCCTAAACCCCCTTTTTCCACCCCTTGGAACCACCTGACATCATGAATACTCTATTGATGACATGAATTGGTCACTTTTTCACCTTTATATAGTCTTGAGACCCTAAACACTCATATGAGGTCTTATCAACCGCCCATATCATTACTTGAGCATTGAACACCTTTTTCCAAACACCATATTAGAAAGTTAAAAGTTTGAAAACCTATTTCTTACTTTCTAGTACACAAAATTATATTTTCACAATAATGAATAGAAAAAATATTCCTAATTATACACCCATAAAGGTATACTCTTTTATAATCTCCCCACCCTTTTCTGAACCTCGATGCTTTAAGAATTCAAACATGATAAAACTGAGCAAATGTATCATGAGTAATAGAATTGATGTTTCTCTATAAACCAAGTCACTAAGGATACCCACTGCCTTTCAATGGTTTCTCATAAGAAAATGGATTTTTTGTCATAAAATATAATAGCTAATGAATTAACCTTGAATACCAATTTAAAATGAATATCCTAACTCAGGTTACCATAATAAATAATGAGATGATAGCTCACTAGAATCTAGAGTCTGATTTGTAGGCATGTTGGTCTTACAAGAACCATAAAAACGTTATGAAATGGTTTATTTTCCCCCATAGACTATCCATTTCAATAGATAAGGATTCCCAGTCCAGTAAATTGGATTCCCTAAGATGTTATAAAGAAAAATATACATAGACTATAGTAGGAAGCTAAATAAATCATATTTACATAATGAATACATTCGTGATATTGAAAACTAAGGAAATTAATGCTCGAAAATAATATTCCAAGGTACACTGCACCACCCATACATCGAGGGAGTTTGCATCATTACTATTGTTTATATAATCATCATCGCCCGTGTGAAATACACTACATTATCACATGTATTTCCATTATAAGTACTCATGCATTGGGTTATATAATAAATGATATCATTAATAAATCATATGTGAAAACAATGTGCAAGTTCTTGCCACTAAGAATTTGAGTCCTCTATCATTAGTACATTTACACAAAAGAAAAATACAAGTCACTTATAACCCTACGTGTTTAATATGATTCATGTGATTCCTCTTTTCTATACTTCCAATATACAGATACATATGAAATCGAAACCTCAAAAACCATGTGTTTCACATGGGATTAAAATAATATTATCATAATATTACAAATTAATAATATCAATCCCATTCCCCAGTAACCTCGAATTTCCATGAGAAATGTGTTCACGATCCACATGACCATGTTTCTTTAATAACTCTAAAACATTCATATATATATATATATATGTGTGTGTGTGTCTTCTAAATCTCTAAAATACCAAAAAATATAGCATGTCTTATATACCATTTTGTAACACATTGACCAAAATTACATGGATTGATTCATAATTCCACATGACCTCAACACACCTCCAAATATAAATGAATACTTTAACAAGTAGTGAGGGTCTATGTAAATTCATGGGGATACTATACCCCTAATAAATTATACAATAATAACAAATAACCTAATATTTAAATAGTATGAAATCTAAATATGTGGAAACAATAGTCATGACATCTATATAAATGATATGCAACTACATATATACTCAACAGTCATTCTAATACAACAGTTGATCACCCATTGGGACAATAACATATAAAAATAAATAAATGAAAAAAAGTATAATAGGATCAGTAAATCTAGCATCACCACATCCGAGTCTCCATACTCATTGGAAGCTACACTCCCTAGTAATAAAACCCATGCCTCATCCAAACATATACCTAAATCATTTAAGGGATAATTAGGTATCTAATTTTCATGACCTCCCATTCAGGGTGAGTATAACACAGTAGGACACCAAAAAAAAGGTTCCATACATGGTCAAAATATTATTTGTACATAAATGTGATAATATTATTAAATATTAAAAAAGAAATACATTACTTTAAGAACATATCATATAATCACCAATACACAAGTAAACAAATAAACACCCATGTGCTGAGTAGTCATATGCTCAACAGTCTGTAATTAACCATAACCAAACCTTCTATGACTCCATGCCTAAGAAAACATTTGTCTTCTACATAAAAAATATCCCTCGAGGAAGGGATAGTCTAAAACAGGGTTGTCACATCCCTCTTAAATGAATAGTATAATTCATGATCACCTCATGCCAAAGACATCTTTCTCAATGGATAGTCTACTAGGATCAACCTATACTCTTAGTTGTAGAGAACATACGATAAAAGATCCATATGAAATATCAAACATCATTTCATAACAAGAGATAAGTTTTCATATCAAAATTAACTTATTAACATGATACCTAGTGACAGATAAAACAAAACATCAATAAATAAATTATCATATTAGAATATATAAAAAATGGAGTATCCATGAGGAACAACAACGACCTTGTTGATTTTCCTATAATGATGTGTACAAAGTAAGAAAGATCCTAGTATTTATACTTTTAATATAAACCACTATTATAATTTCTCAAATTTTGTGTTTATTGATTCCATATTTAAATATAAATCCATATGAAATTTCATTCATGAAGAATCAAAATATTGAACATTTTAATTTTTTTGAGTTCATGGATGATCATGGAAAAATGCATAAGTGGTGACAAACAAGATGATAAATATTAATATGATATATTTCATGGCTATAAAATGAATGTTCCTATTTATTTTACATTAAAATATCTAAGAGTTTAATTTTTTTTGGTGATATGATAATCTTTGAAAATTAGGATGAGCTCAAAAATCAATCTTAAAAGGTGAAGATAATGTTTTTCTTACTACTGAACCTACTATTAATCAGGAATATTGTTCATAAATCATTAATTATGGTGTATATTTATATTAATCATTTGAAGATCATATGGATTTGAGAATTCTAAATAAAAAATAATGATAAAGAAAAAATGTTCAAGTAAAAAATATCAATAGATAAGAGAATTAATTGGTTCAAACAAGAAGATAAATTGTAATATCTAGTTTCACCATCCCTTTTTAAATGAATGAATCCCAAATTATTGATGATGCATTTTATGAAAAAAGATTAAATTGATTTAATTAAAATGGAACAAAATAAAATTGAATATAATGACAAATAATATATTTTATCCAATCTAAAATAAAATTATATCATTAAAACAAAATGGGTTTTTATAAATAATATAATAAAAAAAGAATATGATTCATGGAATAATGAAATATTGGTTTACATGTTTAATTCACAAATTTAAGGAATGTAATTTGATGAAACAATTTCCTTTGTATCTACACTTGAGACCTTCAAAATATTCCATTCCATTAAAGTAAAAAATGTTTTATAAAATCAACCAAATGTATATAAGGTCTACATTTTGGAATGGTAAGATAAATTAAGAAGTTTATATGGATAAACCTAAGGGATTAATTATTTATAATGATGGAATTAAGTTTTATTATTTAAATAATGAACTATATGAATTTAAGCAAGTTACAAGAGATTGGTAATTAAAGATACATTAGTACTTAAGAAGCATGAAATCAAAAAAAGACAAGTGTGGAATCATTTCTATGGGAAGAATAAAGAGGAAAATTCACTTTTTGATATTTTATATTTTGATGATATTATTTTTAAAATTAATGAAAAAAATGATTGAACAATTTTCAATAAAAATGAAAAAAATATTGGAGATTTCGTTTCATGGTAAGATGAAATTATTTTTTTAAATTAAAATTTTCTAAAGGTTTTGTTTCTTTATTTGTCTTACAATAAAAATATACCAAGGAGTTTTTGAAATTATTTATCATGTAATAATCAGTAGGAGTGCCTACAAATATTATTGCCCCTTGAAAGTAGATGTTAGATGATAAAGGGAAGGAAGTATATGAGAACTAATTTACATAATTGAGTGGTTTCCTTTTGCGTTCGAGTAAATCAAGGAAATCTATTATGTCAATTTACATACATTATTATTCATTTATATCTATCCTAATGGAGTTTCATATCTTTTAATCTATTATAGTTTCATGGTATTTTAAAAATAATTCTATTTATGGACAATTATATACTAATAAATGTGATATGGTCTTAAAGGGGTTCGTATATATTGACTAGGATCATTATTTTTATGACATAAATTCCACATCAGTTAGTGAATTAGTTATTTGTGGTAGATGAGGGGTATGTAACTCCAAGAAGAAAAAATTTGTAACTTTAGTCCCCACATATGTTGGGTTTTTTGTTGTGATATAAGAATCTATATAAATGATTTGGATGAAGACAAAACATAAGGATATGCATATTTCTACTAGGCTTACATTTATCATTGGTCGTGAAATCCAATGTACAAAAAATTAATCCTAGAATCAAGTGATATATTAAATGCAACATCCCATGTAAATAAAGAGTAATACATTTTCCTAATTATTAATATTTGTGAAATAAATATTAATTTTACTTTAAAGAGTTTTTTATGTTCGATGGTCTAACTGATACCCAACAACGGGTTTCTTTGAAATCTTACATTTCACACAAGGATGAGTCGTACTAAAAAATAATAATATAATATTATTATTTTTAATGTTATTTAACACCAAGCCGATATAATGGATGAAATGAACAGAACTTACTACAATATTATTATACATGTTTGTTAAATATTTTTACATTTATCCAATAAAATTTATAATCTTAAAATGTGAGTTAATCTAATTTTATTCATAAATACTCTAATATTATTTAAAAGGTCGATTTTCCTCCTTTTAATGGTGATCTCTCTTGAAATATATTTTTGGTCCCTTTTATATGTTTTACTTGACAAAATACAATTCTTCTTTGGAATTGAGACATCAAAATTTACTTTTGATTAAATTTTTGGTATTTTTCTGAAAAAAAATAAATATTTAATTAATAATAAAAAATACTATATTTAAATTAAAAACTGGTATTTAATATAATTTCTTTATGTGGTTAGATAATCTTTTTAGTTGGTTTTAAAGTGTAATTAGATTATATTTTTATCATTTCATCCATTGTTGGTCATTGGAAGTAATTTCACATATTATTGAAAACAAAAGAACTATTCGGATTAATGATGCGCCAGTGGTAAATGAGTATCTTGATGTTTTTCCTGATGAGTTGTCTGGACTTATACCTTATCGGGAATATGAATTGATTACTGAATTATTTCCTAATGTTTAGCCAACTAGAAAACACCCTTATCGAATGGCTCAAATTGATATTTTAGTGTTAAAGAAGCAATTGCAGGAGTTATTAGAAAAAGGTTTCATTCAACCTAGTACATCACCATGGTGTGATCCTGTCTTGTTTGTTAAAAATAAAGACGGTTCAATGAGAAATTTCATTGATTATAGAGCATTGAATAACATCATTTTTAAGAACAAGTATCCAATCCCTCATATCGATGATTTGTTTGGTCAGCTCTAGGGAGATCAATAATTCTCAAAGATTTATTTGAGGTCGGGGTACCATCAGTTGAAATTAAAGGAAGAAAACACTCTGAATATCGTGTTTCGTTCTAGATATGGCCATTATGAAATTTTAGTTATGCCTTTTGAGATAACCAAAGCACCTTGTATATTCATGGATCTTATGAATTGAATTTTCTATGAGTTATTGGATAAGATTGTTGTCGTGTTCATTGAAGATATTTTGGTTTACTCTAAAAGTAAAAGGGAGCATGAAAGTCATTTAATGGTTATCTTGTAGACCTTAAAAGAAAAGAAACGGTGTGGGAAATTTATCATGTATGAGTTTTGGTTACAAAAAATTTCTTTCCTTGGTCACATTGTTTCAAAAAATGGAAAAACTATTGAGCCTGCTAAAACAAAATTTGTTGAATAATGGCCAAGACCTGAAAATATTACTCAGATCCATAGCTTTCATGGTTTGGAAGGTTTCTTAAAAATAATTCACAATTATCAAGTCCAATGTCTAAGTTAACTCGAAAAGGTTTTAAGTTCATCTGGACAAAAAAATGTGATGATAGTTTTTTGGAATTGAAAAAAAGATTTGTGAATGCTCAAGTTTTGTCACTACCTTCTGGAAATGTTGAGTTTTTTATCTACAGTGATGCTTTGTTGAATGGACTTGGTTGTGACCTTATGCAAAATGATCAGGTAATTTATTATACTTCATGTCAGTTGAAACCTTATTAGTTAAATTACCCTACACAAGATTTGGAATTAGCTAATCTTGTTCTGTTCTTTAAAAAGTTGGAGGCATCATTTGTGTGGAGTAAAATGTGAAATATATACTGACCAAAAATGTTTGAGGTATATATTCACTAAGAAGTAATTGAACATGAGACTGAGGATATGGACAGAATTTAATCAAGAATTACGATTTCGCAATCCATTACCATTTGGGAAAAGCAAATAAAGTGGTTGCTGCTTTTAGTCGAAAAAGTAATGATTCATTAACCATGCTATGTTAGGAACAAGATCCTTTGGTTTTTGATTTGATGAACTTTGGCATAGAATTTTTTTGTGTAAGAAATTCCTCTGTTTTGTTTCAGGTGTCAGTGAGATCATCTCTATCAAACATAATTAAGCAAGCACAGAAGGAAGATAGTGAGTTTTAGAAAAAGGTAGAGTTGGTTCAGAAAAGTAAGTTTCGTGATTTTAACATTGATAATGATTGTATTTTAATATTTAGGAAAATATTATGCATTACTTGTGATTAATAGTTGAATAATGAGTTGTTTTTTGAAGCTAATAGTTCTCCATTTTCTTTTCATCATGGCAGTACTAAGTTGTAAAAAGACCTTTCGGAGTATTACTAGTGGGATGGAATGAAAATAGATATTGCTGACTTTACTGTGATGTGTTTTACTTGTCAGCAGGTTAAATAAGGGTGACAGTTACCGAATGGGATGCTTCAGACTTTACCTGTGCTAGAGTGGAACTGAGAAAATATATCCATGTAATTTGTTGTGGGATTACTAAAGACATATCGAGGTAATAATGCAATATGGGTTATTTTGGATCGGTTGACTAAATCTTCTCATTTCCTTCTTATTCGAGATACTTTGTCTCTAGATAAAATTTCTCGGTTGTATATTAAAGAGAAAGTCAGGTTACATGGATTTCCCCTCTCCATTGTATATGATCGTGATCCTAGGTTTACTTCTATCTTTTGGAAAGGCCTTCAGAATTCATTGGATACTGAATAAAATTTTAGTACATCTTTTCATCATCAATCAAATTGGTCTCTAGAACGAACAATTCAGACCTCGGAGGATATGTTACGTGCTTGTTCACAATATTACTAGGGATGTTCGGACCAACAACTTTCTTTGGTTGAATTTTCATATAATAACAATTTTCATTCTAGTATACAGATGGATCCATTTGAGGCATTATATGGGAAGCAGTGTCGAACTCTAGCTTTTTGGGATGCAGTAGGTGAAAGGAAGTTGATGGGACCAGAATTGGTAGAAGAGATTGAAGAAAAAGATCAGTTGATTCAAAAGCACAAGAGAACTACTCAGAGTAGGTAGAAAAGTTATGCAGATAACCAGAATAAATATATTTCTTTTTAGGTAGGTGATCACGTCTTTCTCAAAGTTTCTCTATGGAAGAGTGTGATTCGTTTGTGTAAGAATGGATAGTTGAGTTCGAGGTTCATTGGAACTTATGAAATCATGGAGAAAGTTGGATCAGTTGCATACAGAGTGGATTTACCTCCATGTTTATCCCAGGTACACAAGGTTTTACATGTTTCAATGTTGAGAAAGTGTATTCTAGATCAATCTCATGTTTCAAACCTAGAGATAGTTCAGTTGGAATAGAATCTCTTTGATGAGGAACAACCAGTCTAGAATCTTTACCGAAGAGAGAAAGTATTGCTGAATAAGGTAATTCACCTGGTAAAGGATTTGTGGAAAAATCATATGGTTGAAGATGCAATGTGGGAATTTGAAAATGCTATGAGGGATAAAACCCCCACTTATTTGATAAGTGAATAAAAATTGTGAGGACACAATTTCCAAAAGGGGGGAAGGATGTAACATCCCAAGTAAATAAAGAATAATACATTGTCATAATTATTAATATTTTTTAATTAAATATTTATTTTAATAAAAAGGGGTTTCTATGTTCTATTTCATACCCGATACGCAGCAACATGTTTCTTTTAAATATTACGTTGCACACAAGGCTGAGTCATACTAAAAAATAATATATTATTATTATTTTAAACGGTAGATAATGCCTAGCTGTTGTAATGGTGGGAATAAACATAACTTACTAAAATATGATTATAAATTTTTGTTAATTGTTTTTACATTTATCCAATAAATTTTAGATGCTTAAAATGTGAATTAATCTAAATTTAAGCATAAATACTCTAATATTGTTTAAAAGGATGACTTCTGACCTTTTAATGCAGAACCCTGTTAAAATATATTTTTGGACACTTTTATATGTTTTATTTGATAAAATAAAATTATTCATTAGAATCAGGTTATCAAAATTTACTTTGGGTAAATTTTTGGTATTTTTCTGATAAAATTCATTTTTTAATGAATAGTGACAACACTATATTTTAATTCAAAACTACCTTTTAATATAATTTATTTATATGGATATTTTTTTAATTGTGTTTAAAGTGTAATTAGATTATATTTTTACCATTTCATCCAATTCTGGTCATTGGAATTAATTTCTCATTGAAATTGAACATAAACAAGTGTCAATCTTTTGATAGTTAATATTTCTTACAAACAGGCTTTTTTGTTTAGGCAATGGGAATTAATTTTAAATTAATTAATGAAAAATCTATGTATTGAATTTTTTAAAATAGAAATCGTTTTTCAAATCATAATATCAAGTATAGTTTAGGATTAATTTAATTTATTTTTTTGAAAACTTCAATTTTTGATGAATAGTGAGAACACTCAGTAGTAGTTAAAAAGGTGACCTTTTAATTTAAATGAAATTTTACCACATCTGTAAATTTAATTTTAAAAATCGAACATACATTGTTTTTATTAGAATGTAAATTTTGGTTCAATAAGATGAAAATATCATTTTGGGGAATTATAACTTTTGACTTTTATTTACCGCGGTTAATGATAAATAGTGTAATTCAAGGTAAAAAAAATATTATAATAATATAAAATTTCCTTAACACTTGTCCTAAAATTATTTGAAGAGTAATATCTAACCAGGAAAATCCTTGGGCGAGACTTTTGTCCTTTAAAAGCCACATGGGTAGGATAATGATATTAATAACATTTTATTTAAAGTAAAAATAAAAATATCTTAAACATGTCTTGTTTTGCTAAAACTATTTTAATGTGGGTTTATATAATTGATATATTTGACTATAAATACTCATTAGAAATCTAAAAATATTTCCTACATTATTGAATTTTTTTGTTATTTTTATACACCAAATAATTTAAATTAATTATGACACAATAATGATGTTCTGTTTACCTCATTAATAAATGATTTAAAAAAATAATATTATAAAGATTAAAATAATATCCAAAACCTATTCAATTCTTATTGGATAATTTTTTTTCGACCATGAGTCATGTTATCTTCAACTTTAAATTTTTTTGGACATTTAGAAACCGAGGATCATTATATAATAAAATAATATTTTCACACTTTCCTAAAGAGCCCCTCCTCCCCCTTATAAAAAGCCCTCATCTCTAACCCATTTCCCACACCACTCAGCCCCATGGATCATCCAAACTCTACTGAAATAAGATCTAAATATCCCTCTCTTTTTCCAAGAAGCCTTATGTTAGGTAGAAGGCACTTAAAAAACCCTTTTGGTTCAAACCAAAGGGAATTTCTTGATTTAAAGGAAACACCATCTCTTAAGTTCTTCTGTTTTATTTTACTTCTCCAAACCCGTAAAGACTTTTTATACAATTATTTTATAACAACACTAGTATCTTCAATGTACTAGGTTGTTGTTATGAGAAGGATTCAATCTACACATACACACACCTCCATCAAATGGGTAAAGAACATACTATTTATGTGGACAACAAACTATCGCCCCACGAAACGATGATTGTTCAATCTTTTCCTACCACATATTATGGTGGAAATTATGATGGAAATATATTTATATATGATATATATTATATTTATATTGTTTATAGCCTTTTTTATTTTTTTCATTTATTGAATACCTACATGGATTCCAAAGTAGGTAAACATGATAATCTCATTTGAGGATGTCCTGACTACCACCCCCTCAATGTGATATGACTCGTTCATGCCATAGGTGGAACATATAAAGGATTGAATTACTGAGATTATATATATGATATTATGCTGTAATTATAATATACCAATGTATCATTATGTTTTCATTCCATAAATATGAAATTGATGTGAATGTATCGTTCATGCGTACGTATGACATACCGTCTCCATGAAGGGTGCATTTAATTTCTTACCTCCAAATGTTAAGTACTATTATAAATACATGAATATACTATATATATAAGATATATATATGATATCTAAATCATAAATATAATTCTGGGTATAAGGAAATTTTGACCACATGAACAACTTTTGATTATAAGAAGTCCATTTTTGACCCAAGTAGCACATATCGACAAAACAACTATTATTACTTAAATGATTACATAATTTTTATAACATGGTAATAAGTGATTTAAATGGATTGATAAACTTGAAAATGGTTCTTGAGAAAGTATAAATTAACTTTAGTTTATTATTAATGATATTAAAGAATGAACGGGTCATGCCACACATGAGGTAAGGGACTTTGTCTCAATCACCATTCATTAAGGCAAATTTTGTTTTATACACGAAATTATTTTTTATGCTGTATAAACACATTTTACATTTCATTTCATTCAAAGGGAATGTATTTCTATGAGGCATTTTACTAAAAGATAAAAAATAATGTTTCTTTTAACGTAAGTGGTGACAACAACCTTTTTCGCTGCAGCAAATATTATTTGATCTATGGCTTCCTTAACAAGACGTAATGTTTTTAAAAATAAATTAATTTACATATACTCTTTTAAATAATTTTTTATTGAAAATTGATTTCATAATTGATTTGTTATGTCAAAATAATTAAAAGATATATTGGGATTGAAATGTGGAAATTTTATCTTTCCTTTGTACTTGTTTTATGTGTTATGAATATGTTATGGTTCTTGAGCATTGTTACATATATGCATGGTTTCATGATAAACAAAAGGTGGGTGATCCCTAGATAGCTCTCCAATTCATTGGATAATGTGAAGGAGGTAAAACTGAGTGTTTATCCTAAGAGATTTAAGGAATATACAGTGATGGGTATTCCAAATGTAATTCCCTACGGAGCTGTGAAAGCTATAATGTATGTATGTTATGGATGACACAATTTACCTTTTTGATTTGTTTTTACTATGTAAATATTATAATTTCATGAAGTATGTTAAAGTGATTATGTAATGTATTTATTAATGAAATAATGTTTTCGTTCTTTGTTTTATAACCCTTACCGAGATTTTTATGCTCATCCCAAATTTTGAAATGTTTTTCCCCAGACATAAAGATGAATAGGGTCAAGTATGGGATCAATTAAAAGTCATGCTATCATAAACATGTGACTAGACATGTCTCTTTTTTTTCAATATTTTTTATTTTATGAAAAAAATGGAAACTGATTAGAAGTTTCTACCTTGTAATTCTTGAGATGTAATGTAATAGTTATGACCTAATTGTCTAAAACTCTAAACCTGAAAATATCCTCAATGTGAGTTATTAATATAATTCAAGATTATATAATTTTTATGGTTGGTTCCTCATATTCAATATCAAGATACGTTGATATTAATTATCATTTCAGTAAGGAGATGCTAGATGAAGGCATATTTAAACATGTATTAGATCAATCCAAGGAGTACATTAATGATATTTATATAAAATTCCTCCTAAATTGAGGCTTTTGAGAATTTTAAATTATAAATTTTTTGTCATATAATTATTTAATAATGGAGGGTCATGATTTTATGATACCCTTATTTTTAATCATTTTTTATTTTGTACAATGTTTAAGAGATATGGTATAGTTAAAAACCCCATCTTGTATGTGAATGTTTTTAATATGTTTGATTAGTTTAGAGTTGAATAATTATAGAAAATTTTCTTTTAAAAAATTATTCAAAAGTGAGTTCCTAATATGGTATTATATGATAAATGTATTTTTGGGAATTATTTTTTCTTTAGTTATTCTCCATTGTTCTCTACATTGAAAATTATTATGTTGATATAGAGTTGATTTATTCCTTGATCATTGAATTATAAATAAATTATACCAACCATATAAATAATTTTTATATTTATTTTCAAAACATGATAGAAAATATTTCTCCCAATTTCAGTGTAATTTATTAATGGGTAAATAAAACATTCTATATGAATTACTGAATTTAACATGGTTGGATGAAAATAAATATTATGAAAGTAAATCAAATGGGGGAGATTGTTGAAACACATTATGATGATATTTTTTTCAATATAAGTAGATTACTTTTTAATTCCTCAGAGATAGAATATATTCCTATAAATTTGGTTTGTATTTATTTTTTGTAGAGCGGAGAAGGTTGTAATTGAGTTTTCAATGATTTTATTTGTAGGTTTTTGAATATTGAAAAAGGATTTTACGTTTCATAACAACTTGACAATTCATAATAGTAACGTACTCACATGTATGAGTATGTTATTGAAAGTGTAAGAATAATCTTGAATTATCTAGATATATATAATAATAATATAAATAAGTAGATGATTAAAATCGTTTTAGGTCAAAGTAACTAAAATATAATGAAGGTTAAATACGTTACATGTAATAAAAACTATAGTTTTTTGAAGGACTATAAATGAGTAACATATACTCATGTAATATTAACTCGATATTATTAATTATAATCATAGAACTATATAATAGTAATATTTTAGAATATAATTTTTTTAGAATACAGAATAATAATTACAAGGTTCTAAAGGCTATATAAGTGTAAAATATGGTGATATAAGAATAAATAATATGTTTATTAAGATTATGATGATATTTTCAAAGCACAGGTTTTGTTATCCAGTGTCTAGGGTAGATTAAAAATAAGTTTCCATGTTAATTGTAAAATGTAAAATAGATGATTTTTTTTACCAATTCTATATATTTAAAAATCAAAATGCTTAAAATTATTCCCTCTTTCAAATTTGATAAATAAATACATTTAAAGACGTAATGTTCATATATAGATAATTCCTTACATCACAATGGTTTTATTTTTTGTAAAATTTCTTATATTTAATTGATATTGTAGTCTATATCTAATCACTATTGAAAAAATAAGTTGATATACTTTGGATAATAATATTTTTCCTCTCATTGAGAATAAAAGATTATGTATTTATCAGGGAAATTAATTTTAAAAAATGAATAAATATTTTAAATGAATACCACAATGAAAATTTTAATTCTAATTTATAAAGTTTGAATATTTTATTATTATACTCATGAATAATTTGTTTTTTGTAATGATAACCAAATTTAATAAAGCTAATGAAAATTAACACATGAATACTACAATTCTTCTATGAATATATTGAGAGAGATAGATAGAGAAATTAATTATATAGATGTCGAAGATCATAATTTCAATCTATTCTACTAGTGACATGAGATTCCATGTGATTATTCTTCATTTGGATTGTTTTTTGATTTAATGTAATAAGTGTGTTATTTTTTCAACTTTTTGGTGCTATAATTATATAGATATGAATGATATTACCTTGTTCATATATTAATCATGATAAAAAGAGTATTTTTTGTGTTGGGGATAATAATTATCATACACTGAGGAAGTAGTTATCTAAATAAGAGGAATAATTGTCAACATATAAATTGTATCATCTATTATTTACTACACTATATTGAGGTTTAGAGTTCAGTTCTAAACAAGTGAGATGTGGTTGGTTCTTTGAAATGAAAATGTATCAATCATAATTCACCCCATATCTATTTCTATTAAATATCCATGTTATCACAATAGTTATTTTATTAGATTTCATGTTACAAAACTACCTACTCTTTATGGAAAAATATATATTATTTTTTTGTGGCATGTGATATTAATAAGAAAGGTAGAAAACATTTTCTCAAGGAATCCACATTATGATGTATTCTTCTATATCATATTTCAACCCATTCTATTGTGGTATGGTTTTTTTCATCAACCAAGTCACCTTATAGACTTATCCAGAATATTCAATATGTACCCACACTTTATCTAATATCAATATAATCTAGAACACTCAATGCATTATATATCACTTCAATCACAAAAATAATATAGTAAGTCCAGACTCATAAAAAATAAACTAATTATATTTATCATAGTGTTTCTCTACAAA
The DNA here is from genome assembly GCA_963277665.1 of Viscum album. Lineage (NCBI taxonomy): Eukaryota > Viridiplantae > Streptophyta > Magnoliopsida > Santalales > Viscaceae > Viscum > Viscum album. The sequence goes on from OY728120.1 coordinate 825,166,129, forward strand.
TACAACTTCAATATTTCTTTTTCATTATTACATGAAGATACTATGATGACTTCAATACTTCCATGAAATTTAATATTCTCTTCTCTATACTATATATCCTTTGTTTTTTTACTCTAATCACCCTTTTTAATTTTTTCCTCCACATAACCTATTTATTTAAATATTTTTTCACTATAAAAAATTAAATTAGTTATTGTCCACACTATTTGAAAATTTTTATTATCATTAAATCCAACAAATTATCTCCTGTATGAAAAGAAGATCAATTCTGAAAATTTTTAAATCCCATTACACAATATCACATGATAGAATTGAATACTACAAATATCTAATAATATAAATTATATTACTCAATACATATCCATATATTTTCAAACTCAATGTCAATATTTACATATTGAAGAGATATAACTTTTTCATGGTAGAGAGATAAAGGTATAATTAGGAACCAAAAAATAATAAAAATTAACCTTTGGTTTAACATTTATTTTGGTTTTCATTCATATAACATCATTATAAATCAGTAAAATACATAAATTCATTCCAAAAATTCAGAAAATCATAAAATAATATAGGTAAATTAAGATAGAAATCATTTGTGTGAAAAAAATTAAAATAAAATTGACATAATAATTCATAATACACATTATTATATTACACGGTTAAGAAAACAACACATCAAAATTTTGCAACATTTTATAGGTTGAAAAAATACCAAAAGGTCAGATAATTTAGTTAAACTAACTCTAAAAATAACCATACAAGATTTACTAGGTTTTTTGGCAACAAATGATTTTTTCACGGAATAATACTATGGGTGTTTCTGACCATGCACATCTTCTTCTCCCTCAAAATAATCCAAATTTTACCCAGAAAATAAAAATACTAATATATATATATATAATTTAATGTTTCAAATAAATAGTCATTTAGAGGAACATATCTCTCTTGTACCTCTACATTGGGTTTTAAAGGTACATGGAGTGTCAAGAGAGAGTTTTTAGGAAGTTTAGAGGACAAATAATGAGTATTCGATTCATATAGGAATAAAAGTTTATAAACCATTTTGAGTACCAGAGAGAAAAAAATGGTAGTAAAACATAAAAATTAAAAAAAAATTGTAGAATAAAATAATATGCTTTTATTATATAAGGATCATATAGTTTCTCTCAATATAACTTCAATAATAAATTATCCCAAAAAAATGATATTGAAACATAAATCACTTACTGCATTTGTAACATTTGAATTGTATACCCCAAGAAAGAATAACATAAAATAAAAATTTAAATATAATTAAAATAAGTGTATTAAACATATATAATGTCAAAGGCTTTGAACATATACATCATAAATTAATATAGGTACATAATATATGGTATATCTCAAAGAAGAAAATTTTAGATAATAAACCCTTACCACTTTGGTAACCTTCGAACCAAAACCCCTTGGATATAATAATTTGAATTGTAACATTAAATAAATTGAATTAAAAATTATACATGATATAGTATTTCAAATTATCATTATATACACCTTATAATAATATATAGTCTAATAACATCAATTATGTCTTAATGATACAATATTGATAAGAAGAACCCTTACCTCAAGTCATGTATTGTTTTTTATGGGTTCAAAACTATAGTATAAAAATATATATTTATTATACCTATTTTAGAGAATAATACTCAAATATATAATACCCTATAATATTTAATTTTATCATATTATCACCCATTTATTAAAACAAATTATGAAAATCATTGTTCCTGTAGTTAATTGCTTCAATTTTCATGATTGTTTTGGTTAGACAGTCTGGATACTTATATATTGATCTTAGTTGCATCATCCACATAATATTAATCATGTAATAATTCTCATACTTAGTCATTATATAAAATTTTATATCTATTAATATATGGTGATGATAAACATGAATTACACCACTTCATGGAGAAGGTAAATTGTACAAACACATGATTGATGCTTCCACCTTTTGATAAATGGAATGGATGAATAGTAAATAATATTTCACATTTATAAAATAATTAATACATTATAAATATCACATAAAAAATTAAATCCATGATAATAAAAAATCACGTAATATGGTTTTGGAAAATAAATAATATTACTACATGAAGGTGGTAGTCCAGACGTATGTATAAGTGATACTTTCACTTCCCATTTGATAGAATGATGGTGGAAAATGGTTTTATCATAATTCTAACAACATATGAATAAATTTATGATAATTTATTAATAATTTTATGATATATACAACATATTTATTCTAAGTATTTAAATAAATATATTTTGAAATAGCCAGGTAATAAAATTACTTCTTCTTTGAGAAGCTGCCTTTTACATAAACCTTAGACATTATAGGGGTGGTCATAGGGGAAGAAAAAAAGTCCATAATAATTGAAATGAATCTATAATAGTATTAGGGAATGTATTGTTCGGGATATAGTGCTCAAAAAAATTAATAATGTAATAGATAATGTGAACTTTCATAAGTGAGGGAAATGACAACCTTGGAATTACTTAATAGATTACATAATATATATATATATATATAATCATGAAATTTGAAACTAAGGAACCCAAAATTAAAATATAATATGTAATAGGGCCTAAATAAACACAAACAATCACATTTAGATAATTTTTTATTCATTTTATGGGTTATCTTCTTGTTAAACCACTTTAACACCATTTAAACCCAAAGTATAATAACAAAACTTTTTACAATGATAACATAATTATATGAACAAAAATAAAAAGGTTTATAAAAAATTGAGATGCTGATTCGAAATTTATAATAAATTTTATAAAACTAAATTTATATAGGTTTTGTAAATTACTTCTAATATAAAAACACAAAACACATGAATTTGTTTACCAAATTACACAATTTAAGAGTAAAAATAATGTTGCCTTAAAATAAAATAATAACTTGGTTTCAATTAAACTTTTTTCAACAATTCTTAAAAAGAGGAGTTTTTATACCTTTTTTATACCAAAAAATGAATGTTATATCCTATCCACTCCATTAATTTCCAAGGCATGAAAATAGATTTTATTTTGAATAAAATATAACTAATCATTGAAAAATTCATGATTTCATTTCCAATTTCAGAATTATATTTTATAATACATATTATAAGTCTATGAATATTTTTTTATAAAATTAATCCTCTAATAGGATAAAAGAAAATGTTATTGGAATTTTAAATCACTACCCCATAGATTTAACCTAGTTTTACCAGGATTGTCGTGATCTAAAATATTTACCATGGTTACCATTCAAAATGACCATAAATTTTGTAAAACATATTAATTTATTTTAATAAATAAAATCAAAAATATCAATCCATCTTAACTTATTAAATTTCTAAATGTGTCATAAATTCACATTAAAATAATCATGCAAAACGAAAGGAAAACCATTTTTGAAAAATACAATTAAAGCATAAAACAATTTCATGACTAAAAACCATTTTTTTCGAAGAATAATATTTTTTAACTTAAAATGATTTTATTGTAATTTATAAATAATTAATGACCAATGAATTAATTTTATATATTTGTAAATATACTCATTTATAATTTAATTAGTTCAATTCATACCCTTTGATTAAATGTCTAGGAGACCACATTATATAATATTATTTTAATATTTTTTCACTATTTATTTAAACTCAGCATTGTAAGTAAAACAATCAATCAAACAAATAAAACTTGTTTAAAGTGAAATATTTCATAAAATATCAAGGTGTTACAATTAAAGGAGTGTATTTTTTGTTGGTTAATGAACCCTTTTTATAACTTTATTTATATCCATATTAGTATTTCATCTTTCTATTATACCACAAGTATAAAAATCGTTATGGATATTTGAATTTGAATCTTCTATCTCCTTTACCTTGGTATTTGCATCTATTATTAAACTTATCCCAGTTATATGTGTTTTTTCTCTAATTTTGCCTCATTTTTTATTATATAAAACTATTTTCTCATTCATCGGGGGGATTATACACAAGCCATACTCTCTTTCCTTGTAGTGGTGGTGGCGAAACAACATTTTTTTGTTTCATGCATCTCATCTTAAGTAGCCATTAAAATTATAATGTAATTATTTAACCATAATGAATATTTCTTTAAATTCTATTCATGATCTTATTAAATTGGGAAATATCATTTCTTCATTATTCGTATTTATTTATATTTCTTTCCTTGATAGATTCCTTGAATATTGTGTCATTGGTGCATGATCTACCATCATTAAATTATTTTATCATATTCCACAAAACTATAGAATCTATTTTTTAGTACAATGTATATTGGTTCCTTTACTAATTTCCTACACCTATAAAAATGGGAATTTAGTTTTTCATGGAGTATTCATCACTTTTATTATAGTATTAATATTACATATGACTGTGGTTTGTGTTGATAAAAAAATCTCTGAATAATATCAAAGAATTTGTATTTATGTCTCAATTGATATGATAAAACAAATATCATTGCATAATTGTGAACTTTGGATTTGAAACACACAGCCCTAGGGTCTTCCATAATTAAATAGTTGCATCAAATCAATAGAAGTATTCATCAAAGACCATTTCTTCTAAATTTAGTTATATTATTAAATTTATCATAGTTTCTAATTTTTTATTCCTGTATACTCCACTTTTCAATAATACTATTGTTGAGATATATATTATTCCATTTAAGGATTTCAACCATATCTCAGTAACATTATTATCATATTTATTTCTTTCATAAGTAAACTATGAACTCTATAAATCTGATAAAATAGTTTTTATGTATTATTATCTATTCAATAAGTTTTTATAGAGTGATAAATATAATTTTATATCCATTTGTTTGGCCATTTTATTCTCTAATTAATCTACAATATCTATGTATACATTTCATAGATTCTTTATATTTTCACCCATAAATTTAGAAGAATATTTTAGATCCAATTAAACATTAATTACATTATTATTATAAATAAGAGAATATATATTGAAATTGTAATCCACTCTATGAATAACCTCATGTTGATCAATATTTTCTTATAATGATTTTATTTTTTCTTCTTCCCTACAAAAAAGCCTTCTAGATGGGTGACATGATTTCATTTATACTTGCTCAACTGAATCACTATCTTTATAACTCCTTGTTGAATTAAAAGGTTTATATTTAATGGAATATTTATGTTCATAAATTTTTTATCTATATTAATAATATTAGAAACATTCATCTTGATTGGAGAGTTCATTTTCTTAGTTGTCTACTTCTTGTTAATTTTTCCATTCTTCGTACATTTTATCATTTGGATATTGTCATTGGATTTATCAATTATAATGTCACTAATACTATATTTACAATGAACACTTTAGTTATGGAACATAACAAACATAGCTTCAATGGAATTCACATTAATTTCCTCCATGTTTTTCAACATCAAAAATTTCATGATACCATGAAAAAACTATTTTTATTCCTCATTGGTCAATGTTATTATCAATATCTTTTTTATCACTACATTAAGAAATATTTCACTATGTATTATCAAATAATTATATTGATATATATACTTCACGAAATCATGTCCAAAACCTTATATAATGAAAAAATCTCTGATTTATAGTCTTCAAATTTATTTAAATTAAATATCAGAGGCCAGAACAATGATTTAATGTGTCTAAAAATTAGAAAAATAGATATGATAGATTGAGATACGAATTAGAACACACTTTCTCTTATAAAAATTGTTGGACTAGTAATTTCTTATGTATATTTTGAAGAAACCATATTAGATTACTAATATGGGTTCAATAAAATTTCAACATTTTCCTAATATCATAAACATCACAACACATAGTATTTTATTCTTGAGTGAGAGGGAACATGTTCAATATATCTTGCCAAGATTTATGCTCTCACGTAATAACAATCATAAGTGTACAAAGGTAAAATATTATTACATAAATATTTTTACTTAGTTCCCTAATACCACTCTATATACAAGGAGTATACACAAATAAATTTATTTTTGTAGAAGTATACACTACAATTCATTGTTCGGTGGTTCAAATGTTTTTTTTATGTTTTCACCATGTGAAAGGTAACTACCATTAATATAGTTTATAGATTTATCAAAAAATTTGCATGAGAGAATCTTGTTGTCTAATTATCTATGAAATTCATAAAAGATAGATATTAGGTTACAGAATTATTGGTCTATTATAGATTTGTAAAATTATAAATATCACTTTGAACCTAGAAACAATATATATAATGCTTTATTGGAATATAAGTTTTTACACTTCTTCCCCCAAGTCATGATTTAAAAAAAATTGAAGAGGGTTGTGAATTTATGTATTCTATATGATATCAACAAAAGAAAAATTCTTCTTCTATATAATAATAACTCCATACAATAATTACATTCATTTCCCTCTTTCTTATTCTCCAAAAAAACATCTAATCAATTTATCTCTGTGACACATGATCCATTCATCAATAAAATTTTATATATAAGATAATTTTCTATCAGTAGGAATTATTATTCCTCTATAAAAATTAAATCAATAAATGGAACTATTTATCCACCATAGTTCTTCTTTCTCATCCAAATAAATCAAAATCTATTTTAAATGTACTATGTTTCTTCCCAATATTCCCTAATATCAATTAATAAATATACAATTTTTTTAAAAAAAAATCAACATGTTATCTATTTTTTATCCCTTAAAAAATATAATTTTGGTATTTAAAAAAATATTAATCAACCAATCACTCTCATTTCAAATAACAATTTATTATGTATAATAATTTTTAAAACATTAAACACGTAATTATTGTTATGGTTATGGAATAATGTGCTTCAATTGATAAATCCATAAAAAATAGCCATCATAGTTACAATATGACATTTTATGTAACATACCAAGTAAGTAATGAATAATATATATTGTTATCTATGTCTATTTATGAATTAGATAGTGTTTTATAGGCTTAAAATGAGAATAAATTCAATCTTAAGCATAGAATTCTCTAATATTTTTAAAAGATTGTTGTACCGCCTTTTGATGGCGAACTAATTTTAAATATATATTTTGACACTTTTATAAGAACTATTTGTCAAAATAAAATTATTCAATATGATTGGGACATTGAAATTTACTTTGGATAAATTTTTGGTATATTTTTGACAATTTTCATTTTTTTAATGAATAGTGAAAAATACTGCATTTTACATCAAAACTGCTTTTTCATCTAATTTAATTATATGGTTAGATTATATTTTTAATTTGTATAAAAGTTTAATTAGAATATATTTTTACCATTTAATCCAATGGTGTTCATTATAATTAATTTCACTTTTAAATTGGGCATAAACAATTGCCAAACTTTACAAAGATATTGTTTCAAAAAAACCCGCTATTTTTTTTGACAACGGGAATTATTTTTAAATTCATTATTGCAATTTCTATGTTTAGAATTTGGTAAAATTGATTCCATATTTGGAATCAGAAGTTAAAAATTATGTAATTAAAACTCTTTTTTTGTTGGACATCATGAATTGTAACGACGATAATTATCTTTAATTATCTTGATTAATTATTAATCGGGTAGTTAAGGATAATAAAATAATATAATAATAATAACAAATGACCCCAAAATGTGTCCTAATGCTACTAGTTGTGTCATGGCCGACCATGGGATGCCTTGTTCCAAACTTAGGGACCCCATGGAATCACTTTTAGGTGAAAGTGACACTTTATCATTTTATTTTTAAAGAAATGAGAATATCACTAAAGAATGTATCACCCAAGTAAAACATTTTTAATATAGTCTACATAAATGATCTCTTAGACTATAAATAGAAATTGGAAAGATAAAAACATTTCCTACATCATAGTATTTTGTTTATAATTTTTAGACATTAAATAAATTAAATTATTTATGGCATCATGATGATGCAGTGATTACCTCATTAATGAACGATTTAAATAAATTGAAAAGATAATGTAAAATATAAGACTTACACATGTCAAAGACCTATTGGATGAGTATATTTAGACCCTTATCACCTTATCCTAGAAATATATCAATGTGGGACCTTTAAAATCAGAAACTCATTTTAATATAAAGTAACATTTTATAACTTTCCAAGAGTTCCCCTCCTCTCCTCTTATAAAAGGCCCCCACCTCTAACTCCTTACCCACAATTCTCAAGACATTGGCTCGGACAAGATCGCTCATTTTAACTTTCCATGTCCATCTATTCATCCTAGAAGCCTTACCTTAGGCAGAAATCTCTTCAAGAAACCCTTTTGTTACCATCCAAGAGGAGTTACCTCATTTAAAGGTAAAGTCTTCTCTAATGTTCTTTTGTTTTATTTTGCTTCTCCAACCCCATAAACTATTTTTATTCATTTATTTTGTAAAAACACCTGTATATTCAATATACTAGGATGTTTTTATAAGATTTATTCGAGCTACCCTTAGACACACATTCATCTAATGGTTAAAGAGCATACTGTTTCCGTAGATGGTGAATTTATGCATCACGAAACGATGATTGTTCAATATTTTTCTAACACCTTAAAATTTGTCCATTATGATGTCACTATATTTATATATGATATATAATATGTTTATGTTTTTCTTTAAGCTTCTGTATTTTTCATTTATGGCATACCTTTATGGTTTCCATTAGGGGTAAACGCGATATCTTCATTTTTGTAAGTGCGGACTATCGCCCCCTCCAAGTGATTTGATTCATTAATTCCATATGCGGGACATATAAAGGATGGAGTTAATGATATTATATATAATATTATACTATAATTATAATATTCCTTTATATCATTATGATTCAATTCCATTAAATAGGAAATAGAAATGAAATTAGTGTTCATGCGTACGTACGGCTTACCGTCTCCATGAACGGTGCATTTCATTTCTTACCTCTAAATATTATGTAATATTATAAATGAATTTATATACTGGATATATATGATATATATGATATCTACATAATGAATATAATTCTGGATATAATGGATATTTTACCACATGAACAACTTGTAATTATAAAGAGTTTATTTTTCACTCAAGTACCAATGATCGACAAAATGACCATTATTAACATAAATAATTACATAGTGTTCATAACATGGTAATAAGTGATATAAAAGGAATAATGAACTTGAAAAAGTTTCTTAAGCAAGTAGAAATTAACTCAAGTTTATTATTCAAGAGGTTAAAAAACGATCAAGTCAAATCAGACCCGAGGTAAGGGACTTTGTCTCAATCTCCTTTCTTTGAGGCATATTCTGTCTTATACACAACATTACTTTATATGGTGTATAAACCCATTTGAATTTTATGTTTATTCAAAAGGAATATTTTCTATACGAATTGTTTTACTAAATGACAAAAGGAATGTTTTTTTGTCGTACGTATACGGTGACAACGACTTCTCCGTCGCCGTGACCAATATTTGAGTTCCGGATTCCTATTAAATCCATAACTTTTTTTTAAAATGAAAAACAAATACCATGTTTTACTTTTCATTTATTTTGGTATTGAAAATGGTTTTCATAATGTTTTTATTATATCATTTTGTTGTATTGATATCTTATGATTGAAATTTGTAAATGTTATGTTTCCTTTATGCATGTTTTATGTGATACGATTATGTTATGGTTCTCGGGCATTGTTATGAATAAGAGTGGTTCCATGATAAAATAAGGGTGGCTGAGCCCGATATAGCTCTCCAATTCATTGGGTAACGCGAAGGGGTTAAACATTAAGGTTTCTCCAAAGATATTTAGGGAATATACTGTGATGGGTATTCCAAACATAACCATGAGGGTTACTCCCTACGTAAGAATGTTATGATTGCCTCAAGTTAGCTTTATGTATTATGATTTCTATGAGTTATTCATAAATATTATGATTTCATGAGGTATGTTAACGTGATTATGTATTATGAGTAAAGTATGATTTCATTTATTCTTATGTATACATGTACTAATGTTTCCTTTCCGTATTTTTATATCCCTTAATGAGATTTTTATGCTCATCCCAGGTTTTTGAAATGTTTTTCACAGGTCAAGGTAAAGGTACATGATGTGATGATAGTGTCAAGGAAGTGTCATGAAAGATTCCATGTTTTGTTTTAAATATGTTTCTGTTGATGGGAAAAAATGAATACTATCTTTTATGTAACCACTTTGTTTAAATGTGTAATGTAATGCATGATTTATTATCTATTTCTCTAAAACTCTAAACCTAAAAAGATCCTCAATGTGTATTCTTGAAATAACTCAAGATTGTGTAATGTTTAAGGGTGGGGCCTTATAGTTGGTATCAGAGGTCGGTTTAGATAACATTAGGAGTTAGAATTCTATTAAATGATTATCCAAAAATATTTTTGTTATGGTCAGATTAAAATGATATAGAATTTGAAGATTACTATGTTCCTTCATCTAAGACATGTTTGTTCAGAATGGTTTTCCACATAGGAAACAGGGAAGTAGTGCTAGGAAGGCATACAGAAGGAAATGACCTTCCGAATTAGCATCCTGAGATGGTCGGAATTGGAACTGAACAGTTTGTTGCAGTAATGGCGAAGTTGAATCAAGCGATAAATGGTGGTGGTATCCATGCATAAGATTAGCCAGATCAACTACAGAGGAACATGTCGGTGGTGGAACATTTCATGAGGCAACATCCCCCATCATTCAGAGGATCATCTGACCTTGTTCTAGCTTAAGGGTGGATTAAATCACTGGAGAAGATTTTCGATTTCATGGGGTGTTCAGAAAATCAAAAGGTCAGTCTTTCTATTTACCATTTGGAGGATGAAGCAGATCAGTGGTGGTCAATGGTTAAAAATATCATGGACACTGATGAGATTGATGCTCTCGGCTAGGATTAATTCAAAGGTATGTTTCTTGAGAATTATTTTCCAAAGGTTGTTTGACTTAGGATGGAAAAACAATTCTTAGAATTGAGGAAAGAAGAAGACTCAATGGCTACTTATGAATAAAGGTTCACTCGATTGGCAAGGTATGCTCCAAATTTTATCCGAGACCTTTATAGTAAAATCAATCGTTTTTACTCAGGATAAAAGCCAAAATATCGAAGGGCATTGGATTCTCGTGAGTTCAAAAGTTATGAAAATCTTGTTCGATGTGCTGAGAAGGTGGAAATGGAGTTTTCCAATGATAAAGTGTTATATATCAACCAACAGAAGAAGAGACTGAGGTGGCAGGAGAAAGGGAAGAATTCTTCAAAAAGGTCTGATGGTAGGAAAACTAATTTTCCAGTTTGTGATAAATGTGGTAAAAGTCATGCTGGGGAATGTCTTCTGAATTATAGAAAGTGCTACAGATATGGTATGATGGGACATAGGGATTGTGATTTCACTGAAAAATATCAGGGTGATGGTAAGACCAAATTTGATTTATAGTTAGTGAAATGTTTTAAGTGCAATGAGATGGGTCACTATGCAAACAAGTGTCCGATAAAGAGCTTGAGTGATGGGAAGCAGTTAGACTACAAGCATAAAGGGGTGGTTAAATCCTTTGCACCAACATCCGCAGATGTTGGGCCATCAAATGAAGTGGTATCAGGTACTTTGTTTGTTTTTACAGATTATACTAGTGTGTTGTTTGATTCAGGGTCTACACATTCTTTCATTTCTGAAAACATTTCTAGTAAAATGGGTATACCATCTCAAGAAATGACTCCTGGACTTGTGGTCAAAACACCTGCGGGAAATGTTGAGGAAAAAATAATTTATAAGAATCTTCCTATACTTATCCGTGGAAAGAACCTACTTGAAAACCTTATTGTTTTACCTCTAGTAGAGTTTGATGTTATCTTGGGAATGGATTGGCTCTCTGTTTACCATGCTAAGATTTACTGTAGACCTAAAGAAGTTTCTTTTTAGAAATACTTTCATTTTGTTTACAAGAATGAACCCTTACTGCTGAAAACATATCATGAGGCTGAGAAACTTGTAAAAGATGGAAATGAATGTTACCTTGCACATATTATTGAAAAAAAGGAACTGTTTAGATTAATGATGTGCCAGTGGTAAATGAGTATCCTGATGTTTTCCCTGATGAGTTTCCTGGAATAATACCAGATCGGGAAGTTGAATTTACTATTGACTTAGTTCCCGATGCTAATCCAATTTCAAAACCCCCTTATCGAATGGCTCAAATTGAACTTTTAGGGTTGAAGGAGCAATTCCAAGATTTATTAGAGAAAGGTTTCATTCGACCTAGCACATAACCATGGGGTGCTCCTGTTTTATTTGTTAAAAAGAAAGATGGTTCAGTGAGACTTTGTATGGATTATAGATCCTTGAATAACATCACTGTTACGAAAAAATATCCTTTACCTCATGTCGATGATTTGATTGATCAGCTCCAGGGAGCTCAGTTTTTTTCAATGATTTACCTGAGATCGGGGTACCATCAGCTGAAGGTAAATGAAGCAGATATTCTGAAGATAGTGTTTCGTACAAGATATGTCCATTATGTATTTGTAGTTATGCCTTTTGGGATAACCAATGCACCTGCTGTATTCACGGACCATATTAATAGAATTTTCCATGAGTTCTTGGATAAGTTTCTGGTTGTTTTCATTGATGATATTTTGGTGTTTTCTAAAAGTAAAGAGGAGCATGAAAGTAATTTAAGGGTTATTTTCGAAACCTTAAAAGAAAAGAAATTATATGGGAAATTCGGCAAGTGTGAGTTTTGGTTGCAACAAATTTCTTTCCTTGCTAACATTGTTTCTAAAGATGGGATAATTGTTGATACTGCAAAAACAAAGGTTGGTGAAGAATGGCCAAGACCCACAAATTTAAACGAGATTCGTAGTTTTCTTTGGTTGGTAGGATATTACCGAAGGTTTGTTAGAAATTTTTCCCAGTTATCTAGTCCAATGACTAAGCTAACTAGGAAGGGTGTTAAGTTTATCTGGAAAAAAGAATGAAATGATTGTTTTCAGGAAATAAAAAGAAGATTGGTGAATGCTCCAGTTTTGTCACTACCTTCCAAGAATGGGGAGTTTTTTATCTACAGTGATGCTTCATTTAAAGGAATTGGTTGCATCCTAATGTAGAATGATCAGGTAATTGCTTATGCTTCACGTCAGTTGAAAACTCATGAGGTAAATTACCCTACACATGATTTGGAATTAGCTGTTGTTATTTTCGCTTTAGAAATTTGGAGGCATAATTTTTATAGTGTAAAGTGTGAAACATATACTGATCAAAAAAGTTTAAAGTATATATTCAGTCAGAAAGAATTGAAAATGAGATAGAGGAGATGGGTATAATTAATCAAGGATTATGATTGTACAATTCATTACCATCCGGGAAAAGTAAATAAAGTGGATAATGCTTTGAGTCAAAAAAGTAATGCTTCATTAAAAATGTTGTGTTTGGAACATGATCATTTGGTTAAGGATTTGATAAACTTTGGCATAGAAGTTTTTGGTGCATGATGTCCTTCTGTTTTGTTTTAGGTATCATTGAAATCTTCTCTATCAGACATAATTAAGCAAGCACAGAAGCAAGAGAGTGAGTTGCAGAAAATGGTAGATCTGGTTCAAAAGGGTAAGTTGCTTGAATTCATCATTGATAATGATTTTGTTTTGAGATTTGGGAAGAGATTGTGTGTGTCGTGTGATTCACAGTTTAAGAGAGAGTTATTATGTGAAGCTCATAGTTCTCTGTTTTCAGTTCATCCAGGAAGTACTAAGATGTATAGAGATCTTCAGGAGTATTACTAGTGGGACAGAATGAAAAGAGATATTGTTTATTTTACTGTGAAGTGTTTGACTTGTCAACAGGTTAAAGCAAAGATGCAGTTACCAAAAGGGATGCTTCAGCCATAACCAGTTCTAGAGTGGAAATGGGAGAATATATCCATGGACTTCGTTGTGGGATTTCCATAGACACCTTGAGGTAATAATGCAATATGGGTTATTGTTGACCACTTGACTAAATCTACTCATTTCCTTGCTATATGAGATACTTCTTCCCTAGATCAACTTTCCCATTTTTATTTTAAAGAGATAGTCAGGTTATGTGGAGTTCCTCTCTCCATTGTATCTGACCATGATCCCAGGTTAACTTCTAACTTTTGGAAAGGCCTTCAGAAGTCATTGGGTACTGAATTAAATTTTAGTACAGCTTTTCATCCTCAATCAGATGGGCAGTCTGAACGAATGATTCAGACTTTGGAGGATATGCTACGTGCTTGTTCGATGGATTATTAGGGAAGTTGGGACCAACATCTTTCTTGGGTTGAGTTCTCTTACAATAACAGTTTTCATTCCAGTATACAGATGGAACCATTTGAGGCATTATATAGGAGGTTGTGTCAAACTCCAGATTTTTGGGATGAAGTGGGTGAAAGGAAGTTAATGGGACCGAAATTGGTGGAAGAGTTGGAAGAAAAAGTTCAGCTGATACAGAGACACGTGAGAACAGCTCAGAGCAGGCAGAAGAGGTATGCTGACAACAGGAAGAAGGATCTCTCTTTTAAGTTAGGTGATCATGTTTTTTCAAAGTATCACCATGGAAAAGTGTGATGTGATTTGGTAAGAATGGAAAGTTGAGTCCAAGGTTCGTTGGACGATATGAAATTCTGGAGAGAGTTGGATCAGTTGCATACCGAGTGTCTTTACCTCCGAGTTTATCTTAGGTACACAATGTTTTTCATGTTTCAATGTTGAGGAAGTACATGCCAGATCCATCTCATGTTTTGAGTCCAGAGGTAGTTCAGCTAGAAGAGAATCTATCTTATGAGGAAAAACTAGTCCATATTCTTGATTGCAGGGAGAAAGTGTTATGAAATAAGGTGATTCATAAAGTAATGGTTTTGTGGAAAAACCACATGATTGAAGAGCCAACATGGGAATCTGAAAATGCAATGAGGGATAAATACCCCCACTTATTCAATAAGTAAATAAATTACGGGGACACAATTTTCTAAAGGGGGAAGGATGTAACATCCCAAGTAAGTAATGAATAATAGATATTCTTATCTATGTCTATTTATGAATTATATAGTGTTTTAGAGGCTTAAAATGAGAATAAATCCAATCTTAAGTATAGAATTCTCTAATATTTTTAAAAGATTGTTGTACTGCCTTTTGATGGCGAACCATTTTTAAATCTATATTTTGACAATTTTATATTCTCTATTTGTCAAAATAAACTTATTCTTTATGATTGAGACATTTAAATTTACTTTGGATAAATGTTTGGTATTTTTATGACAATGTTCATTTTTTAATGAATACGGAAAAATACTGCATTTTACATCAAAACTGCTTTTTCATATAATTTAATTATATGGTTAGATTATCTTTTTAATTGGTATTAAAGTGTAATTATAATATATTTTTACCATTGTATCCAATTGTGTTCATTATAATTAATTTCACTTTGGAATTGGGCATAAACCAGTGCCAAACTTTTCATTGATATTGTATCAAAAAAACCCGCTATTTTTTTGACAACGGGAATTATTTTTAAATTAATTATTGCAATTTCTATGTTTGGAATTTGGTAAAACTGATTCCATATTTGGAATCATAAGGTCCAAATTATTTAATTAAGACTCTTTTATTTTTGGACATTATGAATAGTAATGACGGTAATTATCTTTAATTATCTTGATTAATTAGTAATCGGGTAGTTAAGGATAATAAAATAATATCATAATAATAACAAATGACCCCAAAATGTGTCCTAATGATACTTGTTGTGTCATTTCCGACCATGGGATGCCTTGTTCCAAACTTAGGGACCCCATTTAATCACTTTTGGGTGAAAGTGACACTTTATCATATTATTTTTAAAGAAAGGAGAATATCACTAAAGAATGTATCACCCGAGTAAAAAACATTTACTTTTGTCTACATAAATGATCTCTTGGACTATAAATAGTCATTGGAAAGATAAAATGATTTCCTACATCATAGTAGTTTTTTTATAATTTTTAAACATTAGATAAATTAAATTATTTATGACATCATGATGATGCAGTGATTACCTCATTAATGCACGATTTAAATAAAATGAAAAGATAATGTAAAATATAAGACATAAACTTGTCAAAGACCTATTGGATGAGTATATTTATAACCCTTATCACCTTACCCTCTAAATATATCAATGTGGGACCTTTAAAATCCGAAACGCATTTGAATATAAAGTAACATTTTATAACTTTCCAAGAGTGCCCCTCCTCTCCTCTTATAAAAGGCCCCCACATATACCTCCTTACCCTCACTTATAAAGACATTGTATCTGCAAATATCAGAACATTTTATCTCTACACATCCCTATCTTCATCCTATAATCCTTACCATAGGCAGGAAGCTCTTCAAGAAACCCTTTTGTTACAAACCAAGAAGATTTACCCGATTTAAAGGTAAAGTCTTCTCTAATGTTCTTTTGTTTTATTTTGCTTCTCCAACCCCCTAAACTCTTTTTATTAATTTCTTTTGTAACAAAACCAGTATATTAAATATACTAGGATGTTTTTATAATAATTATTCTAGCTAACCTTACACACACCTCCATATAATGGTTAAAGAGCGTACTGTTTCCGTGGATGGCGAATTTCTACCTCACGAAACGATGATTGTTCAATATTCTTCTAACACCTTCAAAGGTGGCCATTAAGATGTCACTATATTTATATATGATATATAATATGTTTATGTTTTCCTTAAGCTTCTGTATTTTTCAATTATGGAATACCTTTATGGTTTCCATTATGGGTAAACGCGATATCTTCATTTTTGGAAGTGCGGACTACCGCCACCTCAAAGTGTTTTGATTCATTAATGCCATATGTGGGACATAAAATGGATGGAGTTAACGATATTATATATGATATTATACTGGAATTATAATATAACTTTATATCATTACTATTCAATTCCATTAAATAATAAATAGAAATGAAAGTAGCGTTCATGCGTACGTACGGCATACCGTCTCCATGAACAGTGCATTTCATTTCTTACCTCTAAATGTTATATAATATTATAAATTCATGTATATACTGGATATATATGATATATATTATATCTAAATCATGAATATAATTCTGGATATAATGGATATTTTACAATATGAATAACTTGTAATTATAAAGAGTTTATTTTTAACTCAAGTACCAATGATCGACAAAAAGATGATTATTAACTTAAATAATTACATAGTGTTCATAAAATGGTAATAAGTGATATAAAAGGAATAATGAACTTGAAAAAGGGTTTAAAGAAATAAAAAATTAACTCATGTTTATTATTCTGGAGGTTAAAGAATGATCAAGTCAAGTCGGACCCGAGGTAAGGGACTTCGTCTCAATCTCCTTTCATTGAGGCATGTTTTGGTTTATACACAACTTTCCTTTATACGGTGTGTAAACCCCTTTGACTTTTACATTTATTCAAAAGGAATATTTTTTATACGAAGTGTTTTACTAAACGACAAAAGTAATGTTTTTTTGTCGTAGGTATGCGGTGACAATGACTTCCCCGCCGCTGTGAAAATTATTTGAGTTTCAGCTTCCTATATAGGCCATAACTTTTTAAAAAAAAAAAGAAAAATAAATACCATGTTTTAATTTTCTTTAATTTTGGTATTGAAAATGGTTTTCATATTGTTTTTATTATATCAATGTTTTTTATTTATATCTTGTGATTGAAATGTAAAAACTTTGTGTTTCCTTTATGCATGTTTTATGTGATACAATTATCTTATGGTTCTTGGGAATTGTTATGAAGACGTGTGGTTCCGTGATAAACTAAGGGTGGGTGAGCCTGATATAGCTCTCCAATGCATTGGGTAATGTGAAGGGGTTAAACATTAAGGTTTCTTCGAAGAGATTTAGGGAATATATTGTGATGGGTATTCCAAACGTAACCATGAGGGTCACCTCCTACGTAAGAATGTTATGAATGCCTCAAGTTACCTTTATGTCTTATGATTTTTATGAGTTATTAATAAATATTATGATTTCATGAGGTATGTTAACGTGCTTAAGTTTTATGAGTAAAGTATGATTTCATTGATTCTTATGTATACGTGTACTAATGTTTCATTTCCGTATTTTTATATCCCTTACTGAGCTTTTTATGCTCATCCCATGTTTTTGAAATGTTTTTCACAGGTCAAGGGAAAGGTATATGATGTGATGATAGTGTCAAAGAAGTGTTGTGAAAGAATCCATGTTTTGTTTTAAATATGTTTCCATTGATGGGAAAAAATTAATACTATATTTTATGTAACCAATTTGTTTAAATATGGAATATAATGAATGATTTAAGATCTAATTCTATAAAACTCTAAACCTGAAAAGATCCTCAACGTGTATTCTTGAAATAACTCATGATTAAGTAATGTTTAAGGATGGGGCCTTATATTTTACTTTATAGAATAATCCATTAAAACTCAAGCATATAGATCTACACAAAATAATCATGATGGTCCATTACTATGGTTCAATTAACCTCTTGAAAAGGTAACTTGTTATGTTATAGTCTGATTCCTTGAACTTGAACATCAAGCCCTATATGTTATTATTGAACACATTGAGGATGATATTATATATTTTATTAATAGATATAGGAGTTTAAATTTATTTTATTTGGTTCAAATATATATAAATGGGATTTGATCTTATTTTTAGTGGAGTAGAGAAGGATAGAGTTGAGTTTTGAATGGTTTGAGTTTCATTTTGTTTAATTTTGACAAATCATTTACTATAATATACAAACGTTGAACATTGTAAGTGTGACCTCGTTATTTTTAATAGTAACTCTATGCTATATATGAATAGTTGTAGTTCTATCTATTATATCTAACAATAACTTAATGCTATATAATATTAAACTAGTACTATGTTAGTGTATCCTAAATCCATAGAAAATTAAATTGGTGCTATGTAAGAATAAATTTGGTTTCCTAAAGGATACATAATAATAACGTACTATCATGTTTGATTAACATGATCCTATGGATTTAGTAATCCAAATTAAGAAACCCATATCTGTAAATCTATTATTCAAATGTTATATTCTAGACTCTAGTGACTTTGAGTGGTTAGTGTGGAATAAGTAAGAGATAATCTATGATTCAAAAATTAAAAACATCAAAACTATTTAAATTCCACTCTAGGTATTGATAAAATTTCCAAGGTATTCAAATAATTGGTATCTGATTCATGATTTGTTATCGATAAATATTTTAAAACTGATATGGATCATCATAAGTAAATCAATAATAATGGAGATAAAACTTTTTTATGGAAATGGTTTACATATTTTTCTTGAACAAGGGGTGACATATCTTCTCCCTCTTAGAATTGATATCATAGAATCTTATATTCAAGTTCTAATTGTATTATGAGTGATTTTTACATGGTACATATCTAATAAGATTAATTTTGAGAGATATGGGATGGAATGGAATTAATTATAATATTTATAATAGTATAGAGGGATTAATAATTTCGTTGAAGGTATAAATATTACAGAGATCAAGAAAAAAATCACAACATATATAAATGTGAAAAGGTAGTGAAAGGAGAAATGTTATAACTCATTATATGCCAATTTGGGGATGTAAAAATGTATGAAATTAGAATCCATTGGTGATTAATTTACTTGATTCTATATAATTGATATAACCATCAGAAAATATTAAGAAACAATTGATGACTATATAGTTTATAATAAATTGATGATAATTCCACCTAAACAATTTCATTTTATGATTAAAACGCATAAATATATAGATCTATATAGTTTTAGAATTGATCGATAACAAAAAAAATTAAAAAATTATGATATTATAAGAGTATATTATCTCAAAATAATGTTCAAGAAATAGAATGAAATAAAATTTTATGTTTCAATGATTTTGAAAATTAAATATTTTAAAATAAATCCTGGTGATTATTATAATATGGAAGGGTTGTATGATATCCTCTCCCATATTTTAATAAAATTCCATTGTGATAATGTAAGGTATCAAGGAAAAATTCCCTATAAATGTTTTAATAATTGTAAAATTAGTGAAATTTTGGATGAGTACCCTTTGAGAAGGAAAATGAAAATGAATATGATAATGAAAATGACATTCTTCAAGAAATAAGATTACATGATGAAAATTTAATATCAATAAAAAAAATTATAAGAATGTTACATCTATTTTCATCAAATAGAACAATATATTACTTAAATAAGGAACTTCTAGCAGTGAAGAGAGTTATGTTGATGAGGACACCTAGAATGAAACATTAAGAATTTTCATCATGTCTTAATAAGTTAAAGTGTGTAAACACTAAAATAACGAGACTCAAATTATGGTGAGTTTCCAATTATAGAAATAGAATTAGAAAAGGTATACACCATAATAATTGATACTAATAATTTTATAATGATGAAAAAAATAATAAGTAATTATTGTTTTATGTATAAACATGATAAATATAAATAATTCCATATTGAAAAATAATGCATGGTAAAATAATTTGAGAAGTTTTAACTTAATAATTATGGGAAGAAGATAATAATTAATGATATGGATTCCACTATAATTATTTTTAAGGATGAGGTTTATAAATTAATGTTTAAAAAATTTATGCCAAGATGAAACGCGATAAACATATACATAATTATAATAAATATTTTTAATGTGCTGGTAAAATTTTCAAATAATTAAAGAAGCCAATCAAAGCTACTTAGTAGTTGAATTAGTCTCCAAATCACTAAAAACCATGAAACGATGATTCATCTGATATTGTATTTAAATAAAAGAAGTATAATAATGCAACACCACAAAATAAGACTAGAATTTTCAAAATAATCATGTGAAAAGTATTCGTAAGAGTCATCTAAGATGTTTGAAGAAATAAAAAAATGTCTCGAATATAGATGAATACATATTATAAGAAATTATTCAAATTATCCACCTATATCCAAATAAGAGTTCTAGAAAAGGGTTTCGTATAATCAGATCTTCTTAGGTATGAAAATGAGGTAGAATATCAATACATGAAATAGAATAATTCTTATCAAATAAGGATATTTCACGTAAAATTATGGTTTTTATTATGTTTGGACAAAATTTGAATAGTTTTGTTTATAATATTTTAACCCCTAGTGAAATTAGTAAGAATAAACTAAGGTGGAGACAATAGAATGTAAATAAATATTCAACTATAAATTTTTGATAAAAAATATTGAGGTGAATAATAGATTGGATAATATAAAGGAATTTTATTAATGGTGAGAGAATGAAGGACACACCTAAGATAAATTTATCACTATCAAAATATATCAATTAAATACTAGAATGTTATCTTATAATTTCCACTAAAAGATTCATTTCAAATTAGAAGAAAATATTATTCAATTTTCATTCATGGAATTTTATTCTTAAAAAGCAATGCATTAGGGATAATGGTCACTCATACAATATGATGGGTGATTTAAATAACCAAAATAATATTAATAAAATTATGTAGGATATATTACCTTTTTAAATGATAGATTATTGAAAATCATTAATGTAGTAATAGAAAATATTTCTCATAAATGTTCAAAATCCAAACATGTTTTTTTTACAAATGGGATAAATAATAGTCTATTGACTCTATAAAAACACTATACAGATACAAATGAGGTGGTTTTTTGTAATGATGGTTTTATTATGAATAAACTAAAATATGGGGCCATAATACCAAGATTATCAAGATCTCAAGGTAACTTCCTTTAGGTTGAATAAGATAATTTTGGTTCTTATATGAGTATGTAGGGTGATAATAACTTATTTTATATAATAATTTTTCATCTTGGATAAAAGAGAACGAATAAGGTTATGAGAGAAGATTCAGTGACAAGAATTCATGTTGTCAATGAATACACTATAATTATTTTCAAAACATGTTAAAAATGGAAGATAGTGAATAAAAGTCACATTAATGTGAATATTATAACTAAAAGACTATTGGATTTGGTTCACTATATTTTTTATGATCTCATGAGGAAGAAATAAATAATTGGAGAAAAAAATAGAGAAAAATCAATGATGAATTTACATGAATGACAGTATTTATGTTTATGTCTCACAAATCTCATAGTTTGAGAATATTTAATAGTATAATGAGATTATATGGTAATTAAAATTTTTTTTCTTCTATGTGGATCAGATATAGAAATGTAAGTGAGTATACCAATAAATCATTTTATAAATATCTAGAAAAATTAGCATAAAAAAACTTTAGTGTGTCTTGGATATAAAACCACAACCCTAATCACCAAGTCCAACATTGAATCCCACAAGAACTAAATCATGACACTCTATATGCTATAGGTTTCAAACAAGAAGCCAGGGCATAAATAATGAAATGGGGAGACTATAGCCTCAATGAAACTAACCAATAATAATATATAAACAAATATTTAAATATTATACAATCAGTGTGTGTGGAAACAATTGTCTGGAAATCTATATAACTGAGATGGTATAATATAAAGACTCCACAATCATTAAAATTCAACCGTCACGCACTAACTAGGAATATTACATATAAAAATAACTGTATAAAAAAGGTACAAAAAGATAATTATTTTGAGACTCACCACATCCCAGCCACCAAATTCATAGAAATCTATCATACTCAATGACCAAACATGGGACTCAACCCAACTTATGCCTGAAATAAGTGAGGGATTCTTGGGATCCTAAGTGTCATGGATTTCGAATCAAGGTGTGAGTATAACATTGTTTTAAACCGCCATTATGGCTTCATATGTGAATAGTATATGAAATGTACACACATGTGATAAAATTAATAAGATGTAAATAGGAAATACATGACTTTAACAAACATTGCATATAAACACTAATGCAAGAGTAATAGAACAAACACCCATGTGTCAAGTGGTCGTGTGTTAAACAAGAAACAAAAAACATTAGTTATACACGATTTATCTCCATGTTAGAGAAAACATAACTCATCCACCTTAAACATCCCCCATAGGAAAGGGATAACCCCAATCATGATTGACACATCCCACTTAAAGGGATAGTGTAATATATACTAAATTCAGTTCAAACAAATACCTCTACAAGATATTCCACTAGGAACAACCAACATGATTTGATGAAAAGAAAATATGATTCAATAATAAAATGAATGATGTGTAATCACTTAATAACAATATACAAGGTGATAGATAAAACATCACATCATAACAATATACAGGGTGACCTATCAAACATCATATCAACCACGAATGTGTCATAAAAACTACAATCAAAATTAAATCAATAAAATAATTGTTACATGAGGGTATACACATGCACATAATGCGATCGAACATTAACAGAGCTTCAATATTAAATGAATGAACCCAAATGTAACCAATTAAGCCTTGGCCATTTGTGTCCGGGAAATAAGCCACCACACATGTTCCAAAATAACCTTGTCACATTTTTTTGTTTATTAGGTATATGAATTTAATTATTCAAGATAGGTAATTAATTAATTAATTCATCTTATTAATAGTTATAATATTTTAATTAAACAAATCATTCAATTAAAATATCATGTTAGGTGTTCTATTCAGTTTTACAAAGCATTACATGAATCTCAAGGTCAACCACCAATGGTGGTGTAACAACATATCATATTCCAATAAAATAATAATAATACATTGGGTTTTGTACATAGAACCACCTGCCTAAAAAATTATAAAGTTGTTATGCATGAAAATCCCAACTGAATTGTTTGAGTTTTTGAATTCTGGCAAGCCACCATTAATCACGTAGTGGTTCTAATCATTCCAAATCTTTACTAATAACTAATAATTAATGAATTATAATTAATCAAAATATTATAATTAACCACACAAAAAATGGAGAATGAAACACTTTCTCAAAGGAATAATAAATATTACTTCCTAGAAAAAAAAATTTACCAACCATCCCTGGAATATCCATAACATTCTTCAAACATCATTTCGTGAAAAATATTAATCACGTGACAAACAAAATGATTATTTGAGGAAATAAATTGGGAAATTGAAAAATAATTCAAAATAGAAACACACCATTAGAAAAGTATCATCCAAAATAGTTATATCCCCTTTCATCACACTCCATGTTCTAATAAGAGAAAAATCCTGATATAAATTCCATATTTTGGTGGTTAATACAACACAATTTACAAAAAATGAAAGAAGAGATCACCAAGGGTAACCGCATTATAAAAATTTCTTCTAATGGCACACACTCATCATCAAAATATATCCTTTTCCATGAAATATAATATATCATCATTCTCATACAATTACGTTGAATATTTTTTTTTTGATTTTTTATATATTTTATCTAATAGGAAATAAGAACTGATCAGTGAGAATTTCAATAATAATGGGAATAAATGGATTTTGATGATGAATGAATTCTAAGAGGTATCTATTGTATCCAAAAGAACATTATAGGTTGAATAAATGATATCATATAAGCTCCCAAAGTACAAAACACTCCAATCAAATAATGGATGTGGGGAATAAAATATGAGGGTTCTTGTTTTATTCTGTCAATTTTAAACATATTTTAAAATTGGTATGAGTAGTTCATGAAGTGTAACAATGTTATATTTCAACAAATTTGGTGAAACCCACCCTTTGGATCATGGACAACATATTTCACAAAGTGTTAATTAATGTTATGTTGTGATTTCTTGATATCTTCCTCTCAGACCATTTTCTACATCCTAAAACCCATTTCCCCACCCCATTAACCCACATCACACCCTAAATACACTACTAGTGGCATGAATAGGACACTTTTTAAACATCATGTAGTCTCGATCCCCTAGAGAATCCTCTAAAGGCCTCTCGAACCCACCAATTCATTACTCAAGAATTGAACGCCTTTCCAAAACACCATCTTGGAATGTTGAAACTCTTGACAGCTCAATCTAATTTCCCAGTTCAAAAACTTCTCCTTCCATAAAATATAAAAAATAAAAATCCTCCAAATTTCACACCCATAATGGTGTAGTCTATTACAATCTACCCATCCTGGCCTAAACCTCAATCATATAGGCATCAAAACGTTCTAAAACACAACCTTGTTTCAAGAGTACTAAAACTTAATATTCTTTATACTCATAGTTTATAAATAAACTAAATCCCATTAAATGTTTACTCACATGAACATGTAATTTTTTATAAAAACATATCAAAGGAATTAACATTTATTTTAGCTTTATAATGAATATCATTACTCAGGTTACATTTATGAATAATGAGACACTAACCCACTTGAATCCAAAGTCACATTAAAAGGCCACTAGGTCTTACAAAGACATGAAAAAAGGATATAGAAAGGTTTAATTACACATTAACGTCATCTATATATATATATATATATATATATATCTTGGGAAGAATAGATATATTCTACCATAGACTTTCCATGTCTAGAGTCAAGGATTTTTCATTTAGTTAAACTGGATGCCACAAGGTTCTATGAGGAAAAATCTACATTTATTATAGTAGGAAACTTAATTAACTATACATACATATTGGATACTTTCACAACATTTTTCACTAATGAAATTAATTCCTCAATATGATCCAATGAGTTGCACTTCGTAACTTAAACATTGAGGGAGGATACATCATCTTCATTGTTTTCATCACCATGATCACCCACGTTACTAAAACTTATTCTCACATATCCTTCCATAAGAAGTAAACATGCATAAGGCTTTATCCTAAATTATGTAATTAATAAATCAAATTTGAAAACAATTTAAAACTTTTTTCAACTTAAAACATGAGAATTCTATCATCATTAATGTCACACAAAATCAGCATACATGTCATGTATAACCCTATATGTCGAATATGATGCATGTGATTCCACTTACTGATAAGGCTGAGAGTTAAATCCATATGAAATCACAAGCTAAAAAATCCTTCGGCGTCACATGGTGTGAAAATAATATGATCATAATATTACAAAAATAATATATCAATCTCATTCCCATGTAACTAGGAATTTCCACAAAAAGGTGTTGTTGATGCACCTAGATGTGTTTCGTCAATAACATTTAAAAAATATTATCTATCTATTTACTAACTCCCTAAAATAACAAAACAATATTTCATGTCCTTTGATAGCATTTTGTAAGGCCTTGTCCCAAATCACTTGGTTTGATTCATAATTTCACATGACCCCAAGAACACCTCCCTATATAACAATGTCTGCTAACAAGTAGTAAGGGTCTGTGTAGAGTCATGGGGATACCATACACTCAAGAATATTATAAAATAAAAATAAACAACCAAATATTTAAATAATATGGAGTTAGTGTACATTGTAATAATATTTACATTATCTATATAAATTAAATGTAAAAATATATATACTCAGCAGTCAAACCAAAACAAAAATTTCTCAACCAGTAGTCTAATAAAATATAAATATAAATTGAATAATAAAAGTTCAAGAGGTGAAATAACTCCAGCCTCACCATATCCGAGTCTCCAAACTAATATAAATCTATAGTACTCAATAATCAAATACATGACCCATCCAAACATATACCTTAAATAAATATTGGATACTCAGGTTTCGATGTTCCATGTCCTCCCATGAAAGGTGAGTAGAACTCAGTAAGACACCACATATATTATTTCATACATTACTAGAATATGCAATGTACATAAACGTTATAGGATTATCATAAATTAAACAAGAAATACATGAGTACACAATCATGGCATAGAATCACAAATACATAGGTAAAAAAATAAACACCCTTGTGTTGAGTGGTCATTTTCTCAAGAAGCGATAATTAACCCTAACCATAACTACATTGACTCCATTCCTAAGGAAATATTAGTAATCTTCCTAAAAAATCCCCCTCGAGCAAGGGATATTCCCAAACATGGTTGATGCATCCATATTAATGGAATAGTACAATGCATGCTGACATCATTCCTAACAGATTCTTCTCTGTGGATAGTCCACTAGTATCAACCTGCACTCTCAGTTATATAACCCATATAATAAAAGATGCATAGTAAAGATAAGACATTATTTATTAACAACATATTAAATTAAAAATCAAACACCACTTCTTAACATGATATATAGTGATAGATAAAAAACATCAGTAATGAAAATTTTAAATTAGACTCAATACAAAATGGAGTATCCAAGAGAGAAAATAATGTCCATGTTGATTTTCATATAATGAGGTGAACTAAGAATGATAAATTATGGTATTTTTACATTTAATATAAACCATAATTATAATTATACAAATTTTGTGAATATTGATTCCAAATTCAAATATGAATCCTTATGAAATTTTATTTATAAATAATCCAAATATAAAACACTTTTGATTGTTTGGAATTACATTTATGATCAAGAAAAATGCATAAGTGGTGAAAATTTTGATGTGAAATTACAATATGAGATATTTCATGGTTATAAGATTAATGTTCATACTAATGTTACATTAATATATATAAGTGGATAACATATTATGGTGATATTATAGTTTTTGGAAATTAGTATAATCTTAGGAAATTAATCTTAAATTGTGACGAGAATAATGTTATTACTATTAAACCTACTTTTCATATTGAATAAAATTCATAAATTCTTAACCATGATGTAGATTCTTGTTATTCATGTGATGAGTAAATGGATATGAGAACCAAAATGAAAAAATTCATGGCATAGAAGTCACGTTTATGTAAAAAATTCATTATATATCAAAATCATTGGGCACAAAGAAAAAGAAAAATTATAAAATCTAGTTACGCAACTATTTTCTCAATGATTGATTCCCAAATAATTAATTATTAATTTTAACAAAAAATAATTAATAGAATTAATGAATATGTAACTAAATCACATTAAAAATAACTTGAAATGAGAAATTGTATCCAATATTAATGAAAATAATATCATTAGAACAAAATGGGTTTTTAGAAAAAATATAATTGAAAAATAATATAATTTATAAAATAAGAAAATATTGGTTTACATGGTAATTATAAAATTTACAGAATTGATTTTGATGAAAGATTTTCATTTTTTTCTATACTTGAGACCATATGAATCACTCATTCTGTTACAGTAAAAATGTATTATAAAATCAACCAAATGTACATAATGTCCACATTATGGAATGGTGAGTTGAATGAATATGATTAGATGGAAAAACATAAAGTATTTTTTATTTATGAATATGTAATTAAGTGTTACAAATTGAACAAAGCACTATGTAGGTTGAAGAAAGTAATAAAAGATTTGTATTTCAAGCTACATAAGTACTTGAGAAGCATGAAATTCCAAAAAAAATTCATGCCGAAAACCATTTTTATATGAATAAAACCAACACAACATCACTTATTTAGATTTTATATGTTGATGATGTTATATTAAAATTTAATGATGTAACAATGTGTGAAAAAAATTTCAACAAAAATAATGAAAAGAATTGAGATTTCCATTCTTGGTGAGGTCAAATTATTTTATGGTTTATAAATTTCTAAAAGTCTTGTTCATTTATTTTTATATCAAGTAAAATATACCAATGATTTATCAAAATTATTCACCATGTAAAAATTAGGAGGATTTCATACACCAATTATTGTATCCATAATGTAGATGTAATATGATAAAGGTAAATATGTATATGAGAAAGAATTTAGAAAATTTAGTGGTTTCCTTTTGCAATTGATAACATCAATGCCATATATTGTGTCTATTGTGACAAATTATTCTTGGAATAAATATAATCCAATGTATTTTCATATCCTGTAATCTATGATAATTTCATTATATGTCAAAAAGAAATCCAATTAGGGATGATTATATAATAATATAGGTGAGATAGTCTTGAAGGGTTTAATATATACTAATTAGGATCGTTATGTTTAGCATAAACATTCCACATCAAGTAGAGAATTATTCATTGGAGGTAGATGAGGGGTATGAAAATCCAAGAATAACTCAATTGTAACTATAATCCCCACTGATGTTGAGTATGTTGTCACATCGTATGAAACTATAAAAATGATTTGGATGGAGACAACTCAAGGACATGAATGTTTATAATGAGTATCCACTTATCATTGGTCGTAAAAACCAATTTGCAATAAATTAATCATATAATATATAGAAATATTCGTGTTCAATATCCATTAATATTAATTATCATTTCATGAAGGACAAGGTTGCTGAAGGCACATTGAAACTTGAATTTTTTCATTGAAGGATAAGATTGTTTATATTCATATAAAATTCCTCAAAATTGAGGGTTTTGAGAAGTTGAAATTAAAAAGTGTTGTTCCTAACATTATCTAATAATATAAGGTCATGTTTTTGTGTTTTCCATATATTTAATCCAGTTTTTATTTGGTACACAGTTGAATATATAACGTATAGTTGAAAAAACTAGCTTGTGTATGAATAATTTTCATATATTAGATGAGTTCAATGTAGAAGAATTATACAAAATGTTTCTTTAAAAAATATTCATAAATGGGGTCATTAGTTGGTATAATAGGATAAATATATTCATGGAAATCCTTTATGATGGAATTATTCACTATTTTTCTCTATACTAAAATTACTTGTGTTTATATATATTTGATTGATTCATAGATCATTTCTTTACGAAGAAACAATACCCCCATCTAACGAATTTTTATATTTATTTTCAATATGTGATTGAAAATCAAATATAAAATTATTTTATAATTGATTTATGGGGAAAAGAAAATATTCTAGAAGAAGTATTAAATTTGAAACGGTTGTATGCAATGAAATGTTTTGAATAAAAATCAAATGGGGGAGGATATTGAACCAATTTAAGTTGATTTTTAGTTTCTTTCAATACATGTAGATGAGCATTTAATTCCATTGAGTTAGAAAATATTCCTATAAATGTATTTTGAAGTCATTTTTAGTAGTTTGGAGAAGGCTGGAATTGTGTTTTGATAGATTTGAGTTGAATGTTTTTGAATGTTGACAATGTCTTCACTATGTAGGAATAAAATAAAAATTCATAGGACTAACTTTCTCATGTGTATGAGTATTCTGAAGGATGTGTAAAAATAATCGGGAATTATCCTGATATATGAAAGAATAAAATTAATAAATGGATGAATAGTAATGTTTTAAGTCAATGTAACTCAAATATATAGAAGGTTAAATAGGTTTCATGTAAGAATAACTTTGGTTTTATAAAGGCTATAAAATAGTAACTTACACTCAGGTAATATTAACTTGATATTATAAATTATTAACATATAATTATCCTAGATTAATATTTTATTATGTAAAAATTGTTTTAGAATATAGTATACTAAATTTTAGGTTCTCAATGCTAAATATGTGTAAATTTTGTTTATATAAGAATTACTATGATGTTTATTAAGATTAATAGGATGTTTTCAAAGGGTATGTTTGGTTATACAGTGTCCATGTAATATTAAAAATAACATTCTAGGTTAATTTTAATATGTAAAATATATAATGATTTACCAATCCTCAAAATTTAAATATCCCAATGTTTAAAATTATTCCATGATTCCAGATGCGATTGATAGAGACATTTGAAGAAGTAATTTTCATCATGAGATAACTCATAATACTGCAATAGTTTTATTTATTTTAAAATTACCAATAATTAATTGATACCTTAGTCTCCATCCAAACTCTGTGGAAAAAATAAGTTGATATCCTATGAATAACTATGTGAAAAACTCCTTAAAAATTCATGGAGGTTAGAGTAAAAAAATTTCTTCCCACTCTTTGAGAATCAAAGAATGATAATTTCTTAGGAAAATTAATTTCTAAAAAATAATTAATACATTAAATGACTACCATGATGGGAATTTTAATTGTATTTTTTAATGTTTTAATATTGGAATATTATCCTCCTGAATAATTTTTTCAAAATAGAATAATATGTAAGGAAGCTAATAAAAATTAACACATGAATACTAAAATAGTTCTAAAAATATATTAAGAGAGATAGACAAAGAAATAAATTATATAGATGAGGAAGATTATAACATCTTTCTATTCCATTAGTGCCTAATGATTCTAAGGGATTATTCTTGATTTAAATTTTTATTTTATTCTATGTAATACAAGTGTCCTTTTTTTCAACTTGTTTGTGCTATTATTATACAGTGGTGAAGTATATTCCCTTGTCCATAGTGTAATCCTAATAATAAAAGAGGTTTTTTGGTAGAGAGGGATAATAATTATCTTACACTGAGGATTTGGTCAACTAAATTGGAGGGAAATTTTTTTAACATATCGATTTTAGTATCTATTATTTTCTACACTATATATAGGTTGAGAGTTCAGTTATGATGAATCTAGAGGTGTTTTTTCTTTCAAAACAAATTGTGTCAACCCTTATTCACCATATATCAGTTTTTATTAAATATTCATGTGATAATAATTTTTATTTTATTATATTTTATGTTACAACACTATATACTCTTCATGGAACAATACATATTATTTTGGTGTGGCATGTGATTCTACTAAGAAAGGTAGAACACATTTTCTCATGGGAAATACGTTATGATGTATACTTCTATATCATATTATAACCGATTCTATTAGTGAATGGTTTTTTTCATCAAATTTTTTTAATACTAGACTTCTCCAAAATATTCAATAAATACTCACACTTCTTTTAAAGTCATACTACTCTAGAATACTCAAATATTATATATCAAAACATTCAAAAAAATAATATAGTTAGTCTTGACTCATAATAAACCAATGTCCCATCTCTCTGTCATTATGTTTCTCTATAAATACACCATTAGTTTTTATTTTTTATTATTCCACGATGTTACTATATTAACTTCAATTCTTACTACAAATGAAATATTTTATTTTCTATACTATATATCCTTTAGGTTGTTACTCCAATACCAATTTTTAATTTTTTCCATTATATTACCTATTTATTTTAATATGGATTCACTATAAAAAAATAAATTATTTATTTTCATCAATATTTAATAAAATTTTATTATTATTAAATCCAACAAATGATCTCCTACATGAAAAGGTGATCAACTATGAATATTCCCAAATCCCATTAGCCAAAATCACCTAATGGGATTGAATACCTAATATATAAAATAATAAAAATATATTACTCAATTAAAATCCTTATATTTTCAAACACAACATCAACAATTTCACATAAAAGATATATCAAAAGAACATGCTAGAGACATAAGGGTATAGTTGGGAACTACAAATAATAACAAAATTTATCCTTTTATATAAAATTTTTTAGGCTTTCCATCTATATAATTTAGTTATACACTAGTGTGGAATCCATAAATTCATTCCTAAAAATTCTTCATGTCATAAAAAAATATATTAAAAATAAGATATAAATGTTTAGTGTGAAAAAATTTAAAAATAAAATTCTCATAACCATCCATAACACGCATTATTAGCATATATGGTTAAGAAAACAACACATCTAAACTATGCTACATTTTCTAGGATGAAAATATTCTATTTATGAAGATCAATTAGTTAACCTAAATGTGAATCTTACCATTCAAGATTTACTAGGGTTTTTTCCACAAATGATTTTTTCCCACAATTAGACTAATGGTGTTTCTAACCATGCACCTATTATTCTCCCTCTAAAAAAACTAAATTTTACCCGGAAAATCCAAATACTAATATAAATATACATAAAAAGATTTATGTGCCATATAAATAGTCATTTAGAAGAACATATTTCACTTGGACCTCAACATTGAGTTTTTAAGGTGTGTGGGGAGTCAATAGAGAGTTTGGAGGAAGTTTAGAGAACAAATGATGAGTTTTGGATTCTTTTAAGAAAAACATTTTATATACCATTTTAAGTACCAACAAGATAAAAATGGAACTAAAAGTTGAGAATTCCAAAAAAAATAGGAGAATAAAATAAAATGGGTTTAATATATAAGGATCATATAAATACTCTCAATAGAAATTCAATCCAAAAAATCTCAATTAAAATGACATTGAAACATAAATCAGTTATCGCTTTGGTAACATTTGAATTGTAATCCCTAAGAAAGAATAACCTAAAATAAAACATTAAGTATCAGTAAAAAATATATATTTTAAATATATAACATGTCAATGTATCTTCATATAAACCTCATAAATTAATATTGTATCATAAAATAAGATATGTCTCAAAGAATACAATTAGAGATGATAAAAACTGAACACTTTGGGAACTTTCGATCCAAAACCCCTTAGATATAATAAGTTTATTTGTAACATTAAATAATAAGGAGTAAGAATAATACATGATAAAAAATTTTAAATTATAAGTATATACTCCTTATAAGAATAAATAAGTTTATAACATCAAGAAAGTCTTAATGAAACAATATTATGATGAAGAACCATTACCACAAGTCTTTCCTTGTTTTGTATGTGTTTAAAACTACAGTATAATAAAAATAATTTTTATATAAATATATTACAAAATAGTAATAGTATATATAATATAATATATGATTTATTTTTATCATATTATCACTAATTTATATAATATTATTTATGAAAATCACTATTCTGGGTGATAACTACTTCATTTATCAGGCTTGTTTTGGTTTGACGGTCCTTGTCCTTATACGTTGATATTGGTTCTTTCATATACATAGTTTTAATCATGTAAGATTTATCATATTTAATAATTATATTTATTTTTTTATCTATCCATATAATGTGATGATAACAATGAATTACACCACTACATGGAGATGGTAATCTATATATACACACGAGTGATGTTTCCACTTTTTGATGGATGGAATGCAATAATGGTAAATAATATTTCAAATTAATGGAATATTTAATATTTACTAAATATCATATATAATTATTAAATCCATAAAAACAACCATCCATAAATTATGTTTTTGGAAATTGAATAATATTACTATATGAAGGTGGTAGTCCACACGTATGCAAAAGTGAGGCTTTAACTCCACATTTGATAAAATGAAGGTAGAAAATGGTTGTATCAATTTCATAATAACTTATTAATATATTTATGATAATTTATTCATAATTTTATGATGGATACTATTGACTTATTGTTAGTGGATGAATAAATATAGTTAGAGAGATCCAGGTAAGACAACTACCTATTTCTTGAGATACCTCCTTTGGCATACACCTTAGACTTTATAGATTGGTTTTAGCAGAAGAAAAGGATCTCCAAGATGAGGGTAATTAATCTAGTAAGGTATTAGGGAATTTATTGTATGATATATTCAAATAAATATTTTTTATAAGGGATGAGATAATGTGTACGTTTATATGTGAGTGAAAGGATGCACATTAAATTACTTAGAATGTTAAATAATGTAAAATAAATATAATAATCATGAAATTTGGAACTAAGGAACCCAAAATTAGAATATAATATGGGATAGGGACTAAATAATCTGATCCAATCACATTTAGACAAGTTTTGGATACATTTTATGGCTTATCTTCTGGATAAACCAAAGTAATCCCATTTTAAACCTTAAATATAATATCATTAATTATTACTATGATATCATAATTATATGAAAAAAGGGAATTATAAAAAAATTGAGATGTTGATAAAAAATTTATAATGAGTTATATAAAACTAAATTTATTTAGGTTTTAGAAATTACATTTAATATAACAACACAAAATGCATGAATGGTTATTTACAAAATTACCCGATTTAAGGGTAAACATAATTTCACATTGAAATCAAGTAATAATTTGGATTAAATTAAAACTATAAATTAAATACTATGAAATAATATTTTTTATACTTTTTGATAAACCCAAAACTTAATGGTATCTTCCAACAATTCCATTCATTGCAAATCCCCAAAAATAGTATTAAATATTAATAAAATATAACTTATCTTCACAAAATTCAAGATTGGGTTGAAAACATCAAAATAATGTTTATTAATACATTATTTAACTCTATAAATATACCTTTTGTATAATAACACTAATAAAATAGTATAAAAAAATATTTTAGAGAGATTTTAAAATTATATCCCATAGTTTTGACCCAGTTTTACCGCTTCTACCATGATCACACATCCTTACCATGGTTACTATTCAAAATGACTAAAAATTTAGTCTTCCCTATTACATTATATTAATTAATCCAATTAAATATATTAATCCCATTAACGTGGTTCAATATCAATTTTTGGCATAAATTTATTTTAAATTAATTGTGAAAACACAATGAAAACCATTTTACAAAAATGAATTTAATGCTAAAAATGGATTTATTATTATTATATTACTTTTAAAAATACATCTATGAAACAAAAAAATATACTTGAATGTATAATATATTAAAATAAGTCATCAATATAGATTATTTTAATTTATTATCATAAATAAAAATTTCAAGATTAAATCCAATTTTCTAAAAAAATATTCTCAAATAATTCTATTGTAATCGCTAAAAACTTAATGACAAATGAATTCATTTTATACATTTGTAAAAATAATAATTCATAATTTATTTAGTTTCATTCATACCCTTAGATCCAATGTCTTAGATACCATATTAACTAATATTCTTTTAATAGTTTCTTGTGGTTTTTTTAAACTCAGCGATGCTTGTAAAACTATATAACAAATAAATAAAATTTATTTATTGAAAAATCTATCCTAAAAAATAAGGGTGTTACAATTAGAGGTGTTTCTTTGTTCATGGTTAATGAACCCTTTTTTTTATAACTTTATTCATATCCAGATTGGTATGTAATCTTTCTATAACACTAAAAGTAGAAAAATCTTTATGGATATTAGAATTTTAATCCAATATCTCTTTTATATTGGTATTTTCCTCTATTATTACACATTTCCCACTTGTATTTGTTTTTTGTTTTTTAGTGCTTCTTCTTTTAATAATTTAAAATTTTACCTCTTTTATAGGCGGGATCATACGCAAGTCTTCCTCTATTTATTTTTAGTAGTGTTTTTAAAACCACATAGGTCTACTTCGTGCTTTCCTGCTTAAGTAGCCATTAAAACTACC
The DNA here is from genome assembly GCA_963277665.1 of Viscum album. Lineage (NCBI taxonomy): Eukaryota > Viridiplantae > Streptophyta > Magnoliopsida > Santalales > Viscaceae > Viscum > Viscum album. Next base: position 825,202,371 of record OY728120.1, read on the forward strand.
TTTGATTTATTCAACCTTAGTGAATCATTATTTAAATTCTCATACTCATTTTATAAAACAAGGGTAGATAACATCTTCATTATTTATATTTATTTCCATTCTATACCGGATAGGTTCTTTGAATATTCCATCCCTAGTGCATGATATACATTTATTATATTATATTATCCTATTTCATGAAATCATTGAATAAATTTTTTTAGTACAATATATATTTGTTCCTTTTCTAATTACCTCCCACTAAATATGGGAATGAGATTTTTCATGGAGTATTCATCACGTTTATTACTGTATTAAATTTTTATAGGACCATGGTTTCTATAAATAAAAAATCTCTAGATAAAATCAAATATTGTGTACTCATATCTCAATTAATATCATACAAAAAAAATGCAATTGCATCATTTTGATATTTTTATTTGAATCAAAATATGAAGTGTATTCCATAATTCCATAGTTGTATAATATCAATAAAAAAATTCATCTAAGACCATTTATTCTTATTTGTAATATCTCATTACTATTTTAGGTATTGCTAAACCCTCTTCTATTAAATTATTAATATCTTATGTGGAAAAAATGATTTTTCACAAAAAACAATTGATAAATGTGTTAAAGATCATAAATGTGAGTTAACATATTTGAATGTTTAGTTGAATATTTTTGGGGTTTAACGTTGAGTTATTGGGAGATTTAGAGACCCAAAAATCCTCAGTGAAGACTGAATAAAAATATTAAGGGAATTATATTAACTATTCCCAATTTATTAAAAAGAATTTTGTAACACCAAAACTATGTATCGTAAGATAAATATGAGACCACTGTTATGTCTGAAAAATGGTGTTTACCTGGGAGGGGTATAATATTTGAAGGGTAGGGACATTTTCATGTCTCACTAATGAGATGAAATTGTTAAAAAATAATTAATATTTTGTTTTGTTAAAAAAATTAAATATTTCCTAAATAGTGCATTGTTTGGGGTATTTGAGACCACCCTTGGGTCCGGAATGAGGGGTTTAACCTTGAAGGGGTATAAAAATTTTATGTGTCATCCTTTTGGACATCTTTCTCATAAAAATAATGATTATATTTTAATTAATTATTTTTTTCTTTTTTTAATAATAATTCATTAATATCTCTAAAATTGTTCATTATGGTATAAATATGAGACCATTGTTGGGTTTGGAATGGGGCGTTTACCCTATGAGGGGTATAAAGTCTAAGCCCTACGTTTGAGGATTTTTTCAATTTTTTGTCAAAAAATCATTTTTCAATTACATATATATATATATATTAAGGGTTCATCTTCTCCAAAATGGCTGAACATGCATGCAAGTGTTTTCTAAATCCTTTGTTTCTTGACTATATTGAATAATTTCTGTTTCAATTCCTTAATGATATTAAATTAAAGGCTTAATGTTAAATTTTTAGTTCATTCGGTGGATTAAATGTTGGTATTTAGAATTGATGAATGTGAGGAATGTTTTTGGCCTTTTCAAATACCCAAATCGTTGTTCTTTCTTGGGGGATATTTCTTTTGTGGTTTAGGGGGCATGGATTCCATTTTTCATGGTCAGTAAGACTATGTAGAAGTTATTCCCCCCAGAGATATGTGTCGGATGATGTATTCTTCCTCCTTATCAGGTGATGTGGGAATATGGTTTTTATCATTTATTTTTTTAATTTTTTTTTCTTATTATAACTTATTCAATATTGTTTATTAAATATCATTCATGATATTGGCCGGTCTTATGCGCTATTAGTGTCTTTGGGTTCATCTCTATGAGAAGAACCTAAATCATATTGTTGATTTTAAGGTAGTAATTTATTGATAAATCTGCTTTTTTGTGTTTCAAATGGTTCATTTATAACAAAAATATAAAATATTTTATTTAAAAATAAATTACTATCGTGGATATAAATATTAATTTTGTTAAATTATAGTCATTAGAATTATTAAATAATAATTCTATTAAATAATCAATGGTAATTTCAGTAGGTTGTTAAATGATAATTTATAAACAAAATTATCAAGACGTTTAACAAAGTTATCAAAGGTTAAGAATGAAATTTTCATTCAATAATAACAATGTTTTATAAAATTATAATTTATCAAAATTATTAAGGGGACAAAACATTGAATTGTTGTGTGTAAGATATATAATGAATTATCTAACAATAATTTTTACGAATATTTCGAAATGATAATTTGTAAGGAATACTTATTAGAATTTAATTATTCATTACTGTCAAAGGTTAATTATTATAATTATAAAATGATAATTTGAAAATTTTATAAGAGGGTTGAAATATTAACGTAATATATATTTTAGTCGATAATTTAGAAATTATTCAGGTGATAGAAACTATTATCACACATAATTTTTTAATCTGTAATTTTGAAAATTTTCCTAGAGAAAGAATGTATTATCACATGTGTTGTTTTATTTACTTTGGAAATAAAATATATATTATTGTTTCTACGAACCATTTATGAACATTGACCATTGGTGTGTCAACACTTATGAAAATAATACCTCAAGGAGGTGTATTGAACCACATAGGGCTGTTTACCTTTTCCACTGACATCGATGACTTTGAGGTAGGTGGTTCCGTCCCGATTATACAAATTGATTAAACTTGCATTTATTGATTTATTTCAATAGTTGATTTAAATTTTATTGCTTATACTCACTTTTAATTTATCAAATAAAATTTGATTCCAAGGAATTGATTGAGTTGAAATGGGTTTTGGCATGAAATTGGGAAACCCCCCAACTCTATTGAATTGGGGTGCGTTTATGGAAAATGGTTAATTTAAATTGTATAATTTAAATTGAGGATTTGATGGAAATTATTTCAGTTAAATTGATGAATTTAATTGTGGAAATTAATTTCCAAATGATTGAATTGGTTTTGAGTGGATTTCAAACTTGTGAAAATGGATTAATTTTTTGAAAATAACCTAGCTGTTTTATATTGGAAGGAAACATTTATTGAATAAAACGCCATTTTGGGTTTTAAATGGAAAATTATCACTTAAATGGAAGAATTTGATTAATGGTATTTATATCATCCTTATAATAAATTACTCATCATTTATTTTGAATGATCACATGCGAGCCTTATGTAGTTGGTGAGTAATTTTGACACACTCTACGATTAAAGAAAATTCTAAAACATAAATTCACCAAGTCATATCCCTTAGATGATGGTGATGAGTCCTATTTGAACAGTTCTAGAGGAAGTTTGTGTAATCATATTATCGCGGTCACTTAGAGGGTGTGGAGTCCTATAGCTGGAAATATTATCATACCTATTTGGCAGATGACCATGATGCTCACTTGTTATTAATATTTGAGGTATAAATGTATAACCATGATTTTGAACTACTTTACATGCCAGATGAATTTTTATAAACTAATTTATTTTAACTATTTTATATAGAACATTTTTTTATAAATATTTGATCATTTGTAAAGCCTTTTGTTAATGTATTTTTCAATCATTTGAACTATATAGAATGATTTTTTTAATTATTCTTTAAAATTCCAATCATATTTATCTTTAAAAATTGAAATCATTCCTTTGGATAATCAATTATTGGAATATTTTATGGATTTCATGGTGATACCATATTGGTATTCCTAGATCACGCCCTACTTATGTATTTGGGTGTTTTTAGATTATCTTCTTTCATGTATGAGCAAAGGGGAAGGATCACATGGAGGTGGATCAAGCAGCTGATCCACGGTATTGTTGAGTTGTGTATTTAGGGACATTGTTGTGTTTTCCCTATTTTAGTACTTGGGTAGTAGTACTTTCGGATTTTTTATGCATTATTGTATTCTGGTCCTTTATAGATAGTGATTTTTCTTTTTATATGCATATTTTCATTCTTCTATTACTTCCACATTGTTAGTGGAGGAATCATTCCCACATGCATGTTGTATGATGCCTGGTGCTAGTCATCATCCCGTGGGGATCATGAATGCCTTTTGGGCTATGTTAGGGATGACTCGGTTATTGGGTTACTAGGGTACCTAGCATGGTCAGTGAAAAAATGGTATCAAAGGGAGGATGAGCTTTTTTCTTGATGTTAGTATGCATTATTTAAATCTTATTGGGAAATATTAATTAGTTGTGATTGTGTTTCTGACACGCTCTCACTACAATGAGCTGCATGTCACCAGGGGTGGATAGGGAAAGATTCCATATGGATTAGTTCAATTATTTTCCCCATTTATATTTGGATAATGTGAAATCTAGGTCTTGTTTATTCATTCTTTTTTGATTACTTTCCTTTATTTTTAGGTTTTGAGCACTACCTAATGTCTTCAATGTTTTATGCTGATGTTGTGTAACATATTTCATCTGAGAATATGTGAAAAATTTATCCAAGGGGAGAATTTTATAGGACCTTGGTAAGTGAATCCTAATGTGGATCCAAATCTAGTTGAGGTGATCATGCATATTATCCATGATTTGGGGTAGGCACCACCACCAGTCCATGTTCATGATCTGGATATGCATCCTAATGGGAGATGTTCTTTAAATCATTCTCAAGAGTTCCTTCAACATAAAATACATGTTTTCAAAGGATACACTGATCCTCAACATGATGAGGAATGGTTCAGCAGGATAGAACGTCTGTTTGAGTTCCAGGAGACACTGAACGAGATCAAGATGAAGTGTGAAACCTTCTATCTAGAGGAACCAAGTAGGATATAGTGGTACATGACGATGATGGAGAATAAACATGAGGTCTTAAAGTAGAAATAATTTATATTTCTTTTCACCAATCGGTTCTATCCAGAGTCAACGTCATTGGACAAGGCTCTAGAGTTTTTCAAACATGAGAAATTATATAGAATCATAACTTGGTACTCAAATATCATAACAGAGTTAGTAAAATTTATGCTTGAGATAGTGTCTAATTAGTGGATGAATGATTGACGGTTTGAGTTCGGACGTCAATCAAATATATATCCTCAGATTTTCTAATTGAATCTACTAACTTCTGATAATGTTCTAGATATGGTGATGATGGTTGAGATGGACATGGATGGAAAGTCAAGGTTGACAGGATTTATTTTTTTTCCCAGTGGTAGTGTGTGTTCGTTTAAATAGAAGAGGAATCATGATGAATCTCATAGTGGTTCTCAACAACAGGTTCGTTTTGAACCTCTTGTAGTGAATGATAGAAGTCCTTGGGTATGTTTCCATTTTGGTTTATCATGGAATTCAAAGAGTGTATGCATTGCGACATTCAATAACTATGCATCTTGCGGACATTTAGGGAACTTGCAGAAGTTTGGTCAAAACTTTTCCACTTCTTATAGTGGAACATGATCATCATTACGTCTAAAAAATGTGGGGCAATAAAATGAATCACGTATAAGAGGGTTCCAGCCATATGCATCTAAAATAAAGCATCTTCTTGCAATGGAAGGGACTCCAAAGGATGTTTATACATGTCTAATGATCACGATTGGTGCCATTACTATAGATTTGTCTTTAGTGACTTCTCTATTTGATATAGGTGTATCTTATTCATTTATTTTAAATAATTCCATTAATATGATTAATCTTCCTATGGAGATTTTACCTTTTTTAATGGATATTACTACAACTCTATGTATGAAGAGAAAGAAGAGTCTTCATTTCCCCACTTGTGTCTTCTATCTATCAGATATCAAGATTTCTTGTAGTACAAAAGAAAGGTGTTGATGTTTTTTTCAAGCATTCAGTTTACACCTTCTCTTCTTGAGAATATTGTTTAGGAACAACACTTTGATAGTGATTTCGTAGAATTAGATACTCTTTTTATGTTGGGGAGACCAATGTCCTGTGGTCATTCTAAAAAGATGGTTTTCTATGTTATTATAGTTGTCACATTGTGTCGTTAGCATTATGGAAGGCTTTAAAGGGGAACTTCCATAATTCCCAATGTGTTGTGCACCCAGGAACCACAAAGATGTTCTACGACATGAGGTGATTGATCTGGTGTTCAAGTATGAGATGGGGCATTTCTGAGTTTGTTTCCCATTTTTATATGTGACAACTGGTGGAGGATGAGCACCAAAAACCATCGGGTTTCCTTCAACCACTTCTAATCCCAACATGGAATTGAGATGATATCTATATGGGATTTTTGGCTGGGATGCCTCATCACCAAATTAAAAAATAATATAATATGGTTTTTGATTGATACGTTGACCAAGTTATCTTGATTTATAACCATTCGAGTTATATTCAATGTTGAGGAGTTTAGAAATATCTATATAAAATAGAGTATTCATTTTCATAGAGTTCCATCTTCTATATTCTCTTATGGGGATCCTCAGTTTACATACTTCATTTAGAGAGTCCTTTAGGTGGTATAAAAATGTCATGTTCATTTGATCATAGCCAACCACCCACATTTAGATGGAAAGATAGAGAGAGTTATGCATATCCTTGAGGATATGCGTCGTGCTTGTGGTCTTGACTTTAGTGGGGCTTGGGATGATCCTTTGGGGTCGGTTGAGTTTTATTTCAAAAATAGTTACCAATTAATGATCAGAATGACTCATTTGATGCCTTGAATGGTCATCCTTGTAAATAACCATTCTTTTGGTAAGATATCGGTGAAAGTTCCTTGGTTAAACTGACATTGATTAAAGATACCATAGATAATATTCACATGATTTGTTGAAGAATTCTAATAGCACCGAGCCGGTATAAGACTTCTGTTGATCATCATTATAGGCCATTGGAATTTTTAGTTTTTGAATAGGTGTTCCTAATGTTTTCACCCTGGTTGGGTCATAGATGGCTTGGGAGGAAAAGTAAGATTACTCCTCATAATGTTGAACCTTTTGAGGTTGTTGCGTAGGTGGGAAAAATTTTCATATCATTTGGCACTACCACCATAGATGATGTTGTTACATAATGTGTTCCATGTTTCATAGCTGTGAAATCATATCCCAGATCCGTCTCACTTTTGGAGCTAGAGTGATGTTGGTATTGAACCTGAATTATCTATAAATAAACAACAAGTTAGGGTTCTGGATTCCAAGATCAAAGTACTATGTGGCAGGATGATACCTGTTATCTATGTGATATGGAAGCATGGTATTTATTCTCAGGAGATGAGGGATAGGGAGGCACTAATGAGAGATTAGTGGCCTAATATTTGTGAGATAGAGGCTTCTTCATATAAATTATGGGGATATAATTCTTCTATAGTGGGGAGGTCTTAATATCCCATTGTAATTTCAGGTATTAATAAACCCTCTTTCTTTAAATTATTAATATCGTATGTGGAAAAATGATTAATCAGTTAAATTTGGAAAAATTTGTTAAAGACCTCAAATTCTAGTTAACATCTTGGAATGTTCAATTGAATATTTGTTTGGATCAAAACATAGTTAGTGTGAGATTATGAGAACTGGAAAGTCTCAGCAAAGGCTGAATAAAAATATTAATTGTGTTATATTATGCATGCACAATTTATTCAAAATAATTGAATAACTCCAAAATAGTGCATCGTATGAGAAATATGAGACCACTTTTATGTCAGAAAAATGGTTTTTACCTTAGTAGGGGTATAAAATTTGATGGCACTAGACATTTGGATGTTTTTTTCATGAGATAACAATATTAAATAAAATTTAATGTATTTTTTAATTAAAAATAATTTAATAACACTAAAATGGTGTGTTTTAAGGGAAATATGAGACCACCGATGTGTCCGGAATTAGGGGTTTACCATAGAAGGGGTACAACATTTGTAGGTGTCAGGTGATTGGACACCCCTCTCGAAATAAACCCTTTATATTATTATTAATTCACTAATATAAAAAAAAGTTTATTGTGATGGGTCATTTATGGCGGGACACTGTTGCAAATAGTCTTTTGTGACAGGGTCCCGTCCCAAATGACCTATAGACAGGTTACTGGCCCTTCGCAAAAAATCAGCATTTTTTAAAAAACTATTTGCGACGGGCCAGTGACCCATCACAAATAGCCTTCATTTTTTACTCTATTTCGATGGTCTGTCACAATTAGTAATCATGATGGGCTGTCGTAATAAGACCTCACAAAAACCTTTTTTGCGACGGACTGTCAAAATTAGTTTTTGTGATGGTCCGTCACAAATAGTGAGTAAATTTTAAAAAAATTAAAATCAATAATATTAATAATAATATGATATTAATATAAATATAATATTAATGTAAATATTAATAGAATAAAATAATAAATATAATATAAAATTATTATAAATAAAATAATAATATTAAAATTGATAAAATAAAATTATTAATAAAATAAATAATTATATTAATTATTATTTATAATATTAATGAAATAATAATATTAGTAATATAATAAAAATCTAAGTGTTCATAAAAAAAAATATAAAATACACACTTTTTAAAATTGCAAATATTACAAAAAAATACTTTCAAATGTTTCATAAAAAAATATATCACTGATCAGGGGGAGCGTCATTTGGAGGAGCTGAAGGAGATGGTGGAGGGAACACCATCCCTAAACTGCGAGTCAGACGTCGTATGTACTCCATTTTTTCTGGCTATTTCTCCTTCCACTATCAATGCATCTCATCCTTCATCTGTTGTTGCTGCTTCTATCAGAGTAACTCTTCCTGCTACTGATGCTGCCACTGACACATCTCCTTCTACTACCTACACATAGTCTCTATTAGCTCACTCTGAGCTCCCAGCTGCTCCTGATACTGTATATGAGATGATGATGACTCTCTGTGATCTTCTCTCAAAATGGAAACTAAAATATCATAGGTTCCATAAAAACCCTCATTGGTCACTCGAGTGCTAATACCAACAAATCGGTCTTTCTCAAATCCATACTGGGTCACATGTATCCATGTTGCCTCATCAAATCGGGGCACTGGTCTTACCATCATTCTCGGCAGGACTCTCAACATACATCTAAGATGTCGCCGCCTCATATGACTCCTTCAATTTCAATTCAAAATTAAAATAGTTAAAATATTATTTGTAGTTAAATTTAATACTCCAAAAAAACTTATACTAACCCCAATCTGACGATGGAAAGAACCTCTAATCTCACCAGTGGCTGGATCACTGTGCATCCTCCTATAAACCTCATGCTCAATAATATTGGGTAGTATGACTACCTATATGATTATGAAATAAATAGTTTTTATATCAATTTATATTGAATATTTAGAAAAAATTTCTTACTATATGCTCCCTATGCGTACTGAACATACAACTGTCAGCTCGATGTTTCACCTCATGTCTCCCCTGATTCTTCCGACCTACTGATGATCTACTATAAAATCTCCTACTCAACCAGTGTGTATATAATCTATCCCAATCCTAATATGTAATATAATTAGGTTAGTGGATGTGACACGTCTCATAAAACTCATCCACTCATGCTTTCTCCATTGTTTTCCTTTTTAAATTGTCCAAAAATTGAGTGCAACATGAATACAAAGATCTCTATCATGCCTTCCAAAAAGGCTCATGCATGATCTCCAAAATAGTATACCAGAATCCCAAAAAAATTATTATATAAATATATTAATTAAATTAATTTCAAATTTAATATTATTTATTGACATACCATCCATTGATCGAACATTTTCTACTGAACATCGATGAGAATCTGATCCCATGACACCCATTAATCAGAAAAATAATTTATCAATATAGATCTCTCCTATTCAAACTCTCTATGTGTAAAATAGTGAAAAAAATAATAATTAATCAAACAATTATAATATGAATAAATTAATGAAAACTAACTAAAATTTATAGGTAAACATAACTCTATGTGCATGGATCGAACCCAATATGTGGTCATCACTTGGTTATAGGGTCTGGAATCATCATCTGGGCAAGACCACACCCCCTCTAAGTTCCCTATGAACTGCCAAAAATCTGAGGGTCAGCTTATCTGACCTCCTACTCATCCAAATGTTGATCTCCCACCTACAAAATATGAAACAAATTGTCATCTATTGGAAACATGAAATCATTGTTCTTAGCAAATAATTGAATTGAACTATTATATATAGATTTATATTATATATGATTATAATCATCATTTAACTATGTTAATGTTCATCTTCATCCTCATATTCATAGATGTTGGGTTCAATGTCTTCCTCTCCCACCTAAAAATCACCAATTTCCATATTAGTTTCAATTTCATTATCTCTTGTCATTTCAAATTCAGTTGTCACATAATTAACATCATCATCACCATCAGCCCTTAACTATGCAGTGTTATCAATGATATTAATTTCTCATCATGTAAAAGATGGATTCAGAGTAGTTTTTTGAAAAATTACAATTCCTTGAACTTCAGTAGATCCATAGTCACATTGATCAAATTGACTCTCTCAAGATTTAATATGTATTATGCTCCACAAATCACCCATCTCCCTTGAAGTGGAATAGTAATTTTCATAATAAATTTAATGTGCCTGATGAACCAATAAAAAAAGTTTATTTATTGCAAGAAGACTTTTATATTTAATCTCAATGATTCAATGGATTAGATGAAAACTTAAGCCTCTCTTAGTATCCAACCACTGAAATTTATACATCGATACGTAATTTTTTCCCAGACAACACACTTCAATGATTTCTTCCAAAATGTCGTAAAAGATAACTTCAGTTTCTCTATGATCAGATCCTGTCAAGAAAACACCCCTATTCATTGTTTTTTATTCACCTTATAAAAGTGTATAAAATTGATAACTATTCACCACATCTGCATTATAAGATTTATCCATTTTGGATGGTGGGATACTCAATAAAGAAATCAATTATCAATTTTATCTCAATGTTGAGATACCTGAAGATTTGTAAAAAAATTATCACCATACAAGTATTAAAAAAAATTTATGTGAAATAAAAAATAATTTACATTAGTAGTATTTTAAACCAGTAGGAAATTTGTTTTGACGTTATTCTTCAAGAGAAACTACTAAAATTTGTGTAAATTGTTTCTTGATAAGATTATCATACAACATACAAATAAAATAATATTAATGTACTATTATAAAAATTCTAGAATAATTGATCGGATCAATCACATAATGAAAGGTGTCATTACTTCATATTTCAGAAGAATATATATATGAGATCTATGATGTTCATCATCTGAAATTCATCATTCACGAACACCACCAATGAAAAGTTCAGTCTCACTAAAAACTGATATTTTATTTCTCATGTCATCGTCAACATTTCCCTCAATAATGATCATGAAGTTGTGTTTTTATGGATATTTCGATTAAATGTAAAAAGAGCAGAAAAAATAAATTTACTCTTGAAAATAAGCTTACTTAATTGAGCCATCAACTGATGCTTTGTTACGTACTTTTTTTCAATTTCTAAATGCATAACTCAAATGAGTACATCCATCGAAACTAAAATGAACCTCCACATTTTGTTTCATGTGTAAATGTAATATCAAATGTTCCATTGAATCAAACCAACGTATTGTGAATAGTTTTTTCTGTTTATGTAAAATTAGAATAACATCTTCTTGCAGTATGCCTATGGCATCATAGTATATTGTCGAAACAAAAATAACTTGAAAAATATATGATATATTTTTTAGTGCTTCCAAAATCATTGGATTTAACAAACATCTTAATCCATTCGGTAAAAGTATTTCAATTAAAAAGTGAGAATCATGTCTTTTCAATCTTGTTATATGAACAATTCTGAAACATCTGCCCAAATTGAAATCATACCCATCTGTAATTCTAAAATCTGTTATTCACTAATAAAATAATAAATAAATCTCTTTGGATATTGTATAACCTAATTTTGACTTCATTAACTTCGGTGATCTAACATTTTAAAATAGTTCTAGTTCTGGTCGCTTGCAAATTTTGAGAAGATGTAATTTTGCCTTCACATTGTCTATGGTTTTACCTGGTGTATCCAAAACTGTAATAAAAAAATTATCAATATATTTCTTCTCAATATACATCACATCCAACATGTAATGGATCAAAAAATAATAGCAATATGGAAAAACACAAAAAATCTCATTTTATCCAGTTTTTCTCCTTACAAACCCATCAATTTTTTATTGGTTTATTATTTTTCCAAATGTGATTGGAGGTAATGAAGAGACAATTGATTTTAACTATGTACCTGATATCACTATTTGAGGCCCATCTTTTTCAGCTGTTACTTTTCTAAAATGATATTTTTTTCATCGAAAAGGATGGTCGGCTTAATGAATTTTGTGATGAGAGTGGAAAAAAACAGGTTATTTTCCATTGACGATAACAAACACATTGTTGTCTCTCATACAGTATAGACATGATTGTGGACCATGTGTAATCCTTCCAGATAACATTCCATATGATTGGAATTTACTAATTATCCTGATCAATGCATCTTTTAGTAATAAGTTCTGTTTTTTAGCAACATCAAATGTACCAACACCATTACTCTATATTGAATTTAACTCATCAATCAATGGCTTCCAATAAACATCGATTTTATTTTTTGGGTGACTTGGAACTAATAAGGTAAAAAAGATATTTGTATCCTTCATCAACATCCAAGGAGGTAAATTATACAGTGTTATAATGATAGGCCAACATGAATACTAACTATCAAAATAACCAAATAGACAGAAACCGTTAATAGAATGACCCAATCACACATCTCCGTCTTCAAAAGAATATAACGAATGCACTTGGTAAATTTTTTTCCATGAATCACCATCAGAGAGATGATTTAATCTTTTACTAGATGAAATATTGGTTTTGTTCCCACAAATCAGTGATGTTGTGCTTCAAAACATAAATAAACACTGCAATCTAGGTGTGAGTGGGAAATATCTCAATTTTTTTACAGGAACAAATCCAGACAACCCTGGCTGAGATTCATTATACCTTGATTGTCCACATGTAGGAAAACTATACAATAAATCATTTTCACCATTATATAAGATGGAAGCATTTGAACATAGATGAATATTTAGATAACCAAGCCCCATATTTAAAACCCGCCTCTTTCTCTCATATAAATTTTGAGGAAAAACATTCCTTCATGTAGAAGTGTTTTTATAAAAGATAATATCTAATAAAAATTACTATTTGACATTCCTTTATCAGATTTAATGGCCATAAATTTAGCAACTGAATCAAACTTGATTATCTTGCAACTAGGATATAAGGAATATTTAGCAGATATCAACAAATCATATAAATATGATGGTTCTAACCAAGGAATTAAATCAATATCATCATGAGTTTTAGTTAGTTTAATACATTGACCTACAACTTCATTTACTAAATTTTGAAACTGTTCTAGATCTGAAACTAAATTATTAATATCTTCTCTAGAACTGTGTTCACCATGTTGATACCAAAAAACATAATCTGGTTAAAAACGTAATAAATGACTTCCTGTGTTTTAAAATGTTGCATACGTCCTCAGAGCACATTTTTTACAAGGACACTTAATGGTCCCTTCTGAAACAAATTTTGGTTTTGATGATGCAAATGATAATAAATCTTTAACACCCTCAATATAATTGAGTTTTAGACCAAAAAATATTTAGATTTGTGTGCTGACTAATCCAAGCACGACCATCAAATAATGATTGTTGTCTATATCCTCATTCCATATTTTTCTAAAAAAATATTATGTAGTTAGTTATTTTGTATAATTAGATATAAGACAAACAATGTCCAAAAAATAGAACACAATTAAATTATCTTTTCTAGCAATTTATAATAATTTCTATTATTTTATATTTATTTATTCTATTTTTTAAGCTTTTATACTAATCTACACTCATTAATTAACATATATACTAATTACCACTAATTATTATCAATTCTAGGTATTTTGTAATAATTATTTTTAATTACTGGAGGCACAATTTCCAATGGATTGGCGGTAGCTCTTTTTCCTGACAACCCATCCCTCTACATAATTATACAACTAAAAGCACTATAAAAAGTATACTATAACATTCAAATATTCATTTTCATATACACTAGGATAGAGATTAGGAAGGCCTCACTACACTCCTATCCATGCCCTCGTGCATATGAAAATGATTATTCGTATGTCAGATCTGACTACTCATTGTAATTTCAACTGCATAAAGGTGCTAGGGGTTGTGTCGTCAAGCAAAAGAGATTCTTTTTTCCGACGTCTCACCGCCTTGCAACTTTCTCTAACATAAATCACTATGAAAACTATTCTCCAAAGTATTTCCGAGTAGATTTTTCATATTTATTTTATTGAAAGAATGTTGCATGGAGTTGAGATATTAGTCAAAAGGAATGTCTTCAATCTACTAGAAATTTTGCATGTTTGTCAATGTTGATGAATTTAATATGATTTATTCCAATTTTTTCTTGTTTATTCCTATTTACTACTAATTAATGATAATTATTTCTAATTATTTCTAGTTAGTGCTAATTATTCTTAATTATTGCTATTATTAGTAATTATTGCTAACTGTTTTTAATTATTTCAAATTATTTCAAATTATTTCAAATTATTCCTAATTATTGATAATTATTGATATTTATTAATATTTATTATGATTTAATATGATTTATTACTACGTATTAATATTTATTGCTATTTTTTATATTTATTGATATTTATTGCTGTTTATTCCTAATTATACCTAATTATTGCTAACTTGTTTCTAATTTTATGCAAATCATTGCAAATCATTGCAAATTACTAAAAATTATTCCTATTAATTCTTATTTATTCTTATTTATTCATACTTATTCCTATTTATAACTATTTATTACTATTTATTACTTTTTATTAATAATTATTACTAATTATATCTAATTATTATGCATTTATTCCTATTTATTCTTATTTATTAGAAATTATCATTAATTATCACTAATTATCACTAATTATTACTAATTTATTCCTATTTATTCATATTTATCCCTACATATTCCTATTTATTCTTATTTATTTCTATTTATTCCTATTTATTGATAATTACTCCTATTTATTACTATTTATTACTAATTATTACTAATTATTCATAATTAATACTAATTATTACTAATTATTCGTAATTATTAGTAATTATTCATATTTATTTCTATTTATTAATAATTATTACAAATTATTGCTAATTATTGCTAATTATTCCTAATTATTCCAAATTATTCCTAATTACTACTAATTATTAATATTTATTACTATTTATTTCTAATTTATTTCTATTTATTCATATTTATTCATATTTATTTTTATATATTCATATTTATTTCTATTTATTCATATTTATTCATATTTATTCTTATTTAATTCTATTTATTACTATTTATTACTATTTTTTACTAATTATTTCTATATCTTGTAATTTGTTACTATTATTGCTAATTATTTCCAATTGTCGTTAATTATGGTTAATTATTGTAAATTATTCCTATTTATTACTAATTATTCTTAATTATTAGTGATTATTACAAATTGTTACTAAATATTACTATTTTTTACTATTTTTTACTAATTATAACTAATTTTTACAAATTATTAATAATTATGACTAATTATTACTAATTACTACTAAATATTAATAATTATAGCTAAATATCCTTAATTATTCCTAACTATTCCTAATTATTCCAATTTGTTCATATTTATTATTATTTATTCTTAATTATTACTAATTTTTCAAATTGTTTTTAGTTATTTCTAATTATTCCCAATTATTGCTAATTACATCTAATTCTTCATAATTATTACTAATTATTAATAATTATTGCTAATTATTTCTATTTATTTCTAATTATTGCTAGTTATTGCTAAGTATTACTAATTATTGCTAATTATTCTTAATTTTTTCTAATTATTCTTATTTATTCTTATTTATTACTAATTATTGATATTTATCGCAATTTATTGCTAAATAATCTTATTTATTGCTATTTATTGCTATTTATTCCTATTTGTTCCTAATTATTTCAATTTATTTCTATTTATAACTATTTATTACTAATTATTCCTAATTATTACAATTTATTAGAATTTATTACAATTTATTACTAATTATCTCAATTTATTTCAATTTATTACAATTTATTACTATTTATTACAATTTATTATAATTTATTAAAATTTATTACAATTTATTACAATTTATTACTATTTATTTCAATTTATTACAATTTAATACAATTTAATGCAATTTATAAATAATTAATACTAATTATTACTAATTATTACTAATTATTACTAATTATTACAAATTGTAACTTATTATTACTAATTATTAATAATTATTATTAATTAATGCAATTTATTTCTAATTATTAAAATTTATTAAAATTTAATAAAATATATTTCTAATTATTATAATTTATTATAATTTATTACCAATTATTAGAATTTATTACAATTTATTTCTAATTATTAAAATTTATTATAAAATATTACTAGCTTTTACAATTTATTACAGTTTATTAATAATTATTAAAATTTATTACTATTTATTAGTAATTATTACAATTTATTAGTAATTATTACAATTTATTAATAATTATTATAATTTATTACTAATTATTACAAAGTAGTTTTAATTTTTAAAATTTATTTCAAATTATTACAATTTATTACGATTTAGTGGTAATTAAAAATTAGATATAACTATTAATAAAAATAAATACTAAAAAACAAATATGGAATACAAATTTAATGAATTTACATCTAATTAACAAAAATTATAAATAACTAAAAAAGTAATTTAACTAAACAATAAAAAAATAGTTATATACCTTAAAACTGAAGCATTTAGAATATTACAGTTGCAAAAAATGCTATGATTTGAAAGTTTAAACTATTAAAAATTTTAGAATAAATTTTTTCTGTATAGATAGAGAGAGAAGTTGAGTAAATAGTGAATTGAGAAGAAAAATATATAGGGGTATATATAGGCTAGATTATTTGTGAAGGGGGTATTTGCGACGAGCCCCGTGGAAAATACATTTGCCCACATTAATTGATGTGGGCCGTTAAAAAGACATTGGTGATGGGGCCCGTCGTAAATACCACCCACCAACAAAGTATTTGCGACGAGTCACTTTCCCCGTCCCAAAAAATAAATACAGTACCCAGCTATTTGCGACGGGAATAGGGACCTGTCGCAAATAGCCTTACCCCACGGTTTGTCGTGTATTGCGCGCCAAACCTTTTACGACGAGTGGAAAGACCCCATCGCAAAAAAATTATTTGTGATGGGGTAAATGCCTCGTTGCAAATAACCCGTCGAAAGGGGTTATTTGCGATGGACCCTTGACCCGTCCCAAATATCCATTTTTCCCATAGTGATTATTTATTCCATTTTTTAAATAATAAATCATTAATATCTCTCAACAGATTTATCATTTGAGAAATCTGAGACCATCGTTGGGTCCGGAAGGAGGCGTTTATCCTAGGTGGGGTATAAATATAATTCCCAACATTTGACGTTTTTTTAATCTTAAGTCAAAAAATTATTTTTAAATTATATATATATATATATATATATACATTTATTAAGAGTTCGTCTTCTCCAAAAGGGATGAACGACCATTAAAGCATGTAGAAGTTTTCTAAATCCTTTATATCTTGACCATTTTGAACTATTTTATTTTCAACTCCTTAATAAGATATAATGAAACACTCTGTATTAAATTCTCAGTTCCATCTGTGGTTTAAATGAGGGTTTCAGAATTTAGGAATGTGAGGATTGTTTTTAGTTTTTTCAAATACCAGAATCGTGGTTCATAGATGGGGGATCTTTCTGTCGTGGTTAAGAGAACCCAGATCCCCGTTTTCATGGTCAGTAAGACTATGTTGGAGTTATTCCGCCCATATATAGGTGTCAGATGGAGTCTTCTTCACCCTTATGGGGTGGTGCGAGAATACGGTTTGTTATCCTTTTATTTTTGTTTATTTTTTTATTATTAATTATTCAATTTTCTCTCTTAAATATTGTTCTTGATAATGGTCAGTTTTACGCATCGTCCATATCGTTGGAGTCATCTCCACAAGAAGAACATAAATCATATTTTTCATTTGAAGGAAGCAATGTATTATTCAATCTTCTTTTTTATATTTTAAATAGATCATTTAAAATAAAAAAATCATATATTTTCTCTAAAAGTAAATTATTATAATGGGTAGAAATATTCATTTTATCAAAGTATAATCATTATAATTATTAAATGATAATTCCATTAAATTTTCAATGATAATTTCCTCAGGTTATTAAATGATAATTTTTAAACAAAATTATCTGGACATTTAAAAATTGTGAAAGGTTAATAATGAAATTGTCAAACAAAAATTAAATTCTTTTATAATAGGATAATTTATCAAAAATTATTAAGGGGATAAAATGTTGAATTATTTTGGGTACGATATATAATGAATTATCCAATGATAATTTCTTTTGTGAAAATTGAGTGATGATTATTTGTAAGGAATACTTATTAAAATATAATTATTCATTATTATCAAAGATATTTATTTTAATTATAAAAGGATAATTTGAAATTTCTCTAAGAGGGATAAAATATTATCGCATTTAATATTTTAATTGATAATTTGGAAATTATTCAGGTGAGAGAAACTATTATCATATGTATTGTTTTTATCAGTAATTTTTTAAATTATCCAGGAGAATAAATGTATCATCGCATGCGTTATTTTATTTTCTTTTGAAATATAAAAAGAAGTATTATTTCTTGGAACCCTTGATGAATGTAGACCATTGGTGTGTCAACACTTAAAAAATAATGTTGTGAGTAGGTGTATTGAACCACATAGGGTGGTTTAATTGTTTCACTGACATCGAAGACCAAAAGGTAGGTGGTTCCATCCAAATTAGAAAAATGATTAACCTTGAATTTATTGATTTATTTCAATAGTTTATTTTGACATAGATGCTTAAACTCTATTTTAATTGATGTAATAAAAATTTATTCTAGTGAATTGATAGATTTTAAATGGTTTTGGCTTGAGATTGGGACAACAAAAATATCCATTGAATATGGGTGTGTTTATGGAAAATAGTTAATTTAAACTATTTAATCTAAAATGTGGATTTGATGGAAATGATTTCAATTAAATTATTGAATTTAATTGTGAAAATGAATTGTGAAATGATGGAATTAGTTTTTAATGTATTTCAAACTTGTGAAAGTGGATCAAAATGTTTTGATAAAAACCCATGGGTTTCGTCTGGGAAAGAGACATGTTATTTATTAAAACCTATTCTAGGTTTTTAATAGAAATTTTTTATTTAAAAAGAAGGATGGGATTAATTGTATTTTAATGTGTCTTAACATAAATTTACTATTTTTGATTTGGTAAGATCACATGAAATACTTAGGTATTTGGTTAGTTATTTGGACGCAATCTACGATTATAAAATGTTCAAAAACAGATATGCAACCGGTCACAACCCTTAGGCAATGGTGACGAGTCCTCTTTGACTAGTGTCCATAGGATGTATGTGTTCACATATTTCCATGACCACATAGAGAGTATGGAGTCAAGTAGTCAAAAATACTATCGTATGTATTTGGAATATGATCATGTGGCATTCTTATTATTTCTATTTGAGAAATGAATGTATGTCAATGCTTTTGAACTGCTTTACAAGCCTATTAACTTTACATAATCTGATTTATGTAACTATTTTTTTAATCCGTTGTTTTAGAAATATTCCATCATTTGTGAAGCCTTTGTTTAATTATTTTCTATCATTTGAACAATATATCATGATTTTTATAAATATCAATTAAAATGCTAAACTTGTTTATGTTTAAAAATTAGAGGCATTCATTTGTAGATCAATTGTTGGCATTTGTTATAGAATATATAGTGATACCCTAATGGGATTTTAAGCTCACACCATAGTTGTGACTTTAGGTTTTTGAATATTATCTTCTTCTAGGTATGATCAAAGGGGAATGATCACTTGGAGGTAGATCCAGCTTCGGAACCATGGTCTTAGTGAGTTGTATCTTTAAGGACCCAGGTTGTGTCTTCCCTCTTTTAGTACATGGGTTATAGTATTATGGGCTTAATTATACCTTATTGTATTTTGGTACATTACTCCCAATGGTGTTTCTTTTTGTATGCATATTGTCTTTCTTTTTCTACTTCTTCCTTGTTAGTGGAAAAATCATTCCCACTTGCACATTGAATGATGAAAGGTTCTAGTCACTAACCCATGGGTATTGAGAATGCCCTTTGGGATCTATCAGGGCCGGCTCAATTATTTGGTTACTAGGGTAACTAGGTTTGATCGTGACACTAATTTAGTAAGAATGTTCTGGTTTCTTACTAATTCAAATTTTTATGCTTTTATACTCCACTTATTAATAATACTATGGTATAGATCACTATCATTCCTTTTAATGATTTCTACTTCATCTCCGGATCTTTTATAATCATATCCTTCTCTTTCATTAATAAACTATGAACTCTATCTTTGCGATAACATAAAATTATCAATATTATTATATATTAAAGATGTTTTTATAAAGGGATAAATAGGATTTGTTTTTTTTTCCTTGGGTATTTTCTCCTCAACATAATCTATAATATCTATATCTATATTTCATTGATTCTTTATTTTTACACCCTTCAATACAGAAGAATATTTTAGATCTAATTAATCCTACCATACCTTGTTATTCTCTATATAAAAAATATGTATTGGAAGTGGAATACACTCTATAAATAACCTCAATTTGATCTGTATTTTCTTATAATGATTTTAGTTCTTCTTATTCCTTACATGAAAAGTCTCTAAATATGTTGCATGGTTTAAATTCAATTTCCTCAACTGAATCTCCATCTTTATAATTCTTCATGTGGAATCCTAAATTTTTATATCGAATGGAATGTTTCTTTTAAGATTTTTTTTTATCTAAACGAATAATATTAGAAACAATCATCTTGATCAGAGTGCCCATTTTCTTAGGTTCCATCTTCATGTTTTTTTCCTATTATTATAACGTATTATCATTTGAATTTTTTTTGGATTTATAAACTAAATTCCCATAAATAATATAATTACAATAGAATCTTATGTTTGGATACATAACAACCATGGATTCTTGTATTTCACATTAATTTCCTCCAATGTTTTCAACATCTATAATGTTGAGATACCATGAAAGTCTTCTACTATACCTCATTGTTCAATGATATTATCAATATCATTTTTATCACAACATCAAGAAATATTTTACAACGTATTGTAAAATAAGTATTTTGATATATATAAATCACAAAATTATATCCAAAATCCCATATAATGAATAAAAGTTGGATTTCTAGTCATCAAATTTAGCACCATTAAAAATAAGAGGCCAGCCCAATTATTCTATGTGTCTAAAAAAATCCAAAAATATATATGATAGATCGAGATATCAACTGGGACATATAGGTTCATATACAAATTATCGGACTAGTAATTTATTATATAAATTTTGAGGAAATATTATAGGAATATGAATAATTGTTAAAACCAATTTCAACATTTACCTATTATATTAACCCTCACAAAATATAGATTCTTATTCCTAAGTGAGAAGGAACATGTTCAATATATCTCTCCATGATTTATGATCTCACTGAATAAGAATCATAAGTGTACATAGGTAAAAAATTATTAAATATATAGTTTTACATGGTTAGCTCACACCAGTATTTTCCCAAGGAGAATACACACAAAAATTTATTTTTGTAGTAAAATCCACAATCTTTCACTATTTTGTGGATCAAACGTATATTTTAATGTCACACCTTATGAAAGGTAACTACAATTAAAAAATAATAGGGATTTATCACTACTCTCTCATTGGAGAATCCCATTTTAATATTCTCTATGAAATTCATCAAGGATATATATTATATTATATAATTATAGGCCTATTCTATGTTATTATAATAAAAAAATTACTATGATCCTAGAAACAACATTTTTGATTCTCTATTAGTATCCATGTCTATACTATTCTTTATCCATGTTAGGATTTAATAAATTTCTTGATGAGGGTTTTGAATATATGTATACTATATGATCTCAACATTATAAAAAGTATTCCTCTAGATAATAATAACTCCATTCAATAATTACATTGCTTTCACAATTTATTCTTCTACGTAAAAATATGTAATCAATTTATCACTATGATACCTGAGACTTTCATAAAGCAATATCTAGAACATAATCATATATCAATAAGATCTATTATTCTTCTCTATAAAACAATTCAATCAATGGAATTATTTATCCACAATATTTCTTCTCTCTCAAACAAAAATATCAAAATATACTCAATATATACTATTTTTTCTCAATATTCCATGATTTTAATGAAAAAATATTCAATTTTTTTTAAAAAAACAACATATCTTCTATTTATTGTCCCTTCAAACCGTCTACTTGGGGTATTTAAAAAAATATTAATCATACAATCACTACCATTTAAAATATCATTTTCAAAATATATAATAATTTTGAAAGAACAAAATCCTTAATTTATGGTCATGTTAAAGAATAATGAACTTCAATTGATAAATCCATCAAAATTGAAATCCTTATTACAATGTTACATTAACCTTGATAGAATAATCCATTCAAAATATTTCATCTAGAGACACATATAATAATCATTACAATCAATTATTATGTTTTAATTAACCTCTTTGAAAGGGAACCATTTATGTTGTGGCATGATTCCTTAAACCTGAACATCAATCCCTATATGTTATTATTGAACACATTGAGGATGATGTTTTATTTTTTATCAAGAAATATTGAAGGAGTTTCAAATTATTTTATTTTATTTAAATTTATATAGATGGGATTTGATATTATTTTGAGTGGATTTGAGATGGATGGAGTTGAGTTTGGAATGATTTGAGTTACATATTTTTCAAATTTTAACCAATCCTTTACTCTAAAAGAATAACTTGTCATGGTGTAATAGTAACATCATTACAACTCCTAAATGTATAGAAATAAATATTTTATTATAGATCAGTTATACAACATAGTAATTAATTATGATATGATAGGATGTTATTATAAAAAAATGTTCAAGAAATATAATGAAATAGAACATTAAGCTACCATGAATTTAAATATTTAAGATATGAAAATAAGTTCTAATGAATATCAGAATATGGAAGGATTTTAGGATATCCTCTCCCTTATGTTAAGAAACGTCCAAAGTGAGAAAGTTAAATATCAAGGTAAAATTCCATTTAAATGTTTTAATTCTTTTAAAAGTAATCAAATTTATGAAAATTTCCCTTTGGGAATCAAAAATGAAAATGAAGATGATGAAGAAACTAAGAGGTCACTCAATTAAAAAGGGTAAATCCAGAAAAATGAATATCAACAAAAATGTAAGAAGTATATTCCATATATTATCATCATAAGGAACAATATATCGCTTAAATAAGAAACTTTTGATACTGAATAAATTTGTATTGATGAGGACACTAAAGAAACATTAAAAAGGTTCCTCATGTCTCAAGAAGTTATAGAGAGTACACCCTAATAGGATGAGAAAATAATTAGGGTGTGTTTTCAATTGGAGAAGGAGAATAAGAAAAGGTATACACTATAATAATTGATATTAAGACATTTATAAAGATGAATAAATGAATAATAAAAATAATTAATTTTAAGGAAAAACATGATAAATATATACAATTCCATATTTCAAAATAAGACATGTTCAAAGAATTTGAGAGGTTTTAACTTAATAATGATGGGAAAATTATGATCATTTATGATATTTATTTGACTATATTTTTTTAAGTATTAGTTTTATAATTTGAATATGAAAATAAAGTACTAAAAATAAACATAATAAACTCATTCATAATCACAAGATAAATTTTATAGGAGCTCGCAAAATTTTCTAACAATCAGAGAAGCCAATCAAAGCTATTGAGTAGTTAAATGAATGTCTAAAGAAATAAAGTACCATGAAACCATTATTACAAATATTTTAGACATTAATAAGGTAAGTATACTAATGAAACACCACAAAATAGGATCACAATTTTATAAAGAATATTGTGAAAAGAATCTTCCTGAGTAACCTAAGATGTTTGAAGAAAAGAAAAAACTTCTTGAAAATTTAAGAAGAAATATATAGAAATTTTTTCCCACTATCCACATATACTTAATGAAGAGTTAAAAAAATGTTTTCTGTATACTCATATCATCATAAGTATGAAAATGAGGTATAATATCAATAAAATAAATAGTATAGTTATTAAAGAATGAGGATATTTTAGATAAACATTATAATTTCCCCAACCTGGGTTCCACTATACCGGTGCCCCGAGCCGGGCCGTCACATGAACTCAGGTGCCCCACCCCATATTTCAAAGGTTTCTGATTAGCAGCGAGGGTCCAGATTAGTCATGTGGTGAGACTATACCCTCTTACTTCAGTAAGATACAATATAAAACATATAAAATAGGTTATATAACATGATCAATAAATAATGACACATAAATAACCATTTACTAACTGGGTACAAATCATGACCAATAGTGAATATGTCATTTCATGATATAATGTTAAGTGAAAAAAACCCAAAATAAAGACAATAGTGTAATCCAAAAAATGATCCAGGCTCTAGGTCTAAAACCTCATCCATGTATGTCCCATTTAAAACTCAACTCCCTAGCATAGGGACCTTTCCCTTTTCTTGACCAGTAACCATGAAATCTACTCAGGTACCCAACGATGGCCTGAGTATGGAGTGAGTACAACTCTGTAGGCCACCACCAATGGTATCTACAAAATATCTAGTAGATCAGATAGTGCATGCAATTATTAAAGAAACAACATGAAGTTAAAATACATTACAATAAACTAGTTAATAATCATTATTTATATATTACTATACATAGTACGAAATTCATTTTGTGCATCTACTTCATTATTTAGTTCACCATCTCCATGTAATCAATAGGTTAGGAAAGCACTTCATTCGCACAAGTTTAATGGAATTTATCAATATAAATAATGGAATAAGTTAGGTCCCTACCTCATTAGGGATAACGCATCCCTACATCAGAATATCCTCACCTTGAAGCCTTAGTCTGGGTGGAATAAACTGTTAGGGGAATAGACCAATGTCCCCTTCCTTAACCTGTGCATTGTGGGTGGAGTTAGAGAATCCGTCAAAAACAACCCATGGGAGGATCCTCAATCCTTTTTCCAACAACTTAAGCCATGTTCACATTCTTACCCATACATCCACCCCACACAAACCATATCACAACAAAACACAACTAATACATACAAAAAACATGCTCCATAATAATCAACATAGTAAATCACATTGTACCATAACCCATTAATACAATTTTCATTTACGTCACTTAGCCCATTTATCCCAAATCACGTTGTCAAGCCTAGATCACTAAGAATATTCAATTACTCCATTATGTCAACCCATTTCACATAATCATAAATCCATTTAAGAAAATACATTTAACATATTTTTTACTTCACATACTATTACCCATTTAACATATTCACCATTTCACAAGAACTAACTCAATTATGCATATCTAACGTATTTCATAATCCATATATCCCAGTCTCAGTTAACCAATATTCTATTCATACTTATATATAATATATTAACCTATTCAACATGGTATCTACATGTTTACAAAATAACCTATTACTTACTTAGCTAGTTTCTTGGCCCGAAAAATATTAGCACACCCCATATGTAGGCTTTAATGGGTCAAATCATTCTAGATGCTTCCCTTGGAAATCATGAGGGTTTATATTCATCATTTTGACATCCAAAAGACCAAATTTTACGGGGAGATTCAAAATAACAATAAGTAGTGACAATGAACAATGTTTTACATGCGCAAATATACAACAAAACTATGGGATATAACTTCTGGACCGCCTACCAAAATTTTCTTCGTGAAAAAACTCCCAATTGTTGACTTAGAACTAGATTCAACAACCTCTTGAAGCTTTAACCTAGATTTCAATGGAAAAACTAATGGTTTTTGATATTTAAATGGAGAAGTGAGAAATATAAAAACCCCAATACTACAAAATAAGAAAGGAGAAGATTAGACTAACTCTGAACTTTGATCCATAGCCGAAGACACTCCAAATGACCCTGGGATGAAGTATAATCACCCATGAAATCTCTTTCAAGCTATTTTTCACCACTAGGGTTACAAGAGGAGGATAGGAATAAAATCCTGAGTTGGGGTTAAAAATCTCATAATGACATTATTTTAGATTTCGCAAAATTACTGGGTTTCATGGTTTACCGGCACAGTTTTCAAAACTTTGCAAAAACCTCACGTGAGACATTATCCCTACATCACCCCTTTGAATAGATTAATAGAACATTTTTCAAAACTGTATGCAAACCGTGCAAGAGCCACTATCCCAAAATCATCCCTTCAAATTTTTTCTTAGGATGCTCTACATGATTTTCCCTAACATTGTGCAAACTATGCTACATGTCCAGAAAACACATTTTCCACATTTTTCATGTCTCGAACCCCAAGAACACCCCTGATCCTTCTCATGAAATTAAGGAACACATATTTAAACAAATTTAAAAACAAAAATATAAATATAAACAATCACATACCGTATAAAAAATCATGGATCATTCATACATATTGTTTTTTGTTTTTTGGACAAAATTCCAATAGTTTTTTTGAAAAATAATTATATCACTAGTGATTTTATTGAGAATAATACTTGGGGGAGATAATAAATGTAAAAAATACTCAACTATATATTTTTGATAAAAATATTGAGGTGAATAAAAGTTAGGAGAATAATAAAGGAGTTTTTTATTATGTGATATTGAAGGACACAACTCATATGAATTTCTTACTATAAAAATAGGTTAGTTAAACCCTAGCATTAGATATTATAATTTCCATTAAAGGATCGATTCAAATTATAAGAAAACGTTATTGATGTTGCTTTCAGGGAATGAAATTCTTAAAAGCCATGGATTAGGGATACCACTTACTCATACCATATGATATGTGATTTAAATAACCTAAATAATGTTAAATAAAATTAAGTAGGATATATTACCTTTTTAAATGATAGATTATTGAAAATAAATAGTGATGGAATGGAAAAAATTGTTGAGAAATTATTTAAATCCAAACATGTGTTAGTTATTAATGGGATAAATGGAAAATATATTGAGAGTACGAAAATACCGTGGTGATGTAAATGAGATTATATTCAATAATAATGGTTGTATTTTGAATAAACTAAAAGATGGGACAATAATTTCAAGAATATAATGATCTCTTGGTAACTTATTTTTGGTTGAATAAGATAATATTGTTTCTTTTATGAGTGCGTAAGATGATAATAACTTGTTTAATATAAGAATTGGTAATCTTGGAAGAAAGACAATGAATAAGGTGATCAAAAAAGATTAAATGAAAAACATTAATGTTGTGAAATAAAACAATGAAATTATTTTTAGAACATGTTAAAAAGGGATTATGGTGAATAAATTTCATAAGGGAGTGGATATTCAAACTAGAAAAATATTAGAGTTGGTTCAGTCTATTGTTTATGAACCCCTGATAAATAAATAAATAAGTGCAGAGAACAATTTAAAATTATTCAAGGATGAATTCAAATGAATGACAAGAAATATGTTTATGTATCACAATTCACATTCTTTGAGAATATTTAAATATAAGATGATATTAAATGAGAGACGCACATGTTTTTCTGCTATGTTGCTCAGATCTAGAAATGTAAGTGGGTATACCAATAAAACATTTTACGAATTTCAGGATAAAAATAGAATAAAAAATGGGTTTAGTTTAACTTAGATATATCACCATAACCCAAATCACTTGGTCCAAGATGGAATGACATATGAACTCATACACACCTCCCCATACACTACACTTGGCTGAAATGCATCCATGTCCTAATTTTGTACATGGGGAGATTATACCCTCAATAAAATAAACTAATAATAATAAATAACTAAATATGTAAATATTATACAATCAGAGTATGAAGAAAAACTATTCATGCAATAAATATAAATGTGATGGAATAGTATAAAGGCTTGATAATATTACAAATACAATAGTCGATCTCCCACTAGGAAGATTACATATGAAAATAATGGGATGAAAAAAATTACAGTAATCCCTTTAATTCCAGAATCCCCTCATCAGAGTCTCTAAATTCATAGAAATATATACTACTCAATGATCAAACTTGGGACTCAACCCAACGTTTTACTACAACAAGTGACAGATTGTAGGGTACCCAAGTGACAGGGCTTCCTGATCCAGGTGTGAGTGAAACTTAGTAGGACACCACCAACATTATTTCATACATGACTAGTATATGAATTGTATATACATGTGATAAAGTCACTATTAAGTAAATAGAAATTTCATTACTTACATGAATATAATAAAAAATAATATAATCACCAATAAGAGAGTAAGAAAACAAACACACATGTGTCATGGGGTTGTGTTCTCAACAATCCACAATAATCGTTGGGTATACTTGTTTTGGATCTTTATTGTAGGAAAGATCATTCGTCCACCTAAAACACCCCCACCTAGAAAGGGATAGTCCCAAACATGGGTGAAACATCCCTCTTAAAAATATACTATAATGTATCCTGACCTCATTCCAAACAAATAACTCTTTGGGGATATTATTATAGGATCGACCAACATGCTAAGATGAAAATAAAGTATAAAATATCAAACATCACTTCATAATAAGAGACAAGTTAATAGGTAAAACATCACATAATAACAAGATATTGGGTAACATATCAAAAATCACCTCAACCAAGAAATTATCATAATAACCACAATCCACATAAAATAAACATAAGCATAGGTACATGGGGAAATACACAAACAAAAATCATTTGATCAAACATCAACATATGCTAAGTAGTAAATGAAAGTACACAAAAAACCCAATTTAGCCTCAGTCATCAAAAGTAAAGAAATAAGACCCCACACACGTTTTAACTTTCATGTGGAATTGTTTTGTTTATTAGTCATATCCATTTAATTGGTCAAGAAAATGAATTCATTAATTAATTATAAATATTAATATTTCTCTTATTTTAGTTGATCATATCAGTCAATTAAAATTTCATATCGGGTGTTCTATTTAGTTTTTCAAGGCATTACATAAATATCATTGTCAAAATACCGTGGTGGTGTAATAACAAATCACATGCCAATAATCTAAGTATAATCCTTATGGTCATGTGCATAAAACTACCTATCTCAAATGTATAAAATTTCAATCCATGAAATGAAAAACTGCATTATATGATTATTTAATGTCCAGTAAGACACCATCAATGACCTTATGGTTCTTATCATTACTAATCATTCAAAATAATTATTTATAATTGAATTATAATTAAGCAAAATATTACAAGAAACCACAAAAAATGGTAAATGAACCACTTTCTGAAATACATAACAAATACTACTTCCTAGACAAAACATTGACCCACCATCAATTGAAGATCCATAGCACTCTTCCAACATCCTTTCATGAGAAATACTTATAACGTGACCAAAAATAAAAAGGCTGATTTAAAGAAATTAAATTGAAAATTATTTAATAATTCAATTGAGTAACCAACATTCAAAAAAACATTATCTAAACACCTAGAGACACACTCGACACACACCCAGTTCTAATATGATCCAAATCCCAAATTCAATTCCATATTTTGGTGGTTAATTCAAAAAAATTGACCAAAATTGAAGAATAGATCACCAAGGGGAGTACCTTTATTAAACATCCTTCCAAATACACATGATAATTATCAGAATATATATTTTTTCCATGAAATCTAATATATCATCATTCTCATACAATTAAATTAATTATTTTTTTAATTTCAATCAAATTTATCTAATCATAAATAAGAAATGATAATCATTAATTTGAATAGAAATGGATATAAATGGATTTCAAGGATGAAAATAATACTATGAGGGATATATTGACTCAAAAAACACATTAAATGGTGAAAAAATGAGAATAGAGGATCTCTCAACATCCAAAACCATTAAATATAATAATGGATGTGGGGGAATGAAATATGAGATTTCCTGTTTGATCATGTCACTGTTAAACATCCATAAAACAACCCAAGAGTAGTTCAGGATGTCAAGCCATGTTCCATGACAAGAAATGTTGAGAAAACCCCAAACCATGTATCAGGAATACTGAAACATAAGTTTCTCTATACTCCCTATCTATAAGGAAACTCAAAACCTTTCATTGGTTACTCTCATGAACATGGATTTTTTATTGTAAAAAATAACATCTAAGTAATTATCCATTACTATCACTTTACATTTAATATCCTTATATAGGTTAACTTCATGAAGAATGAAAGACCTTCTCACTAGAAACCATAGTCACATTAAAATTCCACTAGGCCCTACACAAACTCAAAAAAAGGTTATTAAAGGGTTTAATTACCCATGGAACGTTGTGTATATATATATATAAGACAAGATAGATTTTCCCTTAGACTAACCATTCAGGATTCAGTGGTACCTGGTTCATATAAAATGGATGTCACTAGGTGGTATAAGAAAAAATAAATATAAAATGTAGTAATAACCTTAATTAACCCGGCATACATATTGGATACTTTTACGACATTGTTCACTAAGGAAATTATGGCTTGAAAATGATCCAACAAGGTTCAATTCACCACCCGTACATTGAGGGAGG
This sequence comes from Viscum album, assembly GCA_963277665.1. Taxonomy (NCBI): domain Eukaryota; kingdom Viridiplantae; phylum Streptophyta; class Magnoliopsida; order Santalales; family Viscaceae; genus Viscum; species Viscum album. The sequence continues at coordinate 825,233,220 of OY728120.1, forward strand.
CGGCATCATCATCATTATTTCCATCATCATTACTGCCCTTGTGCACTATATTGTAGTCGTAAATATCCTTCGATATAAAGTACACATTCATTGGATTCTATAAAAAAATATATCATTAATAAATAATATGTGAAAATTAATTACATGTTGTTTGAAATAAGATTTGGAGTCTTCTATCATTAGTATTGTCACACACAAGCAGCATACATGTCATGTATAACCCTACATGTGGAATATGATTCATGTTATGCCTCTTGTCAATATAACCAAGAGTCAAATCAATATGAAAACACAACCTCAAAAAATGTATGTCTCATGGGGTTAAAAACATTGGATCAAAATAGTATGAACCAATAAAATTAATCCCATTCCCTGGTAACCTGTAATTTTCATTAGAAAGGTGTTCATGATGCACCTAAATGAGTTTTATAAAATACTCTAAAACATTCCTATATATCTATCTACGGAATCCCTAAAATTCCAAAATAATATAAAATTTCATTTGATACCATTTTATAATACATTGACCCAAATCACCTAGTTTGATTCAGAATGTCACATGAACTCAAGCATGCCTCCCCATATAATATAGTATTTTAACTAGTAGTGAGGGTCTATGTAATGTCAGGGGGAGACTGTACCCTCAATAATAGTATAGAATAATAATAATAAATATGAAAATATGTAAATAGTATGAAATAAGAGTACATGAAAACAATACTAATTAAATATATATTTATTATATTTAATAATATATATACTCAAAAGTCATACAAATACAACAACCTAACTACCATTGGGCCAATAACAAATAAAAATAATGATTAGAAAAAAATATCTTGTGGATAAATAACTCTAGCCTCACCACATCACTATATCTAAACTCATAGAAAGATATAGTCCTCAATAATCAAACCCAAGCATCATCCAAACTAATTCCTAAAACAAGTGATATCTACATAGGTATCAATGTTTCATGGCCTACCAAGTAGGGTGAGTACAACTCAATTAATCACCCCAATCATGGTTCCATACATGACCAGAATATGAATTTTACATACATGTGAAAACATTATAATAAATTAATCAAAAAAACCTGACTACACTATTATATAATATAATCACCAATATACAGGTAAAAAAATAAACACTCATGGGATGAGTGGTCATATTTTCAATAGGTTGTAATGAACCCTAACTATACCTTCTTTAACTCCATGTTTCAAGAAAAATTATTCATCTGCCTAAAAATCCCCCTCGAGAAAGGGATAATACCAAACATAGATAAAACATCGCTCTAAAGGAATAGTGAAATTAATACTAATCTAATTCCTAACACATCCTAATATTTGGATAGTACACTAGAATAATCCTATAGTCTCAGCTATAGAGCACATACTATATAACAATCCTACTCTTTATTACATATTTAAACATGATTTGTTTCATAAACATGAACTTAAGGAAATTCCAAGGATTAAAAAGTATAGTGTCTCAGTAAGTTAGGAACATTACATGAAAACTTAAGACAAAAAATAATACATCATTATTGAAAACTTCTTTTATATGACCTCAAACATTCCTTCATACTTAGAATTGCATGGGATAACCTGAGGACATACACAATAAAAGGGGATCTATATAGCCCAGTAAGAGAGTAAACAAAGAATAACATGAATAATAAATCATATATTTTGAAATAGGAATATCAATGGAGCATAAGAGAAAAATGAACATAATGGCATGATATAGCATGATTATCAAAACATGGAGATATAGAAACAACATTGAACATGATATTAGCATTAGCCAAGGCTCATTTCACATGGATCATGAGTAGAACCTCATTGCAAATCAATTTTCATGAGTATACCCTCACTTCACATGAATTATCCTGAGTAAATAGTCATTTAACATGATGTATCATGATACAATTCTTTACCCAATGCATTGGAGCGCTATCAGGGTGTACCCTTTATAAACATTTCAATTCTTTCATAAGTGTACCACATGGATCATACAATATGGATTCATTAATCATTATAATATATTCCAATAATAAGATATGTGGAATACATAAATGTTAGTCCTCAATTAAAATGTACATGTTCATAAAGGTTAACACCCTTAATAGATAAATGGGTATGGTATTCATTTATAAGATGGTTTTGGGATTAGAAATCTTCATGTAACTTTTGTAGTATAACGGTGACAAATAGAAATCATAAAATGGGTTGATGAAAGAGAACAAAGTATCTCATAATTTATACATGAAATGGATAGTAATGTGTACCTGTATCATAATATATAAATATATTTATGGAACATAGATGCATAATATAAAATAATTTCTTAAATGTAAATGAGAAGAGAAAAATTCTTTATGGAATTTATACATGTTAACGTGTGTACATGGGAGGAATTAATGAGAGATAAAGAGGTATCTAATCATTAATACATAAGGTGGGATGTATGGGGGAGGTGAAAAGGCATACCCTAACATTTTTAATTGAAAATAAATGGGTATAAAAATATAAATTCATTTGGGAAAAAATGAGAAAGATAGAAATCCCTTACGAAAAAATCATCATGGTAACAACTTTTCATAAGGGTTCATAAGTGGGATAAATGAGAGTGAAAGGGGCCCTCATAATCTTTACATAAATTATTCAGTAATGTGGATATATAATAAAATATCTCAATATAGTCAGAAAATAATTTCAAATACATAACATGAAAAGAATTATGCATTAAAGAGGAGGGTGGAAGATCCCATATGGAATTTCAACAAATTAATGTCTGTGATTAAAGGATCATATGGGGGATTGATGAGAGTGAAAGGAAGATCTCAAAATATATACATAAAATGGATAGTATGGGGGTCATGGAACATCATAAAACAACATATAAATATCGAACTTAACAAGCATGATGTAAAAGAGTATCATGAATAGAAATGAGAAGAGTGAAATCCCTTAATAAATTTTGGCATAGTAACGGATTAGGTAAGGGTAAAAATGTGGTAGGATAAACAATACCTCATTTAAATAACATATAATTTACATTAATAGATTTTTTATAAAATAATCACATTATAATGATTCTAAATTAAAAGAACTACTTCAAAATATGATTCTTGAATTTTAAAGGAGGAGTGGAAAGTGAGAATGACTTACGTTGAAGTGTGATCCAAATGGATTGAGAGAGTCTTGATAGAGGCTTCTTGGGATCATGAAGGTGACTTTGTAGGACATCAGGGAGTATGGGGCAGAGGTTGGTCGAGATCCAAGTTGTTTGAGTGAAGAGGAATGGGTGATTGAATGGGTTTATATTGGAAAAGAGAGGGAATTATTTATTATTTAGGTTTTGGACACTACACATTAAACTAATCAAAAAAACAAACCATTCCATGGTTATTGTCCATGGTTTTTTTTTCAAATTGGAGTGGAAAATTTATTTTTTAATTAAAATGGCCAAACCTATTAAAACATTGGTCTTTCTTTTTTGGAGTTGAGTCACACTCTCAAGGAAGTCATTTTAAAAAGTTAAAATAATTTATAAGTCTTGGAGGGTCCACTAAGGCATTGTAAAATAAATAAATAAAATCTAAAATCACATTAATTTAATGATAAAACATATATTGGCGGAATATTCCTTTTATAATATTTTATTACATCACTATTTTTTCATTATGATGTCATAAAACACATTATATATTTAAAAAGTATTTAATAATTGCCGAAAAATTCAACTATCTCAAAAAATTATGAATAATTCTCTATTGGATAATTTCGACATCCTGAATCCAAAAAAAGATATTAATTTTATCTAAATAATTTTTAAAATATATGAATTTTTAATTTTTAAATAAAAACTAAAATTTATTGTAAATTCATTAGTTTTGACAGTAACAGTTTTCAAACTTTAATAAAAATTACAATTGTATAAAAATTATATGATCATTTATATTTAATAAAAATTAATTAAGTAATAATATTTCATTAAAATATTATTTTAATTTAAAAATACATTAATTTATCAAAATATATTTCTTAATTGAATATTATCTAAAAATACTTTTTTATTTTAAAAAATATTTACAAAGTAAAATAATAAAATGAATGTATATTAATTATTATATAAAAAATTAACATAATCATAGTTATGGGGTCTATTACATTACCCCTTATAATACTTGTATAAGGCATAAGGTTAATGTGAGTGATGGTGACAGACACTTGGTGAGACTCGGATAACATCACCCAGGTGGTAATCTCTATTAACTTCCAATTCTCATATAGGCACATCCATTCAAGCATAATGTGTTGATTCTCATCTTGGGATTGGTCAAGATCGAATCCCAATGATGATACCTCCTTTTGGAGCTCTATAGAATGGGCTTCGTATGGAGGAATTCTAATGGATGAGGCCATCTCTACCTTTTTCTGAGTAAATTGGATTTTTTAATTCCCAATATTTATACTAATCATGTGATCACTATTCAACGACTATATTATAAATAGTAAAAATTCATAATGATATTTTAAAATCCAAAAACATAAAACCATGGATGTGAATATGTCTTATATAAAGATATAACATAATAATACATTTAATCAAATAAAGATGAATTTTTATTAATAAATGTTTGGGTCGTTACAAAATTTCTCCCTTAAGAAATTTCTCCCCCAAAATTTCATTGTACATAATAATTTGAAAATAGGTGAGGGTAATTCTCCTTCATCTCTTCAATGGGGCTTTTATTTTTTCCAGTTATCATTTCCTTTAAGTAGAGATGGTTCATGCATCATAATGGTACCTCAATATTTTTTCAAAATCATCAACTTCCTTTCCAAAAACCACTTTTTCTATATTGGATTATATCAATGGATGCATAGATACATCATAAAAAAGGTATTCCCGATATATAATTTTGAGACATAGTCTTGAACAAGTTTTTTATTAAAAAAATTTTACTGATTCAAATTCAAATATTTCAAAATAGGGTTTTGGTAAATCAGTTTTTTATATCCCAAAAGCCATAAATATATAATTTTATTCATATAGTAATCTTTTAGGTCTCCCTATTCTAAATCATCTAGAAAATCATTTATCATATCATTATTTTTAGATAAAGTGAATATTTTTAAAATAACCTAATGGTACTTCCCATGCTTAGCATGGTAACATAGTTGGGAGTGAAATATTCTATAATATTAATTACATGATCCTTTAAAGAATCATGAAATTATATTTTTATTGTATGCCTCATAATGTTGTATTCATGTATCTTTGATATTTAAAAAATTTTCAATGTCATTTGAGCATGACTTCAGGGTAATCTATCCAAGTATTTCTTTAGGAATAAAGAGAAGAGTTGTTTGTGATCTTCCTCCTTCCTTGTTTTAACTAAGAAAAAGAAAATAAAATTAAGGATTTTGAATATTTATAAAATAATAATGAAAATAACATTGGACATATAATGATAAACATGCATATTATATCCTAACTTATGATACCCTATGTTTTGATCTATGATATCCATGATCTATTTCATAATAGATATTATTTTTCAATTTTTTTCTTCCCTTAATAATGGTTCATACAAATATTATAGATTTACTAAAGAATATCCCCCAGGAGTGTTGAACCATGAGTGAAGCAAGGCCCCTTTTCACGCACTATTTCCCATTCATGTCTTGATCAAATAGGTGTTTTTGGGATTTACCCCTAGAAACGTCTATGCTAGAGCCACCTCTACCTATTTGTATCTAGATAGAGATGTATTTTCTTGATAAACCACTTAATATATACTCACCAAAATTTGTGGATATTTTTATTATACTTAGACTTATCCATAAGGCTTTCACTATGGTTTTCTAATCCAAACACCCAAAATAATTAAACCTATCCTCTGATACCAACTATAATAAGCTTGGTCTTTATTACATTTTTTTGAAAAAATAAGACGGATCCATTAATGATGGAGATCAGCAGAAATACAGTGGCATAACCACGAAGGAAAATGATTGATCCAAAGCAAATCCTCGTAAGGAGGGCCAATACCTGCCATCTTGTGAGCGGCTTCATTCGCTTCCCTTCTAATAAAGGAGAAATTGTAGGAATTGAAGCCTTGTCTCCGCGAGTGAATACACCGGATAATGGGGCCGAAAGGTTGAAGCCCGCCTTCAGTGAGATTGATGGCGTTGATTACAGTGAGGCAGTCGGATTCGATGTGAATGTAATCCCAACCGCGATCTTTGGCGAAGTTTAACCCAGCAAGGATGGCAACAGCCTCCGCGACTGAGGGCTCCCAAAGAGCATAACGTGCTTCGTATTTGGCAGCGAGAAGATTTCTCAGGGTGTCTCGGGCCACTAAACCTAATCCAACTGGGCTATCCTTAGGGAGAGAGGCATCCACATTGATCTTAACAATCCCTTCCGGTGGGGGGCACCAATGTTGGGGAAGAGGAGGGGAGGTGAAAAGTCTTTGTTGTTCCGGGTGGTTCTGCCAGACCGCAATCCATGACAATGCCCGGTCAATCCAAAATCTGGGGGGCCTCCGGAAATGATTGAAAATGGCCTCGTTCCGCCTATCCCAGAAAATCCAGGTCAAAATGCACAGGGCGCCTACTTTAGCCGGCGAAAAGGAGGAGCACCAACGCGTCAGGAGAGATGTAGGCTCTGATGCGGCGTCCAGGGACAGCTCAGTAGTTGATCCCCAGCCATTAATGGAATTAACAAATAATAACATGAATAATATAATACATGTTTATAATTATTCCTATCAACGGAGCATAATAGAAAAAATGAACATGAAGGCATGATATAGCATGATTATTATAACATGGAGATGTGGCAAAAACATTTTACATGATATTAGCATGAGCCAAGGATCATTGCACATGGATCATGAGTAAACCTCCATTTAACATGAATTATAATGATTAAACCCTCATTGAACAAGAATTATCATGAGTTAACACTCATTGCACATGACATGTCCTGACACTATTCATTACCTAATGCATTGGGGTGCTATTAGGGCGTACCTTTTATAAACATTTCATTTCATTTATTACAATAATAAGAGATGTGGAATACATAATTGTAATTCCACAATCAACAAGTACATGTGAATATATGTGAATACCTTTTATATATAAATGTGTGTGGTATAAACTTACATGATGATTTTGGCATGGTAAATTTTGGAGTAACTTAGGCAGGATAACAACGTCAAATTGAAATCATAAAATTGGATAATAAGAGCGAAATGGGTATATATTCATTTATAAATGAAATATAAATTAATTGGGTCATGATATATAATATCCCAACACATGTAATTGAATTTATATGCATAATATAAAATAATTGCTTGAATGTTGTAAGGTCCTGAAAAATCCGCAATAGAGAATGATGATCCCCTTTAACTCAATGGAGATTCTACCCAATTTACCTTCAAAGTATTGGGTAAATATGGAGAACACTCAAGGATGGTGATGGAAGAACCAGTCCGTGGACCGGTTTAATATTAGCGATGCACGGCCGGTTCTGTGAAGCGTCCCTCCTCCTCGGACCGTCGTCGTTCGCGAAACTGAGGCAGAGACCCTCCGTGGTCACGAGGCGGGACAGGAACCAACCTGGTTCACCATTCCGGAGTGCCCCAGCCATGAGTCGCGTCAACCGTCCCAAACCGCCTCCATTGTCATTTTTGAAATGGAGGCGGAACCCTCCGTGGCCGCAAAACACTCCCCGGGTTTGGTTCGCGGAGAAGTGTTTAATGCCCTGCAAATTGCGGATTGACCAAGTCATCCGTGAACTGGTTTTTCGGTCATGGGCCTTCAAAAAAGGTGTTTCATGACCATAGATACATCATTTTCCCCACTCTATAAAAGGATATTTAAAATAAGGGAAGAGGATGGAGAACAGAGAGGAGATTAGTCAGATTCGGGTGGAAGGATTTCGAAGGAAGGCTTAGGATTTCAGAAGTTCCAGTTCGCGTACCAGAGCAAGTATGAACCTGGGAAAGAACTAATAAGGAACCAAAAAATTCATAATAACTTGGTGAACCATGAACTTAAAATAACAACAAAGAGAAAACCACGAACCAGGGTCCCTCCGCGTATGTACTCCCCGTGGACCAGGGAGTTTATGCCTCTTTTCCGATCTACCGCACCACGTAGCACCCTCCTACGTGGGCAAAGCCCAGACCGACGAATCTCCAACTGGTACCATCCTTGGCCGCCACCGCTCGCATGTACCCCTCCATGTACCAACGTTGTACGCGGACTAAACTCGAATCCATGAACCCTCTTGGTTCACGGGATGCCAGTCAGTCCACGGACCCTCCTGGTTCGCGGACGGCCAATCAGTCCGCAGACCCTCCTGGTTCGCGGACGGCCACTCTGTCCGCAGACCACCCTGGTTTGCGGATGGATTCTCGAACTGTGTAGCACTTCCCTACGTGAAGGTCATCACCACCCATACACCTTTTTGGCCTGCCAAAACCTTCGGAGTTACCATTCCCCGAGCTAGATAAAATCCTTCCAATTCCAATCCGGCCTGATCCTTCACAACCTCCTCATTGGCCCATTCATCGGCCCTGAGCCGAGGCCTCCACCAGAGCCATCGGATCCATGTGGTGTAACCCTTAGGCGCATCAGCACGCCATTTTGGGTTCACATACCCACGTTAAACAAGGGAAAAGGGGTTTCCCCGACCCTTGAATAGATTCCTGAAGCATTCCTGAGTTCACATTCCCACTATAATGTGGATTCTGAGCTTGGGATCCCCCTTTCTAATCCTCCACTTGTTGGGGTTGGGGTACTTATCCCTTTTTTGGAGGGTAGTAAAATACCCATCAGAAGGAAGTCCCCATGCACTTCGGTACTTCCCCCGGGAACACAAGAGGTGAAGGGCATAGCGGAACCTCTTTCCCTCTCCCGCGGTGCTTTGTTTCCATGGGCGTCTATCCCGGAGTAAGCCCCGACTTTATGGCCGCCCTCATGTGGAAGTCCCCTCCACTTCTCACAGACGCACCTTTCACGACGTGATCGTCTGGTCCCCACTGCCTCTTGTTTCTCACACAAAGCATGACACACATGGGCTTAGAGTAAGCAGCGACCATGACCTCCTCTTATGGTCCTCCTCAGGGTGTAAGCCCCAATCCATCACCCTGGGCCTCCTCAGAGTGTAATCCCCAATCCATCACTCTGGTCTTCCTCAGAGCGTATGTCCTAATCCAATGCGAACTACGAGGATTTTGATTCCCTACCACAGGGATATGTAGGAAGCCTCCATGAGGTTCAGGCCCGATCACCAGCGGACCCCCTCGCTCCACCTTCACGTCGGTTCTCTGATGCTCCCATTAAAACTACATGAACTTTGATCCCTGTCTCCTAGGCATGGTATGTAGGAAGCCTCTGTAAGGTTCAATCCCAACAATCGGTTGATCTGACTATCTTTGTAACGACCCAAAGTTTTTCAATGGAAAATTCCCTTCTTATATTTATGTCATAAAAACACAAATTAATGAACTACTAAGTGATAAGTGACCTTTAAACATAATTTTGTCACACCTATGGTCGGAATTTAAAAAATCTGACATACACGGTTGTGTTCAAGATGGTTTTTGGAGTCTAATGAAACAAAAATAATTTTTGCTGAATAGTAACCTACCCTTATGAATAGTAACCTACCCTTATGAATAGTAACACGACCCTTATGAATATTAAATAAGAGGAACATTACCTATGAATAATAAAATAAAATTTAGACATCTTAGAAAGTGACAATTTGACCTTAGTAAACATTTTGGGTGTTTTATAAGTCATAAATAATAAATTAATTAATTTAAAAGAATATTTATTCCCTAAAATGTATTCATAAATTATTGAATCAATGACTAATAGTTTTTAGATAATCTTATAAGACCCTACGTAATTTTTGAAAGAACTATAAAATCAGTTTTAATCTTAAAACTGATTTTTAAGTAAATTATGATTTTAATTAAATATTAAATTAGTAATATTTAGAAAATTATTTTTGAAAAATGGAATTCATTTTTGGATTCTACACGTCAAAAAATGGTGGGGGTAAATTTTTGATATTTTTCTGAGATACTTGAATTTTTGATGAATAGTGGAATCCGATAATTCACAATAAATGCTAAATAATGTATTAATTGAGTCACCGATGATGTTCTGCTGATGTAAGCCCACTTGGTTCAGGATTACATTATAAAATTACTATTCTTAGTCATACAAGACTCACTATTCCTTGTCTTAGGTGAAATTAATAAACTAATCAATTTTATATTAAGGAAACCCCTCTCCCCTCCACTATAAAAGCCACCCTTTACTCCCTCTTTTCCTCACACCTCTCAAGCTCCAAGCCTTCTCTAAACTCTGCCCAAACACCTTCCCTATCCCCTCCCCCACGTCCAAAAGCTTCTGTTCTCATCAAAAGACCAAGCCTATCTTTTTTAAGGAGGATCTCAAGAGGAAGATTCTAGAGGTAATTTCTCTCCCTCTTCTCCTTTAATTTCCATTCAAGTTCAAGTTCTTTTCTTGATATCTACCCACCTATATTCAACCAAATTGTTTTTTAACTCCATTATTATACATATAATATAATTATTATGGTATATTATATCACCCCACACCCTTTCCCTCTTCCTTTAATTTTATTTAAGAGAACGTTGTTCATGAGGTGTTAATTTATGACCTTCAAAAACAACATGCTCTCTTTTTTCATTTCTACCGTCAGATCTGGTCATGAAACCATTTTTATGGTTGAACCAGAATATTTTATATGTATTATGTTCTATTTTAAGTTCTGGAAATAACCTATGTCCAAATTACTAAGTTAAAAGTTAAAACGAGTTCTTTGTGATCCAAAAACCGCTCAAATTAACCCAACTAATCTTCATTTAATTCTTATCTAATGATTCGTCCACATGGATCTAACATAACTCATTATAAAATCATTCAAGATTTTGTAATATCATCAATAAAATGTAATATCAGTTCTGGATGTTTACCCATGATCTACCCAAACATCAATTTAAGAATACAAGTGGACCGCTCAAGAAAACCATGAAAACGAACATCCCCGATCAATGTTTTTAAACTCTATAAGTCATCCAAAGGAACATAATATGAAATAATGAAACCATAATTAACCCTATTAATGTATAAAAGGTTATGGAATTTCTAATTAATGAATATAATGTCATTATACATGTCATTAAAGAGAAGGAGGCATTCGAGTACAAGGTAATGGGAAATCTCGAACCCAATTTTCTTCCTTCGGGTTCTCCATCTTTCACTCCATTTTTGATATGGTTACTCCTAAAAGGTCATTTGTTCATCATTTCCATTACTTTTCTGGGATATACGTGTTTGTCACTGGTTTTTATGTCCATCAAAATGTTTTCCAAAAGAACTCTTCTTTCAAGATCTCACCTTTTACCTTTCATTCAATGTTGATGGTTCTTGTATCAAGTATGTTGTTCCCTCTTTCTTTTGGGAACCCAAAGCTTATGAATGTGTTATTATGAGATGAAAACCATTCCTTTACGTGGGTTATTTATGTACATGTTTGATATGTGTTCCATGTGGCAAGCATGACAATGATAATGTTATGATGTGATGGGTGCGCCCGGAATTATATAGCGCAATATGAATGTTTAAATGTAAGGTGCGCCCGGAATTATATAGCGCTCCAATGCATTGGGTAAAGTGACAAAACTCATGAGTAAATGTGAAATGATGTGTGAACAAGATTCTAGCTTTTTTCACAAGTTTGTGTGGTTGTTAATCACTAAGACATGTTGTTTCATTTTTATGCATTGCCACATTTCAAGTTTATTATTTATGCTCCTCTCATGTTCATGATATTCTTCCTATGTCATGATTATGCTCACCCCATGCTATATTGTTCTTATCTATCCTATTATTGGGCTTTTATCTCACCCCTTTTTATGTATATCCTCATGTGGCTACATGTAATAAGGAGAGGACAAGTGCCACTAAGAAGCTAGTGAAGAAGAAATTAAATAAATGTTTATGGTTGATGTTGTATTTGTTATTTGTGGTCCTAGTTTGCCCAAGACACTAAACCTTTGGATCCTCTATGTGTAATTCTATTATGTTTTTTATCTTTTTAATGATGTAATATTAATGTAAGAAAAGTCTGGGTCGCTATAGTTGGTATCAGAGGAAAGGTTTAGTTAATTTGGGGATTAGGATTAGTGAACCCTAGAGAAAACCTACAACATGAGACTAAGTACAAATATCCACACAAGGATATCTACCTAGGGATCCCATATGTTATGTTTTTGGTATAATTGTTTAAATGGATATGTTATTCATGAATTTTTTACTTATGTTTTGTTCTAACCTTTTCTATTTTAGAAAATGGTGGGAACCAGGAGAAATCAGGCCAACAACTCTTGCGAGGGCCAATGCAACGATTGCCCGAACGACATCCCCAATGATTTTGGAGGTGGCGTTAAAAACATCAGGGCGATGATTACCCAATTATCTCGGGTTATGAATAATAACCATAATAATGGGGAACATCCTCTTTCACTAAATAGGGAGAAACTAGCTATCGAAAGTTTTATGCGGAAACGACCACTGACGTTTTGTGGATCTTCCGATCCACTAGTTGCGGAATAGTGGGTCAACTCCATGGAGAAGATATTTTATGTTCTTCACTGTTCCGAGATGGAGAAGGTGACTTTAGCCGTTTATCGTCTAGATGGAGAAGCTGATCAATGGTGGGCTTTGATTAAGAACACCAAGCCAATGGAGGAAATTGAAGAGATGGAATGGGAAGACTTTAAGATAATGTTTCTTAATAAGTACTTCCCAAGAACTCTTCACACGAAGATGGAGAGAGAATTCATAGAGCTTAAGAAAAAAGAAGGAGAATCTGTCACAACCTATGAAGAAAATTTCATAAGTCTCGCAAGGTATGCTTTGGGTTTTGTTATCAACAATGATAGCAAAATTGATAGATTCTTTAGTGGATTAAAACCACATCTTTGAAAGGATCTTACAATTCAAGACTTTGGGAGTTATGAAGAATTTTTTCGGTGTTCCCTCAAAGTGGAGATGGAGTTTGGAGAATGGTCCCATGGCTATGGTGATAAGAAATGAAAGATGGAGTTTCAAGCTGGTGGATCTAGTGACAAAGGTGGGAAGAAAACACAATGACCCACATGCCAAAAATGTGGGAAGTTGCACCATGAGAACTACCTCAAAGGGACGGGGAAATGCTTCATGTGTGGGAAAGAAGGTCACCTTGCTCACAAGTGTTGAAAAGACATGAAAAGGAAGGATAATGTAGCCGATTAAAGGAGAGAACCACTCGTGGTTCAATGATACAACTATAGGGATCTAGGGAACTATTCAAACCAGTGCACTAAACCTCGAGCTCTCGAGGGTAATCAACGCCAACAACCACCAAAGCCAAAGGAACAAGGGAAGGCTTATGCCATCACTATTGCGGAGGTGGAACATGATAATGAAGTTGCACAAGGTATACTTCATATTCACTCAAGAATGGAAAAAGTCTTATTTGATTCTGGTTCTACGCATTCCTTTATATCTTGCAAGTTTTCTAGAACTACAGAATCGAAGCCCCGAAACCTTGAAGTAGAGATATCTGTAAAAACACCAAGTGGTGCAGTCATTGCAACCCAAGTGTTTGACTCTTCTCCTGTTGACGTATGTGGGAAGATTCTTCCAGAAAATCTCGTAATACATCCCTTGGTGGAATTCAATGCTATAATTGGAATGGATTGGCTCTTGTTATACATAGCACATATCAAATATTAGGAAAAGGAAATATATTTTCATATTCTGAACCATCCCATGCTCCTCTACAAATGCAAGGAAGATCATGAATATCCTTTGAAAAATCCTTCAATGGTGTGGGTGTTGATTCCCTATGAAGAAGCATACCTCACCCAAATGATTGAGTCAAAGGAAAGTGCCAACCTTGAGGAAATTCCCATCATGAGGGAATACAGTAATGTATTTCCTGAAGAGTTACTCAGAATTCCCCCGGATCGTGAGGTAGAGTTCTCAATTGAACTCATACCTGGAGCTACTCCTATCTCAAAGTGCCCCTATAGGATGGCTCCTATCAAACTGGAAGAGTTAAAGAATCAGCTACAAGAGCATTTGGAAAAAGGGTCCATACGCCCTAGTGCATCACCTTGGGGTACACCAGTTCTCTTTGTGAAGAAGAAGGATGGAACCATGCGGTTGTGTATCGATTATCGGGAACTCAAAAAGATCACCATAAAGAACAAGTATCCTATCTCAAGGATTGATGACTTGTTCGATCAGTTAAGAGGAGATCAATACTTCTCAAAGGAGGATCTTCGTTCTGGATATCATCAGGTAAAGTTGAAGAAGGAAGATATTCAGAAGACTGCCTTCCGTACAAGGTATGGGCACTATGAGTTTTTGGTGAGGCCCTTTGGACTTACTAATTCCCCTGAAATCATCATGGATTTGATGAATAGAGTCTTTAGACATTACCTTGAAAAATTTGTGGTAGTGTTTATTGAGGATATTCTCATCTACTACAAGAGCAAGGAGGAACATGAAGAACATATAAGACTTGTGTTGGCGACATTGAGAAAGGAGAAGTTGTACGCCAAGTTCAGAAAGTGTGACTTTTGGATGAATCAAGTCACGTTCTTGGGACATGTGATCACAAGAGAGGGAATTTCTGTGGACCCTTCAAAGACAAAGGCGATTGAGGAATGGCCCAGGCCCTCTACTGTCACAGAAATCCGTTGTTTTCATGGATTAGCTAGGTACTATTGACATTTTGTGAGAAACTTCTCACGATTTTCAAGCTCGCTAACTAAGTTAACAAGGAAAGGGGTAAAGTATGTGTGTATGGAAGAATGTGAGGGAAGCTTCAAGGAGCTAAAGAGAAGTCTGATCACTGCACCTTTACTCACACTACTGAAAAGTGGAGAATGTTTTGTGATATACATTGATGCATCAAAGAAAGGATTGGGTTTTGTACTCATGAAAAATGATAATGTGATAGCCTATGTCTCAAGATAGTTGAAGATCCCTGAGTAGAACTACCCGACGCATGATCTAGAGCCGGCATCTGTGATTTCTGCCTTGAAATTCTGGCGGCACTACCTTTATGGCGAGAAATGTGACATATACACCGACCACAAGAGCCTAAAGTACATATTCACACAAAAGGATCTCAACATGCATCAAAGGAGATGGTTAGAGCTAATCAAGGATTACGATTGCTCTATTCACTATCATCCTGGAAAGGAAAACAAGGTAGCTGATGCTCTAAGCAGGAAAGAACCTGCTACTATGTCCATGTTGAGGATTGAGAAAGACCCTATCTTCTTGGATATGCAAAGGATGGATTTGGGAATCGTAAGGGCAGGGGATACATCCTACCTTGCCCAAATGATTGCGCAACCATCCATCCAAGAGAAGATTAAGGAAGCACAAAGGGATGATGTGGAGATACAAAAGAGGGTGAATGCAGTAAAGGAAGGGAAGCTACAAGAGTTCCATATCGACGATGATGTTGTGATTCGGTTTGGAATGCGGCTTTGTGTGCCTTCAACACCCGGGATAAATAAGGAGCTATTGGATAATGAACATAGCTCAACATTCTCTATCCATCCTGGGAGTACCAAGATGTGCCGTGATCTCTGAGAACATATCTGGTGGGATAACATGAAGAAGGAGATTGTGGAATATATATCACGATGATTGGTATGTCAGCAAGTTAAAGCTGAGCGACAAAAGTCCAAAGGTATGATGCGGCCATTGCCTATACACATGTGGAAATGGGAAAATGTTACTATAGACTTTGTCATGGGTATCCCGAAGACGTCAAGAGGAAATAATGCGATATGGGTTCTGGTTGATCGACTCACCAAGACTACCCATTTTATCACTATTCGGGAAGACCTCTCACTTGAACAACGTGCAAGGATATGTGTGAAGGAAGTAGTGAGATTGCACGGTGTTCCACTCTCGATTGTCTCTAACCGTGATCCAAGGTTCACATCTAAGTTCTGGAGGAGCCTTCAACATGCTTTGAGTAATGAATTAAATTTCAACACAGCCTATCACCCCCAAACCGATGTCCAGTATGAAAGGACTATTCAGACGCTCGAAGATATGCTAAGAGCATGCTCTCTAGAATTCAAAGGCGGATGGGATCTGCACCTCCCATTGATTGAGTTATCATACAACAATATCTTCCACTCGAGTATTCAGATGGCTCCGTATGAAGCTCTTTATGGGAAGCGATGTAGAACTCCAACCTGTTGGGATGAAGTTGGAGAAAGAAAGCTACTTGGACCCGATCTTGTGCAGGAGATGACCGAGAAGGTTCAAGTTATCCAGAAACACATCAAGGTTTCTCAAAGTCGGCAAAAGAGCTATGCTGACAATCGTCGAAGGGACTTGGAGTTCGACGTTGGAGATAAAGTCTTCCTTCGAATATCTCCATGGAAGAGAGTCATGCAATTCAGGAAGAAAGGGAAGCTAAGCCCAAGGTACATTGGCCCCTTTGAGATCCTTGACCGCATAGGAGCTGTGGCCTATCGTCTGGAACTTCCACCGAATATGGATCAAGTTCATGATGTGTTTCATGTATCACTACTGAGGAAGTACATACCAGACCCCTCACATGTACTAAACTCATAGGTGGTACAGCTGGAAGATGATCTCTCCTATGAGGAGAAACCGGTAAAAATTCTGGACCGAAGTGATAAGGTTCTACGCAACAAGAGAGCCCGCCTTGTCAAAGTGTTGTGGAGGAACCATAAGTTTGAGGAAGCAACTTGGGAACCAGAAGAGGCAATGAAGGAGAAGTACCCTCACCTGTTTGTGTAAAGTGAAATTTCGGGGGCAAAATTTCGTAAGGGGGGAAGAATGTAACGGCCCAAAGTTTTTCAATGGAAAATTTCATTCTTATATTTATGTCATAAAAACACAAATTAATGAACTACTAAGTGATAAGTGACCTTTAAACATAATTTTGTCACACCTATGGTTGGAATTTTAAAAATCCGACATACACGGTTGTGTTCAAGATGGTTTTTGGAGTCTAATTAAACAAAAATAATTTTTGCTGAATAGTAACCTACCCTTATGAATAGTAACCTACCCTTATGAATAGTAACATGACCCTTATTAATAGTAAATAAGAGGAACATTACCTATGAATAATAAAATAAAATTTAGACATCTTAGAAAGTGACAATTTGACCTTAGTAAACGTTTTTGGTGTTTTATAAGTCATAAATAATTAATTAATTAATTTAAAAGAATATTTATTCCCTAAAATGTATTAATAAATTATTGAATCATTGACTAATAGTTTTTAGATAATCTTATAAGACCCTACGTAATTTTTGAAAGAACTATAAAATCAGTTTTAATCTTAAAACTGTTTTCATAAGTAAATTATGATTTTAATTAAATATTAAATTAATAATATTTAGAAAATTATTTTTGAAAAATGGACTTCATTTTTGGATTCTACATGTCAAAAAATGGTTGGGGTAAATTTTTTAGATTTTTCTGAGATACTTGAATTTTTGATGAATAGTGGAATCTGATAATTCACAATAAATGCTAAATAATGTATTAATTGAGTCACTGATGATGTTCTGCTGATGTAATCCCACTTGGTTCGGGATTACATTATAAAATTACTATTCTTAGTCATACAAGACTCACTATTCCTTGTCTTAGGTGAAATTAATAAACTAATTAATTTTATATTAAGGAAACCCCTCTCCCCTCCACTATAAAAGCCACCCTTTACTCCCTCTTTTCCTCACACCTCTCAAGCTCCAATCCTTCTCTAAACTCTGCCCAAACACATTCCCTATCCCCTCCCCCACGTCCAAAAGCTTCTAGTCTCATCAAAAGACCAAGCCTATCTTTTTTAAGGAGGATCTCAAGAGGAAGATTCTAGAGGTAATTTCTCTCCCTGTTCTCCTTTAATTTCCTTTCAAGTTCAAGTTCCTTTCTTGATCTCTCCCAACCTATATTCAACCAAATTGTTTTTTAACTCCATTATTATACATATACTATAATTATGATGGTATATTATATCACCCCACACCCTTTCCCTCTTCCTTTAATTTTATTTAAGAGAACGTTGTTCATGAGGTGTTAATTTATCACCTTCAAAAACGACTTGCTCTCTTTTTCCATTTCTACCTTCAGATCTGGTCATGAAACCATTTTTATGGTTGAACCAGAATATATTATATGTATTATTTTCTATTTTAAGTTCTGTAAATAACCTATGTCCAAATTACTAGGTTAAAAGTTAAAACGAGTTCTTTGTGATCCAAAAACCGCTCAAATTAACCCAACTAATCTTCATTTAATTCTTATCTAATGATTCGTCCACATGGATATAACATAACTCATTATAAAATCATTCAAGATTCTTTAATATCATCAATAACATGTAATATCAGTTATGGATGTTTGCCCATGATCTACCCAAACATCAATTTAAGAATACAAGTGGACCGCTCAAGAAAACCATGAAAACGAACATCCCCGATCAATGTTTTTAAACTCTATAAGTCATCCAAAGGAACATAATATGAAATAATGAAACCATAATGAACCCTATTAATGTATAAAAGGTTCTTGAATTTCTAATTAATTAATATAATGTCATTATACAGGACATTAAAGAGAAGGAGGCATTCGAGTACAAGGTAAGGGGAAATCTCGAACCCAATTTTCTTCCTTCGGGTTCTCCATCTTTCACTCCATTTTTGATATGGTTACTCCTCAAAGGTCATTTATTCATCATTTCCATTAATTTTCTGGGATATACGTGTTTTTCACTGGTTTTTATGTCCATCAAAATGTTTTCCAAAAGAACTCTTCTTTCAAGATCTCACCTTTTACCTTTCATTCAATGTTGATGGTTCTTGTATCAAGTATGTTGTTCCCTCTTTCTTTTGGGAACCCAAAGCTTATGAATGTGTTATTATGAGATGAAAACCATTACTTTCAATGGGTTATTTATGTACATGTTTGATATGTGTTCCATGTGGCAAGCATGATAATGATAATGTTATGATGTGACGGGTGCGCCCGGAATTATATAGTACAATATGAATGTTTAAATGTGACGGGTGCACCCAGAATTATATAGCGCTCTGATGCATTGGGTAAAGTGATGAAACTCATGAGTAAATGTGAAATGATGTGTTAACAAGATTATAGCTTTGTTAACAAGTTTGTGTGGTTGTTAACCACTAAGAAATGTTGTTTCATTTTTATGCATTGCCACATTTCAAGTTTATTATTTATGCTCCTCTCATGTTCATGATCTTCTTCCTATGTCATGATTATGCTCACCCCATGCTATATTGTTCTTATCTATCCTCTTACTGGGATTTTATCTCACACCTTTTGATGTATATCCTCATGTGGCTACATGTACTAAGGAGAGGACAAGTGCCACTAAGAATCTAGTGAAGAAGAAATTAAATAAATGTTTATGGTTGATGTTGTATTTGTTATGTGTGGTCCTAGTTTTCCCAAGACACTAAACCTTTGGATCCTCCATGTGTAATTCTATTATGTTGTTTATCTTTTTAATGATGTAATAGTAATTTAAGAAAAGGCTGGGTCGCTATAGTTGGTATCATAGGAAAGGTTTAGTTAATTTTGGGATTAGGATTAGTGAACCCTAGAGAAAACCTACAACATGAGACTAAGTACAAATATGCACACAAGTATATTTACCTAGGGATCCCATATGTTATGTTTTTGGTATAATTTTTTAAATGGATATGTTATTCATGAATTGTTTACTTATATTTTGTTCTAACATTTTCTATTTTAGAAAATGGTGGGAACCAGGAGAAATCAGGCCAACAACTCTTGCGAGGGCCAATGCAACGATTGCCCGAACGACATCCCCAATGATTTTGGAGGTGGCATTCAAAACTTTAGGGCGATGATTACCCAATTATCTCGGGTTATGAATAATAACCATAATAATGGGGAACATCCTCTTTCACCAAAGAGGGAGAAACTAGCTATCGAATGTTTTATCCGGCAATGACCACCGACGTTTTGTGGATCTTCCAATCCACTAGTTGCGGAATAGCGGGTCAACTCCATGGAGAAGATATTTTCTGTTCTTCACTATTCCAAGATGGAGAAGGTGACTCTAGCCATTTATCGTCTAGATGGAGAAGCTGATCAATGGTGGTCTATGATTAAGAACACCAAGCCAAGGGAGGAAATTGAAGAGATGGAATGGGAAGACTTTAAGATAATGTTTCTTAATAAGTACTTCCCAAGAACTCTTCGCATGAAGATGGAGAGAGAATTCATAGAGATCAAGAAAAAAGAAGGAGAATCTGTCACAACCTATGAAGAAAATTTCATAAGGCTCGCAAGGTATGCTTTGGGTTTTGTTATCAACAATGATAGAAAAATTGATAGATTCTTTAGTGGATTAAAACCACATCTTTGAAAGGATCTTGAAATTCAAGACTTTGGGAGTTATGAAGAATTTTTTCGGTGTGCTCTCAAAGTGGAGATGGAGTTTGGAGAATGGTCCCATGTCTATGGTGATAAGAAATGAAAGATGGAGTTTCAAGCTGGTGGATCTAGTGATAAAGGTGGGAAGAAAACACAACGACCCACATGCCAAAAATGTGGGAAGTTGCACCATGGGAACTACCTTAAAGGGACGGGGAAATGCTTCATGTGTGGGAACGAAGGTCAACTTCCTCACAAGTGTCGAAAAGACATGAAAAGGAAGGATAATGTAGCCGATGAAAGGAGAGAACCACTCATGGTTCAATGATACAACTGTAGGGAGCTAGGGAACTATTCAAACCAGTGCACTAAACCTCGAGCTCTCGAGGGTAATCAGTGCCAACAACCACCAAAGCCAAAGGAACAAGGGAAGGCTTATGCCATCACTATTGCAGAGGTGGAACATGATAAGGAAGTTGCACAAGTTATACTTCCTATTCACTCAGGAATGGAAAAAGTCTTATTTGATTCTGGTTCTACACATTCCTTTATATCTTGCAAGTTTTCTAGAACTACAGAATCAAAGCCCCAAAACCTTGAAGTAGAGATATCTATAAAAACACCAAGTGGTGCAATCATTGCAACCCATGTGTTTGACTCTTCTCCTGTTGACGTATGTGGGAAGATTCTTCCAGAAAATCTCGTAATACATCCCTTTTTGGAATTCAACGCTATAATGGGAATGGATTGGCTCTCGTTATACAGAGCACATATCAAATGTTGGGAAAAGTAAATATATTTTCATATTCTAAACCATCCCATGATCCTCTACAAATGCAAGGAAGATCATGAATATCCTTTGAAAAATCCTTCAATGGTGTGGGTGTTGATTCCCTATGAAGAAGCATACCTCACCCAAATAATTGAGTCAAAGGAAAGTGCCAACCTTGAGGAAATGCCCATCATGAGGGAATACAGTAATGTATTTCCTGAAGAGTTACTCGGAATTCCCCCGGATCGTGAGGTAGAGTTCTCAATTGAACTCATACCTGGAGCTACTCTTATCTCAAAGTGCCCCTATAGGATGGCTCCTATCGAACTGGAGGAGTTAAAGAAGAAGCTGAAAGAGCATTTGGACAAAGGGTTCATATGCCCTAGTGCATCACCTTGGGGTACACCAGTTCTATTTGTGAAGAAGAAGGATGGAACCATGCAGTTGTGTATTGATTATCGGGAACTCAACAAGATCACCATAAAGAACAAGTATCCTCTCCCAAGGATTGATGACTTGTTCGATCAGTTAAGAGGAGCTCAATACTTCTCAAAGGTGGATCTTCGTTCTGGATATCATCAGGTAAAGGTGAAGAAGGAAGATATTCAGAAGAATGCCTTCCGTACAAGGTATGGGCACTATGAGTTTTTGGTGAGGCCCTTTGGACTTACTAATTCCCCTGCAATCATCATGGATTTGATGAATAGAGTCTTTAGACATTACCTTGACAAATTTGTGGTAGTGTTTATTGATGATATTCTCATCTACTCCAAGAGCAAGGAGGAACATGAAGAACATATAAGACTTGTGTTGGTGACATTGAGAAAGGAGAAGTTGTACGCCAAGTTCAGAAAGTGTGACTTTTGGATGAATCAAGTCACGTTCTTGGGACATGTGATCACAAGAGAGGGAATTTCTGTGGACCCTTCAAAGACAAAGGTGATTGAGGAATGGCTCAGGCCCTCTAGTGTCACAGAAATCCATTGTTTTCAGGGATTAGCTGGGTACTATTGACATTTTGTGAGAAACTTCTCACGATTGTCAAGCCTGCTAACTAAGTTAACAAGGAAAGGGGTAAAATATGTGTGGATGGAAGAATGTGAGGGAAGCTTCAAGGAGCTAAAGAGAAGTCTGATCACTGCACCTGTACTCACACTACCGAAAAGTGGAGAATGTTTTGTGATATACATTGATGCATCAAATAAAGGCTTGGGTTGTGTACTCATGAAAAATGATAATGTGATAGGCTATGCCTCACGATAGTTGAAGATCCCTGAGTAGAACTACCCAACGCATGATCTAGAGCTGGAAGCTGTGATTTCTGCCTTGAAATTCTGGCAGCACTACCTTTATGGCGAGAAATGTGACATATACACCGACCACAAGATCCTAAAGTACATATTCACACAAAAGGAGCTCAACATGCATCAAAGGAGATGGTTAGAGATAATCAAGGATTACGATTGCTCTATTCACTATCATCCTGGAAAGGAAAATAAGGTAGCTGATGCTCTAAGCAGGAAAGAACCTGATACTATGTCCATGTTGAGGATTGAGAAAGACCCTATCTTCTTGGATATGCAAAGGATGGATTTGGGAATCGTAAGGGCAGGGGATATATCCTACCTTTCCCAAATGATTGTGCAACCATCCATCCAAGAGAAGATTAAGGAAGCACAAAGGGATGACGTGGAGATACAAAAGAGGGTGAATATAGTAAAGGAAGGGAAGCTGCAAGAGTTCCATATTGACGATGATGGTGTGATTCGGTTTGGAACGCGGCTTTGTGTGCCTTCATCACCCGGGATAAAGAAGGAGCTATTGGATAATTCACATAGCTCAACATTCTCTATCCATCCTGGGAGTACCAAGATGTGTCATGATCTCTGAGAACATATCTGGTGGGATAACATGAAGAAGGAGATTGTGGAATATATATCAAGGTACTTGGTATGACAGCAAGTTAAAGCTGAGCGACAAAATTCCAAAGGTATGATGCGGCCATTGCCTATACACATGTGGAAATGGGAAAATGTTACTATTGACTTTGTCACGGGTATCCCGAAGACGTTAAGAGGAAATAATGCGATATGGGTTGTGGTTGATCGACTCACCAAGACTACCCTTTTTATCACTATTCGGGAAGACCTCTCACTTGAACAACGTGCAAGGATATGTGTGATGGAAGTAGTGAGATTGCACGGTGTTCCACTCTCGATTGTCTCTGGCCGTGATCCAAGGTTCACATCTAAGTTCTGAAGGAGACTTCAACATGCTTTGAGTACTGAATTAAATTTCAGCACAGCCTATCACCCCCAAACCGATGGCCAGTTTGAAAGGACTATTCAGACGCTCGAAGATATGCTAAGAGAATTCTCTCTAGAATTCAAAGGTGGATGGGATCAACACCTCCCATTGGTTGAGTTCTCATACAACAATAGATTCCACTCGAGTATTCAGACGGCTCCATATGAAGCTCTTTATGGGAAGCGATGTAGAACACCAACCTGTTGGGATGAAGTTGGAGAAAGAAAGCTACTTGGACCCGATCTTGTGCAGGAGATGACCGAGAAGGTTCAAGTCATCCGAAAACACATCAAGGTTGCTCAAAGTCGGCAAAAGAGCTATGCTGACAATCGTCGAAGGGACTTGGAGTTCTACGTTGGAGACAAAGTCTTCCTTCGAATATCTCCATGGAAGAGTGTCATGCGATTCAGGAAGAAATGGAAGCTAATCCCAAGGTACATTGGCCCCTTTGAGATCCTTGACCGCATAGGAGTTGTGGCCTATCGTCTGGAACTTCCACCGAATATGGATCAAGTTCATGATGTGTTTCATGTATCACTACTGAGGAAGTACATACCAGACCCCTCACATGTACTAAACTCAGAGGTGGTATAGCTGGAAGATGATCTCTCCTATGAGGAGCAACCGGTAAAAATTCTGGACCGAAGTGATAAGGTTCTATGCAACAAGAGAACCCGCCTTGTAAAAGTGTTGTGGAGGAACCATAAGTTTGAGGAAGCAACTTGGGAACCAGAAGAGGCAATGAAGGAGAAGTACCCTCACCTGTTTGTGTAAAGTGAAATTTCGGGGGAGAAATTTCTTAAGGGGGAAGAATGTAACGACCCAAAGTTTTTCAATGGAAAATTCCATTCTTATATTTATGTCATAAAAACACAAATTAATGAACTACTAAGTGATAAGTGACCTTTAAACATAATTTTGTCACACCTATGGTTGGAATTTTAAAAATCCGACATACACGGTTGTGTTCAAGATGGTTTTTGGAGTCTAATGAAACAAAAATAATTTTTGCTGAATAGTAACCTACCCTTATGAATAGTAACCTACCCTTATGAATAGTAACATGACCCTTATGAATAGTAAATAATAGGAACATTACCTATGAATAATAAAATAAAATTTAGACATCTTAGAAAGTGACAATTTGACCTTAGTAAAAGTTTTTGGTGTTTTATAAGTCATAAATAATTAATTAATTAATTTAAAAGAATATTTATTCCCTAAAATGTATTCATAAATTATTTAATAATTGACTAATAGTTTTTAGATAATCTTATAAGACCCTACGTAATTTTTGAAAGAACTATAAAATCAGTTTTAATCTTAAAACTGTTTTCTTAAGTAAATTATGATTTTAATTAAATATTAAATTAATAATATTTTGAAAATTATTTTTGAAAAATGGACTTCATTTTTGGATTTTACACGTCGAAAAATGGTTGGGGTAAATTTTTGAGATTTTTCTGAGATACTTGAATTTTTTATGAATAGTGGAATCCGATAATTCACAATAAATGCTAAATAATGTATTAGTTGAGTCACCGATGATGTTTTGCTGATGTAATCCCACTTGGTTCGGGATTAAATTATAAAATTACTATTCTTAGTCATCGAAGACTCATTGTTCCTTGTCTTTGGTGAAATTAATAAACTAATCTATTTTATATTAAGGAAACCCTTCTCCCCTCCACTATAAAAGCCACCCTTCACTCCCTCTTTTCCTCACGCCTCTCAAGCTCCAAGCCTTCTCTAAACTCTACCCAAACACCTTCCCTAGCCCCTCCCCCACGTCCAAAAGCTGCTGGTCTCATCAAAAGACCAAGCCTATCTTTTTTAAGGAGGATCTCAAGAGGAAGATTCTAGAGGTAATTTCTCTCTCTCTTCTCCTTTAATTTCCTTTCAAGTTCAAGTTCCTTTCTTGATCTCTCCCCACCTATATTCATCCAAATTGTTTTGTAACTCCATTATTATACATATACTGTAATTATTATGGTATATTATATCACCCCAGACCCTTTCCCTCTTCCTTTTATTTTATTTAAGAGAACGTTGTTCATGATGTGTTAATTTATCACCTGCAAAAACGACATGCTCTCTTTTTCCATTTCTACCTTCAGATCTGGTCATGAAACCATTTTTATGGTTTAACCAGAATATGTTTTATGTATTATGTTCTATTTTATGTTCTGGAAATAACCTATGTCCAAATTACTAAGTTAAAAGTTAAAACAAAATCTTTGTGATCCAAAAACCGCTCAAATTAACCCAAATAAACTTCATTTAATTCTTATCTAATGATTCGTCCACATGGATCTAACATAATACATTATAAAATCATTCAAGATTCTGTAATATCATTAATAACATGTAATATCAGTTCTGGATTTTTACCCATGATCTACCCAAACATCAATTTAAGAATACAAGTGGACCGCTCAAGAAAACCATGAAAACAAACATCCCCGATCAATGCTTTTAAACTCTATAAGTCATCCAAAGGAACATAATATGAAATAATGAAACCAGAATGAACCCTATTAATGTATAAAAGGTTCTGGAATTTCTAATTAATGAATATAATGTCATTATATAGGACATTAAAGATAAGTAGGAATTCGAGTACAAGGTAATGGGAAATCTCGAACCCAATTTTCTTCCTTCAGGTTCTCCCTCTTTCACTACATTTTTGATATGGTTACTCCTCAAAGGTCATTTTTTCATCATTTCCTTCACTTTTCTGGGATATACATGTTTTTCACTGGTTTTTATGTCCATCAAAATGTTTTCCAAAAGAACTCTTCTTTCAAGATTTCACCTTTTACCTTTCATTCCAAGTTGATGGTTCTTGTATCAAGTATGTTGTTCCCTCTTTCTTTTGGGAACCCAAAGCTTATGAATGTTTTATTATGAGATGAAACCCATTCCTTTCCATGGGTTATTTATGTACATGTTTGATATGTGTTCCATGTGGCAATCATGATAATGATAATGTTATGATGTGATGGGTGCGCCCGGAATTATATAGCGCAATATGAATGTTTAAATGTGACGGGTGCGCCTGGAATTATATAGCACTCCAATGCATTGGGTAAAGTGATGAAACTCATGAGTAAATGTGAAATGATGTGTGAAAAAGATTCTAGATTTGTTCACATGTATGTGTGGTAGTTAACCACTAAGACATGATGTTTCATTTTTATGCATTGCCACATTTCAAGATTATTATTTATGCTCCTCTCATGCTCATGATCTTCTTCCTATGTCATGATTATGCTCACCCCATGCTATATTGTTCTTATCTATCCTCTTACTGGGATTTTAGCTCACCCATTTTGATGTATATCCTTAGGTGGCTACATGTACTAAGGAGAGGACAAGTGCCACTAAGAAGCTAGTGAAGAAGAAATTAAATAAATGTTTATGGTTGATGTGGTATTTGTTATGTGTGGTCCTAGTTTGACCAAGATACTAAAACTTTGGATCCTCCATGTGTAATAGTATTATGTTGTTTATCTTTATAATGATGTAATAGTAATGTAAGAAAAGGCTGGGTCACTATAATCTTCATGTCGGTTCACCGCACCAATCCCAACACCGCCTCAATGAGTCCTGACTTCACGGGGTCATTAATCCAACGAGGGATGGTAAACCTTGGGCATAAATGATTCTGAACCCCCGTGTTCAGCTGACCATTTCCAACCAGGTAAAATCCAGGGATACTATGTTTGGGTATAAACCAAATATTCGCGAACATATGAATACGTGTTAAATCTATAAGAGAGTCCCGGAACAGGCAATAATCCCCCCCCCCCAAAAGGGTGCGATGAGCCCGACTTCCCATCCGCTCGACCAATGTGAGTTCTTAAGCGTCATTGGTTAGACCATCCAGCGAACACCTGCCTTTGGAAAGCAGGTTCATGTGTCATTGGATACGAAACCATTGGGTGTTTTGAGACCGACCCAAAACAAAAATTGTGGACCCGACGTGAATCTTTAACCAAGAATGATGGATTTAACCTAATCCCACGACGTGCCCCCTCTTTACTCTCAAGGAGGGCCAGGAAAGGTCATTAATTACTCATGGGATCATGAGATGATGCTTTGATGGGTTTTCTGCTTGTATTTTCTAAAAAGTTTTGCTGGTAATGCACAGAACTCCCTTCGATCCAATTACGTCATGAAGGAACTCACAAGTGTGCGCTTTAGGCAACGTGACGACCGGGCATCCTCACCAACGGAGGACCCCGTCACCCACCCAGTGTCTTCAACGCTGGGTCTCGGAAGCGCTGATCCAAGAGTACCACATGTACGGTACTCTCCCAACAGTGGAGGTGGCCATGCACACCCTCCAATCTGCTAGAACTCACCAGTTGCCTGCCCAGTAGTGGCCAAAGAAGCAGATCCAGACGGCCCCTGTTGCCGTCTCAAACCGTTTCCGGAGTCTGTCCCCGGAATGGGACAATGCGTACCTCCCTTATCTTAGGGAGGCGGATGAGGTCGACGTTGAGGGCTTCATCCCTGCCGAACGGGGGTTCCGCTCCATAGCCCCCACCAGAAGGGGTCATCACGGTCATTCCGCGACTCAACATCCTCACGCCGAGGAGGATGTCTCCCTGAGGATTCAGGCCCACGCTCCCTGAGCTTCGGGCCCTCGGACCACCCGATGAGGGTAGAAAATGTACAACCCGGGACCGGTCATCACCCTGGTCCCTAAGGAGGAGCTCTGTTTCCCATCCATAGAGACGTACCACGAACAGGCACCTACACCTGTTTGCTTCTCCCGAGCCCCACATCTAGACATGGCGGCATCATACGAGCTGGAGCACATCCCCGCCGAGCTCCATCAGGCCTGTTGCTCACATAGGACGACACTTACCTGGTAGGCACCTCTCCCTGCCCAGGGTTGTGAAGCCCACCAGCTTGATATGGTGGCGACCAGGTGCCTGCAGGACCAACTCCAAGCAGATTCTTCTAACGCCCGCCATCCTGACATGGTGGCAATCAGCAAAGCCCGCCACCTAGATGTGGCGGTAATTAATAGGCAGGCACGTCTCCCCACCAACAAAGGTCACCGACTCGATACGGTGGGAAACCAATATATGCAGGGCTAGCTCCCTGCGAATACAAGTAAAGTCTGTCATCCCGATGTGGTGGCAAACAGAGAGATAAACCGGCGTATCTCGGTACAGGGGTAGATTCTTTCACCGGCCCCGACACAGGAGAATTGTCAGTACCCACTGACCACCGGAGGACCAGAGTAGGACATTCCTACTTCAATATCGGAATGGTACTTAATACTCATTCCATCTAAAGATTTATCTCTACATATCCTGGAAATGATGGAGGAGCAGGTATCGACCCCAGATCATATCTTGCAGACTTTCCAGAATGTAATTGCATCAGCGGCAATAGCAAGGACACGGGCCCGTGAGCCTGTCTCCCCAATTGAGGCGACTCATCTAAGAGACGAGATAGTCGTCTCGGAGCAGATCTGGATCCCTCTTTCTCCCCAGGAGGGTCGCAATCCTTATTCTATGACGCAATGACAACCAGATCGATCAGCTTCACTCGTTTCAACTGGGGGACACCCATCCATCACTGTGGATGCTCCAGAGCAGGCATATATCCCTACTAAAAGTCAAGATGTTTTTCAGCATAACCCAGCAGCATCACGAGACCCAATTAAATAGGGACCCAAAGGTGAAGTTTGTTGTCAACATCAGATGATCCCCGCTGCCCAGAATAAAGCGCCCCAAACGCACCGAAGGTATCCAGAAAATAAAGAGGGAGTTAGTGACTCCGCTCTGCTGGAAGCTTGGGTTTCCAAAGCTGCTAAGCATATATCAAAGGCTTAGAACCCTGCCCATCCATTACCATATTATTGGAGTGGCAGTAGAAGTTGAGAAGGTCCTCCCAGTAATCTCACTACCAGCAGATCTGAAGGTCCTCCCCAGAGCACCTGTGGGGGCCTCCCCCACAGGCATATAACGATCGATCATGAGAGCTACTCTTTCGATGAGAGTCACAGAAACCCTCCATGTGGCCAGAAGATCATTCATAAATAAGGTCCTCCACTTGCTGCGGTCCACCATGAAGGTCCTCAGTGGGGTATATGCTTCAAATACTCTCCATGTAGTGGGACCACAGATTATGATAGTAGTCCTCACTATCATAGTCGCAACTCTGGAGACCCTCCCTGTAGTGATGTATCATAATGAAAATAAGTTCCTACCTTTGTCGTAGCCTACCCTTAAGGTCCTCCCTAGGGGTTACGCTACAACAAAAATCCGCGCAGCCGGTCATCAGATCACAGTGGTAGTCCTCGCCACCCTGATAACAGAGGACCTCCCCGTAGAGACGTCAAGCAATGAGAACGCCCTCCCCTCATTGGGGTACATCTTGGAGGCCCTACCCAGGGTGTATCCTATAGATATTCTCCATTCGGCAGCTGTAATGGTAGTTCTTCCCATTTCCGCAGCTGTGATGGTAGTCCTCACCCTCACGGCCTCCATTGCGAAGGTCCTCCCCGCATTGGCCCCAAGCAATAGGAAGGTCCTCCCCTTGTTGCAGTGTGTCCTGAAGGTCCTCCCCAGGATGCACATCGAACGTCAACCCATGATGGTCATCCTCACCATGATGGCAGTTGTTGTGAAGGCCCTCCCCGCAATGATGCTACGTAGCCATAAGGTCCTCCCCTTGCTGCGACACGCCTTGGAGGTCCTTCCCAGGGTGTTCACTGCAAAATTCCTCTATGCAGTGAATCCTCAAGCAGTAATGGTAGTCCTCGCCATTACAGTCGCTATTTCAGAGGTCCTCACCATGATGACATATCATATCAACAGGAAGGTACTCCCCCTGCCGAATCAAGCACAGAAAATCCCTCGTATGCCGACGCACTCAGAAGGACGGGATCAAGCATGTCGGATTCCCAGTTAGTTGTGGACGACATCTATCTGCAATCGAGAGACGTTCTAGGGCCTCGTTCATCTTCTGTACCACCTCGGAATTACCCACATAATGATTCAGCACCTACCAGTCCTACTGCCTCTGAACACACTGTCAGTGAGCGCCTCAGTTGGGCTGACCAGGTAGAGGAATTACTAGCGGAGGAGTATGCCGATATGCTTCACCTGAGGAAACGACTAGCCAGGGATGATATACCAGTTATGTTTTTTCCTACGACCACCTCTCAGTTTGACATACCCAGAGAGTTGTCGGAAGAATGCGTGCACGGCATCTGCCATAATATATGGACAACCCTCCCCCGATTGAAATCAATCTTTCATCCCTACAATGGGTATGTAAACCACTTCAAGACAATAGGAGACCTCCTGCATCACATCGACCTGGAAGCACTTCCTTCAGCACGGCAAGAACGACCCGAGAGGTGTAAAGGAAACATTGAGATATCCTGCCTCTGTCCACTACACCAGTAGTGCCACCCCATCGGTGACGCTCTGAGGCGAGTCCATATCTGGGGATGGGGAGAACATAGAGCTCTGCATTTCACTCCGCTCCCCACCCAGAAAAACCCGTTCGGCATGGTTTCTTGCAACGTCATCACATCAAGACGGCAATCGAGTGGTCTCACTATTCAGGAAAGGCAATACACCCAACATAGTCAGGCCTTGAGTAAGTCCCAGAAGCGTCAGGCCCGACAGGAACAATTCATTCAAGAACTCCTGAATCAGGCCACCGAGAGCATACAACAGGCCTCTCGCCTAAGAGAGGCCAATCATAAATCTTTGCCCCCCCCCAAAGGGATGGGTTCACAGAAGAACTCGGCACCAAACTCAGTTCACCCCCGAATGGGGGAATGCAAGATTAGGTAGGTAGCAATAGCAGTAGTCACTGCCACAGTCCAGGGTCAACCCCAGCCTATAGGGCTGGGGGAATTTTTAACAAAAAATTCCCTAGTAAGACCAATAAAACCGCGAGAAGGCTCGATGTCCAAGGAATGAAGCCAACCCCAGCCCTTAGGGTTGGGGCATTATTACCCCCTCAACAACAACCTCACCCATGAGAGTCAGTATTTTCTCATCTAGGGAGGATATCCAGAAGAGGTGGTTCTCGTCCTATCCCTTCATTTGAATCATCATCCCCTCCGAGAGGAAGGCACACCGTAAGGTCGCATCAAATAACTCTCTGCATCACCCTTCGTTAAGAAGTCTGACGGCAATCCCAGGTCACAAAATGGAAGGGCAGCAGAAGATGCGGGAGATCCTCTTCCTGTTTGGAAGATGACATCTCCACCACCCCACGATATGCATCTATCAACGTCATAGACGTTAACCACATGGGTGAAACTAGAGATGATGCAAATCGGGATGGATCAGGAGATGATAGTTCCGGTCAGGCTGTGACTCACAATGAACCCCCAGGTGTGCACACCCAGAACCAGAGGGCCGCCCTAAATATGGTCGTCCTTCCATCCAACCCTCCTCCACCTACCCAGCGAGCTTCCAATAAGGATAATAATAAATGACTAGTTACTCGTAACACTCCTCCTTCTCATGACAATAAT
Source organism: Viscum album (assembly GCA_963277665.1). Taxonomy (NCBI): domain Eukaryota; kingdom Viridiplantae; phylum Streptophyta; class Magnoliopsida; order Santalales; family Viscaceae; genus Viscum; species Viscum album. The sequence continues at coordinate 825,265,387 of OY728120.1, forward strand.
GAGCCACTCACGCTCAAAGAGAGATTAGCTCGACAGGAAGTGGAGATGAAAGAATTGAGGCATCTTAACGCCGAGCTACTCTAGAGGAACCGCCTTATCGAAAGTGCATCCCAGTAAGAGCCACATCATGCACTCCTAACAAATGCACCTCGAAGACTAAGGTTTTCCCTGGAAAATGAAACACGTTCAGGGATCCCATCCAACATGGCGCCCGGCCCATCCAACTACCTAAAGGTAGATTCAGATGAATACCAAGACTTCCATCCACTCAGGAAGCAACCTGGGCGAGTACTCCTGAACACTCTGAAGGTGCCTCAAACGGCACACGCACCCCTGGTTCCGGCTAATCCGGATCCTTAAAAAATGCCTCGGGCTACCCCTGCTCAGGATCGGGCCCAACAGGGTGTAAACCAGGGTCTCACCAACACCATTGAGGCACTTACAGCTTGATTGGAAGTGATGTAAGGTCGACGTGCTCCGATACAGCCATAGAGGAAACCCTACCTAGATTAGGTGACCAACACACCACCTCCACCCAATTTTGGGAGCCCTGTATTCCCCATTTTCAACGCGTCAGACGATCCGGAACAACATTTGATGCACTACGCGTCTTATTGCGACCCTATAATGGGGACTCCAGAACAAAAAGAAGCGGTGAAACTTAGATACTTCGTGCGGACCTTGCAAGGATATGCCGTCATTTGGTATACAAGTCTTCTAGCCGAGTCAATAATTATCTGGGAAGACCTTCGGTAGCAGTTCATGTTCCACTTCAGCTCGACGTTTCCCAAGACAACGGTCAGCGACCTCATGAACTGCATGTAGAGGGAGAATGATAGGGTCTTAGATTTCATCGCCAAAAGGAAAGGTCTGACCTATTCCCTCAACAGTCCAATGCCTTAAAATGAGATTCTAGCCATATGGATCGATAATCTTAGAGATGAGATATGAACACCGCTCATACCAGTGGAGTACACCACTGGCTTTTGCCATCTCTTTTCCATTGCCCATATAATTGAGGACTCCCTACAGTGGACTAATTCAAAGTCCCAAATAGCCTCACAGGCTCCTACAAAAAGATACCCTAGAGCCGAAGCGTCCACTGTCACACTCATGCCAGCCCCTGTGCCAGCTCTACTGCTCAGGCCTCCGCCAAATCGTTAAGGGCCTCCTGCATATCAGCGGCTGCCTCCGCCTAAATGGGATGATCAGAGAGGACCGAAGCGGAACCAGTTTGAGGAAAGAAGAGAAAAACTATAATCATTCCAAGATGATCAAGTCCACGACTACTTCATTGCCACCATGAATTTCCACATGCTCCACCTCCCGGAGCCAAGGAAACCTGAAGAAGTCGGTCGCGATGACAGACCGGATTACTGCCCCTACCATCGAATGTTGGGGCACAGTATCCGAGAATTCTTTGTCTTCAAAGACCTCCTGCAGAGGATGGTAGACTCCGGACAGGTCGAGCTGGGACCACCCCCAGCACATGTGGCATGTATCTCTACCACCGACTCCAACAAAAAGGAAGGGTGGTAGAAAGTCACCAGACAGTAGGGGCAGAAATTTGACAACTGGATGACTCGGAAGACTATCAACCGAGCCTAGGGCATACTCTGAGCTCAACTACAGCAGCCGGTGTTGCCACCAACAGCCCCTAAAGCTGCGGAGCCGACAGTATCAGAATCACAACCCTCCACGATCCAGTCATACGGGTGTAATTGAAGAAGGAGGAAACAATTTCAAGAGGAGCAGTCCACGACGGGGCCAATGTTAGTCCCAACCCTGGCAGATTATATGCCCTCGTATTTGGTGCCACGGGCACCAACCCACCAAATGGAACCATCTCGGACAACCAACCAGGTTGACCTGTCAGAGGATGAAGAGCCAATATTTGGTTCTACTAACGTCATCAATCTCATGGAATCATTCCCTGATGAAGGGTATGGTTATGAACTCGATTTCCCTGCACGAGGAGTTGGGAGGAGGAATCACAGAGGTAGGGGATACCAGGGGAGGCGCAGCTGCGACCGAAACCAACCCTATGGTTGGACCCCTGCCCAAACCGTTAATATCACAGAAACTAGTGGGAGAGGCCTTCAACAGACTCAGTAGGAGAAAGAATGCCCCTCCACCTCCACAAGAAGCCACTCTGGCCCTGTTGTTCTACGATACAACCTAGAGGAAGAGCAAGTATCTAGCCTCCATGTGCACACAAACAGACCGGTCGAGCCAAGTACTTAAAATGTGGGCACACCATCAATATCTGACCCCATGTCCGGTCCTTCCTTGTCAAATGCTTCATCCCCCAAAGCACCCACTAAGACTCTCCCACCAACAGAGAAGTGTCGGCCGCTGGAGAAGAAATATGATATCCTTAAGCAACTCGCATCGGTACCAGCCAAGATGTCAATCCTCGATGCCCTGAGTTTGTCTTCCAACCTCAGGGGGGGCTCTTATAGAAGATTTGATCATCCCCCATGAGATTCAAGACAAGGTAGATGCCGCCAAAATTTACCAGATGGAGAGTGACCCAGCTGAATGAAATTTGGTGATTTCTTTCACCGATCAGGATGAAGATGCCATCATGTAAGGACAAATTAGACCACTATATGTGTATGGCACACTGAATGGTATTGAGATCCAGAAAGTCTTTATAGACAATGGTTCTGGAGTTAACCTCCTTCCCCTACGGACACTCCGTAATTTGGCCAATAGAGAGGATGATCTAATTCCCTCAGCCACAACTCTGTTGGGTTACGACAAGAGAGAGCAGAAGCCAATGGGACAAATTAAGATAAAGACCCATTTTGGTGACCTGGTAGCCTACACAGAATTCATGGTGGTACAGAAGAGCACAGTATTCAATACCTTGCTGGGAAGGCCGTGGCTCCATAAGCACATGTTCGTTCCTTCATCCTACCACCAGTGTATCAAGTATCGCGTCAATGGACAATGTGGAACATTTCACGCCGATAAGGCCCCTTTCGATCTCTCTAATCCACATTACATTGACACCGGGTTCTACGAGTAAAAGAAGAAGAAGCCTTTCTTCGATGGCGTCGACTGGATCCCCACTCCAAATGGCCTGGAAATGGTTCTTGATGACCCCCTCAGGACGCTTGGAAAAGACAATATACTGCCCATCAACCATATTGAGAGCAGGGGTTCATGTTCATACACACACTCAGTTGTCTTCATATCTTCAGCCACGACGGCCGAGCATGACGATGTGGGAACGTCTGCCAACCCTCGATCTGGGGATGAATACTTAGGAGGGGATGCCCACGATGTCTCTCCCTCAAACCCCAGAAGGCTCGGACCAGAAACTCTCCTCCATCGAATCAAGAAGATGAGGACTTGGGAGAGAAAGAGGAGGAAGATTTCAGGGATGCACCTCCCACATTTGAGGAGGGTATCTCCACCACGGTTGATGATCATAGGGAAATAATCTTGGGTACCGAGGAAGACCCGAGACCCACTCTCATTGGTGCAGCCATGTCTCCAGAAGAGCACGAGGTATATACCTCTTTCTTAAGGAAACATCGAGATGTGTTTTCCTGAAATTACACAGAAATTCCGGGACTCGATCCTGAAGTGGCGACGCATCACCTGGGTCTTTCAGAAGACCACCGGGGCTATAAACAGGCCTCCAGAAGGATGAATCCCTCACATGCCGCCAAAATAGAGGCTGAAGTCGATAAGCTCATTAAAGAAAGCTTCATTTGGGAGGTCCAGTACCCCATCTGGTGGTCCAATATGGTCCATGTCAAGAAAAAGAACGGGCAAATCTGCGTTTTCATTGACTTAAAAGATCTCAATCAGTACTGTCTGAAAGATGATTTCTCAGTCCCGATCACCGAATTATTAATTGATGCGACGACTGGGTACAAGGATCTATCCTTCATGGACGGCTATTCTGGATATAATAAAATCAGGATGGCCTGAGAAGATGAAGAATACACTGCCTTCAGGGCCCCTTAAGGGGTATTCTGTTACAGGGTCGTTCCCTTTGGTCTCTAGAATACTGGCGCCACATATCAGTGTTCCATGCATCGGATCTTTAAACCTTTCCTGGGGAAATTCGTTGAATGTTATGTAGATGACTTGGTGGTCATGTCCAGACAGCACTCAGATCACCTGTCAGACCTTGAGACCTTCTTCAACAAACTCCGACATCATAGCTTGAAGATGAACCCCTTGAAGTGTTCCTTCGGGGTTACCTTAGGGAAATTACTTGGCTTCGTCGTACGCCATCAAGGCGTCAAAGTCGACCTTGAGAAGACAAAGGATATCCTTGGATTACCACCTCCCCAAAACATCACTAAGTTGAGATCATTCCAAGAGTACATGGCCTATATAAGGAGATTCATAGCCAACCTGGCTGGAAAATGTTTTCCCTTCACCAGGTTAATGAAGAAGGGGGTCACGTACCAATGGATGGATAACTGCCAAGAGGCGTTCGAAAAAATGAAGAAGTACCTCTTAAGCCCACTGGATTTAATGCCCCCAGTTGAAGGAAGACCTCTCATCCTATACGTGATGGCCCTAGTGCGGTCACTGGGAGCCTTCCTCTCACAAAATAATGACGCTGGTAGTGAAAATAGTCTCTATTACCTCAGTCGGACCATGATTGACATTGAGGCTCGATACTCAGATATCAAGAAGATTTGTTTGGCCTTGGTCTTCGCAGTTCAAAAGCTGCGACATTATCTGTGGCACCATGAAGTCTATTTGGTCTCACATAATAACCTCCTAAAGTATATCCTCATCCTCCCAATGATAACCGGGTGCCTATCCTGATGGGTAGTCATCCTGCAACAGTTTGACATCCAGTTTGTGGCTCAGAAAGCCATCAAGGTCCAGGAATTAGCAGACTTTTCGGCAGATCACCCTGCGATAGGGACCACTGCTCTGGATTCCAAGATTCCTGATGAAGACAACTTCTTAGTTCAAGAGGGGTTCCCGGAATGGGAAATGTACTTCGACGGTGCATCCCGAAGCCTAATTGGGAAGAGGATGGAGGATCCCAGATTCAACAAAGTGGGTTTGGGGATAATACTCATGTCCCTAGAAAAGGCATTCATGCCATATTCCATCCTCCTATCAGAAGGATGTATGAATAATGAAGCGGAGTATCAAGCCCTCATTGCAGGCCTAGAACTCGCACTCCAGGAACAAGTAAAGCACCTTAAGGTAAAAGGTCACTCGGATCTGGTCATCAAGAAAGTCAATGGTGACTATGCTATTAAAAAGAAGGACCTGATCCCCCTGTTTGACCATGTACGAGGGTTAATGGTGGAATTATTCAAAGAACTAACATTGACCTATATTCCCCGGTCTCAGAATGCTCAGGCTGATGCATTAGCCAACGCGACCAAAACCCTAACTGACCCATGCCGGGTTGAAACGATTATCAGTATTTCTCACCGTAGAATAGTATTGCCATTAGTTCAAGCTATGATGGACGAAATCCACGAAGTCAGTCCTGTCCATGAGCCATATGCTCCTTCCACCGGCTGGATGACCCGCATTGCAAACTACCTTTAATGGGGAGAACTTCCATCAGACAGGGATGAATGAGAGAAAATACGGTGAAGGGCAATAAACATTGTCTTATATAACAGTGTGGGTCAGCAAGAGGTACTCTACAAATGAGGCCTCGAGGGAGTGCTCCTCAGATGCATTGATGGAGAAGAAATCATTGCCGTAATGAATGAAGTACATGCCGGAGCATGTGGAGCACATCAACCAGAGAACAAGATTTCCCATCAGGTTTGAAGGATTGGGTACTACTGGCCCACAGTGGCACAAGACAGCGAGCATTTTACAGAAAAATTCCACTCATTCCAGATTCATGCCAACTTCATACACCAACCCCCAAAGTTACTTCATCATGACAAGTACTCCTGGCCGTTTTCCGTCTGGGGGATGGACATCGTGGGACCATATCCTCCCGCCACGGCCAAATAGTTGAAGTATATCCTCACAGAAACCCACTTCTTAACCATGTGGGAAGAATCCATACCCCTCAAGGAATTCGGGGCAAGAAATGTTGTCATATTTGGGAAGACCAATATCATCCCCATATTTGGTGTCCCTAATACCATACTGACGGACAGCTGCACCAACTTTTGCTCTACGGAATTGGAGAAACTATACCATGAGTATGGTATCAAGGCTAACCACTCATCCCGCTACCATGCAGTAGCCAAAAAACAGATAGAGGCTTTCAACAAGAACATGTCCAAAATTATCCAGAAAATTGTTGACAAAGACAAGAATTAGTGGCAGGATAAACTCCTCCATGCGTTGTGGGCTTATCGAACCACAGTCTATGATGCTACTCGAGCTACTCCGTACTCATTAGTGTACAGCACAGAGGCAGTTCTGCCCATTGAACTCCAACTTCCCTCACTTTGTGTTTCCATCTGTGATCAATTATCTGATGATGAGTAGTCAAAAAAGCGGCTAGGTGAATTGTAATAGCTAGACGAGAAGCGATTGCACACTTTGCACCATCTAGAGGTATTCCAGAACCAGATCACATGAGCCTTCAACAAAAAGGTTCGCCTTTGGTATTTCTTGAAAGGATAATTAGTGTTGGTCCTCCGGACCCCAATGATACCCGGTAAGAAGCCTCCAAAGATGGAGGCCAAGTGGGAGGGACCATACGTTGTACACAAGGTCTACTCCAACAGATCATATACCCTGATCTCCATGGACAGGCAATTTACAACCGCTCACACAAATGAGAGATTCTTGAAGAAGTATTTCGCATAATAACTAAAGGGGTACTTTTTTCATCCGAGCTGCATGACGATAAACTACCAAGCACCCAATGGTCCAAACTCTATGACCTTAAACTAACAGCATTTCATACTTACCGCACGACGTTAAACTGCATGGATAATAATAGTTAAGAATGATCCCTTTCCCCCGTGCATGGACCAGACCTACACGGGGTGTATTTTTTGCATCCTCACTGCATGACATTAAACTGCATGGACCACGTCCTCACCACATGACATTAAACTGCACAGAATTCAAAGAACCACATACAGTTTGATTCCTACCCTGGAAGGATACGTAGTGACACTATGGATTCCCGTCCTGGCCCAGCCACTTCCGAACTAAAGTTAAAAATGTCCCCTCCCCCCCCCCTCGTGTATGGACCAGACCTACATGGGGTGTATTGCCTTTCAGATAACTACGTACGTCTTGATTACCACCTTCATAGGATATGTAGCGATGCCAGGATCAGTCCTGGACTAGCCAATACCAAATGAAATAAAATAAAAGATAACAATGTCCTCTTCCTTCGTGTACGGACTAGACCTGCACGGGGTGTACTTCATCCAGAGAACTACGTGTTGCTTGATTCCTGCCCTCACAGGATACGTAGTGACACCAGGGTTCCCCGTCCTGGCCCAGACCCCCGAATAAAAGATAAAAATACCCTTTCTCCCTGTGTATGGACTATATCGGCATGGGGTGTACTCTTTGTCCTTACCACATGACATAAAACTGCATGGATAGAATGATTTAAAAATGCTCCCTTATCCCCGTGTATGGGTTAGACCTGCACGGGGTGTATCTTGCATCTTTACAGCATGATGTTAAACTGCACAGATAATAAAAGTTAAAAATTCCTTCTTCCCCCATGTATGGACTAGACCTACATGGGGTGTATCTCGCGTCCTTTCCGCATGACGTTAAACTACACGGATAATAAAAGTTAAAAAATCCTTCTGCCCCCATGTACGGACCAGACCTGCATGGGGTGTATTCCACATCCTCACCGCATGACGTTAAACTGCATGGAGTTTTTCCTTACTGCGCGACGTTAAACTGCATAGAATCTAATAATACCTCTCATCCTAACCACATTATGTTAAACTGTATGGATTTCATCCTTACCACACAACGTTAAACTACACGGATAATAAAAGTTAAAAATGCCTTCTGCCCCATGTACGGACCAGACCTACACGGGTTTTATCCCTCGTCCTCACCGCACGAAGTTAAACTACATGGACCGCGTCCTCACCGCATGACGTTAAACTGCACGGATTTCAAAGAACTACGTACGGCTTGATTCCTACCCTCGCAGGATACGTAGTGTTGTCAGGGTTCCCCATCTTGGCCCAGCCACCCCCAAATTAAAGTAAAAAATGTCTTATTTCCCCTGCGTATAGACCAGACCTGCACGGGGTGTATCATCTTTCAGTGAAATACGTGAGGATTGATTCCTGCCCTCGCAAGAAACGCAGTGACTCCAGAATTCCACACTTTGGCCCAACCACCTTGAAAAAAATGCCCCCTTCCACCGTGTATGGACCATACTTGCACGAGGTGTATTCTTTGTCCTCACCGCATGACATTAAACTGAAAAAATACGAAAAACAAAACAAAAAAAATTCCCTTTCCCCCCTGTACGGAGCAGACCTGCACGGGGTGTATACCTCGTCCTTACCGCATGACTTTAAACTGCACGGACTTTGTCCTAACCTCATGATGTTAAACTGCACGGACTTTGTCCTCACCGCATGACGTTAAACTAGACGGACTTCGTCGCGACCCACCCAAGACACATGGTGAAACAAGATGGAGATACTCTTTGAACATTTGGATGCATCCTCTCCATACATCAGACTCCACGACCCGGATAATTGCTGATCTTCATAACCATCCATGGCCATCAGAAGCGGAAAGTCATCGACCCATGGACATCTTTGCATGACTATGCATACCATGCCCTCAGCGGCTCTGCATATTGATAGCCCCTGGCCCTTCTACCAAAGGCAAGATTTCCTCGGGTGACACTCTTCCTAGCTTTGTATGCCTACTGGCCTCAGAGCCCCCATATCATCTCTCCCGATCCAAAATTTATTTATCAGTGGTTTACAAGTTCATCCCCTCTTCACATCCAAGTGTTGCTAGTGTATCCCTACCTGGCTAGCCTATGTGTCTGTCGGTGGTTCACATAGTGACCTGCATCAACAAACATCAAGCCAGAACTAGGCTACTTTGACTCAATGGACAATGGTAGTGAATATTTTTCTTGTATACTTGGACACCATTATCCCCATGTGCCGAACTCTGCACTGTGAGCAATCACGGATCCTCATAACCATTCACGGCCATTGGAAGTGGAAATTAATTGACCCATGGACACCTTTTCATGACTATTCATACCATTCCCTCAGTGGCTCTGCATATTGATAGCCCATGGCCCATCTACCAAAGGTAAGATTTCCTCGGGCGACACTCCTCCTAGCTCTATACGCTTACCGGCCTCAGATCCCCCATGCCACACCTCCTAATCCGGGAAAACTCCAAGTTACAGTTTATGACCTTCATCCCCCACCTTGTTCCAAGTATATCAGAACATGTTGACCCAGTTATCCTTCGAGTGACTACAGTAATAGTCACCCAGTGGTCCGAGTTATATGACCGCTAAACTAGGAATGCCTCATCCTTACTGCATGATGTTAAACTGCATGGAGTGAAGGTACACCCCCAAACGCAAAATAAATCAGTGTAGGGAGATCTCTAAGCTTTAACAACAACCAGGGCCGAGTACGCCCAACATGTTCAGACATTTCCTTCCCTGATGACAAAATTCATGGCCTGGATAATTGCGAATATTCATAACCATTCATGGACATCGGAAGTAGAAAGTAATCGACTCGGAGACACCTTTTCCTGACTATGCATACCATGTCATCAGCGGCTCTGCATATTGATAGCCCCTGGCTCATCTACCAAAGTCAAGATTTCCTCGGGCGATACTCTTCCTGGATGTGTACGCTTACCAGCCCCAGAGCCTCCATGTCATCTCTCCTGATCCATGAAGCCCTGGAACCATGATATACACCATCAACCCCCCCTCCACATATTGGACATTCCAGGATACTCAGGCCTAGTTACATTCTAATCAAGAGTGGCTTTTTTAACTATTTCTTTTCCGCATGACATCAAACGGCACGGAGAACTTCTTGGCCGATTAGCATAAGGCTGCAAAGACCAAGCATTAAACATCTAGGGGAATGCCTCCAACAACAAAAATTTTTACTGGTTTAATAATGCTCCTCGTACTTACCGCATGATGTTAAATTGCACGGTCAATCTTCCTTGTTCCATGACATTAAACTGAACAGCATTGGAAAAGGAAAGAAAAATTCCCCCATCCTCGCTGCATGACGTTAAACTACATAGCCTCCTTTAATGAAGCTCTTCATCTTTACCGCATGACGTTAAACTACACAGTAAAACCTGTCACAGGATCAGTAAGGAACGAAGGCTTTTCTCTGCCCTTTAGTGCACGGGTCAGACCTGCACAAGCCACCGTCTCACACTCACGTGAGAAGAGATTACTTCACCCATTCTCGGGATGTTTAGTATAGATGTTTCCCCCGTATCCAGGCACCCTCTCATCATAAACCATACTTTGTACTCATAAAAAGCCAAACTCTCATAAGCCAACCCTGGTGGTCCCAAATCTCAAACTTCTCTGAAGTTTCTTGGCTATCGGGGGAATACAATCATTGAACTAAGGACACCATTGCATGACTATGCATACCATGCCCTCAGCGGCTCTGCATTTTAATCTCCCCTGGCCCGTCTATCAAAGCCAAGATTTCCTTAGGCAATTCTTCTCTCTGTATGCCTCTTGGCCTCCGAGCCCCCATGACTATCTCGGGATTCAGAAACCCTCTAAGCTACAGTTTACTATCCTCTTTCACAAACCTGCCTAAATACGGTGGAACATCTCTGAAAAGATTACCGAGGACTGGGAGAAGCCATTCCATTCTAGATTATGTCCCAGCTGCATGACTTTAAACTACGCCAAGCCCCAACCGTCCTTTATGCTAGATAAATGCGTAGGACAGGAACGTTGCTTCCATACTCCTAATTGATACAGATGTTCTCAAAACCTTTCAGACGTCACATACACTTTCCGAGCCACCCCCAGTGGTTTCCATAATTCTCTAACCCACCCATGGTGGTCTCCATAAGCTGGACTTTCATGAAGTCCTATCACCACCAGAAATGGAGAGTCATTGACTTAACGACACCTTTGCACGACTATGCATACCATGCCCTCAGCGGATCTGCATATTGATCACCCCTGGCCTCTCTACCAAAGGTAAGATTTCCTTAGGCGATGATCCTCCTACCTCTGTATACCGAAGCGACCCCCATGACTTGAGACATGCCCTGCATGTCGTTCAAATTTAAACATGTCCCCCCATGTGAGTCTAAAGAGTATTGAGACATCTTTTAATCAGCTAGACCTCATTGGGTCCCTTTCCCCACAATACATGGTCAAAGCTATTCGACCTAAAACAACAGTAATAATAGTCTTGATGGCAGGACATTAAACCGCAGAAGAAAAGAGACACCAACCCTATTTGGACGAAAACCTGAAAAGGGAAACCTAAGAAAAATTCAGGCCATACCCGTTGAGTTCACACTAAATGAGCCCAGGAAAAATTAGGGCATTAAATGAAAATACAAAAAGTTTGTGGGGATTTTCTACAAATCCCTAGAAATTGTAAAACTATACTCGCTGGATTCCATGGTCTCGGTAAAAGTTAGAGTTTGTTTTCCTCAGTTATGATTAATTCTCATTCAGTGAGTTGTCATTTACACAACAATTGTTCTAGTAACAATCAAATTTTATAGCGACATGTGATTGACAGAGATTGTATTACGTTATAACAAAAAGGAAAGACTTCCACAAGCTGGGGTCTCTCCCTCACAAAAAATAAAGGGGTAAGTAAAACATAGAGTACAAGAATGGATCTGATAGTCATAAAGGAGCCTGACTCACTCTCTCCACCAGATCAGCGACCGTGCGGAGGAGGTTGTTGCAAGACTATTCCAACACAACCTTCTCCCTAGCTTCAACCTCATCCACTGGACAAGTATGCTCCACTGTTGTTTGGAGATCATTGATCCCTTTTCTGGTGGCTTCAAGACGACCAGTCATAGCTGAAAACTAATTCCTCAGCAGTGCTTCCCATTCTTCACATTCATGAAAATCAGAGGATAGAACGGCCTCTTGATCTCGAGAGATCGCCTCCTCTGCTATCAGCTGATGGAGCTGTATCGTGGCTTCCTCTAGGGCTCTGGTCCCACAATTAGTGGCAGCAATGTGAGAAAGTTTTCGTTAACCAGTGGCAACTTCCTCATGGTCCATGACAACTTGGCATGCAAGAAAATGGAACTGCTGATAGTCAAAGTCACCTGACACCAAACCCTGGAAGAGAAGTCGAAGAGATTCAGTTTTTGTTTCCATCTTAGCTAGAGTAGTTTCGGCAACGATCTCGTAAATCCGGGGCCAGGCCCACCTTCGCACTGCTCGGTGGTCCGCTGTGACACGAGGATCTTTGGTATCCTCACTGGATAGCACAGGAATGAAGTCTGGCATTACAACCAGCACAGACATGTGCTCGCTAGAAGTTGGTTCTGAAGCTGGAAAGTCTGGAGCCTCTAACTCCGGTTCAGGCTTGGGGATCAGGTTCCTAATCCTGATATCGACTGGAAAAACTTCCGTGATTGTCTCACTAGGACCTGGAACCATAGGGTCGTCCTCATCCATGTCCAAGAAAGATGAACCAGTCTGAACTTCGGCCACCATAGGGATGGGAGAGGAAAATCCCCTAAGTCGCTTTGATCGATGAGCCATCAGTCGATCCTCCCTTAGAGCTGATGAGGAAGGTGAGGTGGACGCAACAGACGCAGTACCTCCTAATTTGGGAACATGCCGGATGACCTTCCCTAGGATCCCATTGGGATAGTTTTTTTACCACGCTTTTGCATACTCAAAGGAAAGGCTGGCAGCCGCCCCCACGACAGGTAGGGGAATGCTTGTGTCAGTTCCCTCCCATGTCATCATCAGCCACCATTGACGAAGTATGGCCGGGTGATGTCCTTCAGCCTGAGGAGGGGGAAGGAAAACTTGGACTTGCATGCACCCAAACTGGCGAGAAAAACGATATGGTACATACAAATTGCACAGAGAAACACCGTCGGTCCGCACAGACAGGAATCCATCCCGCAGATAGATCATGTAAGAACGCTTCTCCCGGATCCCCCAGCGGTTTTCAACTATGACGCTAGAAGGGGTGGGGTTGGGAGTGAAAGCAGACTGGGATAAGTCACTCAGAAGCTCGAGGGCTTCACCAGAGCTGAGGGACTTCAAGAGAACTCCATAAATATCAAGCAGGGTAGGCCTAAAGGTAGGAAGCAGGATGACCGTTTTGTGACAATACTCATAACAACGACAATGATATGCTACCTAACCATACAAAAATTGAAATGGCCCACTCAGACGGAAGGGTGAACTGCCCTTATGCATGTGACCCAGCATTTCATAAATACAATCCAATGTGGGAACGACCAAATTCACCAGGTGGCTTTCTGCCAGCTCAACTGCCATCATTAGGGTGCAAGCCTTGATGCCAGGATTAATATCTTGAGAAGGAAAAATCCACCCGCTCAGGAACATAGCAAACAAACCTGCCATCCAGAGCATAGGCGGCACACCGGGGTAGACCTCGGAACCCAATGAAAGTTAGTTTCCCGCCTCCAGAACTGCCCAGTAGGAACCTGGGGTGGTTCATGACTGTTGAGAAGGATGAGTCCTGGGGTGCTTGATATTCGGCACAGGACCAGTGGTGTTCAGAAATAACCCTATCTAGGTACTATAGGGAATAAGAGAGTGGGCATGCAAGGCCTGACCCAGTGATTGCACTGCCATAACCAGCAGATCCCTCGCCAATAAAGGCACTTGTTCGAGGTCGTCCCATGCATCAGGGGTAGGAAGAAACTCGTCATACATCTCACCGATAATCGGGAGCCCTACCAATTGATATATGTCCCACAGACTAATGCCAACATCACCATGGGAAAGGTGGAAAGTAATAGTTCTTGAACACTTGCGATTGAGTAGGTCTGGAAGGATCAAGGATGGTGGGTAAATAGAAAATTGGGAAGCCCACACTGCTGATTATAAATTTACTGCTTCCAGCAACTCGGGAGACTCCCAGCAGTGATGATGGACCCAGAAAGCCCAGGCCCAGTCATTTGATAAGAGCCTGCCGGACTGAAGATCCCACCTAGGAATCCTCCCCCGCATCGGGATCTACTCGAGCAAGGTTGATAATAGAAGGGTAACTCCTGAAGACAGCTTATTGAGAAAAGTTTTGTGCCTGCTGATCACTTAGGGTCCAAATAGAGCCTCTCAAAATGAAGGTGTCTTTCTAGTCAGTGTCAGAAACAATCTCCCCCGATTGGGTAAGGTTCGCCTAAATACACTTTGACGACGCTTCCAATAAAAGAGAAGGAAGACCTGAGAATGTGGGGGGAATAGGGACATCGTCTAGAAGACCGAATCCATAAAGCAGAAGGTGATTTGATGGCAGATAATCCAGGAGATCAGAAGGGAGAAAGTCCTTCAAGACACCATCGTCAGGAATGATGGACCGACTAGGGTCCTCTTGGATGTTCTCCGCTCAGCGAATCATAGCTAAACGTCTCCCTGAACCAATTGGGAGAGGCTCAGCGACAGGTCTGGGTGCAGGACGAGGAGGAACCATGTTTTCTCCCTGCACAACGAAATCCAACAAATCGTTAGTACAAAAATAATAAAACTTGGAAAAAATACAAAGTATTTGAAAAGGATTCTATCCAAGCCTCATAATGAAGTCTGCAAGGTGGCCTCATTGGTTGGTTCGCAATGACAACATCCCGTGAACCAGCCTTATGCGGAATGCGTCCGCGAAGCCCTAGCCCGCGGAGTGATTGGCCAGAAAACTGCAAACCAGGTTGCTCTGTATAATTTCAATCCTGAAGATAAGCAGTTAAGTTTGAAAGACTTAGAAATTTTTAAAGTTCATATGATTTTAGTCTGCGGAGCATCGAAATCGCGGAGCATCGAAACCGCGGAGCACGAAAACCATGAAGTGAGTTCCTACACGGCCCGTCATGAATTACTTTTTAATTAATTAAAAGTGTTATTTCTCTGCTGGGATGTTGGTCCACGGATGAAGAATGGCGTGAACACAAAATGGTTCACGGAAGTCACAACTGGTTTGCAGACGAAGCATTTCTAGAAAGAACAAGCACGCGCATACAGAGATGCAAGAAGTTATGGTTTCGCGAAGAATCCGGTAAAGGACAATTGAAGGGACCTCCATATTTATAAGTGTGGTCCCCTACCGGGTCCACCTCTCTACTACGAACTACCTGAGTTTCAGGACCACTCTACATCGGAATTCCCTCCACTTCGTTCCGATTGGACCCCATTCCGATGGGGGGCATTTTTAGGGTCCTGAAAAATCCGCAATGGAGAATGATGTTTCCCTTTAACTCAATGGAGATTATACCCAATTTCCCTTCAAAGGATTGGGAAAATTTGGAGAACACTCAAGGATGGCGAAGGACGAACCGGTCCATGGAGCAATTTAATATTAGTGATGCATGGCCAGTTCCGCAATGTGTCCCTCCTCTGCGGACCGTCGTCGTTCGTGAAACTGAGGCGAAGACCCTCTGCGGTCGCGAGGCGGGACAGGCACCAACCCGGTTCACCATTCTGGACCACCCCAGCTGTAAGCTATGTCAACCAGCCCGAACCACCTCCGCTTTCATTCGCGAAATGGAGGTGGAACCCTCTGCGGTCGCGAAGCACTCCCCGAGTTTGGTTCGCGGAGGAGGAGTGTTTAATGCCCCACGAAGTGTGGATTGACCAAGTCATCCGTGAACTGGGTTTTCGGTCATGGGCCTCCAAAAAAGGTTCCACATGACCATAGATATATCCTTTTCCCCACTCTATAAAAGGATATTGAAAATAAGGGAAGAGGACGGAGAACAGAGAGGAGATCGGTCAGATTCGGGTGGAAGGATTTCGAAGGAAGGCTTAGGATTTCAGACGTTCCAGTTCGCGAACCAGAGAAGGTATGAACCTGGCAACGAACTAATAAGGAACCTAAAAACACATAATAACTTGGTGAACCGTGAACATAAAATAAAAAAGAAGAGAAAACCGCAAACCAGGGTCCCACCGCGGATGTACTCCCCGCGAACCAGGGAGTTTATGCCTCTTTTCCGATCTTCCGCACTGTGTAGCACCCTCCTACGCGGGGTGAAGCCCTGACCAACGAATCTCCAACCGGCGCCGCCCTTGGTCACCACTGCTTGCGTGGACCCCTACAAGTACCAAACTTGTATGCGGACCAAACCTGAAGCCGTGAACCCTCTTTTTTCGTGGGATGCAAATCAATCCACGAACCCTCATGGTTCGCGGACGGCCAATCAGTCCGCGGACCCTCCTGGTTTGCAGATGGCCTCTCAGTCTATTGACCACCTGGGTTCGCAGAAGAATTCTCTACCTGCATATCACTTCCCTACGTGGTGGTCTCCACCACCCATACCCCCGTGTGGCCTGCCAAAACCTTCGGAGTTCCCATTCCCCGAGACAGATAAAATCCTTCCAATTCCAATCCGGCCTGATCCTTCTCAACCTCCTCATTGGCCCATTCATCGGCCCTGAGCCGAGGACTCCACCAGAGCCACCGAAACCATGTGGTGTAACCCTCAGGTGCATCAGTGCACCATTTTTAGTTCACATAACCATGGTAAACTGGGTCAAAGGGGTTGCCCCGACCCTTGAGCAGATTCCCAATGCATTCCTAGGTTCACATTCCCATGGTAATGTGGAGTCTGAGCTCGGGAGCCCCCTTTCTGATCCTCCACTTGTTGGGGCTGGGGTAATTCTCCCTTTTTCGGAGGGTAGTAAAATACCAATCAGAAGGAAGTCCCCATGTAGTTTGGTACTTCCCCTGGGAATAGGAGAGGTGACAGGCACAGGGGAACCTCTTTCCCTCTCCCTCTGCACTTTGTTGCCATGGGCATCCATCCCGTAGTAAGCCCCAAATTTATGGGTTGCCCTCATGTGTAAGCCCACTCCACTTCTCACAGATGCACCTTTCGTGACGTGATCGTCTGGTCCCTATTTCCTCTTGTTTCTCACATCGAGCACGACTCACGTGGGCTTAGAGTAAGCATCAATCATAACCTCCTCTTATGGGCCTCCTCAGAGTGTAAGCCCCAATCCATCACCCTGGGCCTCCTCAGAGTGTAAGCCCCAATCCATCACTCTGGACTACCTCAAAGAATAAGTCCCAAGCCAATGCGAACTACGAGGACTTTGATTCCCTACCACACGGATACGTAGGAAGCCTCCATGAGGTTCAAGCTCAATCACCAGTGGACCCCCTCGGTCCACCTTCACGTCGGTTCTCACATGCTCCCATTCAAACTATGTGGACTTTGATCCCTATATCCTAGGCAGGGTATGTAGGAATCCTCCTTACGGTTCAAGCCCAACACCTAGTTGATCCAACTATCTTCACATCGGTTCACCGCGCCAATCCCAGCACCGCCTCAATGAGTCCCGACTCCATGGGGTCATTAATCCAACGAGGGATGGTAAACCTCAGGCATAAATGATTCAAAAACCCTGCGTTCAGCTGACCATTCCCAACCAGGATAAATCCGTGGATACTATGTTTGGGTATAAAACAAATATTCGCGAACATATGAATATGTCTTAAATCTATAAGAGAGTCCCAGAACAGGCAATAAATCCCCCCCAAAAGGGTGCGATGAGCCCGACATCCCATCCTCTCGACCAATGTGAGTTCTCAATAATCACTAGTTTGACCATCTGGCGAACTCCTTCCTTTAGAAAGCAGGTCCCCATGTCATCGGATACAGAACCGTTGGGTGTTTCATGACTGACCCGAAACAAATGTAAATGAGAAGAGTGAAATTCCTTACTAAATTTCTGAATTGTAACGAGGGTACAATGGTGACATTAATGAGAGAGAAAGAGGACTCTCATCATTAATACATAATTAGGAAAGTATGGGGGAGGTGAAAAATCATACCCCAACTTTTTTAATTTAAAATAACAGGTTATTACAATATAGTAAAATTTGGACAAAAGTGAGAAAGTAAGAAATCCATTACGAAAAATCAGCATGGTAACGAGTATATATAAGGGTTCATAAGAGGGATAAATGAGAGTGAAAGTGGATATGATTATTTATAAATAAAAATTTTTGTAAGGAGGATATATAATAGCATATCCCAACATAGGAATAAAAAAATTCAATGAAATAACCTGAAAAGAATGCTTGATAAAAGAGAAGGGTGGAAGATCCCTTAAGGAATTTAGGTGAAGTAATGGCTACGCTTGAAGGATCATAGGGGGATTGATGAGAGTGAAAGGAAGATCTAAAAATATGTAAATCATATCGAAAGTTTGGGGGTCATGGAAAATCATAACCCAACATATAAATATGGATCTAAACAAGCATATTGTAAAAGAGTAGCTTGAATTGAAACGAAAAGAGTGATATCCCCTGCGAAATTTTGGCATAGTAACGACTTAGGTAAGGTTAAAAATGAGGGAGGATAAATAATACCTCATTAAAATAAAATAAAATGGAGAGTAATAGAATTCTTACAAAATAATCACATTATAACCACTCTAAATTACATGAATTATTTCAAAATATGATTCTTGAATATGAATGGAGGAGTGGAAAGTGAGGATCCCTTACATGGATGTGTGACACCAAAGGCTTGGGAGAGGCTTGAGAGAAGTTTCATGGCAGCTTGGAGGTGCATTTGGAGGACTCTAAGAAGTATGGGGTAGTTTTTGGTCAAGCTAAAAATGTTTTGAGTGAAAAATAATGTGAGATTGAGTGGTTTTATGTAGTAAAGGAGAGGGTATTCTTTATTATCTAGGTTTTGGAATCAACAAATTAAACTAATCAAATCCACAAACCATCCCATGGTTCTTGCTCACAGTTTTTTTAAAACAGGAGTGGAAAAAATTATTTTATAAAAAAATGTCAAAACTTATTAAAATATTATGCCAGCTTATGTGGAGTTGAGTCACACTCTCAAGGAAATCATTTTAAAAAGTAAAAATATTTTATAAGTCTTAGAGGGTCAACTAAGGAATTGTAAAATAAATAAATAAAATCTAAAATCGAATTATTTTGAAGATACAACATATATTGGCCGAATATCCCATTTATTTTATTTTATTACATCACTATTGGATTATGATGATGTTATAATGAAAATTATATATTTAAACGGTATTTACTTTTTACCCAAAAATTCAACCGTCTCAAATAATTATGAGAAATTCATCATTGGATAATTTCAATGTCCTGGATCCAAAGATTATATTCCTTTTATCTAAATATTTTTTTATATGTGAATTTTCAATTTTAAAATAAGAACCGACATTTATTAAAAATTTATGGGATTTGAAAAAAATAGTTTTCAAACCTTAATAAATATTACAATTGTATAAAAATTGTACGACAGTTTATATTTAATTAAAATTAATTTAGAAATAATATTTTATTAAAATTTTATTTAATTCAAAAATCCATTAATTTATAAAAAAAAATATTTCTTAATTAAATATTAACTAAAAATATTATTTTTGATTTAAAAACTATTTACAATGTAACAACAATAAAATGAATGTATATTCATTATTCTAAACAAAACAAATGCACATAATCATAGTTGTAGGGTCTTTTTACATAACCCATTATAAAAACATGAATACCCTAAGGGTATGGTGAGTAATGGTGACAAACTCTTTGGGTGGCTAAGATAACTTCTCTCAAGTGGTAATCTCTATTAACTCCTACTTCTCCTATAGGAAGTTTCATTCCATCTTAACGTGTTGAAGCTCAGCTTGGTCTTGTTTAAGAGAAAAGCCTAGTGACACTACCTCCTTTCCAATCACTAAAAAATATTCATCGTATTGAGCAATTATACTGGATGAGGCCATTATATCCATTGCTTGACTAAATTGGATATGTTAAATCCTTATATTTATACTAATCATGTGATCTCTATTCAATAGTTAAATTAGAAACATTAACAATTCTTAATAGTATTTCAATATCAAAAAACATAAAATCAAGGATTTTTATATGTCTTATATAACCATTTTTCATAGTAATACATTTAATCTGATCAAGAGTAATTTTCATTAATAAAAGTTTGGGTCATTACATACTATAAAATATGTATATGAAAGATCAAAAATAATTTCATAAAAAGATATAAGATGACATATCATACATCACTTATTAAAATGAGACTTGGTGATAGATCAAAAAAATGTCAACAATGAAATTATCATACTATAATCCATTAAAAAATGGAGCATCCAAGAGTAAGTCAACTGGCCTTTTTGACTTTGATATAATGATGTGAACTGAGTAAGAAACATCATGGTATTTATACTTTTAATCTAAACCACTATTATAATTACTCAAATTTAGATTTATTGAGTCCCAGTTCAAATATGAGTCCATATGAAATTTCCTTCATAAATAATATAAATATATAACACATTTTATTGTTTGGTAGTACATGTATGATCTATAAAAAATGTATAAGTGGTCAAAATTTTGATGAGAAATAATAATATGAGATATTTTATCATTATAAAATGAATGTTCATATTGATGTAACATTAATATATCTAAGAGGACAAATGATTATGCTGATATGATAGTATTTGAAAATTAGGATGAGCTCAACAAACCAATATTAAATAGTGATGAGAATGATGTTGTTACTATTGAAACTACTATGAATATTGATGAAAATTCATAAATTTTTAAGGATGATTTAGATTCAAATTATCTATGTGTTGAGGATATGTATTTGAGAACTGTAAATAAAAAAATAAATACATAAAAATAATTTTGATGTAAAAAATATCATTAGATATCTAAATAAATGGGTAAAAATAAGTAGAAAAATTATAATATCTAGTTACAATAGCATTTTCATAATTATTGATTCCATAATTGTTGACGATTCATTTTAAGAAAAATAATAAATTTTTGAAATGACTGTGGAACTAAATCAAATGGAAAATGAAGAGAAATAAGAGCTTACAACCTATCCCAATGAAAATAATATCATTGGAAGAAAATGGGGTTTTAGAAACAATATAATAGAAAACAAATAATAATCAATAAATAAAGAAATATTGGTTTACAAGGGTAATTCAAAAATTTACAAAATTGATTTTGATGAAACATTTTCCATTATATCTATACTTGAGATCATCTAAATCTTTCATTCCATTATAGTAAAACAATTATTATAAAGTAAACCAAATGTATATAAGGTCTACATTTTGTAATGGTGAACTAAATGAGGAAGTAGATGTTGATAAACCTAAAGAATTTATTATTTATGAAGATGTAATTGAGGTTTATAAATTAAATAAGACACTATATGGTTTTAAGAAAGCTACATGAAATTGGTATTTCAAGCTACATGAGTACATGAGAAGAAAGAAATTAAAAAAAGGCAAGTGGGAAACCATTTTATTTGAATAAT
The DNA here is from genome assembly GCA_963277665.1 of Viscum album. Taxonomy (NCBI): domain Eukaryota; kingdom Viridiplantae; phylum Streptophyta; class Magnoliopsida; order Santalales; family Viscaceae; genus Viscum; species Viscum album. Next base: position 825,286,858 of record OY728120.1, read on the forward strand.
ACCAACACAAAAACACTTATTTATATTTTATATGTTTATGATATTATCTTAAATATTATTAAGGAATCCATGTGTGAAAATTTTCAAGAAAAATGAAGAAAAGATCTGAGATTTCATTTATTGGTGAGATAAAATTATTTTATGATTTATAAATTTACAAGACATTTGTTTATTTCTTTAACTCTCCAAGAACAACATAACTGTGATTTATTTAAATTATTCATTATGTAATAATATTTAGAGTTAATACACAAATTCTAGTATCTAGAAAGTGGATGTATGATGATAAAATGAATGATGTATATGATCATGAATTCAAGAAAATTAAGGGGAATCCTTTTGTATTTGATTACATAAATGATACAAATTGTGTATTTTGCCACACATTATTCTTGGTATAAATATATTCCATTTTAGTTTCATATATTGTAATCTATGATAATTTCATGATATATAAAAAATAATTGTAATTATGGACAATTATATAATAATAAACTTGATATGGCCATAATGGGTTTCATATATACTAACTATGATCCTTATTTTTAGGATTGAAATTATACATCAGGTATATAATTAATCAATAAAGGAAGATGAGTCGTTTTTAACTCTAATAATATATCATTTTACACATTAATCCCCACTTAATTTGAATATGTTTTTGGATAATAAGAAATAGTAATAATGATTTGAAAAAAAACTCAACTTAAGGATATGCATGTTTCTACTAGGTATCCATTAATCATTGTTCATGACAACAAAAGTTGTATAAATTAATCCTATAATCTAGTGAAATATTCATGATCAAGATATATTGATATTATGAATCGTTTCATGAAGGAGAAGGTGGATAAAGGAATATTCAAACTTGACAGTGTTCTATCCAAGGAGTATATTGTTGATATTCACATAAAATGCCTCAAAATTTGAATCTTTTAAGACTTTGAAATTATAAATTTTTGTTCATACCATTATCTAATTGTGAAGCGTAATTTTACTATGTTACCCCTATATCTAATCATATTTCTATTTGGTACAAAGATTAATATATAACATATAGGTTAAAATCTAACTCTGGTATGAATGTTTTTAATCGGTTTGAGGAGTTAAACATAGAATAATTATTGAAAATCTTTATGGAAAAATTATTCAAAATTAATCTCCAAACATGGTATAAAAGGATGAATCTATTTATTTAAATCATTTATGATTTAATTATTGTCTATTTTTCTCTATAGTAAAATATATCATGTAGATATAGGGTTCATTAATTCATGGCTCATTACTTTTTGAAGAAATGATACCACCCATCTAAATAATTTTTATATTTATTTTAAATATGTGACATAAAATAATCCATCAATTTTAGTATAAATTTTTTAGGGGGAGAATAATTAATTCTAGGAGAACTATTTAATTTGACATTGTTGGATGAAATGAAATGTTTGGACAAAAAAATAAAATAGTGTAGATTATTGAACCAATTTACGATGATTTTTATTTTTCTCAATACATTTAGAATAGTTTTTAATTCCATTGAGAGAGAATATATTATTATAAACATGTTATGATTTTATTTTTATTATTGTTTAGAATTCTAGAATTTAGTTTTGAATGATTTCAACTTCAGGTTTTTAAATGTTGAAAAATTCTATACAGGTTAACAATAACATGAAAATTAATAAGAGTAACTTTCTCATATGGATTAGTACGTAGGATGAAGTGTTAGAATAATCTTGAATTTTCCTGATATATATAATAAAAAATCCAATATATGTATGAAAATATAAAATTTAGGTCAAAGTTTCTCAAATAAACAAGAGGTTAATTAGGTGTAATGTAAAAATAACTTCGGTTTTATAAAGGATGAAATAGTGTAACATACACTAATTTAATATTAAAATGATATTATAAATGATTAACATAGAAATATATAAGAGTAATATTTAAAAATTTAAAAATTATTTGAGAATAAAAAGTAATAATTTAGATGTTATATAGGTTATATAAGTGTAAAATATGGTGGTATAAGAATAACTTTGATGTTTATTATAATTAACTGGATGTTTTAAAAGGTTATGTTTCTTTATATATTGTTCATGTATGCTTAAAAATAATATCTATGTGAATTGTAAGATGTAAAATAAATGATAATTTACCAATCCCCCATATTTAAATATCAAAATTCATAATATTATTTCATGATTCCAGATACAATAGATAGATAAATTTGAAGAATTAATTTTCATCATGAGATAACTTCTTACACTATAATTGTTTTATTCCACATAAAATATCATATATAGAATTTATCTTGTATTATTAATAATATCTCTATGGAATGAAATTTGATTAGATCATTTAATGAATTAATTGAGAAAATTCTTAAACATTCATGGAGGTCCAAATAAAAATAATTTTCCTTTAATTTGAGAAAAAAAGAATGAGTATTTTTCAGGAAAATTAATTTCTAAAAAAGAATAAATAATTTAAATTAATACAATGATGCTATTTTTAATATTAATTTATGAATTTTGAATATTGGAATATTATCCTCCTAAATATTTTATTTTTTAATGGGAATAAAATGAAAGGAATCCAATGAAAATTAACACATGAATACTGAAATAATTCTAAGAATATAATGTGAGAAATAGACAAAACATTTAATTATATAGACTAGGAAGATCATATAATCCATTTATTCCACTAGCGACATAATATTCCATGTGGTTATTCTTCCATTGGATTTTTTTTAATTCTGTGTAATAAGGGAGTTCTTGTTTTCAACATATTAGTGCTATCATTATACAGAGATAAAAGATATTCCCTTGTTCATAGCATAATCATGACAATAAAAGAGGATTTTTGGTGGTTGGGGTAATAATTATCATAAAATAATTATGTATTCATATAAATTTTAAGAAACAATTGTCATCATATCCATTGTATTATCTGTTATTTACTAAAAAGATTAATAAATCTATAGGTGTTATGTGTATTGAAAATAAAATGTATTGATCCTAATTAACTATTGCTCATATTTTTTTTAAATCTTAAAGATATATTAATAGTAATTTTATTAGATTTCAAGTTTTAACACTACCTACTCTTCATGGAACAATACATATTATTTCAGTGTGGCATTTGATTCTACTAAGAATGGTAGAAAACATTTTATCATGGGATACACAATATTATTTATTCATATATATCATAGAGAAATGCATGATATTATGGCATGTTTATTTCTTCAACAAATTAACCTTCAAGACTTCTCCAAAATCATTAATACATAATCAGACTTCTAATAATTCTATACTTATCTATAATACACAATGTATAATGTGTCACAAAATTTAAAAAATAATATAGTATGTCTTGAATCATAAAAAACTAGATACCTTATCTCTATTATAGTGTTTCTTTATAAATACACATTAAAATTTTCTTTTTAATTGTTTTGTGTAGTAACAATGTTGAATTCTATGCTTCTTCAAATGAAATATTCTATTTTCTATACTATATAGAATTTGTGTTGTTAATATACTCCCCTATTTTAATTTATACCTTCACACAACCTATTTATTTTAATATGGTTTCACTATAAAAAAATAAATTATTTAATTTCTTCACTAGTTGAATTTTTTTTATTATTATATTCAATAAATGATCTCATACCTGAAAAGAAGATCAATTCTAAATATTCACAAATCCCATTATAAAATATCACATGATGGTATTGAATCCTTAAAATATCTAATAATAAGAATTATATAACTCACTCAATATCCAAATATATTCGAGCACAAAATCAATAAGTCTGCATTAAATAGAGATCAAAATATCATGATAAAGAGATACGGGTATAATTGGTATCCAAAAAAATAAAATTTCATATTTTCTTTAACATTTATTAATTTTTCCGTACATATTAATTTGTTATAAACCAGTAGAGAATCCACAAATTAAATCCTAAAAATCCATCTAATCATATAATAATATGATAACTAAGATAGAAATAATCGGTGTGAAAAAAAAATAAAAATAAAATTGACATAATAATCCACAATATATATTTTTAGCTGACACAGTTAAGAAAACCACACATCTAAAGTAAGATAGATTTTCTAGGATAAAAATTATTCCTCATAGGTAGATTTCTTAGTAAACATGAGTATGAAAGTAACCATATAATATTTAATAGTGTTTCTGAAAACAAATGGATTTTTAAGGAAATATGACTAATGGGGTTTCTGACCATGCACCTCTTCTTATCCCTCAAAAAAACAATAAATATACCCATAAAATAACTTCACTAATATATATACACATATCATTTTTTAGGTTAAATATAAATAGTAATTTAGAATAAATTATTTATCTTGGACCTCAACATTGAGTTTTTATGTTGTCTTGGGTGTCAAAAGAGATTTTTTTGGAAGTTCAGTAAACAAATAATGGGTTTTGGATTCTTAAAGGTGAAAATTTTTATGAACCATTTTGAGTAAGAGAGAGTGGAAAAATATTTTAAAAGATCCAAATTGAAAACAAAATATAGGATACAAACATATAATGGGTTAATTATATATGTATCTTATAATTTATCTCAATATAAATTCAATTTGAAATAATCCCAATTAAAATTTTATTGAAACATAAATCTCTTACTTTATTGGAAACTTTTGAATCGTAATACCCAAGAAAGAAGGAAATAAAGTAAAACATTAAATATAATTACAATATGTATATTAATGATATGTAATTTCTATTTCTCTGTATATACACCTGATGAATTAATATAGTTTCATAATATAATATATGTCTCAAAGAAGACAATTTGAGATGATAAACCCTTACAACTTTGTTAACTTTAAACCAAAACCCCTTGGATATAATAATTTGAATATAAAATTAAAATACATTTAATTAAGAATTATATATTATATAAAATGTGAACGTATAAGTATATTCACCTTATAAACACAAATAGTTTCATAAAATCAATCATGTCTCAATGAGACAATATTGAGACGAAGAACCCTTATATCAAGTCTTATCTAGATCTGTATGGTTTAAAAACTATAGTATAAATAAATATTTATTACATATCTATTAAGGAATCATAATAATATATATAATATCATATATAATTTAATTTTATCATATTATAACCAATTTATTTAAAATTATTTATGAAAATTATTGTTTTAGGTGTTAACTACAACACTTTTCATGCATTTTTTGGGTTGGCAATCCCAGTACTTATACAATGATCATGGTTCCATAATCTAGATAGTTTTAATCATTTCATAAGTATCATATTTAATAATTATATAAAATTTTATATCTATTCATATATGGTGATGATAAATATTAAATACAACACTTTATGGAGATGGTAATCTTTACAAACACACGTGTGATGTTTCCACTTTTTGTTCGATGGAATAGAAGAAAGGTAAAAATATTTCACATTTGTAGAATAATTAATATATCATAAATATAATATATATGTATTAAATATATAATAATTACAAACCATGATATATGGTGTTGGAAAACAAATAATATTACTACATGAAGGTGGTAGTCGACATGTATTTACATGCAATACTTTCACTCCCCATTTGATAGAAAAATGATGAAAAATGGTTGTCTCATAATCATAATAACATATCTGTATATTTATGATAATAGATTCATATTTTTTGGTTGTATACTATATATTTATTGTAATTATATGAATTAATATACTTTGAAATATCTAGCTAAGAGAATTTTCTCTTCTTTGAGATAATTCCTTTGGCTTAGACCTTGGACATTATAGGATAGTCTTAAGGGGAAGACTATGTCCCCATAGTGAAGTTAATGAATCTAGTAAGGTATTAGGGATGTTATTCAAGGATATATAGTTCTAAAATATTTTTAATAATAGAAGATATGAGGTGACCTTTTCTAAGTGAGGGAAAGGACACACATTGAATTACATAAAAGATTAAATAATACAATATATACATAATAATCAGAAAACTTAAAACTAATGAATTCCAAATTAGAACATGATATGTGATAGCGAAAATATAAAATCAACAAATCACATTTATACAAGATTTTGATACATTTCAAGGTTTATCATATAGTTAAACCTTGTTAAATCTATTTTATCTTTAACTGTAATAACCTAACTTTTTAGAATGATAACATAATTATATGAAAATAAATAAAAAGGGACATATAAATATTTTTTGATATTTAGATTCCAAAATTTATAATGAATTTTTTTTAAACAATATATATAGGTTTTGGAAATTAAATTTAATATAAGAATACAAAGAACATAAAAATATATTTTCACGAAATTACCCAATTTATAAGTAAAAATAATTTCACATTAAAATCAAGTTATAAGTTGATTAAAGATATTTTTTTGTCACATATTAAAACACGAACATTTTTATTATTTTTGAGGTACCTAAAACTAAATGGTATCTTTGAGATTTTACATTTATCGAATGCACCGAAAATAGTTTTAAATTTGAATAAAATATAACTTATCTTCGAAAAATATAATATTGTGTTTCCAATTTAAAAATAATGTTTTATAATACATTATTTAACACCATAAATATTTACATTGAATAAAAAACACCATAAAGAGAAAAAAGTAATTTTTAGATAGATTTTAAATCATTAACCCCATTGTTTTAAACTAGTTTTACCGCTTTTACCATGATCAAAAATATTTAACATTGTTACTATTACAAATGACCAGAAATTTATTTTATTAAATTACATTATATTAATTATTTCAATATAAATATAAATCCAATTTACATGATTCAATTTATATATGTGACATAAATTCATTTTAAAATAAGCGTACAAAATACAATGAAACCCGTTTTATAGAAATATATTTAATGCATCAAAATGGATTTATTATTATTAAATTTATAGAAATAAAAAATAGATTAAAAAAAATTAACTGAATATATTATATGTCAAAAAAATTCATCAATATATACAATTTTAAATTTTTATTATAAAAATAAATTTTATAAATAAATACCATTGTTTAAAAAAACATATTTTTTAACTTCAAATGATTTTATTATCATTTCTAATAAATTAATGACCAATGAAATCCTTTTATACATTTTTTAAAATACTTATTCTTAATTTATTTAGTTCCATTCATACCCTTTGATCTAATAAATATGAGACCAAATAAAATAATATTATTTTAATAGTTTATTGTGTTGTCATTAAACATGACGTTGTATATAAAACAAGCTATCAACGAAATTAAATTTATTTAAAGAGAAATATATCATGAAATCATAGGTTGTTATCATTAATTTAGTGTAACTGTTCTTGGTTAATGAACCCTTTTTAATAAATTTATCCATATGCAACTTATTAGTTAATATTATTATAATTCCACAAATAAAAAATTCATTATGTATATTTGAATTTTAATCCTCAATATCCTTTATCTTGGTATTTTACTCTATTATTATACTTCTCCCAATTATACATTTTTTTCATCATTGATCCTTCTTTGTTTATTATTTAAAAATGTTTCCCCATCCATAGGAGGGATCATCCACTAGTCTTACTCTCCTTCCTTGTAGTTGGGTTGGTGAAACCACATAGGTTTGATTCATGCCTGTCAGCTTAAGTAGCCAATAAATTTAACATTTATTTATTTAACCTTAGTGAATCATTATTTAAATTAATATCCTAATTTACTTAAACTGGGGATGATCCCTTATTCATTCATCACATTTATTTATTTTCCTTCTCTAATAGCTAATTTAAATATTCCACCACTGGTGATTTATATACCTTTATTACATTATATTATCATATTCCAAGAAACCACTAATTCTATTCTTTAGTGCAATATATCATTATTCATTTCCCAATTTCCTCCCCCTAAATATTGGAATGGTATTTTTCATGCAGTCTTCATCACCTATAATATAGTATTAACATTCCATATGACCATCATTTCTGCAAATAAAACATCTCTTGATAAAACCACATAATGTGTATTCATATCAAAGTTGATATGATACATCAAATTTCATTGCATCATTGTAAACTTTGGATTTTAAACACACATACCTAGTGTCTTACATAATTCTATGGTTGTGTAACATCAATATAACCATTAATCATTAACCATTTCTTCCTAATTTATTAAGATAATCCCATTTTCATACTAATTTTAAATTTTTATGATTTCATACTCTAATTGTCAATAATATTATATTATAGATCACTATACTTCCATTTAAGGATTTCAACCTCATCTGGAGATCCATTATAATCACATCCTTCTCTTTCATTAAGGAAACTATGAACTATCTATGTGATAACATAATATTTCAATATGATGATCTATTCAAGATTTATATATAGTGGGATAAATATGATTTGAGTTCCATTTTTTAAATTTTCTCTTTGACTTCATCTACAATATATATGTCTAAATTTCATTGTTTATTTATATTTATACCCATTAATATAGAAGAATATTTTAGATACAATTAATCATTACATAAATTATTATTCCTTATAGAAATATATATATTGATATTGGAATATACTATATTAATAACCTAATGTTTATCCATATTTTCTTTTAATGATTTCATTTTTTATTGTTCATTGTTAGAAAATTATCTAAACTAGTCACAGGACATCATCCAAAGTTCCTCGACCAATTTTTCTTCTTTATAATTCTTTGTTGGGAATCGAAAAATTTTATATTTAATGGAATCATTATTTTCACAATTTTTTCACCAATATGAATAATTTATAAATAATAATCTTAATTACAGAGTCTATTTTATCAGGTGTAGTTTTATTATTAATTTTACTATTCTTATTACATTTTAACATTTGGAATTTTTTATTTGATATATCAATTAAATTATCATCAAGAATGTATTTTTAATACACTCTTATGTTAGGATATATAACAACCTTGTCTTCCGTGGATTTCATATTTATTTTCCCCAAACGTTTCAACATCTAGAATTTCATGATACAACGAACTGTCTTCTTTTACTCCTAACATGTCATTTTTATTGTCAATATCTTTTTTATCACTGCATCAAGAAATATTTATCTATTTATTTTCAAATAAACATACTGATATGCACACATCAAAAAATCATATTGAAACCCCTATATAGTGAAAACAATATGATTTATAGTCATCAAATCTAGCACCATTAAAAATAAGACGTCACACCAATGATTCCATGTGTCTAAAAACTCCACTAATAGTTATAATATATTTAGATTTGAATTAGAACATTTTGGTTTTTATTCCTATTGTTGGACTAATAATTTATAATGTCAGTTTTGAGGAAAACATATAGTATTAAGAATAAGGGTTCAATCCAATTTCAACATTTTCCTAATATCATTACCCTAAAAAATTATTGGATCTAATTCCTAAGTGACAAGGAACATGTTCAATGAATCTCTCCATGATTTATTCTCTCACTGAATGAAAATCCTATGTGTACAAAGTTAAACTATTAGTTCATGTATATTATTACTTGGTTCACTAACACTAGGTTGTGCCCAGGGAGTATACACATAGAAGTTTATTTTTGTAGAAAAATAAAATATCATTCACTATTCGGTGGATCAATATTTTTCTGGTTAAACCATGTAAAATTGGTGTACCATTAAAATAGACTATAAATATATCACTACTCTCCCAATGGATACACCCATTATCTTATTCTATAAGAAGTAAATTAAAGATAGATATCAGGTAATAGAATCATTGGTATATTCTAGATATTAATGATAATATAAATCATAGTGAACCTATTAAAATAAGTATGATGCTTTATTGGCATCCATGTCTATATTCTTCTTTCTCCATGTCGAGATTTAATTAATTTCATGATGAGGAATAAGAATTTATGTATTCTATATGATCTCAACAATACAAAAAATATTCCTCTATTTCGTAATAACCCAATACTATAGTTACGATCATTTCACTTGGTCTTATCCTCCATAAAATATGTAATAAATTTATCTCTTTAATAATTTATCCTATCATCGATAAAATTATATATAAAAGATAATCCAATATCAATAGGATCAATTATTCCTCTCAAAATACTGAATCAATAACTATAATTATTTATCCACATTATATATTCTATATCACCCAAACATATCCAATTATACTCCATATATGTTATGATTTCTCTCAATCATCCCTAATATAAATGAATAAATATACAATTTTTTTTAAAAAAAATAAACAATTAATCTATTTATTATCCCTTAAAACCATCTAATTTTTGTATTAAAAAACATATTAATCACCCAATCACTCTAATTTCAAATAACGTATTAATATGTATAATAATTTTGAAAACACCAAATCCTTAATTCATGTCCATGGTTATAGAATAAAGGACTTCAATTGATAAATCCTTCAAAAATAACCATCCTTGAGGCAATGTGACATTATCCTTCATATAATAATCCATTAAAAATCATCCATCAATATGTACATATAATAATCAGGACCATATATTATAGTTTTTCAATTAACCTATTTTAAATAAAACCTATTATGTTGTGGGTTGATTCCTTCATCCTAAACATCAATACCTTCATTTTATTTATGAACACATTGGGGATGATTTTGTATTTTTTATCAATACATATGGAAGAAGTATAAATATATTTTATTTGGTTGAAATGTATATAAATGGGATTTCATGTTATTATGGGTGAAGTAGATAAAGATGAATTAGAGTTTGGAATAATTTGAGTTAAATATTTTTGAAATTTTGACCAATAATTTACTGTATAAGAATAAATTTTCATGGTGTAAGAGTAACCTCATTATGTTTAAGAGTAACTCAGTGATATGTAATAATAATCCTAATTGTATATGATATATCTAATAATAATTTAGATCTATAGAAAATTAAACTAATACTATATTAATTTAACCTGAATCCATTGAAAATTAATGTGTTTCTATGTAATAATAAATCTGGTTTCCTAAAGGATATATAATAATAACCTACTCTCAAGTATTATTAACATGATCCTATGGATTTATTCATCCATATTATTGTAAACCCTTATATAAAAAATCTATTATTTCCTCTGTTTTATTCTAGACTTGAGTTACTTTGACTGTTTAATGTATAATAAGTATGGGTGAATCTATTATTTGAAAATAAAAAATATCTACACCAATTCACCTCCCCTCTATGTATTGATAACATTTCTAATGAACTCTTGAATTTTTTTTCTGATCCTTGTTTTTTTAGATATGTATCCTAAAATTGATATGTATCATTATAGTTAAATAAAAAATAAGGGTGATAGAACTAATGATGGAAATGATTTTCATATTTTTAATAAAAGATGTGTGCCTTATCTTCTCCCTCTTAGACTAGATGTCTTTGAGTATTATATTCAAATTTTAATTGTATTATTTGTGATTTTGGTATGGTATTTATGTAATAAGAATAATTTTGAGTTGTATGGGATGGAATGTAATGAATAATAATATTTATTATCATATTAAGGTATTACTAATTTAATTAAAGGTAAAAAAACTAAGAATATTAACAAAAATATCACATCTATAAATGTGAAAGGATAGTGAAAGGAGAAATGTTGTATTCCAATTTGAAAAAAGTAAAAATGTAATAAATATGAATCCATATATTATTAATTTATTAGATTAAATATAATTGATATTACCATCATAAAATATAGATAACCCCTTGATGACTATATATTTTATAATAAATTAATGGTAATTCTTCCAGAAAAATTCAATGTTATGATTATAAAATATAAATGTATAGATCACGATAGTTTCATAATTTATAGATTACAAAACAAATTATTTATTTATGATATTATAAGAGGATATTATCTCAAAATAATTCTCATGATTTTGAATGAAACACATTTTTAATGTGACATGAATTTGATGATTGAATATATGAAAATAAGTTCTGATAATGATAAGAATGTGGAAGGATTTTATGATATCCTCTCCCTAATGTTAAGAAAATTTCAAAGTGATAAAGTTAAGTATAATGGTATAATTCCCTCTAAATTTTTAAATTTTTGTAATATTTTTCAAATTTCAGACAATTACCCTTTAAGAGTTAAAAATGAAAAATATGATGATAAAGAAACTAAGATATCCATCATGAAAAAATATTACATCAAGAAAAATTAATATCTACCAAAATATAAGAATAAAATTCCATATATTTTCATCATAAGGAATAATATATCACATATATGAAGAACTTATAGTAGTGATGAATATTTTGGTGACGAGGAAACTCAGAAGGAAACATTAAAAAAGTTCCTCATGTCTTAATAAGTTAAATAGGGTACACCCTGATAGGATGAGACCCAAAATTACCGTGAGTTTCCAATTGTAGAAGTAGAATCAGAAAAGTTATCAACCATAATAATTGATATTAAGACATTTATGAAGATTAATAAATAAATAATAAAAAATTTATAATTTTAAAGAAATACAAGATAAATATAAAAAAATCTATATTGAAAAATAAATTACGGTCAATCAATTTGAGAAGTCATAACACAACAATGATGAGAAAGGGAAGATAATTTATGACATGGATTCCATTATAATTTTTTAAATTATGAGTTTTAAAATTTAAATATGAAAAAAATATTATAATAAGAAACATAATAAACACAGTTATAACTATAACAGAGATATGTGCTGGTAAAATTTTCAAACAATTAAGAAATCTAATAAAAGATATTGTGCAGTTGAATGAGTGTCAAAATAAATAGAAAACCATGAAACATTGATTCAAAATAAATTGTACATAAATAAAGGAAGTATACTAATGGAAAACCACAAAATATGATCATAATTATCCAATGAATTTAGTGAAAAATATCTTTTGATTTATCTAAGAAGTTTTTAGAGAAGGAAAAAACATCTTGAATTTGGAGGAAGAAATATTCAGAAAAATTATTCACACAATCTACATATATCCAAGGAAGTGTTAAATAAGAAGTTATTTCTATAATCATATCATTATAGGACTAAAAATAAGGTAGAATATCAATATATTAAATAGCATAATTCTTATAAAAAAGGGATATTTTAGGTATACTTATGGTTTTTTTATTGTGTTTCGACACAATTATTATTTTTTTACAATATTTATCCCCCTAGTGATAGTATTTAGAATTAACCTAGGGGATATCATAGAATATAAAAAAATACTCAACTATCAATGTTTTGTGAAAAATGTAGAGGTGAATAATAGTTTGGAGAATATGAAAGATGTTTATTGATGTTGTGATCATGAAGGATTCACATCAAATGAATTTCACACTATCCAAATAGCTCATTTAAATACTAGTATGATATATTATAATTTCCATTAATGTAGTCAATTCAAATTACAAGAATTCATTATTGAAGTTTATTTCATGTGTATTTTTTATAGTCCTTGAATTATAGATAATGGTTACACATACAATATTATAGGTAATTTAAATAACATGAATAATATTAAATAAGTTTATAGAGGATATATGACCTTTGGGAATTAAAGATTATTGAAAATGAATAGTGTTGGAATGGAATTTGTTTGAGAAATTTTTAAAGTAAAAAACATATGTTATTTATTAATTGGTTAAAGAATAATATATTGAGTGTATAAAAATAGTGTGGTGTTGTAAATGAGGTGATGTTTAGAAATAATGGTTTTATTGTGAATAAAATAAAACAATGTAACATTTTTTAGGTTGAATAAGATAATGTTTGTTCTTGTATGAGTATGTAATATTATAATGAATACTTTTTATAGAAGAATTCATCATCTTGAAATAAAGAGAATGTATCTGATGATTAGAAAAGATTCAATGAAAAAAAAACATGTTGTGAAATAAGTCACTGAAAATATTTTTATAAAATGTTCAAATGGGAAAAAGGTGAATCAAATTCATAAGGTAGTGGATATTAAAACTAGAAGACTATTGGAATTGGTTCACTCTATTGATTATGAATCCATTAGAAAAAAATTAATAAGTGAAGAATATTATTTAAAAATATTCAATGATGAATTCACATGAATGGCATGAATTATTTTTATGTCTCAAAAATATCATTCTTTTAGAATATTTAATGTTGTAAAGTGATTAGATGTGAATAAAACAAGTTTTTCTTTTATATTTCTCATATCTAGTAATTTAAGTGAGTATAACAATAAAAAAATTATGAATATCATGATAAACATAGAATAAAAATTGATTTTAGTGTACCTTCGATATAACACCATAACCCAAATCACTAGGTCTAAGAAGAAATTCCACATGAACTAAAGCACACCTCCCTATTCGCTAGAGGTTGTAGAAAATAATATAGGGCCTAAGTGAAGACATGGGGAGAATATACCATCAAAAAAGTAACCAATAACAATAAATAACCAAATATGTAAATATTTTATTATTAGAGTATGTGGAGACCATAGTCATGAAATATATATAAATGAGATGCAATATTACAATTACTCAACAATATCACAAATATAATAGTCGATCACCCACTAGAAATAATAAATATAAAAATATTGGGATGAAAAACATTTCAAGAATATATTAAATTCTACACCCACCTCAACCCAATCTCCAAATTCATATAAAGCTATCATTTTCAATGATCAAACCTGGGACTGAACCTAAATTATTCCTAAAACACATGAGTGATGCTTGGGTACCCATGTGACATGTATTCTTTATTGGGGTGTGATTAAAACTATGTAGGACACCACTAATATGGTTTCATGCATGACTAGTGTATGAAAAATACAAATATGTGTAAAAATAAACACGATTTTAACCAGAAATACATGACTGTAAAAACATAGCATAAAATCACCAATAATATAGTAATAAAAAAACACCCTTGTGCCAAGAAGTCCTTCGCTCAGAAATCCAAAACGAACCATGGTTATACATTCTTTGGATCCATTTTGGAGTAAACATCCTTTATAAACCTGAAACACCCCCCAAAACCAAGGGATAGTCCCAAACATGGCTCACACATCCCTCTTAAAAAGATAGTCTTAGGTATCATGACCTCATTAAAAACAAATACCCCTTGAAGGATAGTCCGCTATGACTGACCTACATGCTTAGATTCAAAGAAAATATGAATCAATATGGAAACAAAACATCAAACATAATTTTATAATTTGATTCAAAAAAATAGATAAAACATCACATCATTACAAGATACTGCGTGAAATATCAAACATCACATGAACCAATATAGTATCATAATCACCACAATCTACATGAATGAATAATAATCATAGATAAATGGGGATATACACATAGACACACAGACACACATACACACACACGTCTTGTGATCAAATTTCAACATAGGATCACTAGTAAAAGAAAGTAGACAAACATAACCAATCAAGCCTTGACCATTGGTTTCCAGACAATATACCACCACAAAACTTCCAACATGGACATGGAAATTTATATATTTATTAGGAATATCCATTTAATTATTCAATATGGGGAATTAATTAATTAATTAGGCGTAGTAATAGTTCTCCAATTTCAAATGATGATATCAATAAATTAAAATATCATGTCACATGTTCAATTTAGTTCTTCAAATAATTAAAAATAATCTCAAGTTCAACCTCCCATGATGGTATTAAAACATTTCACATGCCAATAAACTATGAATAATTCATTGGGTCATGTACATAGAACCACCTACCTCAATATAAAAAAATTACAATCCAAGAAAATCCCAACAGCATTGTCTAGGGTTTCAAAGCATATATGCCACCATCAATCACATTGTGGTTCTACTCATTCCCAATCATTCCAACTAATTAATTATAACTGAATTATAAATAATAAAAAACTTACAGGAAACCTAAAAAAAATGGTGAAAGAAACACTTACATAAATACTTAATAGATATTACCTCCAAGCCAAACCATTAACCAACCATCCATGGAATATCCATAACATTATTCCATCAACATTCCATGAAAAATCATTATCTCGTGATAATAACAAAAAAGATAATTTAAGGAAATAAAATGTTAAATTCCAAAATTATTCAATATGGAAACAATCCTTCAGAAATTCTTCACCCAAAATAGTTATATCAACTCTTGGCACACTCCCATATCTAAAATGAGAACAATCCCAAAATCAATTCCACATTTGGGTGGTTAATTCAACACAATTGAAAAAAAATTAAATAAAATATCAACAAGTTGCATTCCATTATTAAAATTTCTTCCAAAGTCATAGACTCATCTTCATGAGATATCCCTTTCCAAGAAATATTATATATTATCATTACCAAACAATGACATTAAATATTTTTTTAAATTTAATCTGATTTATCTAATTAAAAACAAGAAATGAGCAATATGAATTTCAATAGATTTGGAAATAATTTTTTTTAAGGTTTAAAAAATACCAACAGGGATATATTGTGTCTAATAACACTTTAAATGGTGAATAAATGAGATCATATAAGCTCATATTGTCCAAAACCCTCCAATCTAATAATGGTTATGGTCGAATAAAATATTAGGTTTCCTAGTTTATCTTGTAACATCAAAAACTCCATAAAATATCGTATGATTAGTTCATGATGTGAAACCATGTTCCATGTCAAGATTTTTTTAAAGCCCCCTCCTTGGAGCATGGACCACATATGTCATGGTGTGATTGTATATTTCATGTTGCAATTTCTTGAGATTTTCCACTCAGACCATTTTTGACATGGAAACCCCCTTTTCCACCCCATTAACACACCTTACATCATGAATACTCTAATAATTTCATGAATGGGACACTATTTCACATTCATGTAGTCCTGATCCCTTATCCAATCCTCTAAGGGCCTCTAGAACCCCATAGATCATTACACCAGCATTTAACCCCATTACAAAAAACCATCTTGGAATGTTCAAACTCTCAAAAACTAATTTTAATTTCCCAGTTAACAATGTGATTCTCCAATAAAAACTATAAAAAAAATACTATAAATAAAAAACCCATAATGGTGCAGGGAATTATAATCTCCCGCCCATGGTGCTTCTCATTCTCATGAACATTGGGTAGCATGCAGAACTATTCTCCTGATCTACCTTGATCACCATCCACACAGTTTTATTTATGTTCCATCATTGAATTCCAAACTATTCCTCAAGTTTGGACTCACTATTTAAAATCCCCATGATACCATTTCATGACTCTAATGATGAACACCTGATGTTGATACAAATATCATTGTCCTCCAATATCAAGACCATGATCACTATATCCATTAGACTCAACATACCATAGTGTCTTCCATCAATTCCTCATAATGAATCAAGATTCACCCCACTATAGGAATATATAAATAGAATAGTTTTCCTATAATAAAATTTCTTTCCTAATTCAGTTCAATTCCATTGTGCTTGATTTATTCACGATGTGGGTTTACCGTTGATACCAAAACCTCATCCTTGATTCTAAGACAAACCAATGAGTCCCATTCGACCAATGAAACCTAAAAAATACAGTCTTCCTAAAAAAGTTTCATATGAATCTGAATACATTTGTCATACCTAATATGAAATATATCAATTTAGTTTAGCCCACTACATTTTGGTTTATGCATAAAATATAATTGGCACATTCCTAACCAACCACCCACAAAGGTACCCAACCTAAATAACTAAAACATCAGGAACCCACCAATAATTATTCTTTAAAACATATTGGTATTGTTAAATAGGTATGACATGTAATTTGATGTTTGTTTGGCTACAATGGAGTTACCATGGTTGGTTCACAACCCAATTTTACCCATCACAAGGCTCTCAACAATGCATCAATGCACCAACGATATGACTCCTGGTTGGATGACACAAATTTTTTATCACTTTTGAAACCGACATATGTTCTCCATCAAGTGATGCATCTAAGTCAAACATTAGGAAACCAATGCAGAATTAGACATGCTAATATCCATTTCCCATATATCATCCAATACCACCATGAGCATCCAATGATCATTCTTATGAAAAATCATGACCCTTTCCATAAGAGTTTTAATTTCACATGTGATAGGTCAATTCTCCCCATCATAGGATAATCCTTATTGTCCCTTCAGAACACTCTCATCAGTTAACTCGGACCCTGAATAGTCCATCACCATATAATAGGACAAAATTTTATAGTCTATTAACACATTATTTTCATGAAATCATAAAGAACAACACACACTTTAATAGACTATAACTCATATCAGATGTGTGTTTCATTCCAATACACACGATTCTATTTCGAACCACATCATTAATAATGGATCAAAACCTCAAGTGAACCACACAATGGTAACCCAAATGTTTTTGATGACATATTTCACCATAGGGACATCACTTTACCAAAACTCCTCTAGTCCCCCAAAACTTGTGATATTAACACTCAATGAATCAGTTACTAAAAAAATGTTGACTTTGAACCGAATTCATCGATGAATTACTATCACTACAGCCACCAGGCTCATCTTGTGAACCAAAAACATTATCAAATGCCAGATCACCACTCAACTTCTAATGATTCAAGAAACCCTACACATGACCATTTAAAAAAAGATTACACATTTTTTATTTCCAACCAGGTTGTGATAAAATCAGTATTTACTCTAATAGAGTGATTTTTGAAGAGTTGTTAACCTCCAAGACTTAACTCACTCATCTTTTTCATCTATATTCACACCTTAAGGTATCATATCCTCCAACCCTAATCACTCTTAGTGCTCCTTTTTAGGGAAGTAAACTACTTAATACCATGATTTATAGCATACCAGTCATCACATTGGTGTTAGTTCAAGTCACTAAGAATATACCCTTTCTCGAAAGATCATAGTTCTAACATGCTATTATATTCACTCTGTATTAAAAAATAGTTACATTCTGAACCAATGGTATAGAATAACCCTTGTTCAAACATCGATGAAATAATAATCCCGATGTTCTATAACCCAAACTTGTATTATGAGTACTAGAAGAAAAGTTTCTCTATACTCCCAGCCTATAAGGAAACTCACAACCCATCAATGGTTACTCACATGAATATGGATTTTTTTTGTATAAAAAATCACAGCTGATGCAGTAACCTTGACTATCAATACACAATGAATATCTTTAATTATGTTACTTTTATAAAGAATGTGACACCATCTCACTTGAATCCATTCACATTAAAAGGCCACTTGGTCTTTCACAAACCCGAAAAAAGGTTATAAAGGGGTTTAATAGCCCATGGAAAATTATCTATATATATATATATATATATATTTTAATAAGAAAATATAGTATATCCCTTATACTAACCATGTCAGGAGTCTAGTATTCATGGTTCAGCTAAAGTGGATTCCACTTTGTGCTATAAGGAAAAATATATAAATATACAATAGTAGGGACCTTAATTAACCGGATGTACATATCATACACTTTCATTATATTGTTCAGTGAGGAAATTAATGTGTGAAAATGATCTTCCAAGGTACACTACACCATGCATGCATTGAGGGAGGTTGCATCATCATGATTATCTCCATCATCATCATCTCCCATGTTCACTACACCATAGTCTCACATGTAATTCCATAAAAAGTACACATTTATATGGTTTTATCCATAATTATATCATTAATAAATCATATGAGAAAAATATATTAAAGTTGTTTCCACTAATAAGTTATGTCCCCTATCATTAGTAAAATCACACACAAGTAACATACATGTCATTTATAATCCTACATGTCAAATAAGATTCATGTGATGCCTATGGTCGATGCAGAAAAGTTTCAAATCCATATTAAATCACAACATCAAAATCCATGTGTGTCACAAGGAATGAAAATAATATGATCATTATTGTACAAACCAATAATATCAATCCCATTCCATGGTAACCTCAAATTTCCTCAAGAAATGTGTTCATGACACTCCTCACTATGATTCATCAATAACTCTAAAACATTCATATATCTCTATCTACTGACTCCCTAAAATATCAAATAAATATAGAATGTATTTTGAGGCCATTTTTTGAACTCCATGACTTAAAACTCCTAGTTTGATTTGGAATTCCACAAGACCTTAAACATGACTCCCCATATAATAGAGGCTTCTTAAAATAATTTAGGTTATTTATAAATTCATGGGGAGACAATACCCTCAATGAGGGTATACAATAATAATAAATAACTAAATATGTAAATAGTATGAAATCAGAGTACATGAAAACAATAGTAATGGTATATATATATATATGTTATGTAACAATATATATATTCGACATTCATACAAATATAGTATTTAAGAACATTTTATGCAAAAAACTTATAAAAATAAAGAGAAGAACAAAAGTACAACAGGCTCAGAAACTCTATCCTCACCAAATCCTAGTCTCGGAACTCATAGAAAGCTACCATCCTCAATAATCAAACCCAAGACTTGTACAAACATATACTTGAAACAAGTGAGGGATCCTCAGGTATCGAAGGTTTATGGACCCCTATGATGGGTGAGTATAACTTAGTAGGACACCCGAAACATGGTTCCATACATGACGAGAATATACATTGTACATAAATGTGATAAGATTATCATATATAAATAATAAAATACATGACTAAACAAATATAGAATATAATCCCCAATATAAAATTAAAAAAATAGATTCCCATGTTTTGAGTGGTCATATGCTCAACAAGAAATAATTACCCCCAACCATACCTACATTAACTCCATGCTTAAGGAAAAAAATTCATCTACCTGAAAAATACCCTTTGAGCAAGGGATAGTCCCAAACATGGCTAACAAATCCATATTAAAGGAAGAGTAAAATACATACTGACTTCATGCCTAACACATCCTTCTCAATGGATAACCTACTAGGATCGACCTATAGTCTTAGTTGTAGAGAACATACGATAAACTATTAATATGAAAGAACAAACATAGTTTCATAAAAAGATATAATATTAAAAATCAAACATCACTTCCTCACATGATACATAGTGATAGATTAAAATAAATTTCAACAATTAAATTATCATATTAGACTATATAAAAAATAGAGTATCCATGGGGAAAAATAATATCCCTATTGATTTTATTGTAATGATATAAACTGATCAAGAAACATCTTGTTATTTCTACTTTTAATCTAAACCACTATTATAATTACTCGAATTTTTTATTTTTTGAGTAAAAATAAAAATATGAATCCATATGAAATTTCATTCATAAATAATCCAAATCTATACACTTTTTATTATTTGGGAGTATATGTATGATTAAGAAAAAATGCATCAGTTGTGAAAAAATTGAAGAGAATTAAGAAAATGAGATATTTCATGGCTATAAAATGAATGATCATATTTATGTTAAATTAATATATCTTATAGGATAATTTATTACGATGGTAAGATATTCTCTAAAAATTAGTATGATTTCATGAAATCAATCTTAAATGTTGATGAGAATGATGTTGTCACAACTAAACCTAATATTGATCTTGAAGAAAAATTTTAAATTATTAATGGTGATGTAGATTTATATTATTATTGTGATATAGACATGGATTTGGGGACCATAAAAAGTCAACATATATAAATAATGTTGATGTTAAAAAAATCATTAGATATCAGAATCAATGGGTATAAATACGAAGAAAAATTATAATATCTAGTTACACTAGTATTTTCTCAAGGATTGAGTCCCAAATTTTCAATTATTCATTTTAACAAAAATAATAAACTAATGTAATGAATTTAGAAGAAAATAAAATTGAATATAATGAGTAATGGGATATTTTATCCTATCCTAAAAAAATTATCATTAGAATAAAATGAGTTTTTAGAAACTATATAATTTAAAAATAAAATGATTATTGGAAAAAGAAATATTGTTATAAAAAGGTAATTCATAGATTTAAGGGATTGATTTCGATGAAATATTTTACTTTGTATATTGACTTGAGACGATCAAAATCTTTCATTCTGTTACCGTAAAAATGTATCATAAAATCATCCTAATATACATAAAGTCCAAATTTTGGAATGGTGAGTTAAATGAAGATTGTTATATAATTAAACCTAAAATATTTATTATTGATTAATATGTAATTATGTTGTATAAATTAAAGGAGGAACTATATGGGTTTAATAGAGATACATATGGTTGGTATTTCAAGATACACAAGTACTTGAGAACCATGAAATTCCAAAAAAAATACAAGTGGGTAACCATTTTTATGTGAAGAATACCAACACAAAATAAAATATTGAGATTTTATATGTTGATTATATTATCATATAAATTAATTAAGAAACTATGTGTGAAAAAATTTCAAACAAAATGAAGAAAATATTTTAGATATAACTTCTTGGTGAGATAAAGTTATTTTATGGTTTATCCAAATGTTTTTTTCATTTATTTGTCTCTTGAGAAAAATATAATAAAGGTTTATTGAAATTATTTATCATTTAATAATCAAGAGGAGTGTCTACACTAATTCTTGTATCTAGAAATTTGATGTAAGATTAGAAAGGGAAGTATGTATATGAGAAATAATTCAGAAAATTGAGTGGTTTCCTATTGCATTTGATAATTGCTAGACTATATATTGTGTCTATTATCACACATTATTCCAAGTATAAATCTAATATAATGAAGTTTCATATATTTTAATATATTATAATTTCGTGATATGTTAAAAATACGTCCAATTATGAACAATTATATAATAATAATGTTCAGATGGCTTTAAATGGTTTCATATATACTAATTGGGATAATTATTTTTAGGATTGAAATTCTACATAATGTAGTTAATTATTCATTAGAGGTAGATAAATTATATGAAAATACAAGGATAAATAACATTCAACATTAATCCCTACTAAATATGAGTATGTTATTGCATCATAGGAAAAATAAGAATGATTTTGATAAATACTAAACATGAGGATATGAAAGTTTTAACAAAGTATCCATTTATCATTGGTCATGACAACTGATGTTCTAAAAATTAATCCTAGAATGATGTGAAATATTCATGATAAATATACATTGATATTAAGTATGATTTCTTGAAGGAGTATGTGCATGAAGGAATATTGAAACCTGATTTTGTTCTATCCATGGAGTATATTGTTGATATCTATATAAAATTCCTCAAAAATTGAGGATTTTTAGATGTTGAAATTATAACTTTTTGTTCCTCCCATTATCAAATAATAAAGGGTCATCTTTCTTTTTTACCATTATATATAATATTGTTTTTAGTTGGAAAAATTTTTATGTTATAACGTAGAGTTGAAAAAACTATCTTGTGTATGAATCTTTTAAATCTGTTTAATGAGTTTAATGTAGAAGAATTATAGAAACTTTTTTGTGAAAAATTATTCAAAAGTTAGATCCTTTGTTGGTATCAAAGGATATATATATATATCTATTTAAATACTTTATTCTTGAATTATTCACTATTTTTATCTACCCTAAAATATCTTATGTTGATATAGTGGTGATTGATTCACGGATCATTGCATTGTCATGAAAAAATGCATCCCATCTAAATAACTATTATATTTATATTCAATAAGTGATATAAAATAAGCCCTCAAATTTTGTTATAATTGATTGTGGGTGTAAAGAAAACATTTTATATGAACTAATGAATTTGACATGGTTGGATTAAATGAAATGATATGAAAAATAATGGGGGTGGTTGTTAATCCAATGTATGATGCTTTTTTATTTTTTTCAATACATGTAGATGAGTTTTTAATTCCATTGAGAGATATGATATTCCTATAAATGTTTTTTTGAATTAATTTTTATTTTTGTTGGAAAAGAAAAAAATTGGTTTTGAATAATTTTAATTACAGGTTTTTTAATGTTCACATATACTTTACAATGTAAGAATAACTAGAAAAGAAAAATTAGTAACTTTCTCATGTGTATCAGTATGTTGGAGGAAGTGTAAGAATAATCTAGAATTCTCCTGAGATATTTATAAATAACTTAAATATATGCATTAAAAGAAAGTTTTTCTGTCAAATTAAATTAAATATATAGAGGGTTAAATATATTTCATGTATCAATAACTCTGTATTTATAAAGGTTATAAAAGTTTATCATACACTCATGTAATATTAACCCGATATTATGAATGATTAAATTATTACTATATAACATTAATATGCAATGTAAAAATAGTTAAAGAATAAATAATAATAATTTAGATGTTCTATATGCTACAAAATTGTAAAATATGGTGATATAAGGATAACTATGACGTTTATTAATATTAACATGATGTTTTCTAAGGGTATGTTTGGTTATGCAGTGTATATGTAAGATTAAAAATTAGTATCCTGGTGAATTGTATGATGTAAAATAGATTATGATTTACTAATCCTTAGTATTTAAGAATCATAATGCTTAAAATTATTCCATTATTCTAGATGAGATAGGCAAAAGCATTTGATGAAATAATTTTCATCATGAGATAACCCTTTACCCCGTAATAGTTTTATTGCATGTAAAATTGCATATATAGAATTGATATTGTAGATTTCATCCATTATATATAGAAAAATAAAGTTTATATATTTTGATGAATTAACTGGGAAACTCTTTAAATATTCCAGGAGGTTTGAATAAAAAATAATTGTTTACTATCATTGAGAATAAAAGAATTACTATTTCTCAAGAAAATTAATTTACAAAGAAGAATAAATAATTTAAATGTAAAAAATTATTTTAATGTTAATGGTAATTTATATCGTGTTAATATAGGAATATTATCCTTATGAATATTTTCTTTTTTATAATGAGAAAAAATGTAAGGAATCCAATGAAGATTAACATGTGAATACAACAATACTTCTAAGAATATAGTGATAGAGATGGACAAAGACATTAATTATATAGATTAGGAAGATAAAAAAATCAATATATTCCTCTAGTGACTCTATATTCTAGGTGATTATTATTCAATTATATTGTTTTTTTATTTGGTGTAATAAGTGTGTGTCGGTTTCTAATTTTCGGTGCTATAACTAAATAGAGATTAAAGATATTCCCTTATTCATAGCATAATCATGACAATAAATAGTATTTTTGGGGGTAGGGGATAATAATTTTCATACACAGAGGATGTAGTCATCTAAATTTGAGGAAAAAAATCAAGATATCAATTTCATAATCTATTATTTAGAACAATATATTTAGGTTAATTGTTTAGTTCTGAACAAGAAAGAGTTTGTCTATTCATTGAAAAGAAAATTTATCAACCCTAATTTACCTTATTTTGTTTTTTTTAATCTACTGGTGACCTTAATAGATATTTTTTTAGATTTCAAGTTACAAAACATCCTCCTCTTCATGGAATAATACATATTATTTTAGTGTGGTAAGTGATTATATTAAGAAAACTAGGAAACATTTTCTCATTGTAACCACATTATGATGTATTCTTATATAACATAGGTCAACCCATTCTATTATTTAATGGTTTTTTAATTCAAAAATTTCACCATCTAAACATCTCTAAAAGCATCAATAAATACTCACGCGTCATCTAATGTCATTATAT
Organism: Viscum album; assembly: GCA_963277665.1. NCBI lineage: Eukaryota > Viridiplantae > Streptophyta > Magnoliopsida > Santalales > Viscaceae > Viscum > Viscum album. Next base: position 825,312,598 of record OY728120.1, read on the forward strand.
TATTGAATACTCAATGTATTATATATAATAACATAAATAAAAACAATATAGTAAGTATTATATCAGAAAAAACAACATCCCTTCTATCTATCATAGTGTTTCTCTATAAATACACCTTCAATTTTTCTTTTTCAATGTTTCATGTAGTTTCTATGATCTCTTCAATGCTTTCCTCAAATGAAATATTCTATTTTTATACTATATAGACTCTGGGCCATTACTCTACTCCACCCCTTTTAATTTCTCCCTTTACATAACTTATTGACTTTAATATGGTCTCACTATCAACAAATAAATTATTTATCTTCATCACTATATAAAAAATTATTATAATTAAGTATAACAATTGTTCTCTAACTTGAAAAGAATATCAATTTTGAAAATTAAAAAAATACTACTACCTAATATCACATGATGGGATTGAATCCTTAAAATATCTAATAATATGAATTTTATAATTCAATAAATATCAATATATTTTCAAAATCAACATCAACAAGTATACATTAAAGAGAGATTAAAAGATCATGATAGAGGGATAAGGTTATAATTGAGAGCCAAAAAATAATAAAATTTAACCTTTTATTTAACATTTATTAGGATTTTCATCTGTATATCTTCATTATAAATCAGTGTGGAATCTATAAATTAATTCCTAAAAATTCCTCAAATCATACAAGAATATATTATAATTAATATAGTAATAATTTATTTGAAACAATTTCAAAATTAAATTTTATATAATAATCCATAATTCACATTATTAGTGTACATGATTAAGAAAACAACACATCTAAACAATGATACATTTTCTATGTTGAAAATTATGCCCCACTGTTGGTTGATTAGTTTAAATAACTTTGAAACTAACCATTAAATATTTATTAGGATTTTGGGCCATAAATGGTTTCTTTATGAAATTAGACTAATGCTGTTTTTTTACTATGCACCTCTTCTTCTCCCTCCATATAATATAAATTTCACACAAACAATACCAACACTAATATATATATATATACATATCATAATTTAGGTATCATATAAATGGGTTTTTAGAGGAACATATTTCACTTGTCCTCAACATTGATTTTTCTACTTGCGTGGTCTATCATGAGAGAGTTTCGAGGATGTTTTGAGAAAAAATGATGAGTTTTAGATTGTTACATAAAAATATGGGACTCTTTGATTTCATTATTCCATTATTGATGGAATTTTATTATTATGGGAATCTATTTAATTCCATTTTTGGATTTTTTGAATTTATTAAGGGAAATTTGTTTTAAGGGTGGTTTATACCATGGAAGTATCATATGTTGTATTGGAGTTTTTTTGGAGAGTTTTTCCAATTATTTGATATGTATAAGGAATGAGAATGTGAAAAATGTACATTTTATATACCATATATCGCAACAACCATTCTCAAGAGTGTTCTATTAAGTGTTTGGTTTATTTTGATTTGGTGGAAATGACTGTAGTTCATGGTGTTATTCTATAATGGTCCATTGATAGTGTTAGGGTATGAGGCTATAAAAAACTGTGTACAAAGACACAATATCATGTAAGTGGTAAAATCGTTTTATTTTAGTGAAATACCTAATTCTAATAAAGGGTGTCTTAGGTATTTTAATTCCTACAAACCTAGACCCTCATTTTACTGAGCTCATTATGTCATGATGAAGATTCCAAAAATGTTTTGTTGTTTCTAAAAAGGTTTTCATATAAATTCATAGTGCATCATTCATTATCTAGGTTATTTTAGAATTATTAGATCCAGTAGTGATTGGGGTATCTTATATTAATGTAATTAATTAAATTTATTATATTGAGTCTTTTTCATAATTTAAACTATCTCTTCATGATCTAAGGTAATAATTTATTATTTATTTTAAATCCTCTCCCAATATTAATCATTCCTTTTCTTATTAATTACTATAAAGCCTACCAGTTATGTTTTCTTTTTTTTATAGGATTTTATCTGATTTATTGATGTAGAATGATGTTTTATATATTGATGAGGGTTTTTTCATGGGATCATTAGTTTTGTGATTAATTATTTCTACTCTTCCATATGGGATGATTATTTTAGCCTCAATCAATGTAAGGGTTTATAAATCACTCTTATCAATATTATATGTGAATATGGAATCATCATTACTTCTTTTCAATTATTTATCGGTTTAATTAACCATATAAAGATAATGATATGGATTAATGAAATTTAAAATTGGAGAAGTGATTTACATGTTTTTTATATTCATTAAATTTCATTAGTGTGGTACTATTGCTTTAAAATGTTAACAATAATGTTGTTGTGATATCATTATTATAAATGAAAATATGTTCCATCATGTGTATATTTGGTTAACTAAACTAAATTAGGTAATTGAGAATTTTTTTGGAATAATAGATGGTAATTTTAGAAAGGATAATTATTAATGAAATTCCCATTGTTTTTGTGATTATCAAGTTAATTGGTATTGTAATACTAGTGTTATAATATTGTTCTTGTTCATATTGTTATTATTATTGTTTTCATAGGACTGAATTTTATTTATAGATACATTATTAATATAGTTTTTTTAATGTGTTTGTATATGAAATAGAGTTGTAATTCCAGTGTAAATGTAATGTTGGAAATGAAATAAGGAGGTGTGAAATACAGAATTGATGAGTTTTCAATTATATGATTAAATGTGTGGAGGAGGGAATATGTATTTACATTAATTTTATGTGGTTATTTTTATGAATTAATTGTAATAATTATGTAGTGGATTTTTTTTGTAAATAGTTTATGGTATATTTTTTGTATAAGTGGTTTAAATTCTTTGTAAGGGATAGTGTGACCATTTATGTGGTGGTGGTGGAGGTTATGTTCTAATATGTAGTCATAGTTTTTTATGTGGGTGTATATTAGGGTTGTTGTGATTGGTGTAATAGTTTCCTAGATTGTTAAAATATTAACTGATTGAAAATTAATTTTTATCATTTATAGAAATTCCATTTTAAAGTATGAGGGGGAACCAAACATGAAATAAAGTACATTAGGGAAAAAACCATGACCCTAAAGAACAAAATCCATAAACAACCCATAACAATTCAACAAAGAAAATATCCTCCCCAATATCAATAACATTACTTCTAGCTTCCACCTTCTCATCATTGCTCATAATTTTTTCCCATAGAGAAATTCACGGGCATGGTACCAATGGAAATTTACATACCCTCTCAAACATCCAAATTAGGATAGCAATGTTTTGGTGAAAAATCCCTACTATGAACCTCATCTGAAGTAGCCACTTGAAGAAAGTCTGGTTAAAAATTCCCTAGAATTGTTGATCACATGCCACACAGTATATACACATAATCACAAAATTCAAACAATCCAAACATTCAAAAATCAAAAAAACATCATCGATGTCAGCATCCTGGATGCCAGAACAGTTGTCAGAAGAAATTTATGTCACAACGATCCAACAAGGCTCCCTCCAACACCACATCCATTGACAAGAAACCTAAAAAATCCAGACACTCCAAGATGTGTGAAGCCGGGACAACACCACCTAGGGTTATATGACCTAACCATCACACCAAGGATCATAGTCGATGAGAGAATATGTTGTAAATGAATATCAAGTGTTTTTCAAACAAAATTATAAGAGATTTATTATGATATTGTGGAATAGGGAGTTTTGTTATGTTTTCATGTGATGGAAATAGAGTTAGTTAATGTTGTGGAAATATGTGGCAGTGATATAAAAAGAAATTGGTTGTATTTGTCGACTAGAGTTATTATTATTGGTATTATACCATTAGGATCAGATTTTGGCTCCTATAAATCCATTATTGTTCTTTTTATTTCATACATTCCACCACTCAAGTCAGGTAATTATACCAATTTCTTTATATGGATTTGGGTATGGGGTATTTTCCCAAACATCTAGAATATAGGTGATTTAGATGACTATAAACACCCTTTACCCAGCCTATATTACAGTCATTGTATATTCTATAACCGATTAAATTTATAAGAAATTATGATTTGGATTTATGATAGAGATGTGCATGCGAGGAGGGGAAAAAGATTTAATCTCATGATGCTTATGTTCTATACTATGATGTGGTTATTGAATGTGGTTGTGATGTGGCATTGTTATGAGGTATGTAGATGTAGATATTTGGTAGTGTATATGATGTTTTTATGTGATTATCGTAATATGGATATAGAGGGGGTGGTATCACCATGAAATGAGTTATTAGGGCATAATGATGACTACTTTAGTGGGTAACTGGATGTTGGGTAACTTCTCTTATGTTTTTATTATCATCATATTAATTTACAAGGATGTATTTTTGGGTAATATAACCTTAGTTTTATGGGTGAAATATGATCTGGTTTAGTTAATATGTTGGTTTCAATGTTTATTCACTAAGGCATTAGTAAGATTCCTGGATATTTTGATGACAGATTTTAGAATGTATACTACTAACTGTTCTTGTATTATTATACCTATATTAAATACATGTTTTTATATTTCCATGTTATATTTGGTGATAAAGTTATAAATTTCTAAAACATGTTGATTGTTGGATTTGTATTCACTATTTTAGAATATGGGTTTTTTGTACTGTTGATGAATATTTATGATATTACAAGCATTATGAGATCTTAGTTACATTTTATATCATTAAAATGGAGTTAATTAGTGTTTATATCTTTTTTATTGTATTATTTATTAGGGTAATTCATCCTTTATGTATGTCTTATAATATCAGTGTTGGTTTCTAGCCCAAGGCCTATTTATTGTATGATTTGGGGTAACATTTTTCTCCACTACGAACAAAGAGTGTTTACAGTGAGGATATGACATAGAATATCTAAATTCATTATTTTAATATTATTAATGACAATAAAAGGATGTGAAAATTAATTTTCAAAATCAAATCAGTGATAAAATAAAACATATAAACTATAAAACTAGTGATTTTTTAATTATTCAAAAAAAAATCCATTATATTTTTAATTTAGCTAGTTATTATAATATTTAATTTTCTATTATATTTTTATTTTAAATTTCGTTAAAAATTTGATAAGGAGTATAAATTTATAACCATTTATTTTTATCCTCTTTTATAATATATTTATGAGTTTTGGAGTTTAAGGGAAATTGTTATGACTATGCACTTCCTGTGCAAACTAATAGTCTACCTCATATAAGAATAATATCCTTTAAAAATTTTATATTTAAATTGATGATTATACGATTCAAATAATATGAATATGAGTTAATAGTATAATATTTTAAATTAATTGTTACTTATTAAGAACCTTGTTAGCATGTTATTATCTCTAACTACTATTCCATTCCCACACAGGTGCTACACTTGATTTAATTTCATATAGTCTTTTATACTTTTTAGTTTTACGAAACTATTTTTCAAATATATTTTTATATCATACTTACCATTATAAATTCTTGTTTTTAATACATATTTATGGTACATTAATTAAATTCCATATATCTAAAAAAATCAAAAAATACATATTATTTTTAAATATTTGAGTATTTTTATTTTTTAAAAACATTACTTCTTCAATGAACTGATGGTTAATGTTTTATAATTGAGAAAAATTTAATATATAAATGAAATTTCATTTTTATTATAAATATATTCATAATATACCTTAAAAACAACCATTTCTTATGGAGGTTTTTATGCTTCTATTAATGAATTAAAGTTTTATGTTTTCACTGGTGCATATTTGGTAAGTAAATTGGATGATAGGAAATCGACATTTAAAAATTCAATATACAATGAAAGAAATTTTTTAGTTGGTTAAGAAATAATAATAAGAGTATATCTCTGTGAATATTATTGAGAGGGTATAATTTTACTTCAAATTTATTTACCCAAATAAGATGGGTGAATAACTCATAGAATGTTTTTCTTTTGAAAAATTATTGTTACCTATATTTATTTTATTTGATAATAAATATTTTATTAATTTTATTAAATTTATTCATTAGTTAGGTATCAAAAAAATGAAAAAAAATTTATTTCATTATAAATAATGTGACAAATATATATGTAAACATGAAGTAATCACTATACATTATAAATTAAGAAAATCAATCTAAATATACTTGGAAATATTTTTTAATAAATTGTATGTCGAAAATAGATCTGAAAACTCCATACTATAAATAAAATATGATAAATTACCCACATAACCACTTTAATTTTTTCATAAAAATTTATTAATGTTTTGATATTAATTATAATGAACCAGAATGATGCACTTTTCATTGTTAAGTTTTTTTTAATAAAAATAAGGATACTATTACTATTTTATGTCGAAGGGTAAGAAATATTTTTTACTAATAAAGATGGACATTTTACAATCTCCAATGGGGTTTAAAAGGAATTATTTAGAAATAACTTATGGAGATATGGATTTTTTTGGTATTCAATATTGATTTAAGGTTTCTAAATATATATATATATGGATATTATTAATCTACTTAATTAGATATGGTCTTGTAAAAACCTTATATGTATTGGAATATATATTCATAAGGTTTATGGATTGTTTGGTGATTTTGTTCTTTTATAATTTTATTTTTAGAACCCTACATTTATAAGGAATGTAATGAATTGGAAAAAAATTGAAATCTAAGTGGCTCATGATATAATGTATTTTTATTATTCATTTTTCAATAAAATAAGTTTGATCAAAAAAATTTATATGAATATTTTACATTAAGTGATTCATAAGTAGACTTTTATTGATAATGTATTTTCTGTTGAAGTATTTAAATAGGGAAAATAATTGGAAAGATTTTTTTTTTGAATTATTATTATACAAAAAATGATATATATTTAACTTGTTCTTGCTTCAATGGAATGATTTATCTTTAGTGTCATATTGACAAAGAAATCACCGAGAGTGAAAATAAATATTTTTACTAGATAATCCAAAAATAAAGTATTTTTTATTTTTTATTTCGTGATTTTATTTATAAATATATATATAATGATATTATTTATGACTAAGAAATATTTTTCCTTGAGTGTTCACCTCAAATTTTATAATATGTTAACACGCCACCTTCCAAATTAATCATTATTCAATTGGAAAAATAATATGAAGTCATTGATATTTTTTTCATGTCAATTAATCAAAAAGTAATAAAATGTGTAAGTATTAATATGTTAAGAAACTCGTAGATTAAAATTATTGGGAAATTCTTTGATGTTAATATAAGTATAAGTCTATGTAAAGATGAATTATTTTATTCATTGTGATTAGATAAATGAGTCATAAATTGTTAAAAAGAATTTTATGAATATCAATGAATTTAACTTTTTTTAGAAATTTAGTGAATAAAAATTGAGTATTGTGGAGTATATTAAAAACCATTATGTATTATGATCTTTAAAGATACCCTAAGTGTCTTCATTGAAAAATTAATTTTTATTTTTCTTTATTTTCCACTATTGAATAATCATTGTAACATATTAAGGTGATTAAATTAATTGAATTGTTAGTTTTTTTTCAAATTTGAGAATCATAAAAAAAATAGTAATAGAGAAATTACAAGTTTCAACTTTCTAGAAAAAAGGCTACATCCTTATCAAGATCTGAAAAATATGAGATCACACAATCCAATAATCATTATGGATACAAATGACTAGGGACTGTCCTTGAACATTTCTTTTATACAAAAAGTATCCTAACTATATAATCATTTTCCCACACAATCATCAAATTCATCTCTATAGATACAACCAGAATAATATTATACCTCTAATAAGATACATCAATTTACTAAATATGGGTATAATCCCCTCTTATTGGTTATCATATTGATCTAGTTATCAAATAGTGAGTGATAAAAATATTTGAAAACATAAAAAAATATTCTATTCTTCATCAAGATATCTTATTTGAAGATAAATCAACAAATTTCAGTAAATAAGAAGAATCTAAATATTTCACAACACATACCAATGTAGCCATTATTTTCTAAATGATCACCATCAATCATAAAATCCATGAATTTATACTTCAAAATACAGGTTGATTAATATACTTTGAAGTTATTCCTCCTCTTGGGTATATTATTATTCCCCATCCACTATTCCAATTTCTCTAATTCATAAAACACTATTTTCATTCCAATTACACACACTCCTTGAACTTCATATACCAATAAAAATGTGAATAAAATTTCAATTTCAATATTAATTTCCAATAAAAAATATATTTCTCTCTTTTCCCACTTTATTTCAATACATTTGATCACTCAAGAACTTCTAGTTATCCTTTATTTATTTTATGGACATTAAATACCTAGTATAGCTACCCTATAATTCATTCTCAAATACATGTCATCGAAATAATCAAAACTATAAATTTGTAGATATAATTATGTTACCATATATTTTGTGGAATGACTATTCGAGTTATGTCATGATTTTATTCTCCACAGTTTAGTCCTTATGGATTACTCTAATTACCAAAAAAATAACTCTCATACTCTATGATATTTTTTTGTGACCTCTTATTAATTACAATCTATATGAACACCAAAATTTCAGGGCCATGTGATTTTTGGCGTGGTCACATACACACTAATGAAAGTAAAACCCTCATGGAGATATCCAGTTTTCTTAAACAAATAGTGTGAACATGAAATATCATGGTTTACACATTACATTAGGATAATAATTTTATGGATTTTAATCATGTAATAGACTAGAACCTTATGGCGTGATTTCATCATGAACATCAAGTCTCATCAAAAATATCATAATCACTATTAATACTTCGTAGATGATCTTAAAACATTCTAATTAGTACTCACCTAATAAGAAAATTTTGACTTTTTATATTTTAAATATTATCAATGTGTTAATGATTATGTTTATCTGATGAGAGGAAAATATGGAATAAATATAAATAACTCACAATATTTCTACTTTACTTATCCATTAAATATATATTCCTTTAAAAATAATTATCTCTTGGGGTAACCTTCAACTAAACAATTTCTTGTTCAAAACAGGAATGAAATTCCATTTTATTGAAGAATTTTTTTATAAAGTCATAATGATACACAAAATTTGTGAAGGTTTTCCAAACATTTTAACTATTTATTATTGAATTGTTCATTTTATACCTAATATTTGAGAGTTTTTTATAACATTATAATGGTGATTTTTAATTTATATTAGACTTTTTAAATTACAATAGTGTATCTCTTCTAATGGGTTAAGTCCTCTAGGGTAAAAATATGTGATGGCCTATATTTTGTATATATATTATTGTTTTATTTTATTTTTTTAATGTCAAAATTGTTTGTCTTAGAGTGCAGCCTCAAGATATTTAATAATTAATCGTAATTAGAAAACCATGTTATAAATTGGATTTCATACCCTAGAAGATAAAATGTAGTTATGATTGTTAGGTTTAAAATTTTGTGGTATTATATTTTAATCATTTCCCCATTAACAATATTCAATGAAAAAAATCAGGATTTTTTTATGTATATATTTTTCCTTAACATGTATCTCTATAGTTATTGATATGATTAAAATTTTATTTTTTATATTAACAATATTATTAAAAATGATTTATAGATAAATAATTTAATATTATAACAAAAAAAATTATTTCATAGCATCATTAAAATTAAAAAAAATGCATACTAATAATATCTAATTTTTCCAAAAAATGATCACTTATTTTTAGTAAATATAATCTACCAAATATGAAAATGTCATATCTTGTTGTCATACATAATAATATTTCCAAGGATTAACATTATAGTAATAATGAAAAATATTATCCAAGGATGAGATATATATTCACAATAATCCCATCATGAAATTAACATGTTTTCTTACATTAATAAATAATGCAACAAATTGAAATAAAATGGCATACAAAATGGAAAGACGTGAAGCTGAATAATAAATAATAATAAATAAAACTTAACACATAGTCCCTAGTAGAAATTATAACTATATTATTCATGGTATAGAGGAAATATAGAACAATCCACAAATAAAATCTTCTTTTAGAAATATTGGTTTGGAGTTTGGATAAAGAGAATATATATAAAGTTGTATAATGAGAATATGATTCAATAACATTGAATGTATTCTCAATGGATATGATCGTTTAATAATACTTACATAAATATTTGAAATATTTTTCACCCATTATAAATAATAGATATATTATATTAAATTGAATAATTATCAACTATTAAAATATAATGAAATTTTATTAAATAGTCATAAGTTCTTTAAATGGTTAGATAGGAATTATCAAGCCAAAATAATTTTTTAATAATGAACATGGAGTTTGAATTCTCAAATATATATAATATTTTCATGGAATTAAAAAATATATAAATTAAAAAAGAAATGTTTCTATTATATTAGCAATATAGTAATTGAAGTCTAACTATTAAGATCATAATATGACTTTTAATTCTTTGTCAAGCTTAAACATTATTTATAAATTAAAATAATTAATAGAATATAGATATTTTTATTTAATAATAATTAAATTATTTATTAATCATTGAATCATATTATAATTTAACATAAAATTTTCAAAAATAATAATTCATGAATATATATTTTAATAAAATATATTTCATTGAATGTATGATTGTTTTTCGTACATAGAGTTTTATTTGATAATTAAATTTATCTTATTTTTTTATTGTGATAGAGTTGATATTTTTTTAGGAATTAAATATTAAAATACCTCACATTTTTAATGTAATTAATATTTTACTAAATTGGATAGTTTTAATTTGAATAAATATAATTTCACATAGTATTAGCTAACTTTTTTTTAAATAATCTTTATTATAATTAATTTTTATGTTTATAATTTTTATAAAAGATTTTATAGTAATTTTGTTTGATATTTTTTATTGCTTCCCTTTTTTTACAAAGTATAATGTAATAAATTTTTAATTTCGAAGTCTTGGGATTTTATCAGTGTCTCACGAAATCCAAACACATATGTGAATATGAATTTCTTAAGGATTCCTTTTCTAAATTCATAAAAATGATTTTTTAATGTCTAAAGAAATATTTTAATAAGTATAAAATTTAATGAAGTTTTATGTGATATATGTGAATATAGTTTTGAATTCATACACACTATATAATCATATTTATGAAAACTAAATTGGTGTGTTTTCAGGTAGAAAATGGTGTTTATGTTGGTATATTTCAACCTTTCAAAGAACTCATTTTAGGCTAAGATGAAATATCCTAATTGGTATTTTCAATACATGACATTATACATACATGATTTATCATTACATAATTGATATTATTACACAAATATTATTCCTATGTTAATTATTCTTACAAAGAAACACTCAATGCATGATTTCATTATTGCATGGATTTGTTTGAGATATAAATATTTACAACTGCTGATTTTTATTCAAATTTTAATTTCCCTATGTAGGAAAGATGAAGGTTTTAGGAGAATATTTTTTAAAATGAAACAAGAGGATCATGTTTTGAAAACTCATATGGAGATTATCGTTTATCATTTAAAATATAAACATTTGATTTTTTTGAAAATTTTGGTTGACAAAACCAGATAATGAATGCAAGAGACAAGAAAGTAAAAATTATATGAATTATGATACTACAATTTTTATCCCACTAATGGTGTGATCATTATCAATGTTATTCAATATGAAGTCTTTTTTTTAATTTATTGAACTATTACATCAACATTTATTTATTTATTTATTTATTGATATACAACATTGTGTTAATTTATTTTCTCTCTCATTTGTATCTATTGGTTTATCTTTTTTCCTACAAAAATAATGTTTATTGTTTCATGGTAATATTTCCACTAAAATTTTGTTCTATTGAGTTGAAAAATTCATAAATATTCAGGAAATTTCATGGTTGTTACTTGGTATGTAGAAAGGTTGTATTTTTTCTTGGGTTGTACCTTCCTTTGAGAAACGGGTAATTCCCTGTAAAAGTTATCATATCCATTAAAAAGTAAAGATTGTTTTAGTATGTACCATTTCACTTGTGTAGAAGATATTATTAAATATTATATACCGAATCATGTTGATTTGAATTATAGTAAAAATATAGTATTGTGGTTTTTATATTTCTGATGCATATCTACATCACATTATTCATTTATAATTACTAAATGGCTTTTCAAATTTTATTGTGTTGGCGCACATAAATATTAAAAACTATTATTTTATTTTATAATTTTTTTATAAGATGTATTCACCCCTATAAACATATCCATCATCTCCCAAAAGGGTAAAAATTTTATTATTTATTATACCTTTTAATGTTAGGTTTTATTTTATATTTTTAATTGTTCTATCCTTGACCAAAATATATTCCTCTAGGAAAGATAATTTTTTGAGTTGAAAGTAATGAATTAAAATGATGTTTGAATCCATTAGAAACCACCATATTTATATGGGAATGACTATGTATACTAGTAATCATGGATGGAATCGTACAGTAAACATTTAATCCTTTATCATTGGACAATAATGGTAAAACCCTACAATAACCCAATTCTGATCAAGATTGTAATGACCCAATGTTTTATAAATGGAAATTCCTATCGTATAAATATGTCACAAAATCACATTAAAACAAAACATAATGAAATAATAAGTTCTAGGTGACCTTTAAACATATGTTTTTCACTTCTATATTTGGAATTTTGAAAATTTGACATACACGGTTGCAATCAGTTAGTTATTTGGAATCCGATAAGAAAATCATAATTTTTGGTGAATAGTAACCTACCCTTATGATTCATAACATGCCCTTATGAATAGTTATAATCCCTATTTAATAGTATCCTTACCTATGATAGTATAAAAAATATTCATGTTGAAAGTAAGATATACCTATATTATAGAATAAGCAAATGAATGTTTTAAAACTGGTTTTCGATAATAAATTATAATTTTAATTAAATATTAAAATAATTATATTTAGAAAATTATTTTTGAAAAATGGACTTTATTTTTGGATTATACACATCAAAAAATGGTTAGGGTGAATTTTTGGGATTTTTCTAAAATACTTGAATTTTTTTGATGAATAGTGAAATACCATAATTTACCAAAATAAGATAACCAAGCTAATTATAGAGTCATGCATGATGTTATACTGATGTAAGAACAATTGGTTCCAGATCACATGATAAATTTACTATTCTTGGTCATGGATGACTCACTATTCCTTGTCTTTTGGGAATTAATAAATTAATGAATTTAATATTGAGAAATCCCTTCATTCCTCCCCTATAAAAAACCCCCCATTCACTCCCTCTTCTCTTCACTCATCTCAAGCCTTGTTCCTTTCCAATATTCATCCCAAATCACTCCCCAATATCATCCCGCACATCCATAATCTCCTAGACTCTTCAAAATACCAAAAACTCTCCCCTTAAGAGGGTCTCAATGGAGGACGACTCAAGAGTTAAATTCATCTTTCCAATTCCTTCATTTCATTCAAGCTCTTTTATTTTTTGTTTCTTTACTCACATCCATTCACACAAATGGTATGATAAATCTATTAGAATATATGTACTAGAATTATATTATGATAATGGGATAATTCATTATCTTCTCTCCTTTCTTCACCCATAGTTTGAAAGAAATGAAAGCACCGTTTGAGATGTTCCAATTTAGCACATTCAAGGACTATAATTTATCAATTTCTATTATTATCATTAATTATGGTCATGAAACCATATTTTTGTTATAGTTGAACCCGATTATTATGAAATATATCCTATTTTTTTGGTTCTGTTATACATTTTTACAAATTGTATTAAGTTATAAAGCAAAACATGTTCCTTGTAATCAAACCCATCGATTAACAAAAACGGTTTTCACTATGGTTTTATATAATAATTAGGCATCAATATAAGTAACTAAATTAAATTTAAAACCATTTAATCTCTTGGATTTGAACTTATATAATATAACTTCAATTCTGTAGAACCACTATCATCTCACATGTTTATCCAAACATGAATATAATCAAACCGGTCATTAAAAATCAAGTAAACAAATAAACCGAAATGATGAAATTGAACCTCATAACCAATCAAAATTGTTATGAATGATCTTAAAATGATTATAATAAACCAGTTACATATATAAGAGGTAATTTCATTATAATTTAGTAAACCTAATTTTTTTATTCAGGTATTTAATAACATGTGGATCACACCAATGGATTTAAGGTAAGGGATCCTCTCAATTTGTCTCTTAATCAAGGTTGTACTCCATGATATTTTTTTTATGTGTAATCCAAAATTATGGGGTATGTTTTTGCACCTCCCCCATACTTCCCTAATGTTTTATAAGTGATTATAGACCCCTTATATCTCTCTTCAATCCCTCATAGTTACACCTGATACCATGCTGATAAACTGTAATGAATTCTACCCGAATATCCTTTATTCCATCGGGTTGCTCTATCTTTCTTTTTACGAAAATGTAGTTGTATTTTATTTTTACATAAAACTTATACATTATTTTTATATTCTACAAAATCCTATTCCAAGACCCATCTCTCATTCTCTTCGGGGATATACTTTTTTTAATTGAATCCCTCCCCGATACATCCCAATAAGCACACTTGTTTTAAAGGAACTTCTCGAATTTTTACCCAATTTCAAGTGCACTATATCCTCTATTTTAAGAAACCTTTTCCTTTATAAAATAATAATATTTAATGTTAAAACATTATTGGTTCCATTATGGTTTTATATAAAATATTTTCCTCTTTTATATTTTAAAATCTCTATAGTATTTTCCTTAAAACTGCACAAAAATGTTTTCATGCTAATGTTTCTCAAATACATTCCTTATATGTTTTCACTTCTGTTTGACATCCCTTAACATGTTATATTCTTATTTTACCTTATGAACTTCCATTTATGTGATAATACCTTTTTTCATGTATACTTTCATGATACGCCCATTTGTTATGCTTGATGTCGTGATTGTGGTAGCCACTTCTTTCTATAGGTACACTAAAGTTTATGTATGGTTGATTATGTATGATTATATATCTAGTAAGAATATTTATGTGGAAAGAATATTCATGAAAATTTTGATATGGGTGCACCTAGATATCACTCCAATGTATTGGGTAAAGTTAAGTCTATTGAGATGCGATTTGAAATGGGATTGGCAGTTAGC
The DNA here is from genome assembly GCA_963277665.1 of Viscum album. NCBI lineage: Eukaryota > Viridiplantae > Streptophyta > Magnoliopsida > Santalales > Viscaceae > Viscum > Viscum album. The sequence continues at coordinate 825,327,858 of OY728120.1, forward strand.
CTTGACCCACACTAGAATGGGAAACAGGATTGGCTGTTAAACTTGACCCTTACTAAAGAAATTTTTTATGATTTTTCCACATTTATATGATTCAATTTTAATATTATACAATGAATTTAAGATATGATTTCATATGTTCCATGCTTTAGATATCATTATGTCAATCCTCCTAACTCTTGTGCTTTAGAGTTTCCTTATGTTCATTCCTTTACTGATCTTTTTAGCTCATCCCTTTGTTCATGTGATTCCCTAGGGTACCCTATGAAAATGTAAGGGATCAAATGAAGCTAGTAGATCTTTATGGAGATTAAATAAATAATTGTTTTTAGCCCTTTGTTTTTTGTTTTATGTACCTTGTCTTCGAAGACAATAGACTTAACGTTCCTTGGATTGTAGTCTAATGATTAATTGTGCAATGTTGTAAATGAAAGGTTTGTGTTTCTATAATTGATATTAGAGGATGGTGTTGTTATTTTTGAGATTAGTAATTGATTACCTTAGTTAGAACCTTAGGTATGATACTAAGTATTAGAAAACATTCATAAATTTTGGTGAGTATTGAGTAAGTTTTTTATCAAGAAAATATATACCTATCTGGATACGAGCAAGTAGAGGCGGCTATGGAACAGATGTATCAAGGGGTAAAACACGAAAACACCATTTTGTTCTAGACTCAAATTGGAACTGGTGAACAGAAATGGGCCTTTCCGAACTCTTGGTTACGACACTCCTAGGGGATATTCTTTGGTAGATTCATGAGCTTATTACAAACCATTATTAAGGGAAAAAATCCCATAAAAATATAAGTTAAGAATTGGATCGGGGATAATATTGGTTTAATCATAAGGAATCAAAAGTTTGGATATAATTCTTCTTTATAATTTTATCCTTTTATGTTCAATGTTTTCTTTTTATGCTCAATATCTATGTATTCAAGACATCTAATTACATGTTCATTTTATTAGCTAATGGTGGGAAATAGAATAACATGTTCCAACAACCAATGTGAAATGCAATGTGAATACTGACTTTATTATATGCCTGATATGATGGGAGAGGGTTCCCAAATCTTCATGAAAATAATTGCTCAGTTGGCTAAAGTTATGAGTAATAACTTGAATCAGACAAAATTCTCTCCTCCTCTAAGGAAAGAGCAAGTTGTCGTAGAATCCTTTAGGTGAAAAAGGCTTCCTGTGTTTTGCAGATCCTCTAACCCCCTCCTCGTGGAATAATGGATTAACTCCATTAAAGGGTATTCTCCATCCTATAGTGATCAGAATTAGAAAAGGTTGTACTGGACGTCTATCATTTTGATGGGGAAGCTGATCAGTGGTGGACACTGATCAGGAATACCAAGTCCCAAGAGGAAATTGATTCAATGGATTGGGAGGAATTCAAGAGGATGTTTTTTAAGAAATATTTTCTTCAACCCCTCTATCTCAAGATGGAATGAGTGTTCCTCGTACTCATGCATAAAGAAGATGATTCCATCAGGGCGTAAGAAGAAAACATTACAATGCTTGCAAGGTATGCCTCTTTCTTTGTCATGAACACCGAAATGAAGGTGGATTGCCTCTTTAGTGGACTAAAGCCCAGTCTATGAAAAGTTTTGGCAATTAGAGAATTCGAAAATTTTGAGGAGATTGTCTGTTATTCCCTCAAGGTAGAAATGGGGATTGGATACTCTCATTGGTCTTGTTGGCCCAGTGAAAGGAAGCGAAAAATGGAGAACAACATGGGTGGTTCCTCAAAAAAATTCTATGATGGAAAGAAGCCTGAATTTTCCCCATGTAATAAATTTAGGAAGAAGCATCCTGGTAACTCTATGAAGGGAACAAAGAATTGCTTCAAATGTGTAATGTTTGGTCATCTGGCCAAGAACTGCCAAAGGGATATGAAAAATCCCCCTAATTTGGAAGAATAAAGAAAGGTTCAGATCAACACTCAGCCTATAGTGTAGTGTTACATTTTCAAGGAGCATGGGCATTACGTGAACAATAGGCCCAAGCTGAGGGTTGTCAGAGGAAATAAAAAGATGCCTCTAATGAAACAAGGAAGGTCTTATGCTATCACTATTGCTAAGGTGGATTCAGAAAATGATGTGGTGATAGGTACACTAGTTATTCATTCATGAATAGTGAATGTACGATTTAATTCTGGTTCTACACATTTTTTCATATCTTGAAAGATTAGTAGAACTTTTCAAACACCACCTCAAAATTTAGACGAAAAGTTATCTATGAGAAAAAATAATGGAAAAATTATTGCATCCATGGTTTATAACTCCTCCCCATTTAATATTTGTGGACTGAACCTCCAAGAAAATATCATCATAATTCTTTTAGTGGAGTTTGACATAATCTTGGGCATGGATTGGCTGTCTTTATACAAAGCCAACATCAACTGTCAGGAAATGGAAATCACTCTTCATATCCAAAATCATACTTCAATTATATACCAATTTAAGGTGGAAGATGAATAAAATTTCAAATAATCATCTCATGTTTGGATATTGCTTCATTTTGAGCAAGTATATCTTGCTCAAATAATTGGGACAAAAAATAAAATCATGCTTGGAGACATGCCCATCGTGAGGGATTACAATGAGATATTCCCTGAAGAGTTTCTTGGACTTCCTCCAAACCAAGAGGATAAGTTCTCAATTTTTCTTATCCCAGTATCTATTCCTATCTCACAAACACCATACAGAATGACCTTTGTAGAGCTGGAGGAGCTGAAAGAGAAGTTACAAGAGAATATGGAGAAGGTTTTATATGCCTTAGTGCTTCACCTTGGGGTTCACTAGTCATCTTCATCAAGAAGAATGATGGATCAATGTTCCTCTGCATTGATTATTGTGGGCTCAACAAACTCACGATAAAGAAAACTTATCCCCTACCACGGATATATAACTTGTTTGATCAGCATCATGGGGCATGTTATTTCTCTAAGGTGGACCTTCAGTTACGATATCAACAATTAAAGGTGTGGAAGGACAAAATTCCCAATACTACCTTTTGAAAAAAGGTATAGACACTATGATTTCATAGTGATACCCTTCGGACTTTCTAATCCTCTAGAAATTTCCATGGATTTAAAGAATAGATTCTTTAGATATTACCTCGACAAATTTTTTGTAGACTTTATTGATGATATTCTGATATACTCCAAGTTCAAGGAGGAACCTGAGGAGCATTTGAAAATTTTGTTAAAGACTTTTCTAAGGGATATGTTGTATGAAATGTACAGTAAATTTGAGTTCTGGATGGAAGAAGTATCATTTTTGGGGCATGTTATCACCAAAAAAGGGATATATGTGGACCCTTCTATGACAAAGGCAATTGAAGAGTGGCCCATTCCAACTTCTGTAACCGAGATATGAAGATTTTTTGGTCTAGCTAGGTATTATTGATGATTTGGGAAGAACATTTCATGATTGTAAAACCCAATGAACAAGCTGATATGGAATGGGGTAAAGTTTGTTTAGACATAGGAATGTGAATATTTTTTGAAGGACATGAAAAACATGCTTATCACTTCACTAGTATTCACACTCCCTACAATTGGAGAACTAGTTTTGGTGTATATTTATGATTCTAAGAAGGTATTAGGCTATGTGATTATGCATAATGATAAAGTGATATCCTATTACTCAAGTTAGCTGATAATCCATGAGAAAAACTATCCCACACATGATCTGGAGTTGGTGGTGGTGATCTTTGCATTAAAAATCTGGCAGCATTATCTCTATGGGGATAAATGTGAGATATATACTAACCAAAAGAGTCTCAAATATATTTTCACACAAAAATATCTTAATATACACCATTAAAGATGGATAGAGCTCATCAAGAACTATGAATGTTCAATCCACTACCATCCTGGTAAGGCAAACAAGGTGGCGGATGCTCTAAGTAGAAAGGATCCAGCATCATTATCATTGATGATAATTGAAAAGGATCTGATCTTCATAGATTTTAAAAGGATGGACATGGGAATAATTAAAGGAGGAACATTGTCGATTCTTTCTCAAATGATGGCTCAACCTTCCCTCTTGCAGAAAATAAAGGATTCTCAAAAAAAGATGTGGAAATTCAGAAAATGGTGGAAGCTATCAGAAATGGGAAATCCTCCAATTTCAAAATTGATGAGGAAGAAGATGTATGATTTGGGACACAATTATGAGTACAAACTGATCCAGAGATAAAGAAGGATCTATTGAATGATGCACAAAGCTCGACCTTCTCTATCCACCCAAGGAGCACAAACATGTATTGAGATTTCCGAGATAACTTTTTGTGGGAAAATATGAAAATGGAGACTGCTAAATATACCTTAAAGTGATTTGTATGTTAGCAAGTGGAGGCTGAGAGACAAAAGTATAAGGGGATGAGGAAACTGTTACCAATACCAGCATGGAAGTGTGATAACATTACCATAGACTTTTTCATTGGAATTCCAAGGACTTCCAGAGGAAATAATGCTACATAGGTCATTGTGGATCATCTTACTAAGATAGATAACTTTATAGTTATTCGAGAGGACATATCATTGGATCAACTTATGCAGATTTACATCAAATAAGTGGCAAGGCTACATGGAGTACCACTGTCTATTGTATCTGACTGTGATCCTAGATTCAACTAAAAGTTCCGGAAAAGCCTCCAACATGCTCTACGAACTAAACTAAACAGCATTACAACCTATCATCCTCAAACTGATGGCCAATATGAGCGAACTATTCAGACACTGGAAGATATATTGACAGTATGTTCTATCAAATTCAATGGAGGATGGGACAAACATCTTACACTGGTTGAATTCTCCTACAACAAATTTTTTCACTCGAGCATTTGAATGGCACCATATGAAGCCCTTTATGGGAAAAGGTGCAGAACACCGGCATGTTTTGATGAATTCAGTGATCGTAAGCTTCTAGGACCTGAAATGGTCGAAGAAATGGTAGAGAAGGTGAAAACCAATCAACAGAATATCAAGGTAGCAAAAATTTGATAGAATAGTTATGAAGGTAACCACCGACAAGACCTTGAGTTCCAAGTTGGAGACAAGGTATTTCTATGAATATATCTGTGGAAGAAGGTCACGAGTTATGTGATGAAAGGGAAGTTAATTACCAGGTAAATCAGCCCCTTTGAGATCCTTGATCTAGTCGAAGCTATGACCTATCGACCGACACTTACACCTACCATGTCGAATGTACATGATATCTTCATGTATCCCTCATAAGGAAGTATATACCAGACCATTCACATGTACTCTTTTTAGAGGTGGTACAGTTTGAGGATGATCATTCCTATGAGGAGCATCCATTGATGATCTTGGATTGTAGAGACAAAGTTATACACAATAGGACTACTCATCTGGTAAATGTACTTTGGAGAAACCATAAGTACGAAGAGGCAACATGGGAACTAGATGAAGCAATGAAGGAAAAGTACCCCCTCCTGTTTTTGGCTTAGAATGTAAAACAAAATTTCGAGGGTGAAATTTCATAAGGGGGAAGAATGTAATGACACAATGTTTTATTAATTTAAATTACTCTCTTATAAATATTTCATAATGTCACATGAAAACAAAATATAATGGACTACAATGTGCTACGTGACCTTTAAACATAATTTTTTCACTTCAGTATTTGGAATTTTGAAAATCTGACTTACACGGTTGCAATCAGTAAGTTATTTCGATTCTGATAAGAAAACCATAATTTTTGCGGAATAATAACCTACACATCGGAATAGTAACATACCCTTATGAAGAGTGATATACCCTAATGAATTGTACCCTTACCTATGATAGCATAAAAATAATATTCCAGTGTAAAGTACGATATGCCTATATTTTAGAATAAGTAAATGAATGTTTTAAAATTGGTTTTCGATAATAAATTATGATTATAATTAAATATTAAAATAATCATATTTAGAAAATTATTTTTGAAAAATGGAATTCATTTTTTTATTCTACACTTTGAAAAATGGTTAGGGTGAATTTTTTGGATTTTTCTGAAATACTTGAATTTTTTATGAATAGTGAAATACCAGAATTTACAAAATAAGATAAATAAGCTAATTATAGAGTCATGCAATATTTTCTAATAATGAAATACCAATTGGTAAGTGATAAAATAATAAATTTACTATTATTGTTCATGGAAGACTCACTATTCCTTGTCTTGTGGAGAATTCCTAAATTAAAGAGTTTTATATTGAGAATTCCCTTCCCTCCCCCACAATAAAACCCCCTTCATTCCCTCTTCTCTTCACTCCTCTCAAAAATTTTGACTTGACAATATTCTTTCCAAATATCTTCCCAAGATCCTTCCCCACCTCAAAAATATCCTATCCTCTCCAAAATACCAAAACCACTCCCCTTAAGATGTTCTCAAAGGAGGATGTCTCAAGAGGTAAATTCCTCTTTCCAATTCCTTCATTTCTTTTAAGTTCATTTATTTTTTGTTTCTTTCCTCACCTCCATTCACCCAAATGGTATGATAAATCTAGTAGAATACATGTACGGGAATTCTATTATGCTAATTTTTTTACTTCATTATCTTCTCTCCTTTCCTCACCTTTTGTTTGAAAGAAATGAAATCACCATTCGAGATGTTAAAATTTAGCACATTCAAGGATAACAGTTTATCTATTTCTATTATTATCATTAATTTAGGTCAAGAAACCGTATGTGTTATGGTTGACCCAGATTATCATGAAATATATCCAATTTTTTTGTTTCAATAATACTTTTTTAAAAATGTTATTATGTTATAATGAAAAACATGTTCATTGTAATCAAACCCACAGATTAAAAAAAACGGTTGTCACTATAGTTTTATATAATAATTTGACTTCACTGTAAGCTACCAAATTATATTTATAACAATGTAATCTCCTGAATGTGCACTAATATAATATAACTTATATTTTGGAGAACCACTTTCATCTCACATGTTTATCCAAACATGAATATAAGCGAACCAGTCATTTAAAACCAAGTAAACAAACGAACAAGAATGATGAAATTGAACCTCATAACCAATAAAAATGGCTATAAATGAACATAGAATGATTATATTAAACCAAATACATATATAATATTTTCTATAATTATTAATTAATAATCCTAATTTGTTTATACAGGTCTCTAATAACTAATGGAGAACACTAATAGATTTAAGTTAAGGGATCCACTTTATTTCTCTCTTAATCAAGATGGTCCTCTGTGTTATGTTTCTATGTGTAATCCAAAATGAAGGGGTATGTTTTATCACCTCCCCATACATTAATAATGTTTGAAAAGTGATGAGAAACCACTTATATCTCTCATCAAGCCCTCTTATTTACACCCAATACCATGCCGATAAACCGTACTAAATTCTACCCGAACTTCTTTTATTCATTCGGGTTGCTCTATCATTATTTTTACCAAAATGTAGTTGTATTTTATTTTTACGTAGAAAATATACATTATATTTATATTTTCAAAACTCATGTTTCATGATCCATATCTCATTCTCTTTGGGGATATAAATGCTTTTAAGTGAATCCCTCTTCAATACTTCCTAATATGCACACTCGTTTTAAAGGAACTTCTTGATTTTTTACACAATTTCAAGTGCACTATATACTCTATTTTATGACAACATTGTCTTTATGAAATCAGTATATTTATTATGAAAACTTTTTTGGTCCAATTCTTGTTTATATAAAATATTTTCCCCTTTTAAATTTTAAAAGCTCTATAGTATTTTCCATGAAACCGCAGAAAAATGTTTTAATGCTAATGTTTCTAAAATACATTCCATATATGTTTTCACTAATATTTGACATATCATACCATTTTATATTCCTATTTTACCTTATGAACGTTCATTTATGTGCTAATACCTTTTCAAATGGACACTTTCAAGATACGTCCATTGGTTATGCTTCATGTCATGTTTGTGGTACCTACTTCTTTGTATGGGTACCCTAATTTTTATGTATGGTTGATTATTTATGATTATTTATATGGAAATAATATTTATGTGGAATGAATATTCATGAGAATTTTGATATGGGTGGACCCAGATAGCGCTCCAATGCATGGGGTAAAGTTAAGTCTCATGATATGCGATGTGAAACGGGATTGGCAGTTAGCCTTGACCCGTACTAAAAGGGGTAATGGGATTAGCGGTTAGCCTGGACCTGTACTAAAGAAATGTTTTATGATTCTTACAAATTTATTTCATTCCATGTTTATATTATCACATGCTTGTATGATATGATTTCATATGTTCCGTGCTTTGGATATCATTATGGCATGCCTCCTAACTCTTCTACTTAAGATGTTTCCCTATGTTCATTCCTTTACTGGGATTTTTAGCTCATCCCATTGTTCATGTGTTTCCCTAGGGAACCCTATGCTGATGTAAGGGCTCAAATGAAGTTAGGATCTCTTTATAGAGATTAAATAAATAAGCATTTTTTATCCTCTAGTTTTTTGTTCTATTTACCTAGTCATCAAAGACACTAGACTTAACGATCCTTGGCTTATACTATGATGATTAATTATGCAATTTTGTATATAAAATGTTTGGGTCCCTATAGTTGGTATCAGAGGATGGTTAATTATTTTTTGAGATTAGGAATAGAGAACCTTAAAGAGAACCTTAGGGATGAGACTAAGTATTAGAAAACATTCCAAAATTTTGGTGAGTATTGAGTAAGTGGATTATCAAGAAATTACATCCCTCTCTAGATACGAGTACGTAGAGGCGGATCTGGCATAGATGTATCTAGGGGTAAAACCCGAAAATACCTCTTTCAGGTAGACATGAACAAGAACTTGTGCACTACAACGGGCCTTACCGCACTCTTGGTTATGACACTTCCAAGGGATATCCTTTGGTATATTCATGAGCTTATTACAAACCATTATTAAGGGAAAAAATCCCATAAGAATATAAGTTATGAAATAGATCAAGGATAATCTAGGTTTAAATATAAGGAATCACAAGATAGGATATACTTACTCTTTATAAGTTTATCCTTTTATCTTCAAAGTTTTCTTTTTATTCTCAATAGCTAAGTATTCAATACCTCTAATTATATGTTATTTTACTTAGTTAATGGAGAGAAATAGAAGAACACGTTCCAACAACCAATGCGATAGGAATTGTGAAGATTTCCCTAATAATATTCCAGATATGACATGAGCGGGTCCTCAAAACTTCATGAAAGTACTTTCTCAGTTGGATCAAGTTATGTGTAATAACTTCAATTAGATATAGTTCCCTCCTCCTTCAAGGAACGATAACGTTGTCATAGAATCCTTTATTTAGAAAAGGCCTCCCATGTTTAGCAGATCCTCTAATCACCTCCTCATGAAATAATAAATTAACTACATTGAAAAGATATTCTCCATCCTCCAGTTCTTGGAAGAAGAGAAGGTTGTACTGGTAGTCTATCATTTTTATAGGGAAGCTGATCAGTGGTGGGTACTAATTTGGAATACATAGTCCCAAGAAAAAATTGATTCCATGGATTGGGAAGAATTCAAGAGTATGTTTTTCAACATATATTTTCCTCGAACCATCCATCTCAAGATGGAAAGAGAGTTCCTTGGACTCATGCAGAAAGAAGATGTGTCCATCAGGTTGTATGAAGAGAACATTAAAAGACTTTCAAGGTACGCCTCTAGCATTATCATGAACACTAAAAGCAAGGTGGAACACTTCTTTATCGGACTAATGCCGAGTCTATAAAAAGTGTTATCGATTAGATACTTTGACAGTTATGAGTAGATTTTCCATTGAGCCCTTAAGGTAGAAATAAATATTGGATGCTCCTAGTGGCCTCATTGGCCCAGTGACAATAAGTAAAAAATAAGGAACAACATGGGTGGTTCATCAAAAAAAATTCCATGATGTAAAGAAGGATGACTTTCCCCCTTGTAAAAATTGTGAGAAGAAGCGTCATGGTAATTGTTTGAAGGGAACCATGAATGGCATAAAATGTGGAATTTTTGGTCATCTGTCCAAGAACTTCTGAAGGTATATAAAAAATATTGCTAATTTGGAAGAAGGATGGAAGGTTCAGATCAACACACAGCCTACAATATAGTGTTACAACTGTAAGGAGCATGGGAATTATGCAAACAATTTCCCCAAACGAGGGTTGTCGTTGGCAATAAACAACTGCCTCCAAGTAAAAAAAGGAAGGGAATATGCAATCCCTACAACTGAAGTGGATCTAGAAAACAATATGGTGATAGGTATGCTAGTTATTCATTCATGAATAGCGAACATACTATTGGATTCTGGTTCTACACATTCTTTATTATGTTGCAAGTTTTGTAGAAATATTCAAACACCACCTCAATATTTGGAGGAAAATTTATCTATGAGAACTATAAAATGGAGAAATTATTGCATCCATGGTTTATAAATCCTCCCAAGATAGTGATTGTGGAAAAAACCTCCTAAAAAAATATTTTCATACATTTCTTATTGGAGTTTGATGCTATCATAGGCTTGGATTGGTTGTCTTTATACAAAGCCAACATTAACGGTTGGGAAAGGGAGATCACTCTTAACATCCCGACTCATCCTCCAATTCTATAAAGCTATAAAGAGTAAGATGAATCTACTTTCAAATCATCATCTAAGGTTTGGATATTACTTCCTTGTGAGAAAGCATATCTAGCTCAAATGATTGGGACAAAGGATAGAATCATGCTTGAAGACATGCCCATCATGAGGGATTACACAGAGGTATTACTTGAAGAGTTTCCAGGTCTTCATCCTGACTGAGAGGTTGAGTTCTCAACTGAACATATCCTGGGATCTCTGCCTATATAATAGAAACATTATAGAATGTCCACCGTAGAGCTGGAAGAGCGAAAAAAGTAGTTACAGGAGAATATGGATAAGGGTTTTATATGATCAAGTTATTCATCGTGGGTTGCACCAGTCCTCTTCGTTGAGAATAAGGATAGATCAATGCACCTCTACATTGATTATCATGAGCTCAACAAAATCATGATGAAGAAAAAGTATCCCATACCACAGATAGATGACTTGTTCGATCAGCACTGTGGGGCATGTTATTTCTCTAAGGTGGACCTTCAGTCGGGATAACACAAATTAATGGTTTGGAAGGAAGATATTCCCAAGACTGTATTTTGTACAAGATATGAATACTATGACTTCATTGTGATGACCTACAGACTCACTAATTCTCTAGCAATTTTCCTAGATTTAATGAATAGTTTATTTATAGATTACCTCAACAAATTTTTTTCAGTATTTATTGACGATATTCTGATATACTCCATGAGAATGGAGGAACATGAGGAGCATTTGAAAACTGTGTTAAAGAATTTCTGAAGGGAGAAGTTGTATGAAATGTACAGTAAATTTGTGTTCTTGATGGAGGAAGTATCATTTTTGGGGCATGTTATCACCAGAAAAGGAATATCTGTGGAACCTTCCAAGACAAAGGCAATTGAAGAGTGGCCCATTCCAACTTCTGTAATAAAGATCCTAATCTTTTTTGGTCTTGCTAGGTGTTATGGAAAATTTGTGAAGAAACTTTCATGATTATCAAACACAATGACCAAGATGACACGAAAGGGGGTAAAGTTTGTTTGGATACAGGAATATGAATATTGTTTCAAGGAGTATAAAAAGAGTCTCATCACTATGATAGTACTCACACTCACTACAAGTGGAGAACTTTTTATTCTATATAGTGACGCTTCTAAGAAGGGATTAGGATTTTTACTGATGAAAAATGATAAAGTAATATCATATGCCTCAAGGCAGCTGAAAATAAAGGATAAAAACTATCCCACACACGATCTGGAGATGGTGGCAGTGATATTTGCATTGAAAATATGGTGACATTATCTCTATGGGACGAAATGTGAGATATATACGAACCACAAGAGTCTAAAATATATTTTCACACAGAAAGAGATTAATATGTGCCCTCAAAGATGGATAGAGCTCATTAAGGATTATGACTGCTCAATCCACTACCATCCAAGTAAGGAAAACAAGGTGGTGAATGCTCTAAGTTGAAAGGATCATGCATCTTTATCATTGATGAGAATTGAAAAGCATCTGATATTCATATATTTTCAAATGATAAACATGGGAATCATTAAGGGAGGAACATCATCAATCCTTTCTCAAATGATTTCTCAACCATCCCTCTTAGATAGAATAAAGGTTTCTCAAAAAATGATGTGGAAATTCAAAAAAGGGTAGAATCTATCAGAAATGGGAAATCCCCTGATTTCAAAATTGATGAAGAAGAAGTTGAAAGATTTGGGTCATGATTATGTGTACCAACTGATCCAAAGATAAATAAGGAGCTATTAAATAATGCACATAGCACGAACTTCCCTATCCACCCGGGGAGCACAAAGATGTATCGAGATCTCTGAGAAAACTTTTTGTGGGACAATATGAAAAGAGAGATTGTTGAATATACATCAAAGTGCATGGTATGTCAGCAAGTGAAGGCAGAGAGACAAAAGTCTAAGGGTATGATGTGACCACTACCCATACCATCAAGGAAGTGGGAGAACATTACCATGGAATTTGTCACAGGACATCTAAGAACTTCCAAAGGAAATAATGCTATATGGGTCATTGTGGATCATCATACTAAGACAACACACATTATCATGATTTGAGATGACTTATCATTGGATAAACTTGTGTAGATTTACATCAAAGAAGTTGTAAGGATACATGGAGTACCACTATCTTTTGTATCTGACCGTGATCCTAGATTCACCTTGATGTTCTAGAAAAGTCTTGAGCATTCTCTAAGAACTGAAATAAACTTTAGTATGGCCTATCATCCTCAAACTGATGGTCAATCTAAGAAAAATATTCAGAAACTTGAATAAATTTTGAGGGGATGTTATATCGAATTCAAAGAAGGATTGGACCAACATCTTCCACTAGTTGAATTCTCTTACAACAAAAGTTTCTACTCGAGCATCTGAATGGAACCATATGAAGCCCTTTATGGGGAAAGGTACAGAACACTGGCGTGTTGGGATGAAGTCGACGAGCGTAAGTTGATAGGACCTGAAATGGTTGAAGAAATGATTGATATGGTGAAAACCACTCAGCAGCATATCAAGTCATCCCAGAGTCGACAGAAGAGTTATGTCGATAACCATCGACAAGACCTTGAGCTCAAAGTTTAATACATGTTATTTCTATGCATATCTCTGTGGAAGAGGGTCACAAGGTTTGGGATGATATAGAAGTTAAGTCCTATGTACATCGGTCCCTTCGAGATCCTTGATCGAGTCAGAGCTATGGCCTATCGACTGGGACTTCCACCTACCATATCGAAAGTACATAATGTCTTTCATGTATCCCTTTTAAGGAAGTACATACCAAACCCTTCACATGTACTATCTTCAGAGGTGGTATAGTTGGAGGATGATCTTTCCGATGAGGAGCATCCAGTGAAGATCTTGGATTATAGAGACAATGTTCCACGCAACAAGATAACTCATCTGGTCAAAGTACAATGGAAAAAAACCATATGTACGAAGAGGCAACATGGGAACTAGAGGATGCAATGAAGGAAAAGTGCCCCCACCTTTTATTTTGTAGAATGTAAAACAAAATATCGAGGGAGAAATTTCATAATGGGGGAAGAATGTAACTACCCATTGTTTTATAAATGTAAATTAATCTCTTATAAATATGTCATAAAATCACATAAAAACACAACATAATGGAGTACTATGTGCTAAGTGACATTTAAATATATGTTTGTCACTTCTGTATTTAGAATTTTGAAAATTTGACATACATGGTTGAAATCAGTTAGTTATTTGGTGTCTGATAAGAAAACATAATTTTTTTGTGAATAGTAACATACCCTTATGAATAGTAACATACCCTTATTAGTAGTGATATAACCTAATGAATAGTAACCTTACCAATGATAGTATAAAAATAATATCCATTTTGATAGTACGATATACATATATTTTAGAATAAGTAAATGAATGTTTTAAAACTGGTTTTTGATAATAAATTATGATTTTAATTAAATATTAAAATAATATTATTTAAAAAAAAATTGAAAAATGGACTTCATTTTTTGACTCTACATGTTGTAAAATTGTTAGGGGGAATTTTTGGGATTTTTCTGAAATACATTAATTTTTTAGGAATACTGAAATACTATAATTTACTAATTAAGTTAAATAAGCTAATTGTCGAGTCATGAATGATGTTCTACTGATGTAAGACCAATTGGTTCGGGATCACATGAAACATTAACTAATATTGGTCATGGAAGTCTCACAAATCCTTTTCTTGTGTGGATGTAATAAATTAATGAATTTTATACTGAGAAATCCCTTCCCTCATCCACTATAAAACTCCCCCTTCACTCCTTCCCATCACTCCTCTCAAGCCTTTTTCCTTGCAATATTCTTCCCTAATCTCTCCCCAAGATCCCCCACCCACATCCAGAAGATCCTATCCTCTTAAAAATACCAAAACCTCTCTCCTTAAGAGGTTCTCAAAGGAGGAAGTCTCATGAGGTAAATTTCTCTTTCCAATTCCTTCATTTCTGTTAAGTTCTTTTATTTTTTGTTAATTTACTCACCTCCCATAACCCAAAAGGTATGATTACTCTAGTATAATACATGTACTGAAATTATATTATTCCAATGGTATACTTCCTTATATTATCTCCTTTCGAAAGTTTTGTTTGAAACAAATGAAAGCATCATTTGTGATGTGCCAATTTAGCATATTCAAGGACAACAGTTTATCAATTTCTATTATTATCGTTAATTATGGTCATGAAATCATTTGTATTATGGTTGAACCATATTATTATGAAATATATCCTTTTAATTCTATAATAAGTTTTTACAAATGGTATTAATTTATAAAGAAAAACATGTTCATTTTAATCAAACCCACTAATTAATAAAAACGGTTGTCCCTGTGTTTTTTAAAAATTCGACCTCACTCTAATAACCATAATAAATTTAAAACCATGTAATATCTTTTATGTGAACTAATATAATATAACTTCAATTCTGGACAGCAACTATCATCTCAAATTTTTATCCAAGCGTTAATATAGGTGAACCGGTCATTTAAAACCAAGTAAACAAATGAACCCAAACGATGAAATTAAACCTCATAACCAATAAAAATGGTAATAAATGAACATAGAATGGTTATACTAAACCAATTTATTTTATAATAGGTTATATAATTATTAATTAATAAACCTAAGTTTTTTATTCAGGTCATTAATATGAAGTGGATAAAACCAATAGATTTAAGGAAATGGATACTCTCCATTTCTCTCTTAATCAAGATGATCCTCTATGCTACGTTATTTATGTGTAATAAAAAATTATGGGGTATGTTTTAGCACCTCCCCCATACTGAAATAATGATTTATATTTGATGATAACCCCCTTATATATCTCATCATTCCCTCTTAGTTACACTCGATACCGTGTCGATAAACCGTAATGAATTCTACCTGAACTTCCTTTATTCCTTCGGGTTGTTATATCATTCTTATTACCAAAATGTAGTTGTCTTTTATTTTTATTTAAAACCTATAAATTCTGTTTATATGCTCTAAAATCATGTTCCAAGATCCATATCTCATTCTCTTCAGGGATATACATTCTTTTAAGTGAATCCCTCCTTGATACTACCCAATAAGCACACTCATTTTAAAGGAACTTCCCGAATTTTTACCCAATTTCAAATGCACTATATCCTCTATTTTAACACACCATTTATTTTTTATAAAATATGTATATTTATAATGAAAACATTCTTGGTTAATGTTTGGTTTTATATAAAATATTTTCCTATTTTCTATTTTAAAATCTCTATAGTATTTTTTTTAAAACAGCACAAAATGTTTTAATGCTAATGTTTCTCAAATACATTCCTTATATGTTTTCACTTTTGTTTCACCTCCCTTACCATGTTATGTTCCTATTTTACCCTATCAACTTCCATGTATGTTCTAATCCCTTTTTTCATGGACACTATCATGATACGCCCATTGGTTATTCTTTATGTCCTGATTGTGGTACGCACTTCTTTCTATTGTTACCCTAATGTTTATGTATGGTTGATTATGTATTATTCTTTAGGTGGTAAGAATATTTATGTGGAAAGAATATTCATGAATGTTTTGAGATGAGTGTGCCGATATAGTGCTCTAATGCATTGGGAAATGTTAAGTCTCGTGAGATGCAATGAGAAATAGGATTGGCAGTTAGCCATGACCCGTACTAAAATGGGAAACTGGATTGGCGGTTAGCCTTGACCCATACTAAAGAAATGTTTTATGATTCTACCACATTTATATGATTCCATGTTTATATTATCCCGTGCTTATTTGATATGATTTCATATGTTCCATGCTTTGGATATCATTATATCATGCCTCCTAACTCTTGTGCATAAGATGTTTCGATATGTTCATACCATTACTGGGATCTTTAGCACATCCCTTTGTTCATGTGTTTCTCTAAGGTACCCTATGAAGATATAAGGTCTCAAAGTAAGTTTGGATCTCTTTATGGTGTTTAAACAAAAAATTGTTTTTATCCCCTTGTTTTATATTTTATGTACCTAGTCTTAAGATACACTAGATGTTATGATACATGGATTATACTCTAATGATTAATTATGCAATGTTGTATGTAAAATATTTGGGTAACTATAATGATACTCTTAAAGGTAATGATGTGGTAATGCGTGTTTTGAATTAAATATATATGTATATATTAAATTTTTTCTACTATTTGGAAAGTGTATATCCATGTCTTAGTATTTAATAATGATCAATAAATATGGGCAATAATTCAAATTACTCACTATAATATAGAACAATTCTAGTGGAAGAAATTGAAAATGTTACATGTAGAATACCAAGGAATTAATATTGTGAAGATGGACCAATAAAATGCATGTTTCAAAAATTTATGAGCCTCATAAATGGTATTAATTCATATGGAGGGGATTTAGATAACATTGCTATAGTTGAAATAGATTCTTAGTCACTACCAAAGAGGTGTCAGGTAACTAAGTTAGTAGTATATGAATGTGGAAATTTTAACTAATATACTATGAATGAAACCATTGGTTCACTACATAAATATATTTTTGATCTAAATAAAATTAATGGTGATGTGAAATAAAAGATTAAAGGAATTTCATTTAAATAAAAAATAAATGTTTCTTCAAACTCTTATGACTCTTCGTTGTAGGAAATAATGAAATATGAGATAACTAACATAACTAATGGAGTTTATAGAATGATGAAAAGAAATATAGGATTTATGAAGTGATTTAGGAAATATATTTCTGGAATATTATTGAAATATTATTGTAAATGATTTTAGTTATAAGGATGTTTTAGAAATAAAATGTTTAGAACACATAATGACGGGACACATTAATTTAGATTGTCAAATGTTCAAGAATATATGAAAAGAAAAAAACTATAGGAATCAAAAAATGAAAAAATCATAGTTGGATAGAGTTGTACTAAAGAGTGTTAATCAAGTATTTATTCCCTATGTGAAAGAGAATTAATTAATATAAACCTGATTTCAACAAATATAAATGAAGTTTTTATTAATTCAGATTCTAGTTCTAGTTATTATTATAATTGAGAAACTAATATTAATGAATTATCTAAACAAAATGGGAAACTGAAGAAATATATCCTATCATTGGATAATTTATATAGAGATATATAAATGAAAAATAATAATCTATTTAAAAAAATATGATTTTTACTCAGTAAATGACAATCATAAAATCATTACACCAAGTTTTAAGGAAAATATCGATTCTAGAAATAGTAATCTAAAAGGATAAAATTAGAACTTAAATAAATAAAATGCGAAACATAAAAATGATAATGATAATCTCATAGATTATCATTATAATAATAATTAATGGGAAGAAATGATATTAAATATGATTTTTGATGTTATTTCTTATATAAGTAATGAATTTAAGAAACAAGTAATATGGAAAATAATTGATTAATTGACATATATTTTTTTAATAAAAAATTTTATAGTAATTCAGATGTGTAACAATAATATAATGAAAATACTAAATTAGAAATTGGTAAGTTGAAAGAAGATTTATATACATTTGTTTAAATAAATGATAAGTTTAAAAATATGATTGATATAAATATTTCAAAATAAAATAAAATATTTATTTTTTGATATAAAAATAAAGTACATGAATTGAATAAGATGCTCCTAGTTATAAGTGCTAAAGGTATTGTATCTAAAAATACATGATTTTATTGTAATATATAAGGTAATTATGCTAATTATTTTTCTATATATTTACTTAATATGTTGTTTATACTTTGGGCATTTTTTCTAATAATTTACTTTCTAGTTTTCCCTATAATACTTTTCTTATATATATTTTAGTACCAAATTACTCATTTAACAATCATATTAGACCCAATATATCATGGACACCAAAAAATGGGGGAGGATACTCTTTCTCAATATGATTGTAATGTTTGTAGGAATCATAATGATATTCCATTAGAAAATTTAATTGGAAATATTAAATCTATAATTGAAAATAAGAAATATATTTAAAATTATTGTATTAATTCAACTTTTGTTTATGAATTTATACCTAAAAATATTTATTAACCTTTAAAAGATTATAATTTTATAGTTTCAATGAAATAGGAACATTATTAATTTTCAATAGATAATGTTTTTTCTTTAATTAAACTAACAAAAATTAAACAGATTATATGTACTAAATTGATTTTGAATAATAAATTAAATGAATTTGGTCAAATTTTTAAAAATAATGCCAGAATTGTTACTCAAAGATTTTATCTAGAGAAAATAATTGATATTAGTGAATCTTTTTCTATTTTTGATTATATAAGAAGTTATTTATCATTTATTATTTTTTACATCTTTTCAAGGTTTCAAATTACTTCAAATATTTGTTAAAAGAGATTTTTTAAATGTTCAGATTTTTTAAGGTGTATATTTTAATCAACCACCTAGTTTTTCTTACCTAAATAGTATTAAAATTACATTATTAAATTTTAAACTAATTTATATAGTCTTCACAATATTCCAATATCTCTGTATGATAAATTTAATTTAATTATATTAAATAATTATTTTAATAAATTAAAATTTAATCAAATGTTATTTATTATGAAATTTTTGAATTATAAATTAATTGTGAAAATATATGGTGATAATATTTTGATTGGATATTCAGGTGATTTTTTTAATGAATTTTATTCTTTAATGGAATGTTAATTTTATGTAATTTTAATGATAGAATTAAAATTATTTCTAAAAAATCATGTTGTTCATTGAATTGATTAAATATTTTTTAATCGATCAATTTTTTCAAAGTGTTACTTATAAAGTCTTTCCTTCATTAAAAAATTATTTTATAGCCCATATGAGTTCAAATTCTGAATTGGATTCAGATAAATATGGAAAACCCATATATCATAAACTATTTGGAGGCATGTTAGGAATTTTATTATACATAACTGATTCTAGTATTGATATAACTTTTAGTGTTTTAATATGTGCAACATTTCAATGAAATACAAAAGAATTTAATTTAAAGTCTTTTAAAATAATAATTACATACATAAAAGAAATGGTTATTTATTTTTTATTTTATTGTATTTAATATTATTTATATTTAATTTCTTATTCTGATATATATATTTTAGGATGTAAGATTTATAGAAAACATAAAGTGGGTGTCTTTTTTATATAGTAAAATTATGATTTCTGGGAGCTCAAAGAAGTATGTATCATTGGATTTATACATAGATGGGGTTATGTATATCAGTATTGATAATTATTACGCTCAAAATATATTGATTGAATGGAGAATATAATATTTCAATGTTTATTTTAACATAATGAATATTTATCTATATAATAATTCAACTATTTTAATTTTAGGTAAACTTTATAGAATTCAAGAACAAAACATACAAATGTCATATTTAATTTTATTGGAGATTTATTAATAAATGAAATATCGTTTTAGAATTTATTTTATCTGATAATCTGTTGGGAGATATATTTAATAAATCATTAGATGTAGTGATATTTTAAATGAGTAAATTTCAAATTTTTTATAAAATAGATTTAGTTATACTGTTTGATTTTAAATGTTTGTTACTATTTTCTATTGTTAACAAATATTTTGTGAAAAATATTTTTCATTTCTCAGGAACAAATTTTTTTAAAAAAAGTTTACTAATTTGTATTGTACAGAATTTTTATATTGGTATCACTATTACACTTATGTTTATATATTTATGTTAATTTAACATTATTTAGTGGGTTACAAAAATTTTATTTCTATTTTAAGAATTAATTTATTTAAAATATATTTAAAACATGTCAAAATATACTAGTTCAAATTTTTTGTTTTATTTTCATTATATCATTGGGTTATTATGGTGAAATTTGTTTTATATTATTTCATTTATGTATGGAGTATCCTATTTTTTATTTTTGTTTTTTTCATTATTTCTCACTGTTTAAAGTAAAATAAGGATTGTTCTTCTTTAATTTTTTATTTTTTATTTTTTTAAAAAAAATTTATATATGTGGATAGTATTTATAAAATATAGTTCAATTTTTTAATTTTCAAAATGTGAGATTTTTAGTGTTTAATTTAGTTAATTTTTTTTTTTGAATATTAAAATTACTCACACGATTACTCTAATTCACATTTTACTAAGTGAGATAATTTCAATTTTGGTTACTATTGTTTCAAGGATAATTTATTACATGTTTATTAAATAATAATTGTATGATTTATTTCAATGTTTAATATTTTTATAAAGTACTCTCCAATCGCTATGTTTTCTGTAGTTTTTGGAGTTTTAGTGTTTTTCAAAAAGTATAAAATCATGCATGCTTGATTTCAATGTTTTACAATTTTAACAAATACATTTGAAATCAAAAAAGTTATTATAATATGAATGGTTTAAACATACCTTTTCATAAATATTATGAAATGTGAATTTAAATTCATAAAATTATTTTAAAAAGACGTAAATTTTTAAAAGTATTATGGGATATTAATTCATACATGTTTCAATTTCAAATGAAATGTAAAATTATTTTTATACATAATTGATAAATCCATTAATAAAAATGATATTTATGTATTTATAATTCGTGATCACATAGAATTCAATTTATTTTTAGGCAAAATCCTATTAAATGAATTATTCAAATGTGATTTTATACTTATAATATTTTTCTTTATGTGATTGATATATTTATGTTGTTATTATATTTATATGAAAACACACATATGTGATTTTATTCCTTTGATGATTTTTTTTGATATCTACTATTTTTATTGTTTTTTTTATTATTATTAATATTATTATTGAATTATATTTTAGTTTTACCATGTAATATTGGTTTTCTTTTTAGGAAACAATTTTGAAGAAGCAATTGGAGGTTCGTGTTTTGGAAACCAACCTAGAGTTTCTCATAAATGTATTTAAATATTTCCATTCATATTTTTTTATAAATTATAGTCAAAGAAACCTATTAATGAGAACATGTGATATAAATTTAACAAGATATATAATTCTACTACTATGAGTTTTATTCCACTACTAATGAGAACAATTTAAAGGATTTTTATTGTGTGATCATTTTTATGATGTGATTGAAATCCTCCATCGACATTCTATTCATAATTTATTTTCATTTTTATATAATTGTATTAATGTATATGTCATTTAATATGTTCTTATATGTTACTAATTTTTACAACAAAAAGTGGGTTCACTTGTTGAAGGTCAGATCTCTAATAAATAGTAGGTCTGATGAGTTGTGTCTCTTATAAAAATAAGGGGTTGTTCTGGCTTGTGGATTATTCCATAGAAAGGATGTATTATATTATTTATTTTTAATTCAAATATTAGGTTTTGTTAATAGTTATTATTTCCTTTCAAAATATTTAATTGTTATAGTCAGTACCATTTCACTTAATGTAAATAGAATAATGAATAATAGATATTGTATCACATTGATCTAAAATACTATAAAATTATCATGTCCATTTTTTCATATTTTCACAACGTATCTACATTGAATTATTATTGTACTAAAATTACATGATGTATTAAGTATTTTTTTATTAAATTATGATATTTAATATTGTTATTTTAATCGATTTTATTTTTTTGATTGATTATTCTCCCTCCCTATAGAAATATATAACATCTTTCCCTGGGATAATAGATTGATATTCATAAAATGAATATAGTATTCTATATATTTTAAATTTCATTAATTTGTTAGTAACGTATTCATTAGAATATAATTAGAAATATATTAAGGTATAAATTATAAAAATAATTTCTCAATAGAAAGTATCTATTGAAAATAATTAAATTAATATGTAAATAATTTATATATATCATTAAATAAATAAATTAATATAATTTCCTATCATGATGCTATATAATCTCCTTTTACATAGTTTTGTAACATATTTAATAGAAAAAAATATATTTTATAATGTATTTATTATTTATATTTAATAATGAATTCAAGTATAGTTATAGGTGAATATTAATAAAAAATAATGTAAAAGTTTTTAATATATTTTCTGAATTATGTAATAGTGAAATTGTAGTTTTTTGGGAAACTCTAGCTTTTTAGAAAAAATATTTAAACATGATATGATATATGATGTAATGATGATGTAAAACTGATTAAATAACATCATTTTATCGTTTCCCATGACTTAATATTTTAATAAATTTTTAAAAAATTGATTTTAAAAAAAAAATTAAAATATCACCCAACTATATTTAAAATTTTATAATGATAAAAAAATTCATTCCACTTTAAATATTATTTTTATTCCTTTATGTTCGCTGTTAATTATTTATATGTGATCCCAGATTTAAAAGGATGAAAATTAAATAAAAAATTGTTTTTATTTAAATAAAATCATATTTTAATAGTTAAAACCTATGGTTGACAATCCATTTGTAAATTTTGAAATCATAATTTTTTATTTCCATCATTCAAAAGTTATTAAAAATAATTGTAAATATATTCTATAAATTACACTATATATATAACCCTACCCACCCATTGATATTTTCTACCAAGAATGTTATCATTCATTATTATCATTTACTTATGGAATTCTATCTTTCAGAAGTTTATTATTCTTTAATTGGTTATCTATCAAGATCTTGGAAAACTCTATGCAAGGTAGGAATATCCTCTATTCACTCTCTTGATAAATTACATTCATTTTTATAATAATCTCCTTTAATTTTAGTTTCATACCTATATATACCACTATATATTATATATTACTATTATTTTATGTAATTTTAAGAAATATTTTTTGAACCCTTTCTTGAAAAATTATCACGAGTCTATAATATTACCATAATTATCCTTAATCACTATAATAAATCCTATTCAGTTGTATTTTTTGCGATACATATGTATTCCATATAATTTTTTTATTAAGTAAAATTAATTTGAATAGTGTGGGGTAAAATATATATGTGGATATATATATATATTCTCTTATAGGGACCATAACATGAACACTCCTTATATTAATATAAGGGAACATTTGTATTTGATGTTTTCTAACATGGAAGTGATTTATTAATGGATATTGTAACTCTAATGTTCATAATATATATCTATTTAATAAAAATAATTTCAAATTGACTTATACATTAAATCCTTTATATTTCCACAGTGTAATCCATTTAATTATAATATTGTTTCATAAGGATAAATTTTATTCCAATAAATTTATAAATAATGTATTATTTATGACCTTCTTCATAATTAGTTCATAATAATAATTTAATCCATGATATTATATTTGTGAATGATTATAATAATAACTATTAATTAAGGGAAAATATTCATTATATGATATTATATTGAAATAAAATATTTTCGTAATGATTATACCCACTTATCGTACTCATAGGACATGTTTAATGATTATTTATAAGTGATGAGTTTCTGTTATATGTGATCATGTATAAATCATTCTGTTTATGAATTTTGTTAATTCATGGAAAGTTTATTATGATGGATGGGACTAGAAATAAATATCCCAAAAATAAATCAAGTAATGATTAATCACTAGAGATTCTTTGAAACCTTTGTATATAGTCCTAAATATAAAATACCTTAATGATGAGTCTTTGTACTATGATTATGTTACATTAGGAAACATAATGGTATGATGTTTTTGAATCCTTTTGTATTGATCATTTAAAATTTTATTATGATACCGTGGTGTTGATCCTTGGTAATATATTTTTTATTTATATATTCTTGTTTTATTTATTACCTCAATACCTATATTTATTAATGATTCATGTTTGGTTTATTCTTATATTGATTCATTTTTTGTGAACCATCCATTATCACATCTCAAATCACAATTTTAGTGTTTTTACATGGACACACTTTTAGTGGTTAAATTAATTGGTTAAAAAATATTAACATCCAATGAAATAATTAAACAATATTTTTTGATTTTCATAATATGTTATCAATAAAAAGATAAAAGTAGTAACAATGAATAACAAAAAAAATTAATAAACATAGGATTTATTCTCTATTAGGGTAAAAGGATAAAAAATAATGTAACTATGACTTTCCCTCATCAAAAATGATGGAACAAAAACATTGACGAGTGATGAAAAACTATAGAATAGTAAATTCTTGGATACTTCTAGAAAATTATTTTTTATATTTATAACATATGTGGTTCTTACAGAATCATATCTTATGATCGATGGAGTTTTGGGGATAGAATCAAGAATTAGGCGAAGATGTTGATTTGAACTATTTTCTTGATTTTGTGATTTTGTTTGTAGCCAGAATAAATGTTTGCAACTTGTGTTAGTGTAGTTTGTAGCATTAAAATCATGAAATGAATCATAAAATCACAACATAAATAGGTGATGAGTTGGATCTCTCACATATATCTCTGAAAACTAATAATATGAATGTGTATTTCACAATGTGAATTAATCCTAGGTTTGGTGGATTTTGGTGATGGGTTTTTTTGGGGGTCTTAAACTCTATCAATACACTATGTGAATGACCAATTCACACTATGATATTTTATCAGGAAATATAAAAATAAACATGTTACACCCTCAATTTCTCTCAAAAACTGATAATTCGCTCCCAAATCATAGATTTGATAAATTCCCCCTTTTATAAACGCTTTTTTTTGCGCTGATAAAGGGGACCCCTTTATCAGCACTTCTTTTAGTAGTACTGATTAAGTGGGGATTTATCAGTTCTTTTTCCTATTTGTGATAAATTTTATATTTCCAAAAAAATCATGAAAAATAAAATATTGTTATATAAGTATATTTATATTGATATAAATATAATATATATTTATTAAATATGTTTTAGATAAGTATAAATAGACTATTGCATTTAATATATTAGAAATTTAGAGAAAATGGATTTAAAATATTTTAAAAAATATTATTAATTAATAATTTTCTATTTATTATTTATTAAAAATCATTTAATAATAATTTGAAGACACAAAAAATCAAAAAATAATAATAAAAGTTCTAAAATATGTTGAAAATGTAACTCAAACTTCAAACGGCCATAACTTTTGATCCAGGTGTACATTTGAGCTCTACAGCATATCAAATCGAATCCTGTGATGAGCTCTATGTACTAAGAAACTAGGAAAATCTTTTTTCACCTTTTTTGAGGCAAAAAGGGCCATAAGACCTCCAAAACTGAGTTTTTAGTTGGGATACCCCGATTTCTTAACATTCAAACAAGTATAACTTCTGATTCGAATGACCGTTATGCCTGTACAACATATCATATCGAAGATTGTTTCACTTTATTCTATTTTACTAGTTGTGGAGTTGAAACAGGCTTTAGGATTATAAGATATGGTCGTTTGAATAGTCTATGGCTTTTCAAATACACATATATATGTATTTATTCAAAAATATTTATGTGTGTGCGTGTGTGTTGTATATATGAATGTATGTATTTATTTATTTATTTATAAACCCACATAAAAAACATATTTCATAAATGTATTTAAAACTAATCTTATAATTATATATTAATATACAAATAAATATACGAATAAAAAATTATAACTATATATATATATATTAATATACAAATGAATATATATATTCTTATATATAAATAAATATATTTATATTAATATGAATCTATATTAATATATGAATAAATATATTTATATATATATATAAAGATATATCAATAAATAGGGAAAAAACGAAATGGCTTAGTGGTTATGGTGCAGCCGCAAAAGGGGGGAGGTTGCAATTTCGAGTTCGGGTGGAAGAAAAGGTGTGTGCGCGTGTGAGGATGTGTGGGAAGGGAAGCATGCTGGAGACCTCATAGCATTGATAAAGGCGGGGTCAAGCGCTGTTAAAATCTCTCCCCGCATTATATAATTATTTTTATTTTTATTTTGGACTTTTATTAGCACTTTTTAAAATCGCTGATAAAGGTCCCTTTTTTCAGTGCTGAAAACAAGCGCTGATAAAGGGGTCTTTTATCAGCGATATTTTCAGCACTGATAAATGGGGCCTTTATTAGTGCTTTTCAGAGCGCTGATGAAAGGGACCCCCACCCCCCCATATCAGTGTTGTGCTTCAAAGCGCTTTTTTACCGCTGTTAAATCCCATTTGAGTGCTAATAAAACCCGTTTTTGTAGTAGTGTAGGGAGTCACAGAACAAGCCTTACTAGGATGATTCATGACACTAAATATATTTTATTGATATTTTCTATTAGAGTTATGTTGAATTTGGTACACTCTTGGGTAAATTTTACCTATGGAAAGGGACTCAGGGTCACCATCCCATATCCTAGAGGATTTTCCTTATTCTATAAATTTAGGGGTTGGTTATTTTGCACTTAATGATTAATCATGTAGAGATTATTTTTTCTTATACTTAAAAATGTTTATATGAATAGTTCTTTTACCATATGAATGGGATGCATTGGGATCTACGTAAATATTTTTGGATTCTATTTCTAGGGTAGAAACAAAAACTATAGATTCTTTAAATAGTTTCTCATCAATATGGTTGAAACATTGTTGTTTAGTGGATATAATTTGATTCAAAAAATTTTACATTAGAAGAATGTATATATTAAGAAAATAACATGTCATGGGATAGACATACTAGATTCTCTTAAAATACTAATTAGGATATTTATTTTAAATACACACTTTTAGAAAACATTTATCATTCAATACAAGAGATCATAAGGGTCAGGATCCCGTGAATTATCTATCTATGGAAAGAAATAAATTTACTGACCCTAGTTGCTAGGTACCTTTATCTTCTTCTTTTTCTAGGTTATAATTGCTATGAAACCATAACTGTTATGATACTATAGGATTATTTTTGATTTAATATATTTAATATATTTGGATAAATGTTTTATCCAGTCCGGTATCCATGATTCATATATGACATGATTGAAAAATTTGTTCTCTACTAGATAAGGTTATAGCCTATTACAATTCTCAAACTAGTGTAATTCATGATGAAATATATATCCCATATCAAAAAATAGATATTATTTACAAGGTCATAATTTTTTGTAGTACATTCTATAAAATCCCTTGTTAAAAGGATTAAAACCATGATACTTGTCTAAAAAATCATTCATTTTTTATAAATAGAATCATCATCATCAATCTCAAATATGATACTAACACTTCATAAGAATATTATTAGTATATTAAACCCAAAATATTGGTAACTTATGTAAATTTATTAAGTAAAATAAATTATTATTGAGAATTATATTTTCAAGGGAAAAATTATGAAAGTTATTAAATATTTGAATATAAATGATTATTTAAATGATAGAATTGCTAACATAATGTTTTAATGCAATTAGTTGCATTATAGATAAATTGTTTTTTCGTCACTCATATATTTAACATGATTGGTAAGTTAATGACATGGTGAGATTGATGATTTCCATCAATTATTTTTAAGGATAAGAAATTCAATATGTGGACATCGATGGAAATTTTTTGACTCAATGAATAAATTAAAGAAAATTATTCTAGATATTAAAAGGGTTGAGAATAAATGAATAGGGAATTTGATATTAGTGTTCTTATTTTTTAAATATAGTATAAGGTAGTAAAATTTCAAATTAAAGGGATAAAATTATTTGGAAATTCCAAACAATTAACATTTGTATAACATGAAGGTTTTCGAAATATAAGTAGTTATTAGGGAGGAGGTGTAATGATCGTGTAAGAGAGAAATTTTTAGATACATGGAGATGTTTTGGAAACTCCATAGAATTTACAAGATAATTATCAATGATACTTAATTTTACCCTTAATTTTGAAGGTTATTTGATACCAACTTCATACTTTACATTTTTTTGTAAATTTATAGTTTCTAAAAATCAATGGAATAATTTATAGAGCTTATAAATTTATTAAAGTAATGAAACTCAGACTGTATTCACCAATGTATTAAATATATAGGTTTTTATCATTCTCATATGGATATAATCCATAGATTTGTATTTTCCCCTCATTTCACTATTATGATTAATGAATTTTTCATTCAAATGGTTTTGTTTTGAAAAATATGATATAATTCACATGTTTTATGATTCATTATACCCAATAACAAATTTTAAAATGAGTCATGGTTAAAAAAATTATCTACGACATTAGGATTGGATTTTAAATAATAATTAAAAGAGTAAAATTATAAAAAATTAATTTATATTTAATGTTTAATGGAAGGGATTCCAAAATGATGATGTTGTTCCTATAAAGAGTATTACAAATAAAATATAGGTTATAACCACTGTAAAATTTAATGTACTATAATTAAGGATTTTAAATATCATTAAGGATTTGAAGAGTGGTAATATGATTCATATGTATGAATAACAATAAAACTAGATTACCTAATAAATTTTACCCACTGTAGAGTTTAGTTGGAGAGTTTTATTAGTTTTCCACATAGGGATGTGTAAATAATTGTATAGAGATGGAATAAGTATAATAATGTCACTAAAAACGAGGAAAACATAATGATGGTTCAGTTTTCCATCATATATAATATGTTTGGAAAACTCTAATCATTGTTTTTTTATTTATTCTTAAATGAGTTTAATAATAAATAACAAATGATGTTATTCAAAATTCAATTATTACATTATTATTATTTTTGGTTGGTTGCATTTTTTCATCAAATAAATATTAATAATCACCACAATGTAAAAATTTGATATTTCCCTAATAGATGACTGTCATTGTGTATTATGGGTTGTGATGACATGGTATAGTTAGCATAATCAGAAGAATCATTATATAATAAGTTGAAACTTACAATTTAGGACTAACTCATCCTGTATATCCCATATAATTTCATTTAGTGATCGATATACATTAGGTCATATCCTTATAATAAATACTTCTTACCTAAGGATGGTGAGATAACTAGAATAAGAACATTCATACTTTGATACCTTAATTACATAATTAATTTCATCTTATCAAATCATGGGGTGTTTGGGTATGTTTTAATCATCTCATTGGTTGAAGTATTCCCATGATATAAATTATTCACTTATATGATGTGTAGAGACCTTTATCCCTATATTAAAATAGAATTTAGAAATTCATGGTCAGGCTTAGTTGACTCACATTAGATATCTTCAGATAATTGGACAAGGGTCATGTGATGTTCTCATACACTAGATGAATAGAATGTAATGTGTTCAGAATCCTAGTCAGTTTTTAGAGAATCAATAAACAATGAGAATTCCTATACTAGATTGATATAATTTCATGTTTAGATTGAACTTTATATCATTAAAAAAATAAATTATTGGAATACTTATAATTCATATGATACATATTAAGGTTGGGATGTTTGAATTCTATATTATTATATTTAATGGAGATCACAATAGACCCCTTAGAAGCTTTAGTAGCACATAATCTTTGCTAGAGGCTACATTTTTCGTACATATATGAAATATGGTTTTCCTATTTTTTTCAATACTAATTCCTCATGCAAGGTCTCACATTTATGAATTTAGATAAGGATTAAATTTTAAAACAATATTTTATTCTAAAATTGAGATATTTTAATAAAAATATTTCCATTATAGTTTTAGATGGATTAAAAAATAGTTGATAAGATTTATATAACATTCTTGGATAATTTAGTGCACCAAAGAAATTTTTAAATGTGAAATAAAAGTTATATTGATGTCATGTGTATATATAGAACATATTGTTTCACTAACATATCCTTAATCTAAGACTATTTTTATTTTTGTTCCAGTATAGTCTGGTGTTCATGAGATGCAACCCAAGGAAATGATTCACACAATGTAGTGTGTGATTTCATCTATCAATCACACCACTCATCCATGTCCACTGAAATATAGTTTTTCCTTCTAATTTAATTCATGAGATGGATTATTTAAGGAATGTATATAGTTAATTTAAGGAGGTAAAATAATAAACCCAATATGTGGTAATGTATGTGATATGGGATAATAAAATTCATTTAAAAATAGAGTCTATCGTTCCTTTTAAATATTGAATGATTTCCCCCATTTTTTTATAATCGATGCATTTAAATCATTCTATCTATATATTCTCCCAATATATGGTTAATATTTTAAAATTTAATATGGTAACACCTTGTAAAGAATATAAGAGAACTCAATATGAATTATGTGTTACATTTCCCAGTGTATTCCCTATAGATACATAATGATTTTTTTCTACTTTATTGATCCTCATCAGGCTTCCTACATCGATATTTAGGCTACTGCAACTGCTATAAAGGAAAGTTGTTAATTAAAAATAAAATCCATTTTGGTTATTGATGTTAAATAAGGTTGTTTTATGGGTGGTTTTTTTCCTGTCAGTGATCATGATATGACCCCTTCTAACCTACCATGTTTCCCATTTTTTAACATCATGATGCCTCCCATGTGGTTTTCTTTATTGAGGATACCTATATACTTTCTTCATAGAGTGGTGCACATGTAAATCATATGAAAACTGGTACCCATATAGTTCAGAACTATGGTGAACCATACTTACTCACATATAACTCAAATCTTATTTTTATTTGGGGCTTCTTAAAGTACATGTCTCCATGTTTTAAATTCTCTAATTACATATAGGATTTGACCAAGGATTTGCAACTTCATGAAAGTTTACTTCTATAAGATTCAAACCCAAATTTTTGGAAAACATATTTCACATGAACTAAATATTTCTTGAGACTCTAACTTATTTATAACAAATTAATCCTTTTCAAAATTATATCATTAATTAAGATTAAGTTTTGGGTTACATTTTCTATAAAAAAACCTCATCTAGGAAGCCCATACATGAGGCCCACATAAGAACAATGAGTCAATATCCTACCCTAGGTATCCTACAATTAATTAATTAAAATCCACCCCTTGTTTTTCTCAAATAAAATGAGTTGATATCCTCCTATTGGTTTTCTTAAATACCCTGAGCTGAGCTATGCCTCTTTGTTTTGCTAAAATTACATAACATGATATCCTAATTTTTGTTTCCTTAAAGTCCTTGAGTAGAGATAATCCCCTTTTTTTATAAATCAATATTATTAAAAGAATCATCTTTTTCCCCATGCATTATATAATTCCAAAACCTCCTAAGGGTTTATTAGTAATACTAACACCTAAAACATCTTCCAGTATAGCCTAGAGGGAGTTGATTTACCAATAGTCTCTCACAAAACAATTTCTTTGTAAATTTCCACTAATAAACCACCCCAAACGAGTTAAACATTATTAGAATCATTCTTGGATGCATGAAAATAGAAGTTAAACCTTTGTTCCTGGATTACAGACCTTAATAGGTACAACATTTTTCCTTTTCACATGAATTTAAAAGGAAGGGTGTGTGTCGTTAATAGAAACTAAACAGCATGGGTTTTAGTCCCTTTCAATGAGATATAAAAGAATCCACTTTCATCGGACTAATCTAAAATACACACCACCTCACACCTCATTTAATATGAATCCAAAAGGTACCTAGGTCGATATAAATTCTAGAGTTCTGACTTATATGCATCCTACCTATAGTGTGACTAAGTGATTGGACCAAATGAGAGATAGTATAATTCCTATTTTCAATTTCCTATTTATAAAATTTTTTCCATAAAAAATTTATCAAATGGTACTCGGTATTATTATTTGGAAAATTTTTATAAAAATGTATTAAATCAATAAGAGAGTCCCAAAAATGAAAATGAGACTTTTTAAAGTATTAGTAGACCTCCCAAAATCTCTTCTAACAGAAAGATCCATCATCACCACCATAGTTGATCGAGATTTTGCCTGCCTTTAGAAATTATGAGAGTCACGGTAGTCTTAAAATAAAAAAATAATAATGTGATAACTAATGATGTTAGAAACAAACACATACTAACAATTACCTAGAAAAGAAAAGAAAAATAGATCATCTTACACCACTGAGTATACATAGAGAAAACTAAACCTAAAGCTCAATATCTTGCTCAAACCTAAGAATACCATATCACCCTCTATTTTCACCTAGTTTAAGAACCACAAGTCGAGTCACATTCATCAAATTTATCAATATCCAATAAAAAACCTATCTCAATAATCTCTACATGTTTCGTCACTTTAAAAGAAGTTTTTAACTATAAACTCACCACAATCCTCAAAATATTTAGCTCTAAGAAAACTAAAAACCCCATGGTTTAATCTCATCATCTGCAGAAAAGTATAGAAATTATGAGATCAATACCCATAAAAAAACTCTAATGTCATACACACTTGATCTTTATTACTAAAAATCCTAGAGTTACTCCATAATCTTATCATTTGACACCTAGGAAATATAATCATTCTTAACCATGGCGTGAAAATATTCATATAAAACATATTCTAAGAGTCCATGATTTATATTTGACCTCATTTGAAAAACTCATCACAAATAACCCATCTCTATGGAAACTAAGAATTGATCTGGATTCCCTATCAATTAGATGGAAACTTCAACCTTATCTAAATACTCTAGAAGCATAATTCCTCACACCAAATAAAATTGACACTCTTTACTTCTTTAAACATGATTTTACTTGATCGAATGAAAAATCATTCCTTTTCCTAAGAACAACATACTAAAAATTATCATGTTACATGGCCTCAACCCAAAAATCAAAATTAACATAGTCAATTAAAATAATTAAATCACATTCCCAAAACAAGGAATACTAAATCACATAACAATAAATATTTTAAATCGACCACCAAATAATTATACTAAATAATCCACCATGAACAAATCATATCATATTCCGAAATTTAATGTCACACATGTCTTTAATTTTACAATTCTACCACACCGATCACTATAATAACAAAATTTGAAATCATAAAGAATTAAAAATAAGAATTATAATTTATAATAATCATGTCTATTATACAATAATAATTAATTTCCATATTAAGGGAAATATTATATAATAAATTTTAGAAAAAAATAGAAACTCACCACATAATAATTTCATCATGTTAAAGAATAATTTTGGAACATAAAAAACAATTTGTTCAAAACATGAACTAATTTTATAAAAACATATTATTATAATAACTTTTAATATAAAATTATAAAATAATTTTTTAAAATCATCATCTAACAAATCCTATTGTAAAAATCACCAAAATATTTTCAAAAAACAAATTTTAAAATAACCAAAAAATTATTTATCTAAAAACATTTATCCTATTTCATTATTTATTGAAATATATTACCAGTAAAGAGTGTCATAATTTAAAAAATATTAGAAAAAAATACTAATCAATACTGCAAAAAAAAAATTATATCACACCGAAAGATTTAAAAATCATTAAGTTGAAATCTATAATAATTTAACAAATATATTTCATTACCAATTAAAATAACATGATCACTCAAAAATTTAAACTATTTAAAAATAATTAATAATAGGATATTAATATTTTCAAACACCACTGAATTAATTTTATTATAATGTTTTTATTTTAACATACCATCTGATAAGTAACTTGAAAAAAACATAAATATATAATATACTAAACATATTTTCTAACATATCACATTTAATATACTTATTTAATAACTCCCACATTGTGTAATATTTATAGATGATATATATTTATGATATTTTAATTCAACTCTTAAAATACCTAACATGTTCTTCACCTAATTTATGTTGACATGCTTATCTTCCAAATAAATAAATTTATATTAACACATAACATTATATAGAATTTGTTAAAATATAAAATATTTCACATTAGAACACTCAAGAGTCATTTATATAATAAAAATACCATAAATTGTTAAATAATTTCCTAGTTAAACACATGTGATATTAAATTTAGTGAAAAAAAATCAGGAAGAATATAATTTGTTTCGTTATTTTCAGGGTTTCCATTGTTCACTAAACAATTATTCTAGTGATTGTCATTAAATTTTAGAGTTAAAAATTTATTCCATTTCCTAATTATCATTAAATAATAAAACACATTGTAATCACAAATATATAAAAAATTTAGTCATCAAATTTATAAACCTATATAGAGAATTTATAGAGAACCCATACTTATTATGACATAAAACATTACAAAACAAATAAAATGATTAGAAATGAAGATTTCAATATCCCCTTCATATTAGTAAATCCTTCATTAGGTTCACTAACATGAAATAAATCCCCATTCCAAAAACATGGATTTATATTAAAGCATATTAATGGTTTTTTTCAAAGTAAATCTCCTAAAAATCATATCAATAAAATCATAGTCACAAAAAAGATTGAATTATATATCATCACTAGTTTTCTACCCAAAAATCATAATAACTTAACCTCAAATGATTATTAAGATTAAGATAATTATTATAGTTTATAGGTGTCTATAAACTCTTATATTATATCCATTATCCCATTCTATATTGCATGCTACATTTGATTTATACTATTAATCTATGATCCCCATGCAATACACGCCCATTCTTAACTCTAAACACTATACTAACTCTGAACCATGGCACTAATATAACTCTATTGTGGACCTAACCCACTAGTAAACCACTCAAGATGATGGTGAAGATGAGTGTGACCATCAAATACCACCTACAATAGTCCATGAGTTGGTAACCAGTCCCAAGGGTATGAAAACTCACATAATAGAGGAAATACCCCCACGATCCTATGAATACAACGAAAAAAACTAACCAAATCTAAATAATATAACATAAAACAAATAGATAATAATTATTGTAATACCACAAATAAAATAAACAATAAAATAAATCACCATAAATATTGTTCTCCATGCCTTTACACATATTATTACTTTATTTTTTTACATAAACGTCCATTAATTAATTCCCAAAGATCAATAGGCCAAGTGTTTTTTGAAAACTAGGATAATAATATATCAAGGGAAATTAAAACATGTAATCCTTATTCTTCTTCTTACTTAGTGAGGTCTTAAATAATTTTTAACTCCAAAAAGAATGCATAGGGTAACCTATGGAAATATATAAAATAAAGGGGTAATATAAAAATTATATTAAGGGAATAAACATGATAAAGAATCATAATGTGTGAGTCAAAGATATAAAATGATATAAAAAATAAAGGGCACATGAGTAATCACATGAAAAAATAACATAGATAATATATTATCACAAGATAATATTAACATAGAAAATATGGAATAAATATATAACTTGACATAAACCTGAGTCAAGGATAATTACCTATAAAATATTACATTATTGAAGAAGTCCCATAATGGATTAGTTTTACTCTCTAATCACATACATGCTGAATCATTAGACTGAAAATTACCCAATGATTTAGAGATCCATCTAGGAGTTCCAATCCTAAAATGTTCATGATTTATTTGTGCCAAAAAACTTAAAACAATCATAAGTTATAATATAATAATTATCCTTGTAAATAATATGGATTCTATAATCTTTTCTCATACATAATAAAACTAAATTTAATAATGAAGGAATTTGATATATGAACACAGATCATATATTACCATGTAAAAGGAATGTATAATAATAAATGTGTATAGGTGAGATACAAGTAAATATAATGTAGAATAAATCCATAACATTAAATGTTGTTTTCATTTATGAATAAAAATAATATAAAAATATTAAAAACATTTAAAAAAAATAACCATTACACCTTGAAATTAATTTTTTAAAAACTAAATATTCACTAAGTATTGTGTAATTAATTTTCTTTGAAAATAATAATAGAAACTTATAAATAAATCTTCAAATAAAATATTTTTCATGATGGAAGGTAATTTTATACATGTTTTATAAGCTCCAAAACATTCCTTTCATACTTCGGTAAAAAGTAAAAATGTGAATCATTTGGAAAATGAAAATAATATTAATTTAAACACATTTTTAAAAAAAAAGTTTTAAAAATAGTAAAAATGACATTAAACAATCATGTAATAATATTAAAAAAAATTAAAAAATTTTAATTAAATTATATACATGGATGATAAAGGGTTTTTGATCGAGGAGAGAAATAAAGTCCAATTTCCATAAAAACATTTTCTCAATCGTTTTATATACCAAATAGTGAAAATTTTAACTATTTATTGAAATGATCATGAATAACCAAAGTAGAATAAAATTTATTGTTTTTATTATTCAATTATCAAATAAATTTCAATAATTAGAATTTAAGGAAAAATAATCCTCATTAAGAGGTTATTAAAACATAAACCCTTACCACTTTCATAACATTTGAATCATAACTCCAATGATTTAAGTAAATGAAATGTATCATAAAATATAATTAGTATAAATTATTAGTCATATAATATGTAAATGGGATATATATACACCATATAATAGAAATTTGGTGGATAAAATATTATGTGTCTCAAGGAAAAATGTTTTGATATGAAATCCTTATATAGAGCTTGAATCATCAAGTGAATTACTTATATTCAAAAATAGTAAACCTCTGTTAATTATTAGATTTATTAATAACCTTTTTAATTTTTATAATTACTTTTAAATTAATCTTTATCATTTAAAATTCAATTACATTACCTATTATCATCTCATCATGCGTTCTTACAATAAATGGCTCATATGTCCAAAATCACATTGGTAAGTTGAATATGGTCCAAGAGACTATTATATAATCATCTATATAATTTTAATAATTAAATAATTATCATTATTAAACATAAATTGTAGTTTTAAACCCAAAATTATATATGTTCATGAAAAATAAACTATGTTACCATCATTGAGATGGTAGATTATACATATGCATGAGTAAAATTTCCATTTTTCGAAGATAATGATTGAAAAAAGGTACGTGTTAACATATCATTACATGATTAAAATTATATCATAAATATAATATTATTTATTTAAATAACAATATGTATACCATTCATGTGATGTGGTGCTAAAAATAATTCAAATCGCTTTATGAGGTGGTAGTCCGCTGTATTCACAAATGAGGTTATTATTTATTTAATGTGTAGTAAGGTAAGAAAGTATATGATATATTTATTTTCCATAATTATTAATATTTCATTTATATAATATATAAAAAAAATTATTTCATAGTCCCTTCCATTAAAATATTAAGTAAAAAAAAATTGCATTGCTTCACGAGGCAGTAGTTCACCGTATACACAAGTAGCGTTATTATATTCCCTATAGATTGAAAAGTAAGAATTTATATGTTATTTTATAAATTTAAAATTATAATAATATCTTAAATATAACATATAAATATCATATTCATCATTATATCCAACTATATTAATCGTTGATTGAAAAAAATTACAATGGTTCGTGAGGCTGTAGTCTACTGTACACACGATCAACAATTTTGTTTCACATTTCAGGGATGATGATATATTAATTTAGTTAATTCCATTAAATTAAAAATATTATATTTTTTCTAATATTATTAGTTTATTATATCATCAATTTTGAAAATTATTTTATAGAGGTGGAAGAATAAATAAAACTAAATTTTTGGTTATGAACGTTTCACTATCATCATACCACCTCTAAAGGATTATACCTAATGCATTCCAAGATTAAATTTATGATGAAACCAAGGGTACTTTTATTATTTTAGATAACTTATGATGTTATTTGGGTAGGTAGTTCATAAAAAATGTGCTTTTGATGTGTTTAAAGGATTGGAGGGAAGGTGTCCTTCTATATGTGTGGGAGAGGACGCATTTGGAATGTTTTAGAATGAATAATTCCACACAGAATTTTCTCATGAAAAAAGGATCCAATATTGAATATTTTAAAAACATATAATATATAAGGTCTATATATGACCATATATTATAAATTGTGCCTTTTTATCATTGTTTAACACCTATCTTTTTAGTTTAACCCCTAGTAAACCAATTTTTACCTTAACTGTTGTAATTAATTTTAATTTTTTATACTATTCATTGGGGTAAAAAATATAATTTTACCTTAATATATAATAAAATTGTATTTATTCCAAACATTGAATCAATTTTTGAAAATTGAACTCGTATAATTTTCATAATTTTATTTAAAATTAATCATGTAGATGTGTCAAAGGAATCGTTTTTCTGGAAATTGTTTTTTCACACAAAACATGATTTCATAATAAATATATTAAAATTTATAATAATAAAATTAATTTGAATTCATATTTATAGATATATAATCTACACATTTCATTTAAATAATTCCCTATTAATAATTAATTTAAATAATTTAAATGGATAAATGTTACGCATTTTAAAACAATTTTCAAAAAATTATTTTATTAATCCTAATAAAAAATTTATACTAATACCCAATATAATAAAGATTAAAATATAATTATATAGATTTAATATAAATTAATAACACATATTCTAATTTAAAATCAAATTAAAATAATAATGGACCTCTTAAATAACTTAATTTATTAAAAAAATATTTTAATTTTATAAAAATCGATATTCTTCACTATTAATTGAAAAGTAATACTTTCCAAAAAAATCCAAAAATGTCACCAAAAATTAATTTTAATATTCTTATTTCCCAAATGTTGTTGATTTCCTAAAAAAAATATAAAATATCAAGAACTTAGTTATAATATTTTCTCACAAAAAGAAATAAAATTGATTTTTAAATAAATGTTTTCATTTAAAAATTGAATAATGATTTATAAGAACTTATAAAAATATTTATATTTATTTGAAACATAATATTTATTTCATAATGTATATAACCCTATTCACACTTGCTAATTTAACAACTAGATTAAAATATTAATATTTAAATATTAATATTTTAATAATTTGTCGTTGTTCATTTAAACATAGTGTTTCATGTTGAATATGATATTGAAAATAGTATTAATTTAAAATCTATGGGTTTTACATTCTATCCCAATAAAAAAAATTATTTCCTCTAAATATGAACTTATGCTAAGAAATTAAGGGTTTTATATTATAAAATTTCTTTGTTGAAGACCCACGTCACAGAATGTGATAATAAAATTTTCTCTTAATGAGAGGGTAATGGAAATATTAAGATCATCACATAACTAGGTTTCCACAAAGGAAACAAATGGTGGAGTGTGATGATATAGACATGGATAAAAGAGTTAATAATTATGGAGAGTGGTGAATATCATTTATTATAATAAATTTAATTATCATGATAAATTCAACATCCAAAAATCCATAAATCATTAATGAGTTAAGTGATCATTGATTCATTAGATATAAAGGTAACATGATAATTTTTTATCAAGGTATTTTCCAAGGAGTTGAGGGATTCTTTTACTATTATGATAGAGAACTCTAAAAATATACTTAACTCATATATTTCATTTCACAAAAAAAAATCATCCTTTCATTGTGCTTCCATAACATTCCACTTCACCTCTTACTATATAGAGTGAATATCCAATATAATTTTTTTTCATGAAGAAAAAATATTATATTTTAACAAATCATAAGATACATAACAAGGTAAAAATATCTTCATCATATAATTATTGAAACAAAAATGGTTATAACAAAATATAATACCTAAAATGAATATTAATATATTAATAACCCAAATTAAACTATAAAACAAAATGTTTAGCATAGATCATTCATTAAATAAATAACCTTATATCCTAAATATCTTCATTAACCTCAATGTGAAAGATTATGTTAATCCAAAATGATATCTCATACCCTTTCAACATAAACCCCCAAAAACATAATATTATTCTTCCCAAATAATCCTTCATGTTATACTTTAAGGTTATATAAATATATATAAACCCAAATTTTTTCCAAAATATAATAAATAAAAATAAAATCCTAAAAATTAAAAAAAAAATTGATCCTCTGATATGTTTCCAAATATTAACACAATATTTATCCACAAAATATTTTAATTAAAATCAATGTTAGACTAACTAGTATGTCACGTAGGCCAATGGTAGGCGTTGTAGACTTATTTACCTTCAATTGAGGGTTCAACCCCTAGATCGTTTCCAGATGTGATGGCTTGTTGCTATGCTTACCGGTTGTCCATTTTTAAAATATATGGAAAATATTTTTTGATAAACATATTTTTAATTATATTCTGATCCTACAATGTTATCAAGAATGTGATGAACATCATAAAAAATACATTAGTCATAAAATCACCTTCTTTTAACTGTAATTTTATTCTATAAAACATATTATTTTCATGAAAATATCTATGTACCCTTAATTCATCTTTCAAGGTGATTATTACCATTATAAATATTCTTGCATGCCCTTAAAGAAAAACTAGTACCAAATGATCCTTAGAAGATTTTTGATTCATATAGGTAAAATATAATTGATAAAAAAAATTCTACATAATAATTATAGGATCCCCATACATAAATAATACACCTTAAGGGTTGGTATGACAGAGTTCCTTCCTTA
This sequence comes from Viscum album, assembly GCA_963277665.1. Taxonomy (NCBI): domain Eukaryota; kingdom Viridiplantae; phylum Streptophyta; class Magnoliopsida; order Santalales; family Viscaceae; genus Viscum; species Viscum album. The sequence continues at coordinate 825,369,040 of OY728120.1, forward strand.
GTTTGGGTTATAACCCTTTGTTTAGGTCATTGACTCGGATAATCACAATACATTGAATTACATAAAAATCCATTTTCTATGACATGTATTTCCATATAAAAAAGTATTCCCATCCATTTGAGATATTATTTAGATTCTTCTTCCAAAATTATTTAGATTCTTGAGGATGAATCTTATTTTATTTATCATATTTAACACTTTAACATCCATTAGCCATCGTAATTAACTTCTTTGATGTGTTTGCCTGAATGGACCAAAGGCCTTCATTATTTATTGATTTTTGATAACCCCCATTTCAAGGGATGAGAGGGAACCCTTACAAGGCATGTAGTCTCAGAGATTAAATAGCCCGTAGGCTTAGGTGATTACATGACCCGAAGGCCTTAAGGAATTCAACCAGACTATCTACGAGGAACTTCCCTTCCCCATCATCTGCATCTTGACAGTAGCTCTCCACCTTTGCATGACCGTCTGGCTAGGATTCTTGTTCAAGCACAGGCTGGTACCGATGGAATAGAAATACCCTCTCATTTGGACAATCCATTTAGCTTTACTCTGGTGAGTGCACCTTCTCTGAATCCTCTTATGGAGCAGCTTCTTTTTTGTAGTGTGTCTGGGGCCTGCATTCATGTGGCCCGATGGCCTTGGGGTGGCCCTAAGGCCTTAAGGTGGCCCGAAGGCCTTAAGAATCAACTAGCCCGAAGGCCTTGGGTGGCTCGAAAGCCTTGCAGGACCTGAGGACCAAACCGGTGGCCCGAATGCCCAGATGGATGAATAGTTCGGGGTGTTACAGTACCGAACAGTGCCTGCTACTGTTCTGCTACAGTAACCTGGCCATATGCCTCCACCTGGATTTGATCTCGGGTCTCTTGGATGCACCTATCGAGTCCTCACCAACTAGGCTGAGGCTCTTGTTCTTTTATGTGTTTGGGAATTTAAATATTTTCCAGTTTTTTATCAAAATTTGATACTGTGAATTCATAATGATCATAAGTTTTATAACTGTCATTCACATTTCGATAATCATTTCATTTGAGAAATCATTACATTTCCTATAACATTTTTTTGGCATTATTTCTCCTATTTACCACCATTAACTAAAAATATTAAAAAAATTATAATTCATTATCATTCCAAACAGAAATATTTGATCTCAAATAGAATAACTTATATATGATAATAATTTCATTACATGTTGGCCTCTAGGTTTCAATCTATGTTATCCAATGTAATTATTATTTTAAGTATTTCTAACCTAACAATTCATTAAAGTCCTTCATTATGGTGCATAAAGAGTTTGTCTGTTTCCAAAATATATATCTTCAAAGTTTCAAACCACATGAACATTTGTGCATGTTTTTGTGTACCAAATATAACTCATGTAAAGATAAACATTCCTTTTAAGATTTATTACCCCTAGGTACATTTATCCTTGAACCATAAACACTTGTAGTATCTAGACATGGATATGATTTTTTAGAAACCACTCACTCTAAAATTCACTATGATTCCAGGATATTTTTCTATAATTAGTATTATCCTTAGACATATCCCTAGGATTATCATTAATTTTTTGGCATCCTAGTTTTTAAAGGTTTACTAAAACTATTCTATAAAACCATCTATAGTTGTTTGGAATTGTTTCCAGTGAACTATAATTGATTCTGATTAAAGAACTCTATGGGTAGTTATACCTCCTAGGCGTGAAATACCACTATCCCATATTGTATCCCTTTTCTTATAAATCCCTTTGGTGGAGAGGTTTTATTATTCAAGCGGTTATATGTGATAGCTCTGAAGGATTGGATTCCTTCCATTTCATTGATACCAACTTTATTGAACCATGCCTTTTATATATATTGTTACATTATTTTTAACCTAAAATTCCATTAACTATAACCAAAAGAGCATTAGGCATATTTTATTTAGAAAACTAGGACAATAATACATCAAATGAAACTAGAACATGGTATACTTACATTTCTTCTTCTATGGTGATCTCCTAAATCCATTTGAGCTAGTACAACTGCAAAGGATAACTAGGTGAAATATATAAAATAAATGGGTGAGATAAAACTTCACGTAATGGAATAAACATGACAAAGAAATGTAACATGTTACTCAAAGATATAAAATTATATCAACAATGTGATGGGACAAGAGTAATCACATTTAAGCATAACATAGATAACATGGTATCAAAGATCATAATAAAAGATATAATGTGGCTGAAACATTCAATATGACATAAACATTAGTCAATGATAATTTCCTATACAATATCAAATGACGGACAAAGCCCCATAAAGGGTTAGGTATATTCTCTAATCCTCTACATGATGTTTCATGAGGCTAAAACAATAACCAATGCATTAGAGAACTATTAGGGTTCACACATCCGAACATGTTCAAGATTTATATGTTCCACAAAAATGAAATCAATCTTAAGTCATGCAATAATAATTACCCATGGAATGAAAATGGGTTGCATGATCTTATCTCATATCATAATGAAAATAATTATCATAATGAAATTATTTCATATATAAACATAGGGGATGTATTACCCCATGAAAGGAAGATAGAATAAGTCAGCTATATGTGTTAGATATATATTTATATATAGATTGTATAATCAATTCATAACTTGAAAGATTTTTTATGGATATAAATAATATATAAACATTGAAACATATTTAATGAAAAAAACCCTTCCACTTTGAAATTAATTTTTGAAAAAATAAATATTCACTAGGTATTGTGGAAAACAATTTACTTGAAAATGACCATATAATCATATAAATTAATCTTTAAGGAAACAAATATTTTTTTAAACATTTAATTTTTTTCATGCTATATAAGATAAAAAAACTTTCCTTTCACACTTGGGTAAAGAATAAACAATGTCTAATTTGGAAAATTAAAGAATATTATTTTCAAAAAAACAATTAAAGGTTCTAAGAAGGGTAAAAAATAAATTATACAATAATGGAATAATATTAGAACTTTTTTACAGCATTTTGAAAAAATATATGTATATGGAAGAGAAATGATTATCGACCAAAGAGACAAATAAAATCGTTTTTACATTATTATTTTTAATAATTTGAAGTACCAAAAAGTGTAAAATGGTAGTATTTATTTACAATTTATTGAATAAATAGTGGATAATAATATTTAAGGTTTTTACAAGGAAACTATCAAATAAGTTTGAATAATTTAAATTCAAGGATAAACAATCCATATTAATATGAAATTAAAATATAAAACGTTACTTCTTTTGTAACATTAGAATTGTAACAATGAATTAAATTAATTATAACATAAAATATCATTATTTATGAATGATTAAAGATATAGTATTTAAATTTTCAGTATATAAACAATATAAAATTAACTGGGTGTATTAAGGAACATGTGCCTCGTAGAAGGATGTTTTGTGATGATACCGTTACCTCGAGCCTGAATCATCATCCACATTCCTTATAATCTTGAATAATAAACTATTTATAATTATTTAATTTATTAAGATCCAATTTCAAGATTATTATTCCTTTTATTTTATTGTTACCATGTCATGTCCAATTACATAACAAATTAGTTTCACATCAGTCATTTTTTTGATAAATGGATCATATGTCTCAAATCACATTTGTATGTTGACTAAGGTCAAATACAATATTAATTATTATTATAAGGAGATTTAACCAAGAAATAATTTTTATTATTAATCATCATTTATACTTTTAAAACAGACCATGAAATATGGTCACAATAAATTAACTAGGTTACAATCACAGAGATGATATTCCATACATATGAATGAATTATGTTTCCATTTTTTGATAATCATGATAGAAATGGTAGGTATTATTTTACATTTATAGGATGATATTTATATAATAAATAAAATATTATTTCTTTTAAAACACTTTTATATAATATTCATGTGATGTGGTAGTAATAATTAATTACATCACTTCATGAGGCATTAGTACACTATATACACGAAAAGTGTTATCATTTATTAAATGGATGTTAAGGTAAGAAATTATTTGATATATTTATTTTATATATTTATTAATAAATCAATAATATCATATATAAAAATCAAATTAATCACTATTAACTTTCATATAAATTTTGTGTGAATAAAATCGCATTGCTTCGTGAGGCGGTAGTCCATTGTACAAAATAGTGATGTCGTTGTATTCCCTACGAAATGGAAATTAATAATGTGTATGTGGTAATATAATTTAAGAAGTATATTTATATCATAAATATAATGTATAAATTTAAAATACACCATTATATTAAAAGGTGATAAATAGATATGGAAACAAAATTCTTTCAATTCACGAGGCGGTAGTCCTCCATACACATGTTCAATAGCTTTGTTTCCCATTTGAGGGATGTGAAGATGCTTTTATGTCATGCACTTAACATAAAAAATATTATTGTCTATAAGATAATGTGGTTATTATATAAACATATTTTAATAAAAATTTATGGACATGGGAAAATAAATAAAATAAAATTATCTGATAAGAATGTTACCTCTTCTTTGGACCACCACTTTTACATTATACCTATACCCACCACAACTCGATTTATGAACAAGAAAAGTATTATAAGGTGATTTTATTGAATTATGGACGTTATTTAGGTTGGTAATTGCTCAAACAATGGGTTTTGGATGTGTGGAAATTGGAGTATTGGGGTTTCCTTTAATAAGTGGAGGAGAGGGCATATATGGAATGTTTGAGAAGAAATAATCTGACCCATGTTATTATAATTCCAAAATGCCCCAAAAAAACCATTTTGGAACCATATGTTAGATAAGGTCAAATAATTCATATAAAATAGGAATTCTGATTTTTTTGTAATTTTTGACAATTATCATTTTAGTCTAACTCCTCAGTAAAATAATTTTTTCTCTAATTGTGATAATTACATTTTACTATTATTACTGTTCATTATGGTAAAAATATTACTTTACCTTATTAGATAATATAAATTTATATGGTTAAAAATATAGATTCATTTTATTCAGTTTCAACTTATATAAGTGTCTTAATTGTATTTAAAATTAAACTCAAAGACGTTTAAAAAAATGTGTTTTCAAAAAATTAATTTTCAAGCATATGATGATCTTATATTAATTATATGAAAAGTAATCATAATTAAATGAATTTAAATTAATATATATATATATATATATATTTATATATTATAAATTTAATTTATTTCATTCATAATTAGTAGTTATTTTAATTAATTAAGTTGGAAAAACATTATTTACTTTAAAACTGTTTTTAGAAAACCGTATTTTTAACCCTAAAAATATAATTATAAAAAATCTAGTATAAAGATGAATTAAATTTAATTAATAAGATTTAATATTAAAATATAACTTATGTTAATTTTAATAAAATTAAAATTTTACTTTTAATTTTATAGTACTAAATTTATTAATAGGAAATGTAAATATAATAATAATAAGTATTTCTCACTATTCACTGGAAAAGTAATATTTTTCAAAAAAACCCAAAAATTTCCCCCTAAGTTAATGTTGATATGCTGATTTAAAAAATGATATTAATTTTATATAAAAAAAATACTAAATGTAATAATAATAATAATAATATTTTCTCATTAAATGAAATAAAATTCATTCTTGAAAAAGTTTTTTATTAAAAATGAGTGTTTATTTATTAAAAGTTTATAAATGTATTTATATTTATTATAAAATTAATATCTTTATAAAAAATTATTTCATCTTATTTGAACCCACCAATTTAACATCTATGTTAATATGATCATATTTTGATAATAATTTTTCAATAATATTTCGCATTTCATTTTAACTCAGAATTTCATATTAAATATGATATTAAACATAGTATAATTTTAAAATATCAGGGTGTTACAACCGAAATATCCTATATAATAAACCCATGAACACCAAAAATAAACTCCATGAGATAGTAATGTATATCTCATTCATAAAATTTATCTTTATAATATATATATATATGGTGGGTTATAATACACCTATACTAAGTAGAACCCTCCCCAAAAGCACTCGTGAAAATGTGGAAGAATCATTTTAATGTCAATATGAATAAACATCATAATGAACTTGTACCTATACCAACCCAACTATCATCTAACATTAAAAAAAATCACTCTCCCGATATCACATCCACGAACAGTGGCACTAAATCATAATAATATATATATATATATATATTATAGAGGCACCCCGCAGACACTTCAATGCTAATATAGTCCATCTCACACCCTTATAACATATGTCATGTACATCAATCCCTTCCATATAAACATATCCACATAACCAGATGCGACATAAAATACAAAACCACAAATCCCACCACTATATACCATATAATAACCAAAAATCATATCCTCATTATAGTAGGGTAATGTAAACAAGAAGGTCATTAAGCTAGTTCCCTCATCCTACCCTACACCTCACGCACCATATATAAAAAAAATAACCCCAAAAAATATCATATATATATAGATAATATATCCCAAATCCACTATAAATCATATATATATATACACGTACCATGATCCATAATAGATTATACTAAGTCTGAAAATAGAGTGGGGAAGAGGGAGATGTCAACTATTCGTTCCCTCTACAACCTACATATTAAAAAAGGAACCCAGAACCCATGTCCTAAAATATGCATCTATATGTTTACCTAAATCAAGTGGTTTTATACATGAAATAAAAAAAGATAACAAAAATGATATAATTAGCCACATGATCTTATCCTAATGTTCAACGTAGAAATAGAGAACTATAAACTCTACTATATATAAAAGTCCCTTAATCCTTACTATCACACATTAATAACTGATTCCATAACTTGTATCAATAACAACTGAACACCCCCCACATAAAAACTCAAACAACATTATCAAATACCCACTTGATTTTATCATTATTAAAATTTAGATTCACCATTACATGACACATTATATTCAATGATCTATATTTAATGTTAATTGATTCATAAAACCACATTATACTTAGAATTCATTCATTAATGAGTGTACAAATGTATTTCATCCTTCCTAAGTTTCATTAAAACATCCCACTTATTACTATAATTTACCCATTATTTGAAATAACATTTCCAAACCATATTTATCCCATTAAAAAATTACACTTTAATTTAGTTACTCATTCATTCATTAAATTATCAGCTAACCCATGTTAAATGAAAACTATGACCCAACTACATCAACCTCCTCGAATACCATGTCAATTATCTAAAAATCCCATGAAAAACCCACCACAACCATTCCACCTCAACCAAAACATCTAATAACAATATATTTATATGAAACCATACATGCCAAAACTACAACAATGACATAATAAACCAACTACCTTAATAATTATTTTTTAAATACTTTAGGAAAACCCCCATTAATAATAATTCCCAGAATTCTATTCATCAAATTTAATTAAAAAAATTATGTAATATGCCAATTATGAAAGGTGGATTGAATATAAAAAACAACTACCCAAAAGGTTTATAGAAGTAAAACCCGAAAATTTCATAACAAATATTTCAATATCTAATCTTTCTATAATCATTATTATCAATCCTCAGTCATAAACAATAAATACAAAATTTAAGTTGCACATGATAAATTTTAATTGCCATCTTTAAATGTTATCCTTTCTAGGAAATTTATTCAATCATTAAATAAAAAGAACAATTTGTATAATAGTTTCTATTATTGACCCATAAACATCATTAAATAATAAAATACATGAATTTAGGTAATATAAATGTTAATCACCTCATCCCATTAAATTACTCTAATGTAATTAATAATCATATTTATGTTAAATCATGGAATATGGAAATAGAAAATATAATATTTATTCCATCCTATTCACACATAATTAAATAAAATGAAGTCTCTAACACCCTACCTTCAAGGATGCTTCATTATCACCTATGTTTGATGATGAGGAAATACATATCAAACACTACTCTAAAACATGAGGATCACATACAAATCCCATGAATGAAATTTCTACACCATCACCATGACCCAACATGTCATGACCACCCCCCTCTCCTGGTAACCCATTGGGGTATGTAGTGAAGAGAAGGAGTGACCCCCCCCCCCCATGTCCGACCATCAGTATTCCTTGGGTTTGTGACTATCTATGGGGGTGTAAAATATGAAAAAATGAGGCATTTCCCATATTATATAAAAGTGATCGAGAGAGAATATAAGAAACTGCCAAAAACACCATCACATTTATATAATAAAACAAAACTATCACATAATATATGTTAAAAAAACAAATACATCATCTAATGTAGATAACATAAAGAAAACTAAGTTAGTAATTCTATAGTGGCTATGCTCTCTAAGATAGTAATTCCTAGGTCTGTCCCCATAAACCTCCTAGAAATCTAAAACCCAGTTTATATACATATAGTGAGAATAACATGTATACTCGGTAGGATCAAACCATAGATATCATAATAAAATTGGAAAAGTGTATACTAATGGACCATTGAACAAATAACTAAACCAAAAAGAACTGTAATATGTCAACTATTTATCCAACTCTCACCATGTATCACTCATAAAACATTTTAAGAAAGTGATATGATAATATCAAAGGAACATAGATAATGGAACAATATGTCTAATTTTCCAATGAGTTTCTTCTCTAACAACCTAACATCAAACATCATGTGATAACATCCCTTTCATGTATACTATTCATCACATATCAAGATATCTCTCATGTGGTTTGGGTTATAACCCTACAAACCACAACCTATTGTATGGACCAATGTATAGTGAGCGAATCAATTTCATCATCCATATCTATCATTACACTAATGTAACATCATGCCTCCATCCAAAATCTCATATCCCGAGTATAAGGGTATCAGGAACATTATGGACAACAACCTGATTCCCTCCTCCAACCATGTATTACCCCCACTATATGTCACATCCTCTCATCATTATGTATTGCCACTAACGACACCATCATAGGTTGATATTGACCACAAACTATGTACCACAAACACATACAACTTATGAAGGAGTAGTGTAAAAGAATTGGTAATCAATAATCCATTCCTCCTCATTCGGATGTTGATGATAATACCCTCCAAAACATTTGGGTGCAGATACATAGTACTCAATGTGGGTGGGGTGATAATAAGAGTAAAACTAAAACAAAATAAAGTATATAGACAAATATATATATATAACACAATACTGATAGGTTTCATATCAATACATAATCATCTCTGTATTATCATCTGTTTTATACTAATATTAACAGAAGATTCCACTACTAAATGAAACTCCACCACACCAAACTACCACAGAAAACCCACTTTCCATTCATTCAATTATAGATTCACCCCCTTACAAAATTATCACTTTATAATTAATTTTTCATTAATTATTCTATTTGACATCATATTTTAATACAAATTACTCAAACCAACATTTTCATTTAATATATATTTAATTCACGTGTATTCATGATTATTTGATTCATGAAACCATTCTCCTCATGTAAATTCTAGTATAATTTTATTAAATTACATCCCATACCATTTACCTTTCAATATTTCAACACTTAAATTCCATCGCTATAAGGATACAAAAACAAGGCAAAACACATAACCCCTTAGGCCTCCCACCAATCAGATGCCAAAAACACATATCTTATACCAAACTTCCACTACACAGTATACATCTCACACCTTAAATTGGTCACCACCACCATCACATAATCCATAGAAAGGAACCAAAACTGTATGGACAATAATAATCATAATAGTAGTACACAATAACATATTTCAAAACCATGTTAATATATAAATCATTTAAAAGGTCTTTCAAAACATTCCACCAAATTCATTTAATGTATTTTCACACAACTTATTGGTTCACAAAAAAACCAATTCATTTTTCGTATATAAGTAGGTATCATTTTACGAGTATTAGGATCAAAATATATTTATATAAGGGTTATAAAACCCTATAAATTCATAATAATTTCATTATATACATAACACACACCTAAAACATCATCCAATTTTTGTGTGAGAATAATAACCCAGTAATAATAATAAAATAGGTAAACCATGTGAATATTCATAATCTAATTCAATTTAATTTAATATAGTATTATATCTTCATTAATTAATCTATATTTTCAACCCAATTAAAAATAATGTCATGTTAGTTGCACAAATACAAAAAATAAAGATATAATAAAGATCATTTATACAGATTATATTGTATGTTGTGTCATAGAAAAACATGGTAAAGGGAAGATGTACCTTGGATCAAATTCAACCTAGTGGTGTAGATAATAGAGGAATAATGTGGATGTTTTACATTCTTATATAATGTGAGTAAAAAGGTTATAGGTGATTGAAGACAGATCTAAAGATACATGAATAAGTTTCTGGTTTATCTATAGTCAATGGAAATAATAAAATAATTGAATATTGGAAATATCACACTTTATGATGTCATATATATATCATTTAATAACTCAAAAGATTAATTTCCTAAGCATTCCCTTTCATGTATCTTTAAATTCTATTTCATTTAAGACAGAAAAAACAACCCATTTAATCCTCATTCAAAACCCCAAATTTTATGGAATTGGAGGATATAATTTTTTCCCTAGAAAACATATATAAAAAATTTATGCCCTTATTTCTACTTTTTTTGTAAAAAATGGTTACTTAAATTAAACTGGAAATAACTAGGTATTTTTAAATTTTATACATTTTTTCAACTATTAAAGATATTGCATGAAGGGATTGGTTGTAAGAAGAAATAGAATATGACTATCCATGAAACATGTAAAGACCCGTAAAATTCAAGGGAAATTTTTTCTTAATTTTCTTTAGAATTTTACAAGAGCGCGGTTTCAGACGGCACCTGATTCCGAGGCCCGGAGTGCCCGGAATTAATTTCCGAAGTTTGGCTCGGGTACGTTCAGTGAACGAACGAGCGGGAATTCCTAACTTTTGTTCCGGTGCTCGGAATTGAAATCTGAGGGCACCTATGAACTCGCAGCGCCGATTTTCGCTTAAAGAGACCTTTTCGGGAGTTGCGTTTGTTGCGGGTTGAAAGTTAGTTTTAGGGGTTTTTAGTTTGAGTTAAATAAAATTTGTATAGAACAAATTTTATTATAACTTGTTAAAACCTACCAAAGGAGGTTGGAAGTGGGACCCACACCCACTTAACCTCCCTTGGGAGGATTAAGTGTGGTGGGGCCCACACGAACCCCTAATCCTTTCAAATTCTCTCAACTTGCTTAACCCCTAATTAAATGACTTGAGTTACTTTTAATTATAGGAGTTAAACCTTTTGAATTTCAAACTTTTGAAATTCTAATGTGTTATGTGATAATAAAATAAGATGTTGTCTTATTTTATTTTGGGGTTATTTGTTTGTCTTCTTGAGAGGTGGAGAGCTTTTCCTTCTTCTCCTTCAACTCTGACGAGGAACTCGAAGAACGTTCATCTTGACGAAGAACATTCAAGCTCCGACGAAGAACGCCGCACCTCCATTCTTCGTTTACCGTGTCAACGAAAGGGGACGCCACTTCTTCCTCGGACAACCTTTGTCGGCGTACAAGTTTCGCCAACGACGTGTCTCTTCGAACGCATTCCTTCGTCATCGGATTTGACGAACGGCTACCGCGACGCCCGACCTCCGCGACGTCGTCTTCCGCGGAACGTTCACAATCTTCGAACCTTATACCTGAGGTAGGGGTTGTTATTTTATTCTTAAATTATTCCATTTCTTGATCGTGGATTTCGCATGTCAAACATGAGACTTTTGAATGTTTAAGTTGAGTTATTTATTTTAACGTGAGGGGGGCCGGACCGCACGAACACGGCCGAACCCCCCTCCATCGTTCTTGTTTATTCTTGCGGGTGGAAGCAAGTGGCGTGGTGCCGTCGCACCACGCGGATGATCGTGCAAATATTTTACGCGGCGCCGTCGCGCCACGCCGAGGAAGAATCTTCAAGAACGCGACGCCGTCGCGCCGCGTTGAATGGAATCAAGGCACGGCGAAGGGGCGCGGTGCCGTCGCACCGCGCCGGATGACGAACGCCGCGGCCGGTTCCGGCCCGCGGCGGGATGAGGAGACCACGGCCGGTTCCGGGCCGCGGCGGAAGAGAAGACCGGCGGCCGGGCCGCCGGCGTCGGAAGCCGAAGGGGGGACCGGAATTTCCGGTCCCGTTAGAGAAAACCGGTCGGCCAGCTGGCCGGCCGGATACCATTAAAACCGGGGGAATTAATCCCCCGGCCACCTCATAAAAACCCCCCTCTTTATGAGGGGGGCGGTTCTTTGAAGGAGGGGGGCAGCCGGCCCCCCGGTTCCGCACCAGCAGGCCCCCCACGTGGGGGGGGGGGGCGTTTTTTTAAAAATAAAACGGCGCGGCTATGCCGCGCCGCCAGATGAAGAGCGGGGGCTTGTTCCCCCGCGTGCAGCCACCTCGCGGCGCCAGGCCGCCGCGGCCCGCCGCGCCGCCGCCCCGCCGCGCCGCCGCCGGCCGCCGTGCCGCCGCCGGCCGCCGCCGCCGCCCCAGGGGGGGTCGGGCCGGGTCGGCCCGGACCCGGACCCCCCGTTTCGAACCAGAATCGGTTTTTGGGCCATAACTTGAGCCTCGGACCTCCGATCGACGAACCGTCAGCGGAAACCCGATCCTTGGATCGAGACGGTCGTTTTGGTATATTGCACTCAAGGTTTCGGGTTACTTTGAGTTCGGCCGGGTTGGTTCGTTCACGAAACCAACCGGGCCTTCGGAGCGGAAACGCTCATATCTTGAGCTACGAACGTCCGATTGACGCGCCGTCAGTCGCGTTGTGTTCCTCTTAGTGAGACGGATCTTTTGGCATACTCCGCCCGAGGTTTGGACGCAGGTGGAGTACGGTCGGGTTGGTTTTTCCTTAAAAACCAACCGGGCCCCGGAGACGAAAATGCCAATAACTCTCAGACCGGGCGTCTGATCGATGCGCCGTCTGTTGCGTTGAGTTCCTGTTGACGATACGGAACTTTTGGATACATCAACTCTGGTCTTTGTGACAGTTGATGTATCAGCCTCTCGACTCGTGGAGCGGACCCTCTGAACGAGCTAGCTGTGTGCGGGAACCCTAGTGCTGGCTGCGACTGCTACAACTGCTACTACTGCTACGACTGCTACTGTGACTGCGACGACGACAGTACAGAGATCCTGTGTGGATTCGACGACGACAGTACATAGATCCTGTGTGGATTCGACGACGACGACTACAACACTCAGCGATCCTACGTGGATCAGTGCTACAAGTCCTGTGTGGGCCCGATCCTGTGTGGGTCCGCGCTCAGCGGTTCTGTGTGAGCCAGCGCCTACAGGTCCTGTGTGGGCCCGATCCTGTGTGGGTCTTTGCGGGGGTTAGTTACCTATCGATCCTTCGTGGGTCCGACGACTTAGATGGATCAGTGATCATCTTTATCGTCCTTGAAGAAGTATACCTGTGTGAGCTGAATCCTATTGTTTTCCTGTGTGGATTGTGTTGTGCAATCCTGTGTGGATTACGTTTTGCTTTCCTGTGTGGAATACGTTTACTATCCTGTGTGGACTGAGTTGTACTTGGGCTCGGAGGTTGGAGCGTATTTGAATTGATGACTTAGGTATATGTATGGGCATATACCTAAGCAGTGTCGGTTGTTACTTCGTGATTGTACCTTTCTTCGTGGTTTATCCTTTGTGGATTTTGAGAGACCTTCAGGGGTCTCGGGGTCCCTACTGAGTAGCTTATACTCACCCCTGCACGGGCTTTGCCCGCACTACGTTGTGTTGGTTGCAGACGACGGACAGTGTTGACCTTAGCTGAGGCTTGCAGAACGGGACGGTACCCGGAGGTGGACCACAGGGCGGGACGTGCACGGAGCGGACGGCGGGACCCGTAGAGCAGAGGAGCTATCTGTACCCACCCTTCAGGTGGGATTTCCAGTGGACAGCTCAGAGTAGCGGCTTTTACTTTTCAGTTGCTGTTTTCCCTTTTGAGTTGTACTTTACTTTCAGTTTGGGTTTGTATACTGGCCCATTTACTTTTCCACACTTTCAGTTGTACTCTGCTTTTGTTTAGTGTTTACTTTCCGCTTGCTTACTCTGTGGTGATGTTTACTTTTCAAAGGCAATGCCTTCCCATTTTACTGGGATTTACGCCTTGGTGCTAGTCGCCAGCCCCTGGCCTATGGAAGGCGGGCTTGGGGTAGTCACGGCACGGACCCCGAGGGCGGGTCGTGACAAATTGGTATCAGAGGGGGTCGGTTCTACCGCAGACTCTGATCGTCTTTTCTTTCTATATGAAGCAATAGTGTTTAGTGTATTGAGTGTGGTTATCAGTTCAGGGAGCCCAGTGTTGGTGCGGCGGCCGACGTATCCGTACACCAGGACCCTGACTCCTGATTTCCGACTTAATGCATGAAAACATTGATTGCGTGTGTGTTTCAAGTTTTCTTCGTGATTACTTGTGTCAGCTCACCGGGTATACTGATCTGCTTTATGAAAGTCTCAGGTTTTCCTTGTGATTACTTGTGCCAGCTCACCAGGTATACTGTTCTGACCGTGGCGCACCTGTTTCCTTTTCAGGATGGCCCCACGACGGCAGCCAGCTAGGGTTCCGAGAGTCGAGCGTGACGACAGCCCACCGAGCGATGAGGCCTCGGTGCAGGGCCCTTTGCCAGCAGTGGCACCGGCGGTAGCTTTACCCGCCGATCCCCCGATGCTTCCAGCAGCAGCCGCTGACGATGCACGTCGCCTCAGCGCACTGCATGAGTTTCAGCGCCAGCGACCGCCCAGGTTTCGCGGGGAGACGGATCCCCAGGCAGCAGAGGACTGGCTGGAGGCAGTGGTTCGAGTGTTTAGGCTAGTGAGGACACCAGCAGACCTCATGGTGATCCTCGCTGCGAGCCTACTACACGCAGCAGCAGGACGATGGTGGAGCTTGATGCTCCAGGTGCACGATGAGGCATCTCTTCTTTGGACGGACTTTGAGAGCCTCTTCCGCTCGGAGTTCGTCCCAGCCACCCTTCGTGCGGTGCGTATCCAGGAGCTTCTACAGCTGCGGCAGGGCAGCATGACGGTCGCTCAGTACTCGGCGAGATTTACCGATCTCTCGCGCTACTCGACCGACATGGTACGGGACCCATTCTTCCGGGCCCGGACCTTCGAGCAGGGTTTGAGACATGAGATCAGGGCATCGCTGATCTCCCTCAGCATACCGACTCAGACAGGAGTACTGGAGCGGGCCCTTCTGATCGAGAGCTTCCTTGCTGAGTCTACACCAGCACAGCGACCCACCGCAGGGCGGCACGTGGAAGAGTCATCTGCAGCAGGCAGTCGACGGATGACTCAGGGGTCCAGACAGACCAGACCTTCAGGCAGACGATCTCAGGGCACTGGCTCAGCAGTGCGGGGCACACAGCGCGGAGCCAGTCTTCCGAGAGGCAGATAGTGCTACTCGTGCGGCGGGCAGGGCCACATGGCTCGTGACTGCCCGACCCGTCGTGCCGAGGAGCAGCAGACAGTTGATGGACCACCGAGGCAGAGGCAGAGGATCGACCGTGGCGGTCCGCAGGGAGGAGGCGGACGAGGCAGAGGAGCTGGACGAGCAGCTGGTGGTGGCCGACGCTTTGAGGCTCTACCACCACCACCACCAGGAGGTCCACCCCGACCACAGGGAGCTGGCGGGCAACGACAGGCACAGCTCCAGGCAGCAGAGGCCTACGACCACGGCGCACCCGAGATGATTCGAGGTACTATCTGTGTCTATTCCACCCTTGCTGCAGTTCTTATAGACACAGGAGCGAGTCATTCTTTCATAGCCGCTGCCCTTGTTCGGAGCTCGGAGATTCCGACAGAGCCGTTGGCTCGATCCTTACGGCTAGAGACTCCTACGGGAGCAGACTCGACGATTACGCATTGGTGCCGGCAGTGTGAGATTACTCTAGGAGGCGAGAGCTTCGGCTGGGATCTTCTTGTAGCAGCGTCGAGGCCTTACGACGTCATCTTGGGCATGGATTGGCTGTCTACGGTCCATGCACAGATTGACTGTTTTAGGCGCAAGGTGCGTTGTGTACGCACCGACGGGAGCAGGTTCACCTTCACCGGCGAGAAGGGAGCCTTGGCAGCACAGGATGGACTTCCGCGGAGGAGAGGACAGCCCATCACTCATCAGTTGGCTAGCCTTATCCTTGGAGCAGTTGACGTGCGGAGTCCTGGTTTTCCTGCAGTGGTGGATCAGTTTGCGGACGTTTTTTCCGACGACATTCCAGGGCTACCTCCTCGCAGAGAGGTAGACTTTTATATTGACTTGTACCCCGGGACAGCCCCGATATCCACTCCAGCATATCGGATGGCCCCCGCCGAGCTTCGAGAGCTACGGGTACAGTTGGAGGACTTGCAGGGCAAGGGGTTCATCCGACCCAATGTTTCACCCTGGGCTTGCCCGATATTGTTCGCCAAGAAGGCGGACGGGAGCTTGCGACTTTGTGTTGACTATCGTCGCCTGAACCAAGTGACAGTAAGGAACAAGTATCCGCTACCGAGGATTGATGACCTCTTTGATCAGCTCAAGGGAGCACGGTGGTTCTCGAAGATAGACCTCAGGTCAGGCTATCATCAGCTCAGAGTCAGAGACGAGGATATGCAGAAGACGGCCTTCAGATGTCGGTATGGCCACTATGAGTTCTTGGTTATGCCTTTCGGTGTAACCAATGCTCCAGCAGTGTTCATGGCTCTCATGAACAGGATCTTTCAGCCATACCTCGATCGGTTTGTTGTGGTTTTCATCGACGACATTCTGATTTACTCTACGACAGAGGAGGAGCACGCCTATCACTTGCGAGTTGTCCTTGACACACTCCGAGAGCACCAGCTTTATGGTAAGCTCTCGAAGTGCCAGTTTTGGATACGTGAGGTCCACTTTTTGGGACACGTTATCTCTGAGGCGGGAGTTGCAGTGGATCCCGCGAAGATTGAGGTTGTGTTAGCATGGGAGCCACCCAGGAGCGTGACTGAGGTTCAGAGTTTCTTGGGACTAGCTGGATACTATCGGAGATTTGTGCCGAACTTCTCCAGAGTTGCGGCATCACTCACAGCTTTGAAGAAGAAGGGGAAACCCTTCGTGTGGTCAGACAGTTGTCAGCAGAGCTTCCAGGAGCTGAGACAGAGATTGACTAGCGCACCTATATTGAGGTTTCCTGAGGAGGGAGTAGGGTACGTAGTCTACTGCGATGCATCAGGGACCGGACTCGGATGTGTTCTGATGCAGGAGCGGGCAGTGATCGCCTATGGATCACGACAGATGAGGCCGCATGAGCAGAACTACGCTACCCATGACCTGGAGTTAGCAGTAGTGGTCTTCGCTCTGAAGACATGGCGACACTATCTGATGGGCGAGCGCTTTACAGTCTTTTCCGATCATCAGAGTCTCAGGTATATCTTCTCGCAGAAGGACCTGAACCTGAGACAGCGGCGATGGCTCGAGTTCCTCCAGGACTATGACTTTGAGATAGTCTATACTCCTGGGAAGGGGAACGTAGTAGCCGATGCCCTCAGCAGGAGGACGGGCATTCAGCTACTCGAGGAGGCGACGGAGCAGCTAGCCTCTTTGCAGATATCCTTCGTGGATAGAGATGGAGCAGCCTTTCTTCAGTCTCTCACAGTCACTCCTCCACTACTGCAGTGAGTCAGGGAGGCACAGCACGGGGACGTTGACTGTGAGACGCGGCGTGAACAGATATCCTCGGGACAGGCGCCTGATGGTTTCTCCCTTGGAGCAGAGCAAGACATCCTTTTCAGAGGACGTACCTTCGTACCAGTCGCTTTACGAGAGGAGGTGCTGAGAGAGTTTCACACTTCTCCTTTAGCGGTACATCCTGGAGTGGCGAAGATGTACCAGGACCTCAGACGACAGCATTGGTGGCCGGGTATGAAGAAGGCTGTAGCAGAGTTCGTTTCTCGATGCCTCACCTGTCAGCAGGTGAAGGCAGAGCATCAGGTACCAGCAGGCTTGGTACATCCCTTGGAGGTTCCGGAGTGGAAGTGGGACGGCATATCTATGGACTTCGTGACTGGACTTTCACGCACTTCCAGAGGTCACGACTCCATCTGGGTGATTGTTTACCGACTCACCAAGTCGGCACACTTCTTACCCATCAGAGAGCAGGGCTCAGTAGAGAGCTTGGGACGTCTCTACGTTCAGGAGATTGTGCGGCTCCACGGCGTACCATCATCTATCGTTTCCGATCGAGATGCCCGCTTTACTTCCCGGATTTGGAAGGGGTTACAGGAGGCGTTCGGTACGCAGCTACGTCTTAGCACAGCTTTTCACCCTCAGAAGGATGGTCAGACGGAGAGGACCATTCAGACTCTCGAGGACATGCTCCGCGCATGTGTCCTCGACTTTGGTCGTAGCTGGGAGGACCACCTACCCTTGGTGGAGTTCGCGTACAACAACAGCTACCACTCCACCATCGGGATGGCACCGTACGAGGCGTTGTACGGCCGACCATGTAGATCTCCTTTGTGCTGGACAGACCCTGGGGAGTCAGCACTGGTGGGACCGGAGATGGTCCAGGCCACGACAGAGAAGGTCCAGGTCATCCAGGAGCGGATGAGGACAGCTCAGAGCCGGCAGAAGTCATATGCTGACAGGAGGCGGAGGCCACTGGAGTTCGAGGATGGCGACCACGTCTTCTTGCGGGTCTCACCTCGACGTGGTATTCAGAGATTTGGCCGAGGCGACAAGTTATCTCCGCGCTTCATCGGACCTTTCCAGATTCTCAGCAGGATTGGTGAGGTGGCTTATCGCCTAGCTCTACCACCTCAGTTGCACCGGGTGCACGACGTCTTCCACGTATCTTAGCTGAGGAGATACGTGCACGACCCGACGCACATCATTGACCATGGGGAGCTTGACGTTGACAATGGGGCGACTTTTATGGAGGTCCCGGTGGAGATAGAGGATCGACAGAAGCGGGTCCTGCGTGGGCGATCGATTCCACTTGTGCGCATCAGATGGCAGCACGGGAATCTCCAGGAGAGCACATGGGAGCGGGAGGCTCAGATGCGTGCTCAGTACCCTCATTTGTTTCCCTAGTTTTTGATGTATCTTTACGGGGACGTAAAGCCCTGAGGTGGGAGTAATGTAAAGACCCGTAAAATTCAAGGGAAATTTTTTCTTAATTTTCTTTAGAATTTTACAAGAGCGCGGTTTCAGACGGCACCTGATTCCGAGGCCCGGAGTGCCCGGAATTAATTTCCGAAGTTTGGCTCGGGTATGTTCAGTGAACGAACGAGCGGGAATTCCTAACTTTTGTTCCGGTGCTCGGAATTGAAATCTGAGGGCACCGATGAACTCGCAGCGCCGATTTTCGCTTAAAGAGACCTTTTCGGGAGTTGCGTTTGTTGCGGGTTGAAAGTTAGTTTTAGGGGTTTTTAGTTTGAGTTAAATAAAATTTGTATAGAACAAATTTTATTATAACTTGTTAAAACCTACCAAAGGAGGTTGGAAGTGGGACCCACACCCACTTAACCTCCCTTGGGAGGATTAAGTGTGGTGGGGCCCACACGAACCCCTAATCCTTTCAAATTCTCTCAACTTGCTTAACCCCTAATTAAATGACTTGAGTTACTTTTAATTATGGGAGTTAAACCTTTTGAATTTCAAACTTTTGAAATTCTAATGTGTTATGTGATAATAAAATAAGATGTTGTCTTATTTTATTTTGGGGTTATTTGTTTGTCTTCTTGAGAGGTGGAGAGCTTTTCCTTCTTCTCCTTCAACTCTGACGAGGAACTCGAAGAACGTTCATCTTGACGAAGAACATTCAAGCTCCGACGAAGAACGCCGCACCTCCATTATTCGTTTACCGTGTCAATAAAAGGGGACGCCACTTCTTCCTCAGACAACCTTCGTCGGCGTACAAGTTTCGCCAACGACGTGTCTCTTCGAACGCATTCCTTCGTCATCAGATTTGACGAACGGCTACCGCGACGCCCGACCTCCGCGACGTCGTCTTCCGCGGAACGTTCACAATCTTCGAACCTTATACCCGAGGTAGGGGTTGTTATTTTATTCTTAAATTATTCCATTTCTTGATCGTGGATTTCGCATGTCAAACATGAGACTTTTGAATGTTTAAGTTGAGTTATTTATTTTAACGTGAGGGGGGCCGGACCGCACGAACACGGCCGAACCCCCTCCATCGTTCTTATTTATTCTTGCGGGTGGAAGCAAGTGGCGTGGTGCCGTCGCACCACGCGGATGATCGTGCAAATATTTTACGCGGCGCCGTCGCGCCACGCCGAGGAAGAATCTTCAAGAACGCGACGCCGTCGCGCCGCGTTGAATGGAATCAAGGCACGGCGAAGGGGCGCGGTGCCGTCGCACCGCGGCGGGACGAGGAGACCGCGGCCGGTTCCGGGCCGCGGCGGAAGAGAAGACCGGCGGCCGGGCCGCCGGCGTCAGAAGCCGAAGGGGGGACCGGAATTTCCGGTCCCGTTAGAGAAAACCGGCCGGCCAGCTGGCCGGCCGGATACCATTAAAACCGGGGGAATTAATCCCCCGGCCACCTCATAAAAACCCCCCTCTTTATGAGGGGGGCGGTTCTTTGAAGGAGGGGGGCAGCCGGCCCCCCGGTTCCGCACCAGCAGGCCCCCCACGTGGGGGGGGGGGGGGCGTTTTTTTTAAAATAAAACGGCGCGGCTATGCCGCGCCGCCAGATGAAGAGCGGGGGCTTGTTCCCCCGCGTGCAGCCACCTCGCGGCGCCAGGCCGCCGCGGCCCGCCGCGCCGCCGTCCCGCCGCGCCGCCGCGCCGCCGCGCCGCCGCTGGCCGCCGCCGCCGCCCCAGGGGGGGGTCGGGCCGGGTCGGCCCGGACCCGGACCCCCCGTTTCGAACCAGAATCGGTTTTTGGGCCATAACTTGAGCCTCGGACCTCCGATCGACGAACCGTCAGCGGCAACGCGATCCTTGGATCGAGACGGTCGTTTTGGTATATCGCACTCAAGGTTTCGGGTTACTTTGAGTTCGGCCGGGTTGGTTCGTTCACGAAACCAACCGGGCCTTCGGAGCGGAAACGCTCATATCTTGAGCTACGAACGTCCGATTGACGCGCCGTCAGTCGCGTTGTGTTCCTCTTAGTGAGACGGATCTTTTGGAATACTCCGCCCGAGGTTTGGACGCAGGTGGAGTACGGTCGGGTTGGTTTTTCCTTAAAAACCAACCGGGCCCCGGAGACGAAAATGCCAATAACTCTCAGACCGGGCGTCCGATCGACGCGCCGTCTGTTACGTTGAGTTCCTGTTGACGATACGGAACTTTTGGATACATCAACTCTGGTCTTTGTGACAGTTGATGTATCAGCCTCTCGGCTCGTGGAGCGGACCCTCTGAACGAGCTAGCTGTGTGCGGGAACCCTAGTGCTGGCTGCGACTGCTACAACTGCTACTACTGCTACGACTGCTACTGTGACTGCGACGACGACAGTACAGAGATCCTGTGTGGATTCGACGACGACAGTACAGTGATCCTGTGTGGATTCGACGACGACGACTACAGCACTCAGCGATCCTACGTGGATCAGTGCTACAGGTCCTGTGTGGGCCCGATCCTGTGTGGGTCCGCGCTCAGCGGTTCTGTGTGAGCCAGCGCCTACAGGTCCTGTGTGGGCCCGATCCTGTGTGGGTCTTTGCGGGGGTTAGTTACCTATCGATCCTTCGTGGGTCCGACGACTTAGATGGATCAGTGATCATCTTTATCATCCTTGAAGAAGTATACCTGTGTGAGCTGAATCCTATTGCTTTCCTGTGTGGATTGTGTTGTGCAATCCTGTGTGGATTACGTTTTTCTTTCCTGTGTGGAATACGTTTACTATCCTGTGTGGACTGAGTTGTACTTGGGCTCGGAGGTTGGAGCGTATTTGAATTGATGACTTAGGTATATGTATGGGCATATACCTAAGCAGTGTCGGTTGTTACTTCGTGATTGTACCTTTCTTCGTGGTTTATCCTTTGTGGATTTTGAGAGACCTTCAGGGGTCTCGGGGTCCCTACTGAGTAGCTTATACTCACCCCTGCACGGGCTTTGCCCGCACTACGTTGTGTTGGTTGCAGACGACGGACAGCGTTGACCTTAGCTGAGGCTTGCAGAGCGGGACGGTACCCGGAGGTGGACCACAAGGCGGGACGTGCACGGAGCGGACGGCGGGACCCGTAGAGCAGAGGAGCTATCTGTACCCACCCTTCAGGTGGGATTTCCAGTGGACAGCTCAGAGTAGCGGCTTTTACTTTTCAGTTGTTGTTTTCCCTTTCGAGTTGTACTTTACTTTCAGTTTGGGTTTGTATACTGGCCCATTTACTTTTCCGCACTTTCAGTTGTACTCTGCTTTTGTTTAGTGTTTACTTTCCGCTTGCTTACTTTGTGGTGATGTTTACTTTTCAAAGGCAATGCCTTCCCATTTTACTGGGATTTACGCCTTGGTGCTAGTCGCCAGCCCCTGGCCTATGGAAGACGGGCTTGGGGTAGTCACGGCACGGACCCCGAGGGCGGGTCGTGACAAAACATCAGTAATGGAAAAGTGATGAAATGGAAAATCAAGAGGCAACATAAAGGTAAAATAGACCATATAGAGAAACTGATCGACCACATGAACAAAACAAGAGAACACATAAAGGGTCAAGTGATTGCATGAACAAGATGACCTAGCACCCATCCAAATGAAGAGACCATACAAATGGATAGATGACCAAAATAACAAACTGACTAAACACATTGACAAAACCATGTGAACATATTAAGGGAAAAATATTTGTATCAAAAAACCAAGTAACCACACATTGGTATCAAACTATCATGTGAATATACTCATCCAACTGTATGAAGAAACATGCCTCCACACTATCATTGAAATGACCAAGGTAAAAATTATATAAATTTTCATGGGAAAAGGGACAGTACTCCCCATTGACACCTCTAGGGAATGATAAGTTATAATGTAATGGTTTTATAATCCTAGTAAATTACATTATATACCTCTTTTATAATTCAAATCATTGTGAATCAATAGAATATTGAATAAATAGAAAACATGGATATGAAAAACCACTCATGATACACCTCCCAAATATCATACCATAATAAGAACATTACCAAACATAAAAGAAAGAAAACACATAACAAGGAGGCATCATCAACAAAGTTAAAGAGTTAAAATCATATACCTTCTAAGTTTAAACACATAATCTAAAAAAAAGGTAATACGAAAATTAGTATAACTAGAATTATTAACCATTGAACAACTCATATTATTATGAATGTGTATGAAACACTCATTCAAAAAATTTCTTTTCCAAGAAACCATACCTCTACAACACATAAACCAAAAGGATAACACTCCCATTAATAACATTCTCCCCAAAATCATATATATCAAACAAATACTCTACAAGAATAGAATAATGCATGATGAGAAACTCTCCCCAACAAATTTCATGGGATACATCATGAATATACCAAAAACCCAAAAAAAATATAGAAGATATCATGAATTATATCAATTAATGGTGGAAGAACCAACTAATAATCCATCCCACCAATGCACTCCCACACCTCAAAAGGACTAGTGAATCTTGGGCAAAGATTGCACTTTTAACCAAAACATCATTTCTACCAATTAGGTGAAACCCTCGAGAACACATGGTCTCCCACATAAAACTACAATGGCCCCCTTCTAGGGTATTCATAGGCCTTCAAAAAATCATGTACCACCTATATCCACTCTTGCACCACCTTTATCATCATTATTTCTCTCTACACCACATCTCTTACAAGAACTGCTAGCACCCCAACTTCAGTCCATCATAATGGAGAATGAAATGTTCGTTTATAACACATCTAATTGAGCCATAGGAATGGATGAGTGGAAGTTATTATTACATGAATAATCAAAAAATGGTATATTCTCTTCCCATTATCCACAAAATTTGAAGATGTAATCTTGTAGTATATCCTCCAACATCTGAAAAGTATACTATATCTTCCCATATGTGTATGGACTGAAAGTTATGACATGGAGTGACTAGGATTCAAAGGCATGAAAATATCCCCTATAAACTTTTGAGGTGAAATGAACCTCCTAGAGAGATAAAATGTTTTTTAGAACCCCATAGTTGATTACTATCTCATCCATGTACCACTTCACTAGATTATCCATAGAACTAAATTTCATGATTTCCAGAAGATGGGATGACTTTTTACATTTGGTGTATATTCAACCCAAATGAAATTAGAAATTCCTTGGGATTTTGGTGACTCAGTGATGAAATATATTCAAATGTACTCAAAATTACACTCAATGAAGTCTAAATTTTATAAAATTACTATACGATCATGGAGCTAGAACTTCACTTGCTGACAAAATGGAAATCATGCCACAAACTCTTCCACTGGCCATTACATTACATAACACCAAAGCTGCCTCCTCAATCCATAGTATGTATTATTCACACATGGTTATACTATTAATAATGATCAATGAATCTCAAGTATATTTAACAAACTCATAGAATATGAAACAAAAAAAACATCCTTTTAAAGTGCATTTGATTCCTACCATCCTCAACCACCCATTTGGAGAATTACCATAACCAATAGAGTCTCGTATTGACTCCACATTTGTGTATCTCCTTTGAGACTCCTACACCAATTTAATTACACATTATTAAAATGTCATATGATATATAATACTTTTTCAACCATCATTATCTGTAATGATATGAATCATTGCAATATATTATATTTCTCTCCATACATCCTCAAACTGTCGAACAACATCTCCATGTGACTTCCAGATCTTTGTCTAAGTAACCAATTTCCCCTTTCTTGTTGTGTAATAGATCACGAAATCAAAATCCAAGAGAAACTCCATCAATATATTCTTATATAGGTTCATATCTAGTGAAAAAAATATATACCTCAATTTCTTGTTGTTTTTAAAGATTAAAAATCGCTCACTAATAAGGTAATTTCACTACATCCTTAGGGAAAACACAATTATCACTAAATCTAGATCAAGGGAGGCCTTGATACACTCATTGGGACAAAATATCCTTTACTCATAATATATCACTACCTTATTATGTATCATGATGTATCCTAGGCCCAGATGGGAAGCATCACAAAATACCTTCATGGTCACTCATTCCTCTAGTCACCAAAACACTAGAGCCCTCATCAATATCTCATTCAAGTAATTGGATTCTTCCCAACAGTAATTATTCTAGATTTTTGTAGGTTATTTACTTGTAAAATAGATAAATTGGGATGTAATCAAAGATAATTTGGAAGAAAACCACCATTAAGATCTCTTAAGGCTAGGGAATATGAAAACATTTGTCATTTTTTTGGTTCTTCTCAAAAAAACTACCTCAATCATTGATGGTTCCACAACCACACACTATTTAGAAACCACATGACAAGGTAAATATACCACCCATGTAAAAAATTAACACTTGGATAGCTTCCATATAGTTTAAGGGGTCAAAGAACCCATAGGATTGTTCTGATCTACTCAGCATGCCACTCCTCTGACCTTGAGTATATAAGGATGTCATTAATGAACAAGACTATGAAATAGATATGAAACTCATGGAATACAGATTTTGGGAGTTCCATGAACACCCTTGGTGCATTATTGACACTGAATTACATGACTAAAAACTCAAGGTTCCCATACCTATATGGGAAGATATTCTTTGTGATATCCTTGTAACGACCCGACCCACTGGGTCCTTCCTATCTAGTAGATATCCGGTTCACATTAACCACAAGCGCATCTCTAATTGGAATGGGGTTGGGGGAAAACCACTAAAAATAAATAATATAATTGGTAGTCCATTGACTAATGTACATGTACACACACACCATACCATCTCCATGGAACAGTGTAGAGGAAAAGTTGAAGACAATAACATCTAGATTGAACCATGCATTTAATACCTCTAGAAAATACATAAGAGTATAATAGAATGAACCTCTGTAGAAAATGGGGGAAAATATATACCCAAATATAAATTAATTATCCATATGAAAAAAAACTATAATACAAAATGTCTTAGAGAGCTCAGATCTGGTCATAAATTCTCACCACCATACATGTCCTATGCACATAAAAATCACTATGCTCACCTATTTCACCATATAACTATATGTCATGTATATATTAAATGAAATTTGGGTCCAATTATCATGTATTAGTGAATATAAAGGCACCTAGTAGGATTCCACAAAAACCAAAGTGGAAAAGATATAAATATATGATATAAGTAGTCACCTCAACCCCAATAAAGAGGGAAATAAATCCCAATAATATATATATATACATATATATATATATATATTCAAACAAAACCCATATGAGAGAAAAATGGAATCTTTATCTCATAATATTTTCCAAGATGATGATTTTATTTGAATCTTCAAAGGGTTCATTTGAATCTTTCCCTTAAACATTGTTTAGTTGGACATGGTGAACTAACCCATGTGTCAGGGATGACATCGCAAGGAGTCTAGGGGGAAAAATCTTCAATAGAGGTCACATGCCGTAATATGATAATGGGATGCTACTTAGTATATAGAGGACTCATTACCTTGTGTGACATGTGGATTCCATTCATTATATAAATAGAGGGATCGTGCCTTCCTTAATTAGTGGGGTGCCACTCAAATAATGGAGGACCCATTATCTAACACGATAGGGGGTTACAATTTTATGTTATAGATTGAGTAACCTCACCCTATTGCCATGGGGGTGTCACTCGATCAATAGATGACATGTTCCCTAGGACCATATGGGTTTCCACTTAGAGGGTATAAGACATATTCCCAAGTACCATAGGGGTACCAAGAGGGTAGAGGACTCTCTCCCCATATTTTTAGTTTGTACTACTCAACAACTGTTAAAAGTACGAGGGACTACACCCATGTATTATAGGTTCATTTCTATCCCCAACCTCACTCTTATGATCATGTTTGATTATTACTACTGGTCTGGGGTCACCTGAAGTAGTGTCGCACTATCAAAACTGCATGTCATAGCTTTAAAAAAACTGCATAGGCTACCATCATGTTCTATGTGAAATAATTATCAGTACAGGTTTCTCATGATCTAAAATATCATTTAAAATAAATAGAAACATGAGTTGGAAATACTTGAGAAAAGTATGCGGTGTGTACTAGGGGTCACACAACATGTGACATCACCTAGACTCTTGGTGATGTCATCAATGACTCATGTAATAGTTCACCATGTATAACTAAACAATGTTTAAGGTAACTACATGGTGTCTCTTGGTCACATAGGGCCTATCGGGGTTCTCCGGGTTATGTACCTATATGTGACTAGGTACCAAGTCATGCATGTGTACTCTTAGTCATGACTGTGGACACCCTTCTTACATGGTGTGTCCTCTCACATGGGGCTCTAGTCGTGTGATGTCTTCATATCAAAGGGAGATGATAAAAATAATATCTTTACCAAATAAATATTCAGTTAAGGTGGGAATTGAATTTTATATGGAGAAGATATTATTGTTTATGTTTTCAAATCATGTTTTTTGGGTTCAATTTTTAAGGAGATAGTATGTAAACTAGGTTGGTTCTAATATTAATTAAAGAATCAATCGTCTAGCCTTGTATTATCCCATAACTCACCTATTGAATCACTATTCCTTTATTTCTAATTATCCTCTCTTCAATTGAGTCTAAATTATTACATACATTGGTAATTTTACTTTAGATGATGGTACATAATAATCACTGTATTTTCTACTCTTACCTATCCTGGGATTCATATCAGTTCTTTTACAAATAAATTACCCCAACTATTTTGTATCACATGAAGTGTAATTAATATACGTGGATAGTGATTTTAATGTTAGAAGAAATAAAAATGTATTAAAAGCTAAATCAGAAGAAACATCTACTGAAAAAATAATTAAATTCTATAGAATAGAAAATAATAGTTTTGAAAGTTTGGAATTAATGAAAAGGAAAAGTGAGGGGATTATCCTTGGTAGAACAATAAAAGTTCTATTGTTCCATCACTATATTATTATAAAGAAAAATAAAAATATTCAGGTGTCACGGTTAGTGGTGATTTAGATCCCCCTCAATAGAAATATCTCCCCCTTAAATAGTTTTTATATATCAATTATTTATTCTTGTGAGGTTTAGAAGTTTCTTAATTTAATTCTATAATTTCCACAGGGAGTGCAATTTCTCCTAAATAAATGTTTCACATGTGTTCAAAAGGATTGTTTTGGATGACTTTTATAAGGCATCAGTACTCTTCCATTATCTACTGAAAATCCTTTTAAAGGTGGAATGATCTAGTTCTTCGCAATAGTGGGTAATGGGAAAATGGGTTTAGGATTTTATTTGTGGGTATCATTTTCTCTTGTAGAACCTAGATAGAGTTATTTTAACCAATAGACATCATGTATGATAGTAAATGATACTTATATTCAACCATCATTGGACAAAAAAGGTCAACCCTTTCTTTGTCATTGGCATTGCAGAATCCCATCCGAATGAATTTTCTTTCATACCACGCAATTGAAATTTACACCTTCTAGCACTTCTATTTAATTTTAGAGGGAAATTATTTTTTCAACACATCTATCTTGGATCATTAATACCCTCATGACTACATGGCCCTTTGTCACATACCTCTATTGTTGAAAAACAACATTCTCCTTCATGATAGAGTGGAATTCCGAGCTCCCTCAAAGGATGTACAGGTAGGGTGGATTCACTCATGGAGCGATCATAAGAATATCTCCTTTAGTCAAGGTAGAGATCAAATTAGAGCTGGGTATTACCATGACTCTCCTAATAGATTTTATTCATTCCATCATTTCCTTAGATCCAGGTGTGGTAGCAGAAGGTGGTCTCTACAGGGTAGGTGGAACCCTATTTTCCCTTATGTAAGTGATAGATAAGTGGTGGTGATAAAATTTTGTGTAGAACCTAGTTCCTGGATCTCCTTCATGTATTATTCAATGTCGTAATTTTTTTCATCAGGGTTAGTGGAGTCTTGGGGTTTATAATTGAATCATAGAAGGTAGATGCATAGTATGGTAGGTGGGTAATACTTGGGATAACCATTATTACTAAGAAGATCATGGTCAGTGTTATTACGAAGATATAGTGGATGAAAATGGATCATGTTAGGTATACCTACCATGAGTATAGTGGCATGATAAATGAATTTATTTAATGCAATTATCTATTTTTTTACTTTGAGGAATTTTTGTCACACTGTCATCTGATGGAACTTATGGTTGGTATAATTACCATGAGATTGTGGTATCATAAGGTGAGGAGTTGATGTGTGTAGTGATCATGGTAGATTAGGGGAATAATCAACATACCTACCCGATGATAATAGGTTTACATAGGGGAAGCATGTGATTAATACCTGTAATAAGCATAGTGACTGTGGATTTTATGGTCATTTCATTCCATTATAATTTACAAATTATAAAAGGTTCATATTCATTTTTAGTATAGTATTTTTATTTAAATAATTTCCATCCTAATAATTCAAAAAGAAACACCATATTTGAAAAAAAATTATATTTATGTTCTAATTTTAGAATGTCTACAGAATCTAAAATCCACATGAGAAGTGAACTCCAATATAGGCTATTTTAAATTAATATACTGTAGTAAATGTTGAAAATTATAGCTCACATCACTCCCCTGTACTTATACTATTTCACTCCCATAAAATTTATTATTAAATTTAAATTAACTAAGAAAGTAATCCTTCCTAAATCTCAATTTATTAAATAGGGAAGAAGTAAATAAGGTCAAATCTACTATGAAAAATTACCGTTCCCCAAATGTGAATCATGTCACTACCTCTCTTTAATTTAATCAATGTTTCAATTCAAGAGTGGATAAAATTATATTTAATTGGAATCATAATTTTAACAAAAAGTACCCATATTTATCCCTTTAACATAAATTTCCTAAAACAAAATCTTTATTTTTATATATTATTGAAAAAATTTAAATAAATTTTTCATAAGTTATGTTCCCCAATTTATATGGGTAAAATATACCCCTCACCTATCTAGAATCATTTATTACAAGTCCCATTCCAAATTTATTCTTCGCAAACATAATTATATGAAATTATATATGCATAACACTTATTGAGTTGGATTTATTTAATTATAGAAATAGTCCGAGTACCCTAGTCTTAGAAATCAATTGTTGTTTCCCAATTTCTGATTTTTATATTATATTCAAAAAAATTGTATCATTTTTATTTAATCTTGACCCCTAAGTTGTTCGATCTCATAAAGTTTAGGTACCTCAGATTAAGTAAAAAATTCCTAGTGACATAAAGTTACAAAATTTATTCAATATAAACCTTGTCACTCAAACTCCATCTCTAAATTCTAAGACTATATTTTCATAAGGGAAATTATTAACTCTATTTTCAATAATGTAATGTTTTACTTTCCCAAAACCCATGAAATTATTTAACTCTAGTATTGTATTAGAAAATTATTCATCGAAAAAATGAGGTTCAAGAAAAGGGTGAAAAATCAAAACTGAAAACTATATAAAAGAATAATGTATAGAATTGAAGTTAAATACAAAATGTTTTTATTTAATTTTATATTGTGGTTTCTCTCTTCCTGCACACTTGTTTATAACACTTTCCCATTTTAATTTCAATATATATATTTTTTAGAGGATAGTTCAAAAAAAAGTTATACCCAAAAAAAGGAAAGAGATAACATGAAAGTACTTAATTTTTAATAGTAGTTAGGAGTTTGGAATCCTATATAGGTTCTGTCAAAAATTCCACATGATACTTCTAATGTTAATGGATTTTCACCATGAATGGTTTCTTCAAACCAGCTCATTCAAACTGAACTACACCAAAATGAAAATTATTAGATATTGGGTCTGGTCCTACTTATTTGGAATGAATCTTAGCTGATAAAAGTTTCATCCATAATGAATATAGTAATATCTTATCTCTAATTTGAAATTAAATTTTCACGAACAACATTTCATGTGAAGATTTGGTGTTCTCCTTATATAATAGTGATTTTGGTTTCCTTTATTCTTCATCCTCTCTAAACTACAGGTTTTCTCGTTTGAAACCCCACTAATCCTTGTGTTTTATCTACAAAGGAAGTGGAGTTTTTTTTACCAAAAATATCAGTAATGATACATACATAAACTCATCTTGTTGACAGTTTTGTATTCCCATAGTGAATCTTCAATATTCTAACTCCATTCATTATGATTGGAATGTAATGTTTTCTCCAGGATCCTTATGAATTATCTGTTAGAAACCTCATAAAATCAATTTCTCTGGGTGGTACACAGTGAAGGTTTTATGGTGTACTCCATATTTTCCTATTAGGGTTGGCCTGTTCTTGTAGCTAAAATGGGTTCCTTGTTAAATTATTATAGCTCGAGTTATGCCAAAACTATAGAGTATGTTTGATTTTAAAAATTCAGTCATAGTTTTTTAATCAACAGATCAATTGTATTTCGCCTAAATCCAATTGTACACAGATTCTATGACTAAAACAATATAGTAAAATCCAAATGACATAGTAAATCGACAAATGAAGTCAATTACCCTAAAAAAATATTTCATAATAAAATTGGTTTAATTCTTTTCCTTTTAAAATTACACTAGTAAACTGGAATTTTGAGGATTTTTTACGTACATCAAAAGAATTTATATTGTTTGAAGGCCAAAACAACCCTGCTTAAAAAAATCTTTCAGTTCTTTGAGGTTGAAAATGACCTCCACATGTTGTTTAATGTTAAAAAGAAATTAAAAAATTTATTTCATACTTCAGAATACAACTTATAATGATTTTATCATTGAACATTTTTCATTAATAAGGGCCTTCAAAGACATTGTATTTTGATTCAGATTTTAATTTATCTATTGGATTCTTAAAGAATAAAGAAGGTGCATGTTCTCTGACCAAGAAATTTACTATGTCATCATACCAGTGATATTGGGCGTGGATGTATAATTGTTCACCATTGAAGGAATCATCCAGAGTAATATTTGGGACTGGATATACTACGATAGTGTGAGGAAGCCTGATCAAGTGGTCATCTAATGTATTTTTATAGACCTTCTCATCCTTAATCTCAAGTTTAAACTCTTACAATAACAACATCCATCATACTATCCTGGGATTTTCATCAGTATTATATATTAAATATATTAAATAATTATGATAAGAATAGATAATTAACGTACATCCTAAGATATAATAATGGATTTTTACTAAAGCTACAATAATAGAAAAAAATATTTTTTCTATTTATTTTCTTATCTAGCCAATTTCTAGGGTTTCAGAAATGTCAGTTATCACTCATGCAATCCGATAAATATTTTTGTAAATAATTCCCTCTATTGCTCTATTGGAATTATAACATTGTATGTTGAATGGGTGACTCCATTTTGCAGGAAATATTATGGGGGTTGTGGTTAAACATCATTTTAATTTTAAAAATGTTGTCCTAAATGACCCATTAAATAAAAAATTCAGTTTCTCTATTGAGAAAGATAGGTAGAGGAAAATAAATTTTTCTAATTTCCCTAATAAACATTCTATATAATCCAACATGGAAAAAAATTATATAATGTGCCCAAAAGATGTGGGATATGGTATTTTATAAATGAAATCAATTTTGTATTTATTAGTATCATTTCCTTAGAAATTAAATATCCCAAATCATTTCCATTTTATACAAAAAAAATGGAATTTTTCAAAATTACAGACCAGATTTTTTTTCAATACATCATTTTAAAACATTTTTTAAGATCTCAAAATAGTTTTTAAATAAAGTACTATACATAATGAAATAATCAAGGGATTCCTATAAAAAATTGTAATCATCTCTAGGAAGATACATACCATGAATCGTTGAAATGTATTTGAGCATTATAGAGACAAAAGTTTCCCTCAATAAGAAATTGCATTAATGGGTCCAATAAAGGTGGTCTTGTTATTTTCAAAGTGGGATATTGGAACATTAAATTATCCAAAATACCATCATGGAAACAAAAATTTCATTTCCCAGTAATTATTTCATGTATTTGATCTATAAAGGGTATGAGGAAATTATATTTCCTGGTAACATGGTTTAATCTCCTGAAGTAGACACAAACTCTCTATATATTCTGCAATTTGTTGGGAAAAAATTATTTTTTTTCATTCTTCAGAATTTTGAAAATGGTTCTATTAGGAAAATTTATAATGTGGATAAACCATTATGAATATTATATGGGATAGATTATTTATTCTTTTATGTGTCTCACTACATCCTTTTTTACTTTATACAGGAGGGTTGGGTTGATCCTTCTCTTGTGTTGTCTTACTAAAATTGATATTGATTCCCAAAAACATTGTGGATAAAGTTGGAGGGTAAATTCATTTTATATATACCAATGTCCATCCTATGAACTTAAAATTATTTTTCATGATTTTTAGTAGTTGGGTTTTATGGTCAGGTTTTAATTTTTTGGAAATTGTGTTTAGTAATTTTATAACCTCTTTTAGAAAGGAATATTTTAAATTCCAGCGTAACATAATTAATTATAATTCAGGAGGGTTTTATACAGATTAGTTCATTTAATTATTCTCTATGCTATCCACTTGCATAAGTAATGACGAAAATTTAGTGGTAGATTTTAATAATTCATCAAAATAATACTCATCAATTTCAACAAATTTATAAATAGTAGAAATTTTATCCAGATTAATTTCATTCGAGAGCACAAATCAGTGTAAGAAGAAAATGAAGGCTTCAAAACAGCATTCAGATTTATCCTCTGTGAAGCAGGAAAAAAAGAACCAGAACTCAGCACTGCAGCATCCAATTTTCCAGATCCATCACAAACATCCAAATTCAAGTCCTTTTTCAGCGGATGCCTTGGATAAGACTTATCAGACCGACCCCGCGCGCCTGCATCCTCCAAAAGACCACTCCCAGCATCCAAAGTCCGAGATATGAGATCGGCGCGGGTAACCTCCCGGGTGGCATCGCGATCTCGCAAGCCACATTCAAGCATCCAACTGCGGACAGCGCGGATCTGTGATGATTCATCCGCCGAGGGCACGCAACCACTGGGATTCGATGCACTGTCACTCAGGGCAACAGATCGGACACCAGCGTCCCGACCAGCCCCAAACCGAGACGTCGGAAAACTCACCGTTTCCATGGATTCTCATATTTTAATTATTTCAACAAACATTAATATTTCCTCCATAAAAAAATAGGGGTGTTCAAAATGTTTTAAGGTTAAAATATAATATTCTTTATCTGGATGTTTTATTGAATCAAGATTGTTGAAATCTACTGTCTCCTCACCAAATATCATTAATGGGGTGCCCTCATTTTCACTTATGATTATTTTAGTAGTCCTTAAGAAGGGTCCTCCTAGAATAATTGGATATTTTTTTACATTTCCCATCTTACATGTTGAGAATGTTGGAGTCAATAGGGAATGTGTAACCTTATACACATACCAATACATCCTCAAAAACACATTTCAGATAGGTAGTGGATCTGTTGGAAAGATGTATAACCAAAAGGGTATGTTTATTTTATCCCAATAGTATATAAGAATAAATTGAATATGTCATTACATTAATTGAAGCACCCAATTCATACTGCGAATTGGAAAAAGTGATCTTACCAATTGTGTAGGGAATAGAAAAAGTACCTATATCTTGAACTTTTTAGGGAATTTTAGGGGTTAAATAAACCTAAAAATTCTTTCCCAATCATACCTATTCATTGAATTTTAATCTCCTTCTATCATTGAACATGAGCTTAATAAATTTTTCATACCTTGGAATTTTGATAATGTATTCCAGTAGGGTGATATTAATTTCCTCTTTTTAAAAAAACATCCAACATCTACTAATGTACTAATTCCTGTTTAGTTCTTATTAGTTATTGTATTATTATTTAGTTGATAGGTCAAGGGGTTTTCTGATCTTAAATGGTTTTCATTTTACCTTTTATAGGTTATTTCCCAACCTCCTCCTCAATTTCTTTTTCTAAGGTATATTATTGTTGTTTTTTACTACCAGTTTAAATGTTTGGGGGTAATTCTGTGTTGATATCTAGTTATTTTCCACTCTTCAATGTAATGCTATTAAAATTTCCATTTGGTTATGAAATTGTAAGAGTAAAATTATTAAATGATCATTGATTTAAAATATTATTCACATTGATCATGATCTATCCAAATATTACTTTTAATTCATGTAATATTTATCCATGAGTGGTGAGGGTGGTGTATTGTTTATTTTTAGATACTATTACTAGTATCTGAATATCCTCCATAGAAGGTTCTTATGGTTTTCCTTACTGATTACCTGTAGATGTTTTTAAATTTTATCTTTTGATTGTAGGGGATGAAAAGGTTGATGAGAAGATTATGGAAATAGTGGTCTAGGATTTTGTTAGCCCCATCTCCAAATTATTTAGTGGTAAATTATCTGAATCCTTGGTTTCTAGTTGGTTGGTTCGAGAATTGCCTTTGAAACATTCTATCACAACTATTTGTTCATTAAACTTAAGGGTATCCATTAGTAAAATTCTCTTGGGAATAGAACATTTGGTATGTCCATAGGGGTGTGGTGGTTTATGATTCCTATACATTGTTCAAAAAAAAATCTCAAAATGGATGTTAAATATTAATTTTTATTTTCTAAAAAAGGTGAGTTACTGATTTGTTCCTCGTGTACTATTCTTGTTGCAGTTATAGTACTTAACTGTTGGGAAATTTTTTTGATCCTTTGAATGAGTTATCTTATTTCATCTTGTAACTTTTCATTCAGTTATCCTCTTGAAGGATCATAAAGTAGGTTCTAGTAATTATACGTCAATCATTGGTATAAAAATACCAAGAAGTGATGTTACTCATATAGATGGTCTATAAAAGATGTGGTTTGTTTCTTGGACCTTTATGTCATTCATAGGCAGTTTCTATAGTTTGATGTTTGATTCCATAAAATTAATTTCAATGTTTTTTTTCATGAAGTTATAAATAATTAATGGAGGAATATATTTCATAGCACCTCCCATGAATTGACTTCTACAGGTTGTATATTGTTGATCGTCTCTTTGGATTCTCCTTCAAGTGATAAGGGGAAACCATTCTAGATAAATTTTTCTGAAGTGACTCCTCTTGTTTTTAATCCATTAAAAACTTCTTTAAATGTTATTAATTACATATAGGGGTCTTCACCATACATACCAAGAAACAAAAGTTGTAACCCATTCATTCCAGTTTTAATTTCACTTACTTTTTTATCATGTAATTGTAATTTATCAGTGTTAATATTGAAATTGGGTGTATAATTTTTTCTCAAAGTATAATTAACTTGAGCTATATTACCTTCCATCTCTTCACTTTATATTATATCTATTGAGGAATATGAAATTGGTAATGGATAATATACCAATATAATGAAGAAAAAAATATTCCAACTCTATATATGTTTCTAAAATTTATGAGTCTTTCCAAAACTGTTCTATGAACCTCTACATCAATGCCAGCGAGGATGGAAGAATTGCATCTGGTCATTTAAAATCATTTTTAAAAACAAAATTTAAAAAACACTATCCACCCTAGAAGTTGTGACAGGTTTGATTTACTCATATCATGGGGAGCTTAGAAAACCAACATTTAAACCTAATAAATATGTAGTAAATGTGGGGCTCGGGTTGTCTCTAGAGAAGACAGTGTAGTGTGTGTGTTGAAATATTATTTTTTGGGCTCACATTATAATGATACAGTATGTAAACTTGGATGGTTTTTCAATTAGTTAAAGAAGTGAAAGTTTAGACTTGGTTTATTCCCTCATTCACCTATTGAATAACCATTCATTTGGTTTCTAATCACTCACTCATCAACTGAATTCAATTTTTTTATATGAATTAGGAAATTTCATTTCAGATAAAGAAATATAATGATCACATTATTTCCTACCCTTTCCTAGAAAAGTATTTTTATATCTCCACTTACCCTTAAATTACCCCCCATTTTTCTATCACATGTAATGTACATAATCCATGTGTCTTTTGAGTGAAATCTTGGAATAATGTAGAAGAACATAAAAGCTAAATAAGATAAATCCTCTTCTAAAAAAGCATTAACTTATCTATATGATTTATAAATTATATTAAATGATCATAATTCATCCACAGGGAGTGATGGTATTCTCCTTGGCTAAACCATATAGTTTCTAGTCTTCCATCATCAGAGTATTTCAAAGAGATATGGAAATTATAAGAGTAACAATCAGTCATGATTTAGATCCCCCTTTCATAGAAAGTTGCCTCCCTTAAATTGTGCTCAACTACTAAGGTTTTGTTCATGTGAGGTGAATGTGTTTATTCACTGAATTATTGAATGTCTACATGGATCATGATTACATTTGGCTCGATATATGAAATGTGTCTACAGTGAAGTGTCTATATGAATTCTATAAAGAATCAATACTCCTCTTGGATACATCCCAAAATCTTTTTCAAGGAAGAGATCGCGTACATCACATTAGTGGATAAAGGAAAATTGGATAGGTGTTTTTAATTGGGATCCTTGTTATTTATTGTAGCACCTGGGAAGAATTATTTAATAAGTGAGATGTTATTTCTTCCCATATCTGAAACTCTAATTATCCTATAATTAGCCAAAAAAATAAAAAAAATTATTTGTTAGTGGAATTATAGATTCCAGATACAATTTATTTTATTTCTTCCCTCACACATGAAACTTAAAACTAGAAATAATTTTATTTAATAGTGGAGGGAGATTCTTAGTTTGATGCTACTACCTTATTCTATTGACGTCCTCAATGGTGGGTGGTTATTTTTAATAGGGATATAGTGTTGATAAGAGTCATTATCCTTTATGACATAGTATAATTCCATATCTCTCTCTAAGGAAGTTCTAGTAGGGAAGAGTCTCTCTTTGTGTATTTGGATGGATCTCATCCTATGTTATTTGGAGTTAAAATTTTATCAGATTACAACCATGATTTTCCAAGTAGAGTGGCTTTACTCTATCTTCATCTTAGGTCTCAAGGTGGTGGCAGAAGTTGGAATCGAAGTAGTATGCGACACCCTGTTTCCCCTCATGGTGGTTGAAGTTAAATGGTGGTGGAATATTTTGGAGTAATACCTATTTCTGTTATATCCTTAAAGAATTATCCAATAGGGGATATTATATTTATGGGAATTTGAGTCTCGGCGTTTATAATGGAAGATTACAATTTCATGTTATGATATGTTAGGTTAGTAAATATTATAGTAAACATTCTTGTCATGAAGGTTAAAGCCAGGGTCCTTACCATGATATGATGTTTGAAAAAAGATCATGATAGTCCTACCATGAGAATAGTGTCATGCTAAATGATTTTTTCTAAGTGGTTAGATATTTTTTCTTTTAGGAAATTTTGAGAACATTTCCAGGTAAGGAAACTCATGGTAGGTAGACATACAGTGAGACTGTGATGCGGCATGGTGAGTTAGTGACTGTGAGTGGTGATCATGGTATTTTGGAGGTGCGATCACCATGACTACCATTTGACAACAGGTTTATGATGCAGAAGAATACATTAAGTACCCATAAAAATCATAGTGACAACAAATATCATGGTCATCCCTTACCTATTTAATTTTCCTACTATATAAATGTTGTATTGTTACGTAGTGTAGTATTTCTTTATAATTAATGTCTATCCTAATAATTCAACAAGAAACACTAAATTTAAAAACAATTTCTAATTAAGTTATATTTTCTAAAATTCAACATGATCTACAATAAACTACGTAATTGAAAAAAATGTGGGGTATTTTTAATGAATAAAAGGATATAAATGTTGAATATTCTAGATCACATTACAGTGTCAACTGGCACATGACCTTGATTCCAAGGAAGGGTTACACTATCTCTGGGCCCATCCACACAACATGTGACACTTATCTTTCACAAGATCCCTATCAACCATTGGTGTGATATTACATCAAATGTGTTCCTTTACTACACTCAATTTAGTTCAATTTTATATAAAATCTTTGGGATGTATTCATGTGCTTCATCGCTCCATCACATCCATCATTTCCACCTATAAACCCCTTAAGGAGTGAATATCTAAGGTCTTCCATGCCGAATCCACCACTAGTGTCAAGATTCTAGCTACCTGATACCTCATGTGCCTCCTCATAACACCGTTACGCTACTCTCATTTTCATTTACTCTCCAGATCATGAATCCATGAAGTATATTTCAAAAATCATCCTAATATATCAACAAATCACCATCACAATCATTTTATCACAACCTATATTAATCTAGCGGTTTGATCAAGCTCAAACTCACACTAGAAATGTCGAACCATGACCACATGGTCCAATACTGAAGAACGTGAATAACGGTGGTGGGAAATTCACATGAACCAAGTGTAGCTTTCATTAAACAAGAGTTCTTGGATAAATATTGAAAAAATAGGGATATTTGGGGGTGAAAACAAGGAATAGTAATAATGATTTGATTTTAATAATTCAAATTATGGGATTTTTCTCATACGAGCGATCAAATAATCATTAATCAAAAGAAGATAATTAAATCCTTGTTAAATATTTGGATAATAAGGGTGGAAACCAAAAATGATTTGACCTACCATGATTTAGGATTTATTTTTGGTGAATAATATGTCTTTTAGTAATGAAGATTATCCAATGAATTTGATTCATCTTGATCAACCGTGATATGATCCCCTAACATCCTCTGATCATGACCCTCCAATGAAGGATGCTCATATCTCCTCTCGATTCTCCTAGGATTTAAGTATCTCACCCTAAATAATTTTTATAATTATGTATTTAGGTATACAATTAGTTCATGATAATATAAAATATAATAAAATAATGAATTCTTTATTTTAATAAAATGAACCACGAACAAAATCCTTAACCGAACATCTGGAGCTGACTAACCTTTTCTCCCACCATGGGTATACCCCACATTTCAAAATAAACCATAATCTCAATTTTTATTTTTGATAATCGATTCCAAATTTATTCCACTATTTCAAAAAAAAACTATGCAAAAGTGATATTAATATATTAAATATTTTTATAATATCAATACATGGATCATCAGGCCTCAAAATCTCATGTTGTCTTGGAAACTGGCTTTGAAATATTTCTGAATATATTCCGATGCCTTAAGATAATAACAAAAGATCACTAAATTATCAACTCCTTAAAATATTTCCCTTAAAATAGTATAATATAGACAAAAAGTTGTGGATACTAAGTATGAATTTGGACCTCTATATATTACACCAAGGAGCTCTCATGCACATTCATTTTCTATCGCAACACCTAGACCAATGGAATTGTTCATCCTTACAGGATCCGTGAATGGAGACCCCCAATAACTACTAATTACATTGTGATGGTGGTTTCATCATAGATTTCTAGCTTTCCCTAGTTAACAACATGCATTGGTTATTTCAAATATCTCCTCAGTTGATACATGTGGAAGATTTCATGAACCCGCTCTAACTATGGGGGTAATTCATGGTGATGAGAAACTTTAAAAACACTCTGTAGGATATCAAATGACCCAATGAACCTCACAGATGACTTTTACCCCTAGAAAATGCTCTGAAATCCTCATCATGTGGAGACACTCTGGAAAATATAGTCTCCCTAATCAATCTATATTGGCCTATGACATCGATTTTTGTAATATTTATTCCAACTCTGGGCTATCCTAATGTGCTCATGGATCACCAGCACCCTCTCCTTCATCATCTCCACTATTTATGGCCCAATAAGATATGTCACTCCAATATCAGTCAAGTACAAGGGTGACATGTAGGGTCTCCCATAAATGTCCACGAAAGGTTTAATTTTGATTATAGAGGGATAACTATTATTATATTTGAGCCCTACCACTGGAAAGTGATCCTCCAATCTATAGCTAAAGTCAAAACACAAGACCTCAAAATATCCTCCAATACCTAGATAGCGTGCTTAGTCTTCCCATTCATTTAGGAGAATAACACCATTCACATCCATAGCTACATCTCACATACCTCTGGTAGGCCTCTCCATGACCATGACATCAACCTCACATCACATTAGGATACAATTTTCGAGGGAAACCCATAGAGTCAGATGAACTCTCGAACCTATAATTGCCCCAAAATCTCCACCAAACTCTGCTCCCTAATGTCAAGGAGGTTCACCGACATGATAATATGGTCAACTATCACCCATATGGAATCATGGACTCTCATTACCTATATAATACCTATGACAAAGTACATGGATATGTTGTCCCATTTCCACTTTGAGATCTTAAGAGGTTGTGTCAGACCAATTGAAACCTAGTGCCCATTCTTCACCTGATGACATATGAGACACCAATAGTGGAAATCATGGGATTATATAATGATATGAGAGATATCATATATTTAAATATAATGATAAATTATTATTAAAAATATAAATAGATATATTCAATGTAGGGGAGTTCCCAAAATTCCCTCATACGTTAATAGAAGGAAATCCATGAGGTATTCTCACTATAGTTTAATAATGTTCAATAGTTGATGAATGTGAAGTATAATTGATACACCTATATTGGTGTCAATTCGCTATTTATTCATAAATATCAAGATAATAATATTGAAGGATTAAATGAGAAATTTGAATAATTTAGAGTAGAGAGTTCATTATTTCTCTGGTGGATGTAAACATGGAGGCTAGTGTGGTCGTTCTGAATTTTATTGAAGAAGAAGAAATTTTCTTAGTATTTATGGTACATGACATATTGTTTCATATCATTTGTATTATCTTGATTAGGTAGAACTAGGAATATTTTTTCACGTATTTTAATACATTTACACTTCATATTAGTTATGAGGGATTGTATTTTTTCTAGTAGAAGTGAAACATGATCATTGGTAAGTGTTCATTTCAAAAATATTGATATATGGTAAGATATTACCCTGTATTTCTGTCTGCTTTGGGTATTTTAACCACTATAAGTGAATGTGTAAAATGGTTTAGGTCATATATCCAAATTTTTTTGTAGTTACAACTCCCTCCAATTATTATATTCATGAGAAAGTAAATAATATTGTTCTATGAAAATTAATGAATTAATTTCATGTTATCATGTACTAACCTAACTACCTAGAATCAAAACCCTACCATGTTTGATAATTAGTGGTCAATTATAATATTTTAATCAAGAACATACCATAGACTAAAATGGGATGATGTTAAAAAACCATTTTATCCTATTTATATAATATTATGGAGTCTTTGTGAGACTATCAATCTGTCTAAGAAATATACAAGAAATGATTATTTTTAATATTACAAGTATATCTAATCCATATACTGTAAAGAATTTATAATTAAAATATTTGTCTATTGATTCTTTTTAGTAGAAAGGATTCGTTATAAAAAACATTTCCATATAATTGATGGTCTATCATTGAGTATTGGATACACAACCATATTACCTAAGCTATAACCTAACAATGAGGCCTGATATAATATTGGCCTATCCAATCCAATTTATGGAGAAATATATTGGAAATGGATCAAAGAGTATCCCAAAAATGAAATATATTATTTCCCCTTAGTTTTCCATTGGGTTCCATGTATGTGAATCACCATCTAAATATTTTCACCATCTCAAAATATTGTAGTATAACAACATGATTAAGATAGTAATCAAAATAACATATTGCATATAGAACCCAATCCAAGTACTCTATATGTATATAGAATATCCAGCATGCATGTATCCAAACTAACATATATCTAGTACATGTCATCCTATCATGGAATTAATTATTAAGAATATTATAAACAATCAATCACTTATCAACATAGGCTAACACTTAAATACTATTCCCTATCATATAAGAAATAATAAAGTGAATGGATTAGCTATCCCACTTCATACATGGGAATCAATCACACTTCGTTACATAAGATCAATTTAAATTTCATACCTATTAAAATAAACTCATTTTCTTTCTCATTTTTGGTGATTATATATCATATAGAACATACCCCTTATCATCTCAGGAGATCTACTATAGTCCCACTATTAATATCATTAAGTTACTACTACTTATATAGTGGTTACAACCTGAATGTATTTTCCCAAAACAAGGATTTTTAATGATGGTTTATTGTGTTTGATGAAAAGAAATTAAATATTTTCTTTATGTTTTTATTTTTATGAGAATTTAAAATTCATATTTTTACAAAATGATGATATTATCATCTATAAAGTGAAAGAATGTTCATTTTATACCACTACGACAAAATGTGTATTTAGCGGTAGTTTGTTTTTCTGTTTCGCGGCGGTTTAAACCACCGCTGAATTGATTAGTGGCGGTTTTGAAAAACCGCCGTTGAATTGTGCATCGGGAAACTATTCGCAGTGGTTTTCAAAACTTTCATAGAGCGTTTCGCGACAGTTTATAACGGCGGTTTTTTTTATTTTTATTTTTTTATTTTTTTTAAATTATTATTTTTTTAACTATTATTACTTTATTT